>JAWUZG010000038.1:947500-1547500 GCA_036785705.1 Acanthornis magna
TGCTCCCAACACGAGCTCCAGACAGAGCCAGAGCTGTTCCTTGGAGCACAGCCTCCCCCAGCAGCAGCACAGGGTGCCAGGCAGCATTCCCAGCTCGGCTCCTGCACCGTGGCAGGACAGAGAAGGGCAGGACAGCCCTCCCTTGGCACTGCGCTCACCCAGGGCTTGGTGGAAGTGTTAATTTGGTGTAATGATTAATCCTGGCAGGGCAGGCGCCTTGGCTGCTGCAAAAGGTTGGGTTCTGCTATGCTCTTTGGGGACTGCTTTGCCTCTTGGAGCTGAGGGGGACATCCCCAGCCCCTCTGGGGATGGGTGGTGATGCCTTCAAGTGTTTCTAGATTTTTACTCTTCATGTATCTGTAACTTGCTGCAGTTCTGTGCTTCTTACAAAGTGCTGAAATCCTCTGTCCCAGCACCTTTAGCCAAAACAAGGCTCTCTGAACACAGATTCAAGGACAGATTCATTGCCTTAGGGCCCGAAAATATGGAAACAACTGTGAGATGGAGGGAGCAGGCCTGGGGTAGTGAACATCATCACCTGAGGGTGCATTGGAGAATTAAGGGCCAATATGCTAATGGACAGAACTTGTAAAAGGTGAAGGGCTCGTGACCCAGGGTCCATTTTGGGTGTCGTCCCTGGGGGAACTTTTGCTTGCCTGAATGTACCTTGAAGGCCTCGAATAAATTTGTCCACATTTTATACTCCTAATTTTGTTTTGGCCTGTTTCAGGCATCAGGGTTGGTCGGATGCTGCTGGAGGGTGGAAAGGCTCACACGGAGAGCAGGCAGGGGTGCTGTCCCCACAAAACACACCGAGGGGAGGCAGAGCCCACGGCTGGGGTGGGCAGGGGAGAGCTGCGAGGTCAGAACACAGCTCGGGAAGGGCTGGTGGAGGCAGGGCTGCCCACCCCCTCCCCTGCCCCGCAGGAGCGCTTTGAACCGAGCCCGAGCAGGAGCCGACCTGCTCCGTGCAGGATTTGGGGAGCTCTGAGCAGCGCAGCTCAGCGCCCGAGACGTGAACTGTGGTTTAAAAAAACAACCAAAAAAAAGAAAGAGGAAAAACCCCAAAATCAGGACAGGCTCTTCCAACTGAGCTAGGAGATGTTCCCATCTGCTCCTGCAGCTCCAGGAGGAGAGCTGGGGCTGGAGTGGAGATGCTCTGAGGAGCTTCTATCGGCAGCAGGCAGTGCTGGAGAAAGTTCTGATGGGCAAAGACTGCCCCTGAGGGAGCCCTGGGCAGTCCCTGGCCACTGCCGGACACTCAGATGCCTCCGGGAAGCTGCGAGCAGCACATTTCCCTTTCCATCAGCTTTTCCCATGTGCAGAGCTCCCTGTGTGCCGCGGTGGGAGCAGCAGAAAGCGCTGAGAGCCCAGCCCTGCTCAGCTTCCCCCTGCTGCTGCCCGAGCCAGCCTTGGCCCTCTCCCACCCCTTCCTTGGCTTTCATCCTCCCCAGCTTCCAGCCCGGAGCTCGGGGCTGCAGCTGCTCCAGAGCCAGGAGAGCTTTGCTAATCCACAATAGGGAGATTTCGCACGAATCACAGCAAAAATATTTTCTCTCTCTCTCCATAACTTTTTTCTGCCCTTCTTCACCCTGTTCCTGCCACCTCTCCCGAAGTCATTCCCTTGCCAGCTGGCTCCTGTCCCCCGTGTCACTTAGGGGCTCCCTCCTGCAGCAGCCCTGACTTTTGGCCTCGTCAGCGACGTGCCCGAGCAGGAGCAGAGAAAGTAAGGAAAAGGGGAAGGACAGGCTCGGGTTTCTCGCTGTGTGTGTGCAGGGAGCAGAGCAGACCTGGCTGTGCTGGGTTTGGGAATAACAGCAGGACCCTGAAATCTCTCTGGCCCCATAATCTCAGATTTGGGGTCACAGCTCCCCCGTGGCCACGTGGGAGGAGGGCACAGAACCAGGGCTGGGATCTGCTGGAGTAATTTCAGGGTAAATCATATCACAGCTGCCTTCCTCGAAATGGAGAGGTTTCCACCCCCCTCCCAAGGCTCTATCTACAAGTTAAATTCTTTTAGAAAAGAAAAACAACCAGTCGGAAAAACAACCTAGGCGGCCACAGTTAATTTTGGTTTCCATTTATCTGTAATCTTAGAGCTTCTCCCCTGCAAAATTTGCTCTGCCTGTGAGGGAGGTGAGGCCCTGACCCACAGAAGCTGTGGCTGTCCCTGGGTCCCTGGAAGTGTCCAAGGCCAGGCTGGAGCCCCCAAGGTGTCCCTGCCCAGGGCAGGAGCTGGAATGAGATGGTTTTTAAGGTCCCTTCCAACCCAGACCATCCCAAGATTCTGTGACATCCTGCTGGGGAGTGAGGCAGCATTTCTGTATTCATCTACAAATAATTTCTCCCAATTCCATCCCTGTTTTATTTACAGACCCTGAGTTAGGTGCTCTGATCCCGTGATGACGCTGGGAGGTTAAAAACCCTGATGGAGGACCCGTGGCTTCCCCCACCCTGCAGAACCAGAGGGATTTTTTCCCCTAAATCCTCACTAGAGCAAACTGAGTTTTTTCTCTACCAGGAACTTGGCGAATTCCCTCTGGGACCTCTGCCTCCACTTGCCCCACATTCAACCTCTTTCCCACTGATGATTAAACCCTTCTGAGGCAATCCTGACACTCATCCCTCTCCCTTCCTGATTGCAGAACATCCCATCCTCCCCTCCTCGTTGCCCTTTTTGTTCTGCACCCCCAGCACTCGGGGCTGGCTGTTTTAACACTTCTCTCGAGGTTACTCACAGAATCACAGAATCACAGAATCACCAGGTTGGAAGAGACCTTCAAGATCATTGAGTCCAACCCATGTCCCAACCCTCAAATAAACTAAACCATGGCACCGAGTGCCACATCCAATCTCCTTTTAAACACGTCCAGGGATGGTGATTCCACCACCTCCCCGGGTAGACCATTCCAATATTTTATCACTCTTTCTGTAAAAAACTTTTTTCTTTTTTACTCAGCCTGGCTTTGGACAGCTGATCCCTCCCCACACCGACCTCTGCTCTGCTGCTGATCTGGCCTCTTTCCCCATCCCTCGCAGGCATTCTGATGACTCTCAGCATCCCTTTGAGGTGGTTATTCATCCAGCTGGAGCTGGAAGCCTCCCTTGGAAGGTGTCCTCTCACACGTTTTGAACTCTGCTGGGTTTTTTTTTTTTTTTTCTTAGGAAAAATTGCAATCTCTCCTCCGAGAGCTCCAGAGTCCAATTTTCATTCCTGTGGATTTCTCTCCACCGAGGAGGATTTGTTTGTTTGAAATCAAGGATCTCGTTTGCAGCCTTTCTTTGCCTTTCCATTTCATTTTCATTGAATCAGCAGTTAATCTCTGAATCCATGGTTGCCTTCTTAGCTTATCAAAACCCAGGACAGGGCAATGCCTTTCTTCAGTGCTTCAGTGAACACTGGTGAGGAAATTCATCTCTATCCCATGCCAGAATATATTCCCTGTTGTTATTAATGTTACTGATTTCCAGGCTAAATAAGAGACTCAGTTCCTAAAAACACATTTTCTCAGGCTGTGTCAGGTGAATAATTGTGAAGGATTCTCTTTCCACATCCCAGTTTGACCCTGGGAATGCACAGACCCCCCCTGACAGCACCAGGACCAGCCCAGCTTTCTTTCCCCACTGATTTAACCCTTATAGATTCTTTTTACAGCATGCCCAGGCTTGGAAGATTCTCACTCTAAAGCTCTGTGTTGCCCTTTTACCATACATCCCTTCGGGGAATTGTAATTATTTCAGATCTGGTCTCAGAGTGCTCCTGCACTTCATCAGAGCTGTGTCACATCCTCTGAGAGCAGCACAGGCTGCAAGGGGTGAGGAAATGCAGTTCCCTGAACCAGGGACTGCTGGAACCAGGATTGACCCAGAATGGACACAGCTTTACCTTTTCTTTCACTTCTAATATCTCCAGCTTCAAAAAAACAGAGTTAAACCCCAAGACTGTAGCTCAATTTTCCTCTCAGTCACCGCTCAGCAGCTGCTGGGTGAGTGCAAAGAGCTGGCGTGGGCACAGGGCAAGAGTGCAGAGCACCAGAACCTTGTTTTAGTGTGTGGCAGGGCTTGTGAAATGACGCAGAAATTACCTTCAGCACCAGAAATTATCTCCAGCATCAGAAATTATCTCCAGCATCGGAAATTATCTCCAGAATCTCTCGGCATCATCACATCCCTGAAAGAAATCAAAGCATCAGAAATTATCTCCAGCATCGGAAATTATCTCCAGCATCCAGAAATTATCTCTAAGATCAGAAATTATCTCCATGATCAGAAATTATCTCCAGGATCAGAAATTATCTCCAGCATCCAGAAATTATCTCCATGATCAGAAATTATCTCCAGGATCAGAAATTATCTCCAGCATCCAGAAATTATCTCCAGAATCTCTCAGCATCATCACATCCCTGCGAGAAACCAAAGCGATCCATGCACGACACCCAAGGGGATTTTCTCCCACTCTGTATTTGAGTTCCTCCCTGGAAAATGTTCTGCTCCTGCTGCTTCTCCCTGAGCTGTAGAGTTTCAGCCCAGCCTGCTCAGGTGGGCACCAGGCCAGGCTGCTCGGGGATGCTGTGTGCTCAGCTCTGGCTCCTGTCACACCGTTTGGGGCCATATGTGGTGTTATTTACGTGGGGAAGGGAAGGGGAAATGGATCTCTGCGAAACAGGAGCTGAGGGAAGGGGAGCGGGGTGGGATCGGAGCAGACAGCACAGCCCACGGGAGGAATCAGCACAGAGCTGGTGGAGAGAGCTCAGGCGGAGGTGAGGGATGGAGAAGGACTTGGACAGGCTCCTGGAATCGCTGCCACCAGCCGGGAGACTAATTGAGTTTCTGTTCTCCCCCCTTCTGCCCATCCTCCCTCTTTCTCTCTCTGAATAGGGGAGGAAGGCGGCCAAGGGCTCTGCTCCAGCCAGGCTGGGTCACTCCGAGGAGGAGAGAACACCAGGGAAGGCTGAAGGGCTTCCTCAGGCTGAGCTAAATCGCTGAGGAAGAGCACAGGAAGCCCTCGAAATCCCTGGGAGATCCCGGGCTGGCTCCAGCATTACCTGGAGTGAAGTGGAGCAGCCCAGGGACTGCTCTGAACCCCACAGGGAAGGAATGGAAGGAGAAGGAAGCAGGGCTGAAGGCACTGAGTGTTCTGTGATGCCCTCTGCTCTCTCACTGGTGCCAAGGAGGCAACCTCGGATTCTGAGATTAACTGCTGATTCAATGAAAATGAAATGGAAAGGCAAAGAGAGGCTGCAAATGAGATCCTTGATTTCAAACACACAAATCCTCTGTGGTGGAGAGAAATCCACAGGAATGAAAATTGGACTCTGGAGCTCAGAGGAGCGATTGCAATTTTTCCAAAAGAAAAAGCCAAACAGAGTTCAAAACGTGTGAGAGGACACCTTCCAAGGGAGGCTTCCAGCAGCAATTTTGAGATCCCAGCACAAGCAATCCCTTCCCCACGCAGCCCTGCCATTCTCAGTGAGAGCTGCTGTGCCACCGGAGGTGCCATCCTCTAGAATGAGATGTAAACCCGACTGCCTGACAGCCTGGCGTGTAAAAAACCCTCCCCTGGCAGCTCCTGCCAGCCTTATCTCCCTCCCTCAGCCAAATTCCAGGTTGGGAGCTGCACGAAGCAGCCGTGGTGAGCTGCCAGGATTTTAATGAGCAGCTCCCACAGACACCTTCCTGTGAGGAAATTCAGCCGAGCAGGTGCATGGGGAGCTCCCAGGAAGGGAGCTCTGTTTGCTCCTGCCTTGTTCAAACAGCAGCAGGTACAGAAATCCTCCCTCTCGGCCGCCACTCGAGCGGGGAAGTGGCTTTGTTTGGCGAGGGAATTGTCGCCGAGAGCGCTTTGCTGTGGGATGTCGACACGGTGCTTCTGAGGGGATGGTCACGAGTGTGCTGATAAGATAGCGCAGGATCCGGGGATTGCAGGGATTGAGGGAACGTGGGGATGAGGAGCTGTGATCCACAGGCTGTGTGGGAAATACCCTACAGAGGGAACACCGTTTGGCTCACGGTGTTTTACTTCTTCTTTTAGGCCGTTTAGGGAGAAGGTCTTTCCAGGGCAGAAAAACAGACCTGGGAGGGCTGGGATTTCCAGGATTTCACCGCCGGGGTGGAATCTGGGGTGCTTTCCCTGCTGTAAACCCAACGGATCCCTTCCCAGCGTCTGGGGCATTCCGGCGGGGAGGAAAGGGCATTATCAAAGGCCCAGGGATTATCAAAGGCCCAGGGATTATCAAAGCCCCAGGGATTACCAAAACCACAGGGATTATCAAACCCCAGGGATTATCAAACCCCAGGGATTATCAAAGCCCCAGGGATTATCAAAGGCCCAGGGATTATCAAAACCCCAGGGATTATCGAAGCCCCAGGGATTATCAAACCCCAGGGATTATCAAAGCCCCAGGGAGCCCTGGTGCTGCTGGAAATGGATGCTGAGGGCTCTGACCCTGCCGGGACCTGCAGGATGGGCAGGAGCAGGGCAGCAGCACACGGAGAATCTGGTCCAGGCTGCCCAGGCCTGGCTGCATTGCCATCCCTGTGGATTTACCCTTTGCCGAGGCATGGCAGTGCCAGGAGGGCTGTACCCAGTACAGTACACCAGGGATGGACCCATCCCTCCAGCTCCAGGCACCCCCAAACCATGGGATTGGGATAACAGCCTCTGCCCCTGCCCGGCTCCAGGCGCTTACTCCCATCCCGGGGGGGAGGGGGACGGGCACGTCGTGTCCTGGAGGGATTTGCCAACGTGCCCAGATTTTTGGGGCCCCTGACACCCGTGTGTGAGCCACGGAGGACACCTAGTGGCTGGCAGCCCGTGCGGGGTGTCCTGCCCCACAGCACCTCCTCCACTGGCTCAGCTCTCCATCCTCTCCCCTCTCCATCCTCTCCATCTCTCCATCCTCATCTCCTCTCTCCATGTCCTTCTCCACTCTCCATCTCCTTTCTCCATCTCCTTTCTCCATCTCCCCTCTCCATCCTTTCCCCTCTCCATCCTTTCCCCTCTCCATCCTCATCTCCTCTCCATCCTCATTTCCTCTCTCCATGTCCCTTTCCACTCTCCATCACCTTTCTCCATCTCCCCTCTCCATCCTCCCCCTCTCCATCCTGTCCCCTCTCCATCCTCTCTATCTCTCCATCCTCATCTCCTCTCTCCATGTCCTTTTCCACTCTCCATCTCCCCTCTCCATCCTCTCCACCTCTCCATCCTCATCTCCCCTCTCCACCTCCATTCCATTCCATTCCATTCCATTCCATTCCATTCCATTCCATTCCATTCCGTTCCGTTCCGTTCCATTCCGTTCCGTTCCGTTCCAGCTCCTCTCCATCTCCATTCCAACACCACTCCCTGCTCCAGGAGGGAGCTGTTTCCTCTCCCAGCCTTCCTGCAGCCCTTGGCTCCCCTCCCTGGGTGCCAGCCAGCCCCGGGACACCACACGAGGCTGCGCTGGGACTCGATGGAGCCTCCAGCTGATGGAATAAAGGCCAGCCAGGAGAGCAGGCTGGATCCAAGCGGAGCCAGGCTCTGCCTTGCCCCAGCTCCAGGTGTTCCCTGCATCCCTTCCCCACTCCCTGCCATTCCCGTGGAGCTGCCTGGGAATCTCCCCCGTGATTTTCCTCTCTTTCCCAACCGTACCACCTACGAGGAGACCAAATCCTGCTGGAGGAGCAAGCTGTGCCGGGAGGGAGCGGTGGGGAGGCAGGAATGCAGGAGCTCTGGGCCCTCTGGGCACTTCCCAGAGCTCCTGGGAGCTGCACGGGAGTTCTCCAGCCTCGGTGGCCAACAGTGTGGGCGATGCCAGGCCTTGGCTGTGCCCCTTGGTGCTGCTGGCAGTGCCCAGCCTGCTCCCTGCACCTCATTTTGGGTGCTTGGCTCACCACACGGAACTGCTGCAGTGACAGAGCTGCCACCAGGCCCAGAGAGAGCTGCCCCACAGCGAATCCTGCCCTGGAGGGGACGGGGAGGGGATGGACGGGCAGGGATGGACGGGAAGGGATGGACGGGAAGGGATAGGCAGGGATAGACACACAGGGATGGACAGGGATGGACAGGGAATGGACACACAGGGATGGACAGGGATGGACAGGGATGGACACACAGGGATGGACAGGGAATGGGCAGGGATGGACAGGGATGGACAGGGATGGACACACAGGGATGGACACACAGGGATGGACACACAGGGATGGACAGACAGGCAGGGATGGACAGGCATGGACAGGGATGGATAGGAATGGACAGGGATGGACAGGGATGGACAGGGATAGACAGGGATGGACATGCAGGGATGGACAGGGATGGACAGGGATGGACACACAGGGATGGACACACAGGGATGGACAGACAGGCAGGGATGGACAGGCATGGACAGGGATGGATAGGAATGGACAGGGATGGACAGGGATGGACACACAGGGATGGACAGGGATGGACAGGGATAGACAGGGATGGACATGCAGGGATGGGCAGAGATGGACAGGGATGGACACACAGGGATGGACAGGGATGGACACACAGGGATGGACAGGGGTGGGCAGGGATGGACACACAGGGATGGACAGGGATGGACAGGGATGGGCAGGGATGGACACACAGGGATGGACAGGGATGGACAGGGATGGACAGGGATGGATAGGAATGGACAGGGATAGACAGGGATGGACATGCAGGGATGGGCAGAGATGGACAGGGATGGACACACAGGGATGGATAGACAGGCAGGCATGGACAGGCAGGGATAGAGACACAGGGATCAGTGGGTGGTCACTGCTGTGCCACCAAGAACCTCCTGATCTGCCTTGCCTTCGAGTCAGGTCCTGCTGGGGCGTTCCTGGAGCTGGAGAACACCCAGAGGTTTGTTTTGCTGGCTGGGAAGAGCTTTCTGTGCCACCAGAGCAGGCAGGAGAGGCCTCAGTGTGGGGACAGGAGGGTGGAGGAGGCTGTGGGGGCAGTGTGGGGTGCAGGACAGCAAGGTTGGGGCACCTGGAGGGGCAGGGGCAGGAGGAGAGGCGCAGTCCCCAGTGGGTTTGGGAGCAGCACACACAGGTGCTGAAGGAAGCCCATGAGCTCAGCGCCACTGACGTCAGAGCTCAGCCTGTCCCCGGCTCGTTCCAAGGCAAACATCAGACATTTTCCATCAGACGCTGCTCCCCTCGGATGCCAAACTTCCCTCCCGTTCCTGCAAGCCAGGGCTGGTGTCCACATGCTCCCGCTGGATTCCAGATCCCTTCCCAAGCCTCCGACACGGAGCAGCCCTGGCAGGAGCCAGAAAAGGGAAGAAGAGCTGTGCTGAGGACTGCCTGATCCCATTTCCATGGGAATTCCAGCCACCAGAACACCTCTCTGCACTGCCTGGGGAACAGCAGCCAGGCTGGCCCGGCCTGCAGCCTGCTGACCCTGCTGGTTTTGCCTGGAAAGGGATGAAGGCATGACACACACACAGTGCTTTCCCAGGCAGTGTCACCACCCCAAAGCTGGGGATGGGATTGGGCTGCCGAGGGATAATGCTGACCCAGGACTGCAAGCCCAGACAAAGCTGCTGCTGAGTAAGAGTGGAGGATGCAAAACCCTCCCCGAGGTCTGGTCCTGACCCTCCACCTGCCTCGGCTTCTGTCACGTTGTCCTGAATTTATTGCCGTGACTAAGGCAGCCCCAGGCCCCGAGTTCATGCTCTTATCTAGATTTTGTATTTATATTTTTATTTATCTCCCAGAGTTGCTCTGATTTTTTTTTTCACTTCTTTCCCCAGTGTTTTCCCTCCTCCTGCTCTCTCCCCCTTCGCCCCTGCCTCGTATTTCTCTCGCTGCCTTCTTTTTTCATTCTGTATTTCCAGTGGAAGGGGAGAAGGGAGTAAATCAAGAGCCACACGTGCAGGCACAGCACCCACACGGGCTGGATATTTGTCTTGCTCAGTCACAGGGTGAATAAGTGTCCTTGTTCCAACATGTTTTCCCATTTCACTTCCCAGGGGCTTTTCAGAGCAAGAATTCCTGCACAGCCACACGCCAGGGCTGAGCTCACACCCCTTTGCTGTGCTTTCTGGCCTCATTCCTCAGGATTTCCCCCCCTTTTCCTGATTTCCAGGAACCCAACAATGCCCCAGAGCCCACCCAAAGGCTCCCTGCAGGGCAGCTGGAGCTCCCCAGGTGCTGAGCTGGCTCCTGGGTGACAAACCCGGGTCACAGACTCTGCTGGAGATTTCTGCTCAGGGTAGGAGCTGCGAGGAGCAGGATTTTCTCTGCTGGGCTTCTCCCACACCCGTGGGGTTGCTCAGCCCTGCTGCCCTGGGTGGGCGATGCCTCCCACCCCTCTGAGCCTCCTCAGGACTCAGATCCGACTCGAGGCTTTGCCAAGAGGTGAAGGAACATTTTGGGGACGCTAATGTGCTCTAAAGAATGAAGACACTGCTGAGGGTCAGAGCTGATCCCAAAATCTGTGGCCTTGCCAGCAGCCCCAGCTCCTCAGCAGCACCGGGAGGGGAGGAAGCACTGCCCCTCCTCATCCTCCCCTGTCCTGCTGTCCCTCATCTGTTCCCGGTGACCCTGGGTGGCTCAGGTGGGACAGAGCCACAGATTTTGTCCCCAGGGCAAGCCGGGGCAGGGAGTGCTCCGTGCACAGCTCTTGTTCTGCCCTGAGATTGCCAAATGCAGAGGATTTCAGAGCATTTCACAGGAGCCTCCATTAACATCTGGCTGTCCTTTTCCTCCTTCCCCTGCCAGGCCTGGCTCTGCTCCTCCTCCTCCTCCTGCTGTTTGCCCACGTTGTCTCCAGGCTCTGTGAGACACAAATCCCTTCCCTCCCTGACCCTGCCAGGAGCTGCACTGGGACCTTGGGGAGGCACTGGGAGGGAAACTGAGGAACAGCAGTGATGCTGGGAGAGGAGGGAAGGAGGACTTTGAGGAAGGGACTCAGGGGGAGCAAGTGACAGTTCCTTCTGACACCCTCTTGTCACCCCGAGCTTTTCCTGTCTCCATCATCACCCAGCTCCGGGATGTCTGTGCTTGTCAAGCTCTTCCCATCACAATTGGAGCCCCCAACCCTTTCCCAGCCTGGGTTCCATCCCACAGCACCTCCCTCCCCGTCCAGGACCCCGGGGGGACGAGCTGAACCAGCACAGCTCTTCAGGAGAGCAAAGCTGTCCCTCTGCCCTGCTCCAGATGTGCCCTGGGAGCCTTTCCCACACGCTGGCACACTGGAACTGCATCTCACAGACCGGGAAAAGGAGCTCTGGGGGGAAAATCAAGTTTTTAAGCAGCGGAACAGGGACAAAAAGGCCTCTGTTTGGGGATTTGCAGTCGCTGGGTTTCTGGGAAGCTGATGTTTCCCAGCCTTGGCAGGCTGCAGTTTCCTGAGGCACAAGATGGAGATGGCATTCCCCTGCTCTGCCGCATTGGACGCAGGGGATTTTTTGCTGGGATGCAAATCCAGGGAGAACTAAACTACCAAAGGGATTCCTGCTGCTGGGGCAACAGCAAATTATGCTGGAAGTTATAATTTCAGATTAAAAAGAGCATCCTCAAAGGAGATCCTGGGGGCCACAGACCCTTGGCGGCAGCTACATCTCAGGACCAAATCTTTTGACGGCAGCACAACCTCCTGCAGCCATCCAGATATCAGTGCAGTCAGTCCTGCCAGCTGCAGGAGAAATCAAGAATAAATAAACAATAAAGAGAGCAGAATGTTTTATAAGACTTCCACAGCCCCTCGAAAGCATAAGATGATATCAACTATTAATTTCACATAAATAATCTGTCTCTAATTTCACATAAATAATCTGTCTCTCTTGTTCCCGAAGACCCCAGAGCTCTTTAACAGATGATAAACAGGCTGGAGTGAGCAGAATCTCAGTCTCCCGGGTTTGAGTGGGGAACCATCCCCGAAATCACAGCTCAAAACTGCCGCTGACCCAAGAAGCCAAAGCCGATGGCACAAAGTCTCCAGCGCCCCTTGCCAGTCCAGCTAAGGAATATCCCTTCCTGCTCCCGAATTTGGAGCTGCTGCTGTAGTGCTGAGCAGACACCTGAGAGGTGCAGCCAGCTCCACCCAACTTCCCCCTCTCCACCGGGCCAATTTCAGTGAAAAGGAGGTGGAAAAGAAAACAAAAACTCAAACCCAACGACACAGAAACCAAGTTAATCATCAAAGTGTGGGGGGATCCTTCCTGGCCTCTGCAGGCAACCAGCAGAAGCCTTGAAACACAGTGTTAATTAATGAATTCTAAACAAGATGAACGTGGTGCAACAAGCCCTGCGAGCACGTGGAAGGCATGAGGGATGCTCTGCGCAGTTATGCAATGTGTTGATGGCTGCACAATCCTGCATTCTGCTGCTCCAAACCCAGGCCTCTCTGCCCCTGCGGTGCTTCCCTAATCCCCAGCCTGGATTTTGTAACCATCAAATTCACCCTGTTTGATCTGACATTGTGCTTTAACTCACTCATTTCATGCTGAAATGTCACTCTGCCCCTCAGCCCTGCCGGGCTCAGCACAAGCCCTGGGCAGGGGGTGTCCCCCAGGCTGCACAAATCCTTGCTGCTGTCACACCCTGGCCTTGCTGCGGTGCCTCACCCTCCTCCTGCCCGCCCAGCCTGCCCAATATCGCTCTTTCACAATGGGGATTCGTGTCCTGCCTGCAATTCTTCCAACCACTCGGGTTCCCCACGGCCCTGCTCATAGCCTGCAGGGCTGCTGTGAGCCCTGGGAAGGTTGGCTGGCCTGGGTGGTGATGCCTTAGGAATTTTTAGCTTCTGTTCTGCGTGTATCTGTGCTTCGGTGTGCAGTTCTGGGCTTCATCTGAAAGGCTAAAAATCTCTGTTCCCAGCACCTTTGGCCAAAACTATTCCTCAGAGTGGAAATCCAAGGACACTTTGCTGCCTCAGGGCCCCAAAATATGGAACCAACAGTGAACTGGGGGAGCAAGCTTGGGGTGGTTGACATCATCACCTGAAGGTGGAATTGGAGAATTGAGGCTCAATATGTTAATGGACAGAACTTATAAAATACTAAAACCTCATAACTCGCTGTCCATTTTGGGTGTAGCCTCTCGAGTGGCTCTGTCTGCCCTAAATGTACCTAAAGACCTTCAATAAATTAATCTGCTTTTTATTCTCCCAACTTTGTCTAGTCCTCAGTTTCATGTAAGGCTGCTTTAGGCATCAGTGGTACCCTGGAGGAGCTCCTTGGATGCTCACAACACCCGAAAAGTCCAAATCTTGATGTATGGAGCCAAATCCTGACCAGAACTGAACCAAATTCATCCCCCAAATAACTGAATCCTCCTGGTTCAGCTTTCCTTCCCTTCACCCCCAAATCTGAGACACACAGATGATGATCACATTGTCACAAACGTCTGAGCTTCATCTTATGCCCTGTAAATCGAGTCTATCTCATCTAAGTTGAGTCTACCTCTTCTAAGTTGAGTCTACCTCATCTAAACTGAGTCTATCTCATCTAAATTGAGTCTACCTCTTCTAAGTTGAGTCTATCTCATCTAAACTGAGTCTATCTCATCTAAATTGAGTCTATATCATCTAAACTCAGTCTATCTCATCTAAATTGAATCTATATCATCTAAATTGAGTCTATCTCATCTAAATTGAGTCTATATCATCTAAACTGAGTCTATCTCATCTAAACTGAGTCTATCTCATCTAATTTGAGTCTATCTCATCTAAACTGAGTCTATCTCATCTAAACTGAATCTATCTCATCTAAATTGGGTCCATCTCATCTAAATTGGGTCCATCTCACCTAAATTCTGCATGGAGAGGAGAAGGCTCCAGGGAGACCTCACTGGGGCTTTCCAGTATGGAGGAGGTTTATAAAAATTGGGGAGAGGGATTTTTTATATGGGAGAAAAGCCAGGACAAGGGGTAATGGTTTTAAACTGAAAAGAGAAGGGTTAGAAGAGATCTTTGGGAGAAATTCTTTACTCAGAGGCTGGTTAGGCACAGGTTGCTCAGAGAAGCTGTGGCTGCTCCATCCCTGGAGTGTCCCAGGCCAGGCTGGGATGGTGGACGGTGTCCCTGCCCATGGCTGGGGGTGCAATTCGTTGGTTTTTAAGGTCCCTTCCAACCCAAACCGTGAAACCA
This sequence comes from Acanthornis magna, assembly GCA_036785705.1. Classification (NCBI taxonomy): domain Eukaryota; kingdom Metazoa; phylum Chordata; class Aves; order Passeriformes; family Acanthizidae; genus Acanthornis; species Acanthornis magna. The sequence goes on from JAWUZG010000038.1 coordinate 961,587, forward strand.
CAGCCCAGAGTGTGTGCAGAGCTCCCCTCTTCACCAGGAGAGCCCCCCTGGCTGTGCTGCAGCCTGAACGCGCTCCCTGCGGAGCGGCACGAAGCCCTGAACTCGTTCTGCCAGCTCTGCTGTCACCCTGGAGCCGCTCTGCTGTCACCCTGGAGCCGCTCTGCTGCGCTGGCATTGCCCAACGCTCCCCACACCTCTGGATCCATCTCTGAGCCCTCCCAGAGCAGCAGAACCACTTTTCCACCAGGAGCTTTCCAGCCGCTCTGCCCCAGCCTGGAGTGCGGCAGGGGCTGTTGTGACCCAAAGGCAGGACCAGCCCCTCACATTGTTTAACCTCATACAATTGTCCATCGATCCAGACTGTCCAGAGTCCAGAGCTTTCTTGATCCAGATCCAGAAAGTCCAGAGCTTTCCTGCCCTACAGCAGATCAGCACTTCCACCAAACTTGGTGTCGTCGAATGTCAGGGGCACTCAATCCCCACATCCAGATCACAGATAACAATACTGATCCACTGCATCACATTTTCTGGGCCGGGGATTTATTTCATGGCAAGGTGGAAGAAATGAGGAAGGGCTGGAAATATGCAGGATGTGCAAGGATTGGTGGGCAGAGCACGGAGCAGGCAATTACCAGGCAGGTTCCCTGCTCCTGCTCGGCTTGGAGGTGTTGTGAGAACCTGGGCCAGTGAATCATGGGCTGGCTGAGCTCATTCTGCCTGACTCCCCATGACTTCATCACCTACTGCTGTTTGAAAACCTGCTCTGGAGCCTGTCTAAAGGAGTGCCCCGGGGTTGGCTTAACTGTTTCTGTTCTATTGAGTTTGAAGTGGACCCAGTTTCTTTCACTTTTTCATCCTGGGGAGATTGGTTTTCCAGGTACGAACCGTGTGCAGCGATGAAATGGTTTGGTGCAAGCGATAAAACACCCAAACTTTCTGCTACGGTGAAAAAAAAAAAAGATGTTCAAAACAACAGCAGCATTGTGAGGTATTAATAAAAAAGAGCAAGGATTTAGAGGGGTCACAGTTATGAAAAATGAGAGGATGCAAAAGGTGAAAAATAAGAGCATGCAAAAGATGAAAAAATAAGAGGAAGCAAAAAGGCTGCACAGCAATTTCAGGGGAGAAAAAAACTTTCATTTTGCTGAAAAATTTGCCAGCTTCCCAGCCCATGCCTCAGTTTCCCTAATTGCTACGTGGGGTTACCAGCCCAGACCTATTTTGCAAAGGTGTTGTCAGGTTTAATTTGCGAAGCTTTGAAAAGCTCTGCCGAGTTCTGGAGATGAAAGGCCCTGCAGATGCCACCCGTGGGTGTGTGCTCTGAGTCACAGCCCAGCCAGGGACTGAGAGCTGGGACAGTCCTGAGCAGGGCACCGCAGCAAAAATCCCAGGGGATGCTCCTGCACAAATGAACTCATGCTGGAGACATCCTCTGGGAGCGGCGAAATAAGGAGATGTCCAGGCTGGGATGGGTTTTGGCTCCCAAAAATGGCTGGGAAGAGGTGTTTGTGCACAAATTGGCACCTGGAATGGGAGGTTCCCAGCCCAAGGAGGACGTGGAGGTGTTGGGGCAGGTCCAGAGGAGGCTGCGAGGTTGAGAAGGGGGCTGGAGATTGGCTGGGAGTTGGAAATACTGGAAAAAGTTGGAAAAATAGCTGGGGAGTTGGAAAGGATCAGGCTGGAGAAGAGAAGGAGACCTCACAGCACCTCCCGGGATCTGAAGGGGCTCCAGGGAAGCTGGAGAGGGACTCTGGATTGGGAAATGGGAAAGGGCAAATGGGTTCAAAGTGAAAGAGGGGAAATGTAGGTGAGATATTGGGATGGAATTGTTCCCTGGGAGGGTGGGCAGTCCCTGGCACAGGTGCCCAGGGGAGCTGTGGCTGCCCCTGGATCCCTGGCAGTGCCCCAGGCCAGGCTGATGGAATTCTGAGCCCCCTGGGATGGTGGGAGGTGTCCCTGCCCAGGGCAGGGGTGAGATGGGATGGTCCTTAAGGTCCCTTCCAACGCATTCCACGATTCACTCTGGATTTGCATCAGCAAACCCAAAATCTAAAAATTCAATCCTCGACCTTTTATCTGCTTCGCCTCCTCCAAAATCTCATCAGAGCATCAGGAAAACAAACCAAGGCCACCTCTGTCCAAGCCAGACCTCTTCCTGGGGATGTTTTCTGTTCCTCAAGGATCAACCTTGGCTGGAAAAGCTCTGCTGAGCCTCCTCAGTACACGTGAGAACAGGAGCCTCCACCCTGCAGTATTTTTAATTACTTGGAGACCTACACGACTGTTGATGTTCTAAAGAACAGCTCAGCCCAGCAAGCCAGGGGGAAAGAAATGCATTTATGTCAGTCAAGTTTTTCTTTTATGAAATCGGGTCTTAAAAAAATGGCATTGCCCTTTCCTGCACCGGGAAATGAATTCTGACTCATGAAAGGCTGTGGGCCTATTAATAAAAAATTATTAATGAAGAAAACGTCCTTTCCCAACAACCATTATCCAAAAAATGCAGAATGCTGAGGCATTTTTCATAAAGAGAGAGTCATAATGAGATGCAGGCAGTGAGAGGGGATGGATCCTGGATGAGCCAGGGGCCCAGAAAAAGAATTTCACTTTCTTTTTCTCTCATTTTAAGCCTTTAGAAATGGTGTCTGTAGCTCAGGTTCTTTCCTTTTCCTATCAGATACAGAATTTCTGCTGTTCCTGCTTTGCCTCTGTTTCTGCCACACCTCAAAAAAAGCTGGAAAAGGTAGAGCTGGATTTTTCCTCAAATCCCTTCCAACAGGGGGGTCCTGGTGGATATTTAATGAGATTTTTTTCAGGTAAAAACCACTTTCTCCAGCAACGCCACTGGCGCGTTCTGAGAAAACTCAATTAAGCACAAATCTCTAGCGTGCTTAATTTGCACCCTGGGCATTCACCTCAGAGAAATCTCACTGAAATTCCGAATATAATCCGAAGTGATGTGGGGGGAAGATCAACCTCGTTCTCTTGAAGTCACTGGGATCCACCAGTTCTTATAAAGAGCTTTTTATCTCCTGAAATCGTCTGTGATTCCAACAAGTGAATATTTCCCAGGAATTCATCTGCCAGAGACAGATCTAATTTTAAAACTTTTTCACTTCTTTCTTCTAGCAAGAGGTATTTTGACCATCTCAGCTGCAAAATGGTTCCTCTCCCAGGTGTGCTCCAGGTGTGTCTCCGTTCCGAGGCCATTTATGGGCAGAGTTGTGTAGGACACAGCTGAGCCCTTATCTCAGGGTGCACAATGGGGTTTTATTTCACCGCTCCTCTTCTGGGGATTCCGTGGCCTGTGGGAAGAGCAGGGCCAGCCAAGTTTGGCTTGTTCTGGGTTATTTCCGGGTCTAGATGGACAGGCCTTGCACAAACCCAAAATAAAATCAAAATAAAGATAATAGGGCCGTTTAAACCCAGTATTAACCATACATTTCTCCTCCCTCCTGAACGCAGCAAGCCCTCGGGGGGCCTGGCTGAAGAATGCTTTATTCTAGGCGTTCATTTTAATTACAACCCTAATTATTTTGGTGCATGGGGATGACCCAGTTAACAAACCCACCTTGGGCACCTCGTGGTCTCCCCGACCCTGCCCATCTCTGCAAGGAGGGAACCTCAGCTGCTGGCCAAATTATTTTTGAAACAAGCGGTGGAACTGGTTGCTACATCTTAATGAAAATGACTTCTTCTTTTTTTTTTTTTTTTTTTTTTTTTCAAGGAGACATTTCTATGTATATAAACAGCCCTTCCTCCCCAACCTGGTTAGACAAGAATGTTCCTGGGTGTGGACTGCCTTGTATAATTAACTGCACAGCTGGAGCTTCTGATCCCTCAACGTCTGCTCCTTCCTTTCCTCCTTTCTTTCCCCCCTGCATCCACCTCGGCGCGGTCCAGGCGCGCTGCTCCTCCTCGCAGGAGCTCCAGGTGCGTCACTTGGGCGTTCCAGAGCCGTTCCAGAGCCGTTCCTCGCTGAGGTCGTGACCAGGCAGAGCCTGCCTGCCTCGGAGGGGCTGAGAGCCGGGAGCTGGAGCAGAGAGCGAGCAGAGAAAGCACCGACCGTGCCTAGGCCATGGAAACGGGGAGCGCCGCCAGGACGAACGGCACCGCCGCCAAGCCCGAGGACGCCAAGAGCCCGACTGCCCCCAAAAAAGAGGAGGAAGCCAAGAAGGCCACGAGCCCTGGCGGAGGCGAGAAAGAAGCTATAAAAGGCACGGGCGGTGCTGCGTTGGAGACGGGGCAAATCAAGAGCTCCCTCTTCTCTGGGAGTGACTGGAAGAGGCCCATCATTCAGTTTGTGGAGTCATCCGACGAGAAGAGGTCAACCTACTTCAGCATGGACTCGGCGGACTCCAAGAAGATGCAGTTCGCCAGCGGACAGATCGGAGACATGCGGAGGCCAGCCCTGTCCTTCCCCGAGAAAGGCGACCTCAGGAAGTCCCTCTTCTCCTTGGATTCCAAAAAGAGCTTCCTGCCCGGGGACGGCGAAGGGAGGAAGTCCTTGTTCTCGGCGGGGCAGATGGGGGAACTGAAGAAATCTTCCCTGCCTCTGGTGGAGACGGGGGACCTGAGAAGACCCTTCAACAAGGCCGACAGAACCGCCAGCTCCCGGCCCCGGGTGAAGCTGGAGGACGTTCTCTGTGATTCCTGCATCGACAACAAGCAGAAGGCTGTCAAGTCCTGCCTGGTGTGCCAGGCTTCCTTCTGCGAGCTGCACCTCAAGCCCCACCTGGAGGGAGCAGCTTTCCGGGACCACCAGCTCCTGGACCCCATCAGGGACTTCGAAGCCAGAAAATGCCCTGTGCATGGGAAGACCATGGAGCTGTTCTGCCAGACGGACCAGATGTGCATCTGCTACCTCTGCATGTTCCAGGAGCACAAGAACCACAGCACGGTGACGGTGGAGATCGAGAAGGCAGGCAAAGAGGTAATTTTATTCTCCTTTTATTCCTTCTGTTCCCCTCGGTGTGGAGATCTCAATGTCACAGCGCAGCCTTTGCAATTTCTCCTCAAATCGTGCCTGGGATGCAATCCTGGGCTGCAGTGGTGGTGGATGGGAAGTGCTTAGTGGAGAACTGATGCTCATTTCCATGGGGTTGTCATTCTCCTAATCCCGGTGGGAGCAGCACAGGGCTGGAGTTGTGCTGCAGGCTGGATTTAGGGGATGGAGAACCTGGTTTCAGCACACCTGACTTTCAGCAAAAGCTGAACCAAAGCCCTAAATGCTAAGTTTTTAAAAAAATTCTTGAGTTTTGACAGCGTTTGTGTGGTGTTACCCACAGAAAGGTGGGCATTGCTCAGGGTCAGGACCTCCAGAATACAAGGTGTCAAATCAGTGGCTCTTACAGTTACTCACAGGTACTAATAACTATTGAAAATTGTTATCTCAGCTCCTCAGAGTGAGATTATGTTGGATTTTTTTTCTTTTCTCTTGAGCCACACCTATGGAAAGACTCTTTTGAAGCTTAGATGGAAAAAAACCGAAACCCTGGTGCAAGCCCAAAACACAATCATTTCCCCTGAAGTGTCACTACAACAGCTTTAGAGGATGGACATCCAGGGAGATTTCACTCATGAAATGTCTTTCACCTCTGTTTGCAGAAAGCCTCCTGCTGTTTGCTTTCTGGGTGGATGAGGAGTATTTCACTTGTTCTGGCAAAAATCAGGGTCTCACCACTTTTGTTGCTGCACATCCCCGTGGTAAAAGCAGGGCCTGGCCTAGAAACTTCCTAAGCAGACAGGACGGGAGAGATGCCTGAAAGGAGATCTGTAAAATAATGATATTAATGTGCCTGGAGTCACACAGACAGGAGCTGGAAAGGCACTGGCATCTCCTAAACCCCAAAGCAGTCCTGTGATGTGGTGACCAGGCAAACACAGGGACCTGCTGGGAGAAATCCTCCAGTTCCCCTAATGGGAAGAACAATTTAACTCTTTCTAAGGAGCTGGGAAGATTTATCTCATCATGCTGAAAGAGCATCTTGTGTAGAGCTTATCTCTGTCTCCTCTGGTCTTTCCTTGCCATGTCATCTCCAGCTCAGCCTCCCTGAAACCAGACAAAGCCTCTTCCATGTCTCAGCCAGCCTTTCTCAAATTCCTGCAGGGCTTGCCAGCCTGCTGTTTGTTCCATAATTGCCTGTTCTCGTGGTTTTGATGTCAGCCCTGAACATCGCAGAGCTCTAACACAAAGCTGTGTCTGGTGTCTGCCAGGGTGTCCAATTCCTGCCCCGAAATGAGGGGAGCAGCTGCTTCCTGAGGAAGCAAAGCTGCTCAGATCCTTCCTCCTGGGGCTGGATGCACCTACAGCACCTTGCTTTCAGAGAGGCAGCCGTGGGTGAGCAGAGAAATGTGATTTAAATGCTGTTTGATGCCTCTCTCAGAGTCCCTGGGCCACCTTTAGCTCCTGCGCTGGCTCTGCTGCTGCTCAGCCCAGAGGATTGAGGATTTATCACCATGAATCACACACATGTGCAAGTTTCTCCTGACAGCGAGTCGGATCATGTCGGAACTCGAGCGAGCATTCACTCAGACAAAAACAATTAGCACGAAAGCTGTTGCCTACAAATGTTTGTTCCCACCCCTGATTTATTCACCAGAGGTGGAGCCTCAGCAAGAACCACAAAGAGCAATGAATATTTGCAAGCCCCTGGTGTGTAACACCTCTTATCAAATCAGTCAGAGCAGGAATGTGACCACAAATGGGAAGAGTGGCTGGTGCTGTTCCCCTTTTCGAAGGGTTAAGCACCAACCCCACACCAGGTCATCCCTGTCCCTGCCCTGTTGTCCCAGCTTGGCGTCCCAGCAGCTCCAGGGTGGCTTTAAAACCTCCAAATTCATTCTGCCACTGGAGCGGTGACCAGAACAAAGCTGCATCCGGACAGAGCCTTTCACACAGTGCTGGGTGTCCAGGATTATCTGGTTTATCTGCAAGGATTTCCTAGTCCCCTGGCTATTTGGTGACTCCAGAGCTGGTGTTTGTTTTTCTGTGTTTCCAGCCTGGGTGCCCCGAGGTTTGGTGGCACAGAGCTGTCACAGATGAAGCCTGGTTTGGGTCCCTCTGCCCTTCAGCCCAGAATTAATGCAGGTCCCAGCCTCTTCCATGAACCTGTCTTGGCTGGAGGCCTGCGTGGGACACAGGAGCTGTGCTTTAGAGCTGGGAATGCTCCTGCTGGGGAATTAGGAAACGCTGCTCGTCTCACGGAGCAGACAGAGACAGGAGGGGAGGAATGCAAACAAGCCCGAGCAGACACCTATGGTTAGAGCAGCGCAGATATCTCTGTCTCACACAGAACACAGCAGCATCTCCCACTTCTCAGGAGCCTGGGGTGAGAGTCACTCACCCCCCGTTCCTGCTGAGCAGACACAGGGGAAAGGCACAGGGACTCAGACACAGACATTTGTCCTGACTTCCCACCCAGTGCTATTTGCGTATTTTACCCAGCAGACCTTTAATGCTCGTCCCAGATCCACTTTGCATTCGTTTCCTGCAGCGGATTTAAAGGAAAAGTGACAGTTTGCACCAGAATCAGTACAGAAAAACAGCCGAGGAAATGTCTGTGAGGCTGGGAAATAACCACTCACACTTGAAAAGTGAGGCTGCTCCAGAGCAGCTTGTGCAGTCCAATAAAACCCTTGATTTATCAGCAGAACCAGAGCCCCCCTTTGAGCCAGCATCCCTCATTCTGAAAGGGGAGCCTTCATCCCAAACCTGTTCTACAGGCCTGCTCTCCCAACGAGACAACTTCACCTCTGCCTGCCAGCCCCAGAGCCGTGAATAACCTGGCACTGCCTCCCAGCTGCTCAGCACGTCCACTCAGCCCCGCTGGAAAACCCTTTGATTTGGCTTTCTCTTTAATTCTTTATCTTTTAAAGCGAAGTTCGTGTTGAACCGAGGAGCTGCTGTGCAGGAAGGGGAGCTGGGGGTTCCTCCTCCCCACGGAGCAGCTTTGAAAATGGGGGATTTCACAAAGGCTTTGAAGAAAACCATCCCCAGAGATGGATTGAGAGGGATTCCCATCCCTGCATGGCTTTCCCTGAGCAGAGAGCAAATAAAATAAAATCTTGGAGGGGTTTGAGGCCTTTTCTCACTGGTGCAATGTGGCTGTGAGGCCTTATCTGCACCCGCTTAAAATAGAGGCTCTTTCCCCAGAGTTTCCTGCAGGAAGGACACTTTTCCCACCTGGAAATCTCATCTCAGGGGGAGGTGACCTGCTGCAAGCTGTGGTTGGAGCAGATCTGCCTGTTTGCCCAAATTCTGCATTAATCCTCTCCATGAGGGCAGAATCCAGGGAAAAATGGCCAGGAATTCTCTCCAAACAGAGAACCTCAGCTCCTCCAGTGTCATTTTATAGGATGCTGGCAGAGCCTCCAGAGCTTTGAACCTATGGAAAAAGCCCCTGTGCTTAGAAACTTCAATGGGAAAATGCAATTTTAAACCCAGCAGAAATAACATCTCAAACAACTCAGATTTCCCAGCCCACTGCTGGCCCTGCACTGAGTTTGAGCAGCACTTCTCCAGCTCTGGGGCTGCCTCTGGAAGGACAATGAGCAGAGATGTCCCAGGCTGGGGACACTGGGGTGTTCCCAGAGCACCCAGGGCATGATGCTGCTTGTGCTGCTGCTGCCTTGCAAAAAGCTCCTTGCATCATCCCCTGCAAGGCTCCCAAACTCCCGTCGGCAGGGCTGGGCACGGCTGGGCACGGCTGGATGTACATGCTGAACTTTCACTGAAGCCTCTTAACTGCCCTAATTAACTTAAGGTTTAATAGGGGATCCGGTCTTAGCTCAAGGACTCTCAGTTCCAGCGTTTCTCGGTGGTTTTTGGCCACCTGCTATGGTGAAAGATGGTTTAAACCTGGATTTCTTGGGTTTTCCCCTCTGTTCCTCTTATTTCCACTCTGTAGGGACCCCACAATGGGGGTGTTGCTGTATTATCTCTCATTAGGATCCTCTGAACCCCAAATTCTTCCCATGGATTTGCTCTGGGTAGGTCCACCAAGGATTTTTGACCATGGAAAATGTGAGAATTACAAAGAAAGGCAGAAGTTTCCTCTTAGGGAATGAAGCTGAGACCTTGCCTGTCCCTAATACCTGTGGGCCCCATACTGTAAATGTATATCTGTGATATACATGGACAGCTAAAGAAACCTTCCAGACAAAAAAAAGGTCCTAAAAACATCAGGAAATCACCTCCTGAACCCCTTGATGTTGTTTTCCACCTCCAGAGCACCATTCCCAAATCCTTATGCCCACACCAGTTTTTCCATATTCCAGAGTCTCCCTGCACCTCTCTTTAACATTTTTTTCTATGTTTAGGGTGTTTTTTTGTAGTATTTATTTAGTTTTTTGCAGTACCACACAATCACACCTCCTTTCACCTCCCCTGCCCTTGCTGGAGCCTGTGCTGGTGTTTTCCCCTTTGCCAAACCTGGCTGAGTGTGGGATTTGCATCCTGCCTATTGGGACTATCTCTGTAATTTCCATTTGCAAATCACAAATCTCGCTCCAAATTGTTGTGTGGGGCTGCTCTTAAATGGTTGTTACATCCCAAAGCACCTTTTCTGGGTGATGTTTTAACTGCTGAGAGTCAGGATCACTTTTACAAATAATAGTTCCCAAAACTCCTTGGAGACCCATCTTAATTAAAAAGGACTATAAAAGTATAATATTGTTATCACCACCTTCCAGCCATCACCTGATATTTTTTCCTGTCATCTTTCTCTTCAAATCTTTTTAGTTTGGGAGTGTCTGTGTGGCTGTGAAAGGGCTGCTCTTCCCCAAAAAATCCTTTTCTGTAGGATTTCACTCCCATTCTTATAAGAATGTCCTGATATTTGGGGACGAGGAGGGAAATAATTGCTCTGACAATGAGCCTTTTGCTTTTAACAATTAATTCCACGTGGATGCAGCTCCGTGGCTCAAGGAAACAACTGGAATTTGGGTGTAATTTCTCACATTGGTTAATGCAGTGGATAAATGGATCTAAAACATTTCCATCTCATTGCATTTCCCTGCTGTGCTGAGTCTTGATGCACAGGACATCTCCCACCACACGTGGGAATGGAAACCAGCAGGAATTCCTCCAAGTCACCTTCTTGAAAATGTGAAAATTATGGGATCAAACTCATCTCTTTGTTCTTTTGATCAGTGGCAGAGCAAATTTTCTCATCTGGAAACCGATGTGGGTTCCTTGATGAACCTGTGCCACAAAATCCTTCCCTGTGAAACCCTAAACCCCTGCAGAGGGTGAGAATCAGCTCATGGTCACCACCGAGGCTGTGTGGATAATATTTAGAGGGCCAGTGCTCTCCTAGCTCCTAAAAACAATTTGAAGGTGCAGCTTTCCTGGCACTGAGACACCTCGGAGCACATTTCCCTTTTTTTTTCCCACTCTTCTTGTGTTTTTGTAAGGCAACAAAACAGTTGGGTTAATCCAACAATTAAAACCCAAGGATTTTGCAGAATTTGCCCACATGAGCAGCAGGTTTGGAGGACTTTCCCAACGTGGCCCAGAACTCTGGGAATTTCTGCCAGCCCCATAGTTCCCAACATGACATAGTTCCCAACAATTAAAACCCAACAATTTTCCTGAATTTGCCCACATGAGCAGCAGGTTTGGAGGACTTTCCCAACACGACCCAGAACTCTGGGATTCTGCCAGCCCCGTAGTTCCCAACACGACCCAGAACACTGGGAATTTCTGCCAGCCCCGTAGTTCCCAATGTGACCCAGAACACTGGGAATTTCTGCCAGCCCCATAGTTCCCAACACAACCCAGAACATTGGGAATTTCTGCCAGCCCCGTGGTTCTCAACACAACCCAGAACATTGGGAATTTCTGCCAGCCCCATAGTTCCCAACACAACCCAGAACTCTGGGAATTTCTGCCAGCCCTGTGGCTCCCAACACGGCCCAGAACATTGGGAATTTCTGCCAGCCCCGTGGTTCCCAACACGGCCCAGAACATTGGGAATTTCTGCCAGCCCCATGGTTCCTCACCACCAGATCTCCTCCAGCCATGGCTGAGACCAACTGCACACACATGAAATGCACCACCAAAGGCTCAGCAGGGTCTGTGGGGCAGGGATGGGGAATGGGAACAACCCAGGGAGGGTTTTCTTGAAGCTAACGGGGAAGGGATTGTCCTGGGCTGATCCAGGGGATCAGGGATCCAGGGAAATGGAGCGTGGCTGCCCGAGCTCCATGGTGGCTCCAGTGCCACCAATCCCTGTGCCAGTCCAGCTCTGAGCTGCTCTGGGAAGGCACCGCACAACAAAATGCAAATGAATCACAGCAAAGTTGCTGATCTCAGCCGAGCAGGTTGACTGCACCTCCTCCCTCCTCCTTTTGTGGCTTTTTAAAACATTTTTTTTATATTTTTTCCAAGCATTCCCCAGCTCCATCGCTACATGAAAGCTCTCAATTCAGAGCAAATTAATCCACAATCCTGTCTAAACAGAATTCCTGCCGGAGGCATCATCCTCTTGTTGCAACACTCGTCAAACGTCATTCCGTAATTACATGAAAACTGTTATTGCTGCACAGGCACACCCTGGGCTGGGCCCTGCTCTGCACACACAGCTGAATTTTGAAACAGCTCCCTTCCCCTGCAGCTCATGACTCCCGTGGGATTAAAAGCAGCTCCTGACAGCCTGGGAGGTGGGTGCTGTGCTGAGGGAGCTGACTCTGCACATGATCTTCATGCCTTGATGGGCTTACCTACAACAGAGGCTGGGGAATAAAAAGCAGTGTATTTATTGAAGGGCCTTCAGGTGCATTGAGGGCAGACAAAGCCCAGGCTACACCCAAAATGGATGACGGGTCACGGGTTTTTCATAGTTTATATGTTCTGTCCATTTGCATCTCGAGGTTTAATCCTCCAATTACAGCTTCAGGTAATGAAGTCAATTAGTCCAAGCTTGCTCCCCCCAATTCACTGTTCCTTACATATCTTGGGGCCTGAGACAGTGAGGTGTGCTTGAATTTTGAGCTCAGAGAGGAATTGTTTTGTCTAAAAATGAGAGAACAGGAGCTTAGCACTCTATATGGAGCCCAGAGTTCCACACTACAGAATCACAGAGACACGAAAAATAGGGAATCTGAAATCCTAAGGCATCGAGAAATAGAGAATCTGAAATCCTGAGGCATCGAGAAATAGAGAATCTGAAATCCTAAGGCACCGAGAAATAGAGAATCTGAAATCCTAAGGCACTGAGAAATAGGGAACCTGAAATCCTAAGGCATCGAGAAATAGAGAATCTGAAATCCTGAGGCATCGAGAAATAGAGAAGCTGCAATCCTGAGGCATCGATCCCATTTCGGCAGTGCCTGGAGCTCCTGGCTGGTGGTGTCAGCACATCAGGGGAGGCTCAGCTCAGCTCAGCCCCAGCTCACCCTGCCCTGTGCTCTCCTCTCCCCCCAGGCCGAGCTGTCCCTGCAGAAGGAGCAGCTGCAGCTGAAGATCATCGAGGTGGAGGACGAGGTGGACAAGTGGCAGAAGGAGAGGGATCGCATCAAGGTGAGTTTGAGATGCTCAGTTCGCTCCTTCCTCCTCTCATCACCACTTTTTCCTCGTTCTCCTTTCCTCAAGACTCCTCCTTCCTCGCTCCATCCCTTCCCCAGCCTCCATCTCATCCCTGTCCCAAACTCCGAGCCAAATCTTGGAAACAACAACTCCCACTGAAGTCATCTTGCGACATTCCCTGCGGGGAGATCAAGCCTCATTACAAAACCAAGGCCCCTCCCTGCTCTGGGTCCTTTTTTAGGTCCTTTTTGCCCCTTCCATCACCAGTAGCCAGGCAGATTTAGAAACAAAAGCCGCAAATAACCTGCAAAAATGCTCTGGGTTGCCTTGACAGAGATAAGGCAGCAGGAACAGATGCACTTACCCCAACAAACATCTTATTTATGGTGGAAGAGCTGATTTCCATGCTGAGAGAGGGCTCCTTTATAATTCCTGCACCGTGGTAAGGGTTGAAATAGAGTCACGGTATTATTTTTTTCATTTATAGCCTAACTGAATAAAGCAGTGAAAGCACAAGTTGGAGACACCCCAGAAAATTTGCATAATATTAATAGGCAAAGCCATTCTTTTCCCTTTCATGTGGTGCAAGCACATTGGCTCACCAGCTCTGCTTTTCATCTGCTTTATTATTACTATTATTATTATTATTATTATTATTATTATTATTATAAACCTGACCTAGAAATGTTGACTCTCAATATAGCTACATCCACAGTCCTTCTGAGGAATATTTCAGAGGCACCTCGAGGTCAGGCTTGTAAAAAGCATTTCAGCACCTTTCATCCTTTGAAATGGTGGGAATTTGGTCCTCAAATTGTCCAGGAGCCAGAACCATGACTTAGGAGGTTAAAGAGTGGTTTTAAATAGTGCAGGAATTGAAATAAAAGATGTGCTCTAACAGTTGGGAAGGCAGTGCTCCTTTTGGATTGCACAAATGTGATTATTGCAAGAACAAGCATTGCTTCTCTTAGCACAACTTCCCTGCTGCTAAGACTTGAATAGCTGGAGTTTCCATAATCTAAAATCTTAGATTTATCCCCCTCTGTGTCCCTCTATTAGCCAAAAACACCCTGAAAATTTTAATATTTTCTTCCTCCTCTCTCCTGCTGCCTCCTCCCTCTGGCTCTTCCCCACCCAGAATTACACCACCAACGAGAAGGCCACGGTGGACCAGCACTTCAAGGAGCTGATCCGTGACCTGGAGAGGCAGAGGGATGAGGTGAAGGCTGCCCTGGACCAGAGGGAAAAGATCGCCTCGGAGAATGTGAAGGAGATCGTGGATGAGCTGGAGGAGAGGGCGAAGCTGCTGCGGGAGGACAAGGAGAACAGGGAGCAGATCCACCAGATCAGCGACTCCGTGCTCTTCCTGCAGGTGAGAGACCTCACTTTCCTTCCCTTTGTCCCCGTGAGGACAGGATTTGTCCCAAAGACAATCCCAAGTGAGCGGGAGATGTGTGAACCTCCCCCAGTTCACTGCACATCCCTGCCAGGGATTCACCTGCACACTCACTCTGCTCTGGAAGGGACTTAGGCATCCCATGGGGTTTTTTTATGGACACAACATTTCCCTGCCCATCCTCACTGCTTTTCTTTGCACTTTCCAGAGCACATTGTCTCTTCTAGAATGAGCTTAGGCACACCATGGCTTTTTTTTATGGACAGAACATTTCCCTGCCCACCCTCACTGCTTTTCTTTGCACTTTCCAGAGCACATTGTCTCTTCTGGAATGAACTTAGGCATGCCATAGTTTTTATTTTTATGGACAGAACATTTCCCTGCCCACCCTCACTTCTTTTTTTGCACTTTCCAGAGCACATTGTCTGCTCTGGAGTGAACTGCGGCACAACATGGCTTTTTTTACAGACAGAACATTTTCCTGCCCATCCTCACTGCTTTTCTTTACACTTTCCAGAGCACATTCTTTGTTCTGGAGTGAACTTCAGCACACCATGGCTTTTTTTATGGACACAACATTTTCCCGCCCACCCTCACTTCTTTTTTTGCACTTTCCAGAGCACATTGTCTGCTCTGGAATGAACTTAGGCACACCATGGCTTTTTTTACAGACAGAACATTTTCCTGCCCATCCTCACTGCCTTTCTTTACACTTTCCAGAGCACATTCTTTGTTCTGGAGTGAACTTCAGCACACCATGGCTTTTTTTACAGACAGAACATTTTCCTGCCTGTCCTCACTGCTTTTCTTTACACTTTCCAGAGCACATTGTCTGCTCTGGAATGAACTTAGGCACACCATGGCTTTTTTTACAGACAGAACATTTTCCTGCCCATCCTCACTGCCTTTCTTTGCACTTTCCAGAGCACATTCTTTGTTCTGGAGTGAACTTCGGCACACCATGGCTTTTTTTATGGACACAACATTTTCCTGCCCACCCTCACTTCTTTTTTTTGCACTTTCCAGAGCACATTGTCTCTTCTGGAATGAACTTAGGCATGCCATGGTTTTTATTTTTATGGACAGATAAAAAATAAAGAACATTTATTAACACAGAACATTTTCCTGCCCATCCTCACTGTTTTTCACTTTTGGAGCCTAACACCAACCAGTTCCCTCAGATTTAGCCTCCACATCTCACACATCTTACACTCCTCATTAAGCTGTGATTTTTTTTTTTGTTTGGCAGGAATTTGGGGCTCTGATGAGGAATTACGTGCCCCCTCCATCCCTGCCCACCTACAGCGTGCTGCTGGAAGGGGAGAGCATGAGCCCTTCCATGGGGCTGCTCAGGGATGACCTCCTCAACGTCTGCATGAGGCACGTGGAGAAGATCTGCAAGGCAGACCTGGGCCGCAACTTCATCGAGAGGAACCACATGGAGAACGGTAAAATGGCCAAAATATTCCCCTTCCCTCCCTCCCTGCTTCCCTGGAGCGCAGGGGCAGGGGAGGGGAGGATGATGGGCGCTCCTGGTGAAGAAGAAAATAAGCAAAGACCTGGGGAAAAACAGGTGGGGGTAACAGCAGCTGTAGCTGGAATTAATTCTGGGATTAATTCTGGGATTAATTCTGAAATGAATTCTGGAATATCAGTTATCCTATCCTTTGTGGGGATGGAATCAGGAGAGCCAGGGATTTCAGGTGTCTGGTTTAGGGCACCAAACTGGCCCCGCTTCTCTGATTCCTAGCTCACGTTAGGGTTTCATGTTTAGGATTTCATGGGTTCAGCCACCTCCCTTGTGGGGTCAAGAACAGCCACCCTTCCCTCCTGCCAGAGCCCAGCAGGGCCACTCTGCCTGTGCCAACAAACCCTTGGAGGTTTAGCAGGACATTTCCCACGGGGGGAAACTCCACAGTTGTGCTGGGGCAGCTCAGCGAAGGGAGGAGGCGGCGGCAGAAAGGAGAACGTGGCAAGTTTGAAATCCTCTTTGTACACTCGGTTAGCACGTGCAGAGTGCTGGTTTGACATAAAATATTACAAGTGCAAGCTTCAGCCTCTGCTTGCCTGGCTGGAACACGAAATAACTCTGCAAGCACCTGTCACTGAAAAGCTGACACTTGAAAATCGAATTTTCCAGGCGAAAAGGGCTCCATTGGGGTGTTAAACTGCAATTTGAGCTGGCATAAGTCTCTGTGCTCATTCTCCCTGCTCCTCTTGGGAAAGCTTTCCTGATCCAGGGTGCTCAAGGCATCCCCACGGCTCAGGGATGTTTAGGGTGATCTTTAGGGTGAGCAGAGAGGTCACAGCCAACACCACAGCACCAAAATTAATCTCTGAAGTTCATAACCCACATCCTCCCAATTAGCTGTGGATAAAGGGCTGCTCTTGCATCAGGCTCACCCTCAGATTGGGACAGGGCACCACAGCGGGGCTGTGCTCTGTGCACTTCCCAGCGCTCCCACAGCAGCCCTTGCGACCTTGGGCACATTACCCAATCCCCGAATGACCTCTTGGGAATCCCGGGCTGGGGATGAGTGTTTATCTCAGCGGTTGGTGTGAGGATGCAATCCGTCAGTCATTGAGGAACCCCAGCTAGCAGAGCAGCAGGGGTGGTGTGAGGATAAACTGCACCCTGCCCTTCCACGAGGATGTGGGAGTGGAAAAGGGGCAGGAATAACCTCAAGGACAGTTCATACCACACCAGCAGCTGAGGAACGGCTGCAAATCTGCAAAACTGCTGTTAATTCACCCAAATTCACAATATTTACTGGACATCCCTCCTCTGTTCATACCTCACACTGCCCAGTGCCACCATTCTCCATGAGACGTGAATTAGATGCACCAGATCCCTCCAGATCCTCTCAGGGATCACACTCCAAGTGCTCAGGACTCACAGCTCAAGCCAGATTTTAAAACTCTTAAAGCAGCACCAGAAAGTGAACATTACTTATCTTATAATTTATCTTATCTTACTTATACTATAGCACTGCAACATTCCTGGCTGGATTCTCAACACTCCGCATGCTCCAGAATTACTGAGAAATTTGACAATAACTTAAGATTAATAGATGACAAACAGATCCAAAAATCTGTGCATTTTTCTTCCTTTTTCATTCACCTGGAACTGTGCAGAATTTCCACCTGCTGGGCTGGCTCTTGCCAGTCCTGAACCATTTTCCTTGGACATTTTTATAACCCAACAAGGTTCTGCATCTCCTCAGCTCTGGTAGCTCAGGATAAAGCCTGATTACTTCCTGATTATTTTAATTTTAATTTTTAATTTTTTTTTTTTTTTATTATTATTTTTTATTTTAATTGGGATCTCCTCCACACTCCTGATGCCAGAAGCCCTCACTGCGATTTGCAATCCACGGAATTCGAGTGCCAGAACATTTCTGAGCAGGACAACAAACTCCTGCCAGAAACCTGAGCGCTTCCAGGAGCTTGACCAGGGACACAGCTTGGAGCCTGCCTAATGAAAAGTTGGGAAATGTCATTTATGGCGAGTCCCAGGAGCTTCAGAGCTCTCCCTTTTCCAAGCCATGGTTACACATGAAAGAGAGCAGCACTCTGCATCCAGTGGCTGCGAGGGAATTAAATCCATTAAGGAGCTGTGGAGTTATTAACTCGGACTCCCCCTGAGTCACTGCAACAAATTCATTTGCAGCTGGCTTGATCTTCTACTGCAAAAAAAAAAAAACCTCCCAGGAAGAAATGTTATATTAATGGAATGAAAACTGCTTAATAGCAGACTCCAAAGGGAATCCACGTCCTTTCAGTTGTCATAACAGGTACCTACATGGCGAGGAGACAAATAATCAGGGAGCATTCAGGGAGCTTAAATGGCACCAAAATAAATGGGAAGAATAAAAGAAAAGTTTGTTCTGTGACTTGGGAATCAAAGAATGGAGCTATTTAAACATGAAAACCAAATTTACTTCCTTGCAGAGAACAATAGGTTTATAGAGGCCTTCAAAGAAAGTGTTTTTATGAGCCAGTGTACTGATAAAACATCATTTCCTGTGAATCAGTGTCAGAAAACCAAACCCAGGCTGTGCAGGAGTAAGTTTGATCCCTGAAACCTGAGCCAACCACCCTTGTCCAGGAGTTTAGAGCTGTTTGCAACTCAGCTTTAGCATCTTTCCCTAAAAACTGGAGGAGCCAACCCCGTGAAGCCTCCCTGAAGTGATTTCTGGAGCTTTAAATAGTGTCAGCTCTCCATCCACCAGACCTGGGCTCAGGTTTGACACACAAAAGGAGCCAAACTCCAACTTTCAAAGGGATATTTTTAGCCACACAACATTTTGGTAAGAAAACGCCTCAACCCTCAGGTGTCCCTGTGGATTTTAGGAGATCCTGGGGCAGCTGAGTGGTTGAATGCTTCAGCTGGGCCCTGCTTCTGAGGGAACTTTTGATTTCAGACTCTGGGCAGATAATTTTAGTCAGTATTTTAGATTCATTTTAGACTCTAATTACCCCCAGAGATCCCTCAGGGCAATTAGAGACCACCCAAGAGCCTCCCCAGCTCACAGCCTGCTGTCCTTCTCCAGGTGACCATCGGTTCATGATGAACAACTACGAGTGGAACCAGCCCGACAACCTGAAGAGATTTTCCATGTTCCTGTCTCCCAAAGGTACGGCACCCCCGAGGTGGGCAGGGTCCCTTCCAGCTTGGGAAAGGAAATTTATTGATGATGAATCCCAAAATTGGCTCTCCCTCACATTCCCAGATCCGTCCCTCTGCATGTCTTCTCGGCAGTTTAGAGAGCTGTGAGAAGGTTTTGTCTCAAACAAGGCAGGAAAGGTTCTCAGTTTTATGGAGAAGAGCTGAAGTGACTGAACTCTATCCCAGAGTGAATATAGGGGAGTTCTAACGTGGCTTACCAGGAGAAAATCAGTGTTTTTCTCCACCCAAAGCGTATCTCTCTGTGCTATCCCATGAAAGCTGCACTGCTCTGCATTAGGATTTTACTTTCACCAGAAAATGTAATTTTTCCTTCCAGGAAAAGGACAGAAAAAGTGAGGAATGTGTCCTAAATAAATTTAAAAAAAAGCAGCAGGGGTCTGGAGTTCCTCTCTGAGCTCTGACAAGAGCCCTGGTGATTTGCTCATGTCCCAGGATGAGCTTTTGGAGTGAACCAGTGTTTCCAACACCTCCAGCTCTAAAATCCCCATTGTCACTCCTAAATTGGCATCTCATCTTGAAGCTGAGAGCGCTGAAAGCCCAGGCAAGGCAAGGAAGGAAAGAACAGGAAGGGTGGCACAAAACAAGCCCCCAAATTCCAGCCCTGCCCGACTCTGCCAGCTGTTTCCAGCTGCTGTTCTGCAGAATGGTGCGCAGGGAGATGCCAGCAGTGAGCAGGGACACTCCCTGAAGGGTTTAGCTGCTCTCCTGCTCAGCTGCCTGAGGATTTCCAGGCCCTGTGCTGTCAGGGAAATTCTGCTGAGCTGAACTTGTGATGCTGGGGAGACACCACAGGCTCAGCCCTGCACCCAAGACTTCCCAGCCGTGAGGGAAGTTTGAAAGTGAGTGCTAAAATGGCACAAGCTGAGCCTGTCTCTACACAAAATGTGGAGATTTCAGGTGGAAATGGCCCCACAGGCATTTCGAGAGTGTGATGATGGAACACAGTGGACAATGCCATCCCATGTGTGTCTGGCACAGGGATTCTCCCCAGCCTGGCAAAAAGGAAGGGAAAAAAGAAGGGAAAAGCCATTTTGGCAGTGGCACAGCATGGTCAGTGCTCCCATGAGTGCCTCAACTTCCCTCTGCTCCTCTCTGGAGCTGCTGACAGCTGGAGGAAGAGGCTCAGCTGGGATCCAGCACCCCAACCTCGCGGAGGATCCAGGAGGGATCTCCAGACCCCGCAGTGCTGAGTGTCCAGAGCACCACAATTCCCCTCTTCCTGCAGTGGGCTCTGAACTATCCAAACCCCGGGGAAGTGTTTGTTCCACCTCCACATCCGTGTTTTCCTGGAAACGCACCCAACGCCGCCTTCCAAATTACTCACTCCGCGTTTTCTATCGACAAAGCCACTTTGGCCAAAACAACCGAGCCCAGGATCGCGCACACAGCCCCAGTGCCGAGCTGGGGATCGAGCAGAGCCCAGCGGGGTCAGGGCCCAGGGGTGGCAGGAAGGACACAGCTGCTGGGGAAGGAGCCAGGCTGGCGGGGATTTGGGGAGCAGAGTGAATCAGTAGGCAAAGCAGGAGCCGTGACCCACTTAGCTGCAGGCTGGCTAGCCAAGGATTACCCAATGAATAATGCAACGTCCCCATCATCACTGAGATCTCTGGAGCTTTCTCTGCTCTGTCCCTGTGCCGTGGAAGTCCAGCTGATTGCATCTTGGCTAAGGAATCCCAGAAAACGGGAGGGAAAATCGAGGACCACCCTTTGCATTGTGTAACACGCTCGGAATCCTTCAATATCTCGTGGCAGTTTTGCTCCACACCCTTTTTCTGGCTAGGCTGGGTCACTGCAGAGTCTGCCCCAGGCCACAGTGGAAAGTCTGTTTGCTGGGCTGAGGAATGCTCCGTGCTAATTACAGCAGCCCAAACTAAGGAACTGCTCGGATTCCAGCTGAATTTACAAGGTTTTAAGCCCTGCTTAAATTCAAGGAGACTTCCACTGCCTCCTGTTGTTAATGTATGGCTTCAAACTGAAAGAGGGGAGGTTTAGGTGAGATATTGGAAAGAAATTCTTCCTGTGAGGGTGGGGAGGCCCTGGCACAAAGAAGCTGTGGCTGTCCCATCCCTGGAAGTGTCCAAGGGTGGAATTCGATGGTTTTCAAGGTCCCTTCCAACCCAAACCATTCTCTGACCCGACATTTGCTTGCAGGGATGACATGATGAGGCAGAGAAACATAAAATGTTTTAAACACTGCCTCAAAGACAGAGGAACACTCTGTTCAGCTGCTCCACACTGCTTTCTGTCCTCTCCCACTAAGCTTTCTTCTCCTGATATTGCAAAGTTTGGCCAAAGCCAGGAGGAGGTTGGAAAAATCATCCTGGAAGTCTTTGAATGAAGAGTAGAAGGGATTCAGGAACGCAGAGAGAATTGTGTAAACAGAAACACGGCTTAAATAGAGGAGCAGCCCACAGGATGGCAGCAGAGCAGCTCCAAGAATCCATCTTCCTTCTGCTTTCCTGGGATCCAGTGCCTCCCAAAAAAGCTGCTCCAGCTCCAGTCTGCATCCTGGTGGAAGCCTGGGGCACACGCCCAGCACAGGGCTGAGAAATGTCCCTCTGCTGCTCCCTCTGGAGCTCTGAACCCAAAGCTGTTCCTGCAGAGCTCTGCACAATGCTCACCTTGAGTGGCCCAACCTGAGAGCTCTGCTCACTGCAGGACAAGCCTATTCCCCATTCCCTAATACCCAGAGATAAAATGCAGATTCTCCTCCTCTCCCTGGCCCAGATTTCTGTTCTGGGGCTGCCCCCAGCTCGGTGGGGACTGTTTCCTAGAGCAATGGCAGGCACAGGCCACGAGGCAGCTCGTCAGGAGCCGACTGCTGAACTGGATGCTCTTGTTTTACAGCCAATTTCAACCCACGGTCATGGGAATTTTCCTCCTTCCAAGCGACTGAGGAAACACTTGGTACGGGTAATTCCGCCTTCAGTTTGAGAGGATCTAACCCCCCGTGCCACAGCTTTCTGCCTGACTAACCCCCCTGTCCTGCTGCCCCTCTCGGGCACTGCCAGTCCCAGGGCCAGCTCCTGCCTGGGTCAGCAGCACTGGAGGCTAAGGGAACAGAATAAAGTTCTGCAAAACAAAAACCCCAGACATTCACAATGAGAAGCCAAAGAGCCCTTACTATGAAAAACTCGAGGTTTCAACCTTGGTTGGAACCTTCTCTCTGGAATGTATTTTGTAAACTGGGCTCTAGCCTCATCTGGGGGGGGATTTTTTAGAATAGGGGGATATTGCTTCATTTATCAAGTTTCTTATGGGGGAATTCTAAACAGATATGCTAATTTGCAAAGTCCATAAAAATTGTATACACATTACACAGTGCGTACATCTTGGCATGTTCCACCTTTAAAAACCTATACACCTAAAATCCTATTAAAATGCCAAAATAAAACCCTTTATCCCTTTAACCGTATCTACCTCCTCATTCTAAAACCGGCCAAAAAGCAAGAGCTGCACACCCCCGAGCCCAGGCTCGCAATGCTGTGCTCAGAGGAGGGAAAGGCATCCCTGCTTCTCATTTTTCACACAGAGAAAGGAGGTGGAAAGCACAGGGAAGATCCTGAGATCCCAAACCATCATCCAGAACACTCCATGGAGGCTGTGGCAGAGCCACACTCCAAATACTCTCAGATACTCTCAGAAGCACAAGGTGCTTTTCTCCATCACAAAAACACCTTTTACTCAGCCAGTGTAAATGTGTCTTGAAGACACATGATCTAAGATTGTCAAGATTTTGCCCCCACAGATGAATTTTATTTTTTTAAAAAATTTCTGGCCCACGTTCATGCCCTTTCTTCCCAAATCCCCATCTCCCTTTCCCCACATTTTCTTCCTTTGCTTCATTCCCTCAAGGTCCAGCCTTCCCTTCGTTCTGGAAACAGCCACGGCCACCCTGCCTGGGGCAGCCCTGGTGACTCAGGGCCACACAGGCAGGGCTGTCCCCTCTCATCTCTGCTCCCACATTCCTCCTGGCACCAGGGAATGTGGCAGGAGCAGGAGGGAAGCCTTGCTTTGGGTTTTGGATGGAGCCTGCGCCCCGAGGGCAGCGCTGGAGCCAGCCCTGCTGCCTCTGGAGGTGCAGGGAGCTGCTCTGCAGCCACACCTGAGCTTGGGGCTCAGGACAAGGCTCTGGGGTCACCCCACACTCACTCACTCATTCACTCACTCACTCACTCACTCACTCACTCACTCACTCACTCACACTGCCTGCTCTCGTCTGCCTTCTCTCCCCGAGGGAAAAGGGCCAAGGCTGTCCCTGCCGTGCTCCCCGAGCCAGGGCGAGGCAGAATCACAGGGTGCGTTTGGAAATGCCCCCCTGGAATAACACAACCTCTTTATCTTCCAGTAGGCAATGGCACTAAGCTGCCTTTTCAGTTCTCCTCGGTGGGACAGAATCCGCCCGGTGACTTCAGCAAACAGTCTGACGGGAGCCTCTTCACTAAGACCGGTACTAGGAACTGAGTATTCCCCTCCCTCCTGCCCCTAAATTCTGTTCTTGGCCTCCTGGAGCAGTCCTGCACTTGTGCAGGAGCGACTCTGCTGAAGCAGGGCGGCAAGGAGTGTTAAATAATATTAAAGTTTTGCCTAGGGAACAGGTGAAGGGATCTGAAATTTTGTTTGCGATGGGTAGGGGTAAATTTTAGATGATTCTCGAGGGAGAGGAGGACACCATGGCCGTTTGCCCCTCTAGCTTCGTCACTGGAAAACAACACAAAAAAAAAAAAAAGAAAAAAAAGAATAAAAAAGAAAATAAAAAAGAAAAAAAGCAGGAGATGCCCATCCTTCATCTGAACCATAACCCCCATTTGCCATCTCCTCATCCTCTTTGCACTACCCACGTCTGAGGGTGCCAGAGGTGGAATCCAAGAGCACCGGGACCTGCCACGCAGAGTCAGTCTGATGGTGGTCAGTGCCACTGTGTGCTCCCTGACAGCAGGGCTGGTGTCACCCTGCAGGCAGAGCCATGGGGGAAGGGGTTTGGGGTTTGGGGCTCATCGAGCTGCCAGAGGAGCTGCAGGAACCCCGGGCTCAGCTCTCTGCACTAATTAACCAGCCTGTAGTGCTCTCTGCAAGAGTCAGAACGCTGACTTTGGGACTCGGCCTGAATTTAATTGGTCTGATTGCATTCCACCTCTCTGCATTCCTCAGACATTTTAATTAGCCAGACCTTCTTTCCTGCCTTTTCCTGCCTGGTGGGGTGGTGGCAGAGTCTGATGGCTGCGTTTCCCTGTTGAGCAATGCAATACTAATGATGTGGCACTTCCAGTCCTGCTGCTCGTCCCCAACGCTGGCCGGGGGACACCGAGGGGGTGGTGGTGGTGGCAGGGGCTGCTCCATAACCTGCTGTGTTTTGTCCCCTCCCAGCTTACCCCTCCATAGTGAGACACCAGTCTGCAAAGGTGACGCCGCAGACGTGGAAATCCTCCTCCAAGCAGTCTGTATTGGTAAGGGAAATATCCGGGAGAATATCTGAGTTTGGGGAGGCTGCGGACACAGGGCTGGGGACTTTGGGGGTGGGGGATAAAGATTCAACCCCACTGCTCCTGTTGGGGATGTGGATTAACCCCCAGCTTCCACAGCTCTGGGGTGTGGGGGTAATCGGTGCTGCAGAATGATGTTTTGAGAAGATTTTGGTGCCAAATTTGATGCAGCAGATGGGAGCTGTGCAAATCCCATAAGGTGACAGCGGCAGGACTTTTCCTGCCTGCAGGGGTGTCACCCACTCTTAATAGAGTGTCACTCCGTGCCACTCAGAATGGGGAAATGACACATGAAAGTGCCTCGCTAATCACGTCCTGCACTGGGCAAATGCAGTATCAGAGACAAGGGGTCAGGCTGTGATCAGAAATCACAACATCTCCGAGCCACTCGTTTCACTCTGATCCTTGGGAGAGGCACAGGACAGGGATGTTTTTTAGGGCTTGCAGTCTCAAATACACAACCACTCAATGCACTGCCTCAGGAGCACCAAGCTAATCTGGTTTCGTTCACACCCTGCTGCATTAAGGCCTCGCACGATCTGAGTTTAGATTGTCAAGATTTTGCCTCCAGAGATGATTTTTTTTTTTTTTTTAAATTTCTGATTGTGCATTTGTGAGAGATTATTGACTGCTCCATGGAAATGAGGCCTGTGAGGAGCAGAGGGTCAGGAATTGAGAGTGCTCTCACACTGAGGGGAGCACACTACAGGTAGACAGTGGCTGCAGCTGGATCTGCTCCCTTTTCAGTGCCTGTGGAAGGGATGTTCCTTGGCAGATTCTCTCAGGAAATCCAGCCCTGAGCCTCTGAAGGTGCTGCAGCAAACCAGCAAAATCCTGCCTTGGGTTTGACCACCGCCCCTCTAAAACATCATCACCCACACCCATTGTGTGACCCCAGCGATTTTTCCTAAATCCCCACGGAGAAAACCTGGGTGACTTCTCCCTCCATTCCTTCCCTGTCTCTTTTCCTTTCCCGTGCACACATTTGTAATGACCATTTTCCTTTTATAGCTAATATTCACCACATAGCCCTGAACCTCACAATTGAGCTGATAAATACAAGCATTTAAAAGCACCAAAATAGAAATACATACTCTACACTGCAGTATCTCTGCAGGAGCTTTTATGGTCTATTGGGCCAATAATCTGGCTTTTAAAATAGCCTTAAATGTGTATTTAAGTAATATAAATTCTAAAAGGTCTGTAAATATGAATTTTCACAAAGGGCTGTGCTGTTCAAGGAGGAAGATCTTTTTCACGCCCAGGGAGCTCTCTTAAATGAAGCCCCCCTCTTTCATATCTTAATTATATTGGAAATTAAAGCCATAAAGTGAAAAGGATCTCAACAAAAGGGAACATTGAGCAGGAGGTGTTGAGCACTGAGCAGGAGGATGGGCTGGCTTTGCTCTGCCTGGGC
Source organism: Acanthornis magna (assembly GCA_036785705.1). NCBI lineage: Eukaryota > Metazoa > Chordata > Aves > Passeriformes > Acanthizidae > Acanthornis > Acanthornis magna. Next base: position 987,102 of record JAWUZG010000038.1, read on the forward strand.
TTCCTGCTGTTCCTAATATTAAATAGGGCTGCACTAAAAGGGACCAGAACCTTCCTGTGGGGCCTCTCCCACCTTCTGCATGTGATATCAAACCTGAGACAGACTGGACGTTAAAAACCCCATTTTTTCCTGTTTTCCACGGTCATTCCTTCAGTGGTGTGAGAATATTCCTGCCCAGGCTGGAGGTTGTGATCCCAGGAAATAAATTGGCTGCTCTTTTTTTGCGACATGAGGCTGCACAACACAACTTTGCCACGTTTTGCTCATTAAAATGGGGCGGATCAGAGGGAAATTCCAGGGGTAGGTCCTGATGGGATGAGCTGCAATCAGGGACTGCAGGAAACTGAGCTGGAGAGGCAGAAAATACCAATTTCTGTAGGTTCTGCCCCACCTCTCCACTTGTATTTCTGTTTACACAAACACTGAGGCGCAAACCAACACTGCCCCATCGTGAGAGGATTCCCAAGCACAGAAGTTTGGGGTTTGCCATCCCGAGAGCACAAATAAATCCCACACAACTTGCATAACTGTGCCTGGCTCCGCATTGTGACAACTCCCCGGAGCTGTCAGGTTAGTGAGCAATTAAAACACACTGGTAGAGGCATAAAAATAAAGGTGACATTCCCCTTATTCCAGAAAAAAAAAAAACCCTCTCATCAATCCGTGAGTCACAGCCTGAGGTTCTACACCAGGCATTGCTTGGTTTGGCAGCGAGGGCCACGCAAAGCATGCATGGAAATTAAAAAAAAAGCAAAATATTTGCACTTGGTGTCTGCAGCACCTCCAGGAGGGGAAGGAGGAGAGGCTGGAGGTGCTGGGGCAGGGATTTGTAGGGTGGGGGTGGATGGGTGAGGTGTTGGAGGAAAAGGAGAGGGTCAAACTCACTGTCCCAAATTCTCCCTTGCAGTCGCATTATCGCCCCTTCTATGTCAACAAAGGCAACGGAGCCACTTCCAACGAGGCCCCCTGAGCTGCTGAGGACGGAGGGCACTTCCCCCGGAGTGAAGGCTCAGCTGTGGATTTTCGTGGATGTTCTGCTACTCTCCTAACCTTCCTGCTCTAACCTCTGCCGGGGCGGGCGCTGCGGGTGGGAATTGCCTTTCCCTGAGGAATTCGGGGCTTCTCCCCAATCCCCCGCTCGCCCCGAGAGCTCTGCAGGCCTTACAGCATAACCCCATCCTCTGCTGTCCCCTCGCTGTCCCCTCCCTGTCCCCAGCTGCTCTGCCCCTCCTGGGAATTGCGGATGCTTGGGTGGCACCCCCTGCTCGGCAGCTGTCCCCTTGTCCCCAGAGCTGTCCCCAGAGCCACCGAAGGCCCCGAGCTGGCTGTTCCCAAAGCTCCTCCAGCACGGACAGGGCCCAGCCAGCCCCAGGCTCAAGCTCTTCCCATTCCTCTCCACCCTGGGGACACGCAGGGGTCAGATCCCTGGTGGCATCAGGCTCCTCCAGCAGCTCAGCTCTGCTCCAACCCTGCCAAAATTCCCCAGCAGGACCTTTGCAGAGCTGCTGCAGCCCCGGGCCAGCTGCTGGAGGAGGGCAGGGAGGCTTTCCAGCTCATTAAAGTGCCCCTCCAGCCACCTTTTCAAATTAAGAAATAAAAGGAAAATCCATCCTGGTAATATAAGATTGATTAGATGCCATCGGTGGTGGGTGCTTTTCTGGTTTGTGGTGGTTTCTCTTAATTCCCCTAAACCAAAATTGATTTATATGCTGTAGTTCAGGTATTTTATATTTTTTTTCCTGCAGTGGGCAATGAGAATTACTACCATAGCTTTTTGCTCAGGATAATATTTTTGTATTTGCCCCCTGGACTGATGAATCCCATCCAGGGCTGGATAACAATCCCGTGATCTCTCTGGGGTGATTTTCCCTCTCCATGGACAAGCTGAGGGGTTCAGTCCATGCCGTGCAGGGCACTCAGGGGGAGAAATGGCAAAAAGAGCCCCCAAATGATGAAATCCAAGACCTAACAACTCCTTTTCACCGCTTGCTCATGGTTCAAGCAGTTTTGGAATGGCTTCCCCCCCACTTTTCCTGCCCCTGAAAGTTTGCAGCGCCTTGCTGAGGGAGATCCCACCTGAAAATCCCTTCCTGCCTCATCCCTCTGCAAAGATAACTCACGGCTTTTTAACCCAACACCTCACACAAAACTTCTGGGGCTGAACGCTGGTTGCCCCAGAGCACTTGAAATGTCACTTTATAATGATTTTTTTTTTCCCCCCCCATAAGGACCAGAGGGGGAAGGGGCTGGCGTGGTAGGGCAGGATGTGAAAAAAGGGATGTGAAGAAAGGGATGGAATCGCTGGGAAAAGCACTGAGGGCTTTGAGTATGTGTGTGAAAGGATAAAAATCAGCCCCCTCCGGGTCTCTCTGTTTGTTTTGCCCCCGAGCAGCTCCAGTAAAACCTTCCCCCACCTCCTTTTGTGCTCCAAAACGTGGGCACGACCTCTCCTCCTCCTCCGAAGCTTCAAATCCCCCACCCCAAGGAAGGCTGAGTGTCCTTTCCTGTCCCATGTCCCCATCCTCCGCCGTCCCCATCCCTCTCTGCACCCCACAGCCTCCCCCACACTGCACCCCCAAATTCCCGAAGGAATGGAGCTGCTCCCCATTTTCTCAGCCCTGGAGGACACCAGGGCCCTTTTCCCCCCGGGATGGGGCACACCCCAGCCCTGCGGTACCTCTCATTCCTGGGGGCTTTCCAGCGAGGTGGAACGAACTGTTTTTATCGTGTCTTGGTCAGCAAAGCAAGAGGGATTCCTCCTCCTCCTCCTCAGCCAGGACAGGGCTGTGCTGGTGATGTAAACGAGGCCCCTCACGTGTGCACCACCCTGCAGAAATAAAGGAGAAAGCTCCATGACTGACCAAAACGATGGGCTCTGTCTTTGGTGTCTCTGTGCTCTCTGTGAGGTGAAGTCTGTCCAAAATATTCTCTGGAATATTCTCTGCAATATTCTCTGGAATATTCTCTGTGAGCAGCAGGCTCGGAGAAGGTATTTCCCCAGCTCTTCGAGGCTGTTTCACTGCTTTTTGGATATTCTGAGTCAAGATCAGAAGGAATTCCCACATCCCTGAGGGTCAAAAGTTGCACTTCTAGAACAATACCCTGAAAATACCCAGCCGGGTCAGCTCCCAAACACTGGAGCCACAAAAATCCTTCCCTGCAAGGGCTTTTCTGGAAAAAACCCTCAGCCTGGGCCAGAGTTAACCTCAGCAGTTCCCACTGCAGAAAAACACGTGTTCAGGTATTCATGGGCCAAAGTGAGATGATTTTGCCCCAGCCTGGGTCTGAATCCCCCCAGGAGATTGGTTCTGGGTCCTTTGGGACCCTCACACCAACTTGAGACCTCCTGGGGACCTCTGGTTCTGCTCAGCTCCAATGTCTTGTGTCCATCACAGCTTCTCCCTCCCTTGAGGGGGAGATAAAACCCTCGTGGGGTGCTCAAGATGCACATTCAAGGCCAGACAGAGCTGCTTCAAAGATCCATTTTTGCTCTTTTTTGCCCAGTCCGTTAGGCTCTGTGGACAAGGGTTATTCACAGAATAAAGCAGGAAGATTTCCAGACTTTGCCTGGCATATTTCTACTCCCAGGCACTAAACACCAGCTCTTTTCCCCCAGCCATTGCCAACACTCATCCTGAAGAGCGAGGATCCCACCAATCCACTCGAGGAGCCAGTAAATCCTTCTTGTTTACCCCACAAGGGAGTTAGCAGAGGAGAGAGCTCGGCTCTTTCCCATCAATTCCACTCATTGCCTCCATTACTGTTATTACTGTGATTAAAAAGCAATCAGAGAGAAATCTCCTTCCTGTCCTGGAACTGCTGCAGAATGTCTCGGTTCCACCACGGAGCAGGAGGAGGGAGAGTTCCGAGCACCCTTGGGCTCTGTGACAGCAAGAGTTGATGATGCAGCTCCTGGCCTGAGCAGCCAGAGGCAGGAGTGGAGAAACGAACCTTTTTAATGCAGGGGGGTTGGATTAAATGAGCTTTTTTTGGTCCCTTCCCAACCTGAATTATTCTGTGATTCCTTAAAGAACAGGGTGCAGCCTGCAGAGGAAATTCCCACATCCCTGAGGGTCAAAAGCTGATGGATGCACTTCTAGAACAATGCCCTGAAAATACCCAACGGGGTCAGTTCCCAAGCACTGGGGCCACAAATGTCCTTCCCTGCAAGGACATTTCTGGAAAATTCCTCAGCCTGGGCCAGAGGGGTGAAGGGGACACATGGCTGGGGGTACAGGGGACACATGGCCAGGGGGAGCAGGGGACACTCGGCCACCCCAAGCTGGGCTCAGTGACACTCACAGGGTGGCTTGGAGTGAAACCAGCAGTGGTGGCACCTCTTTGGTGGGCCTGGCTCACGGAACCACAGCATGGATTGGGTTAGAATGGACCCTAAAGGTCATCCCATTGCAAACCCTGACACCGACAAGGGTCCCACCTGCTAGGGCAGGCTACCTGCGGCAGGAGGGGACGGTCCTAGGGTGGATCCCAGGGACAGGTGGTGGCTCCAGGGCTGGTCCTGGGGCAGGAGGTGGCTCTGGGGACAATCCCAGGGTGGATCCTGGGGACAGGTGGTGGCTTGGGACCAGTCCCTGGGTCAATCCAAGGGGCAGGAGGGTCTTGGGGTCAGTCCATGGGTCAGTCCTGGGGGCAGGAGGGTCTTGGGGTCGATTCATGGGTCAGTCCTGGGGGCAGGAGGGTCTTGGGGCTGGTCCCAGGATGGATTCCGGGGACAGGAGGGTCTCGGGGCCAGTCCCAAGGTGGATCTCGGGGGGAGAAGACATCTCGGGGCCGGTCCCAGGGTGCATCCCGGGGGGAGGTGGTGCTTCCCAGGACAAACCCAGGACAATCCCTGGACAATCCCAGGACAATGCCAGGACAATCCCGGGACAAGAAGTCATCCCGGGCCGGTCCCAGGGACAATCCCAGGGGCAGTTGGTGGTTCCCAGGACAATCCTGGGACAATCCCGGGACAATCCCGGGACAATCCCGGGACAATCCCAGGACAATCCCGGGACAATCCCGGGACAATCCCGGGACAATCCCGGGACAAGAAGGCACCCCGGGCCGGTCCCGGGCTCTCCTGCCGGCAGGTGTCAGCGCTCCGCCGCGCTCCATCCCCGCCGGCCCCGGCAATTGCCGCATCCATCGCTTGTCACCCTCAAAACGCGACCGTGACCCCCAGAGCAGCGAGCCTGGGCTCAGTCCTGCCCCACATCCATCACCCCAGGCTGCCCAACCGGGACCGTGCCAAGGAAAATGTCACCAACCGGGCACAGACTCCGCTCAGGGTAAATTCCCTGCAATATCCAGCTAAGGATCAAGGCGAGCGCTTCCAAAAGGTTTTTTTCTCTCATAATCCATTCAGCTCACTCAACCACTTGACTTCAGTCGCCAGAGCAACGCAGGCCACTGTTTTATCTTTGTAGATATTAACTATAAAGTTTTAAAATGAACAATCCTTCAGAGGCATAAACAAGAATTACAAAATCTAATTGCTTGTGAACCTTTAAATTCTCGCCATATTTTATAATGACATAAATTTGCCACTCTCTTGCACAAAGATAACACGGAGATAAAGTGTTTGAATTTGCTAATTAGCAAACATAAAACACAAGGACGAGGTCTTAATGAAACTATTGGGATGTTCAATCAACGGCTATGATAGCTCCTGAATTTTCATTGCCAGGAGTCAGATCTTTAGGCTTTTAGCTCTGCAGGCTCCAGACTTCGATATTGCTCCTTATAGGTTAATATTTCCCTTAACCTGGAAAAAACAGCCAGCATTTAAGCCAGATAAAACACGCATGGATAGCTGTGGTAATTAATTTGCACATTTTGGTGCTTTTAAACTAATAATCTTGCAGTCTTCCATCAGCCACATATCTAGTCCTGGAGTAGTAAAGCTTCTTATATATGAGAGCAATGAAGGGTAAATGTTCTGTCCTTTCTATTTGTTGTTATTGGGTCTCCAGTATTTTGTAAATAACAGTTTCCAGTGCTGTAAATGTGAGTTTTTAACACTTTCTCCCTGAGAAGTCAGGCAGCAGCAGGGCACAGAGCCATGGACCAACAGGAGCACTTCCCTGGCTCTGCTGACCCCAAACCCTGTGCTCTGGGAGGTGTTTTGGGGGCAATTCAAAGCAGATTCTGTCAAACTCCACCTCAGAGTGTTTGTTTACCCTGACAGACTCTGATCCCAGTCAATCTTTCCCAAACCTGGATTAGTCTGGCTTAGATGAGCTCTGTGAGGAACTCAACAAGTCCTAGGTGCCCCCAAATCCTGCTGAAGTTGGGCTAAAGGGGCCGGCAGATCCCAGGGCAGCGGGAAGGGTTTGCATCACCCCCTGCTCCTCATCAGCTCAGCACCAGCTCCTGCTGCTTTTATTCCATATCTCAGTCAATTGTGGGGTCTCTGCAACTCAGGGGCCACAGTGGAGCTGGCTGGGTTGATAGGGACACTCCCAGAAGATCTTTTAGCGGGATCTTTTTGTGGCATCTTTTGGTGGGATCTTTTGGAGGCATCTTTTGGTGGCATCTTTTTGTGGGATCTTTTAGTGGGATCTTTTTGTAGGATTTTTTGTGGGATCCTTGCCCCCAGACCCCCAGCAGGACCACTGCACCCCAGACCCATCCCTGCCTGTCCCTGCTCCATGAGCCTGACAAACCCCATTATTTCCCCGCCTGGCAGGAGCAGGAATTCTCCTTACCAGGGCAGCCTTTAGAGGCCTCCCCTGCCCCTGTGTGCCCTTCACGAGGCTCTTCCTCCAGAGGGAACATTCCCTTCTGTCCTGGGGTGCCATAATGATATTTCGTATTCCCTATCATTTGTATGCTTGACCACAAATATGGTTCTGTAGCTTTAACTGTGTCCCGCAGCTGGGAGAAAGCTCTGCCAGCTCGGGATGTTTTGAAACTCTTTCCCCGGCTCTCCTACGGGGGAGTGAGAAGGAGGAAGGGACATTGTTGTTTTTTTTTCCTCCTCAGCCAGTTGCTGCTGCTGGTTGCTGCTGCTACTGGTGTGGCTGCTGCTTGGGTTTTCTTTTTGATTTTTTTCTTTTTTCCCCTGGGATTGTTTTTTTCATCGTTTTAGGAGCCTTTTTCTTCGACTTGCTTTCTCATCCGAGAACCTGAGGAGCCCCGGAGGACAGCGGACGAGAATCGTCCAGGGAGCCACCGGAGGAACTCCACCCAACCCCTCCGGGGACCCTGGAAAGGGAAGCTACGCCTGAGGAAAAGGACACTAAAGTTCATCAGCTGTTTATTCAGGTTTAATGACCCCTTTTCCCCTTTCCCCTTCCACTGCGTGGTCTGTTAATTAAACAGTTCTTCCCACTTTAGGCTGAGATATTCTGTTATGGGGGGAAGGGGTGCCAGAAACCTTTGCTGTGGGGGAGGCACCTGTTCAGAGTGCTTTCCACCTAGGAAATTTGTCTCTAATCCAAGACACCTTCCCATTTTCCCCTCCTGCCCAGCTCCTCCCCGGCCCTGCTCTCCTCCTGCTTACGCATTCCGGGAGTATTTCCCATTGCAAATCCTGGAGGATTTAATATCCACTCTGTAATCTGCTGGCACCGCCAGGCATTATCTAACGAAAGCTCCAATTGAAAATGCTCATCTTTTCATTCTCCCCGAGCCGTGCTGAGCAGGACAGGCTGGCCGAGAACGATGGAATTTGGGCTCAGCTCTAATTAAAATCCAGCAGGCAGCTCTGCCTGGGGTGACGCTGGTGCTGGCTGCTGCCAGGAGCATCACAGAGTGTCACAGAGTGCCACAGGAGTGTCACAGAGTGCCACAGAGTGCCACAGGAATGTCACAGGAGTGTCACAATGCCACAGAGTGCCACAGGAGTGTCATAGAGTGCCACAGAGTGCCACAGAGTGCCACAGGAGCGTCACAGAGTGCCACAGAGTGCCACAGGAATGTCACAGAGTGCCACAGGAATGTCACAGGGGTGTCACAATGCCACAGAGTGCCACAGGAGTGTCACAGAGTGTCACAGGAGTGTCACAGAGTGCCACAGAGTGCCACAGAGTGCCACAGAGTGCCACAGGAATGTCACAGAGTGCCACAGAGTGCCACAGGAGCGTCACAGAGTGCCACAGGAATGTCACAGGAGTGTCACAGGAGTGCCACAGAGTTGTGCAGTTATTAGTATTATTAGGAACTTCTTGGGAGGATTTTAGGGTAATATAATTTCATTCTGTAGGTCAGAGTGCGCACAGCCACAGTGCCTTGGCTAATGAGGGGTAATTTGTTAAAGGAGCAATTATTTCATTAAGCAGCCCACACTTTCCCTAGGAAAAGGAGGGAAAGAGTCACAGCTCCTGCCACATGTGGTGAGGAAGAATTTCCCTTTTTCTGCTCTCTGTAAGCAACAAAAAATACAACGTGCAGAAGCCAGAGAGGAACACCAACGAATGCACAGAAAATGGAGAGTTTTAGTCTGAAAAATCGTGGTGGCCACACATTCGGGTGGCACTTTCCAGAGCCTTTCCCAAGGAAGGCATCAGCACCAAACTTGTGACTCCCAGGCAGGTCTGAGAGCCCGGCACAGCCAAGACAACCGCAGGGAATTATTGGGAAAATAGAAAATCCCAGGAACACTGTGGGTAAGCAGCAGGCAGAGCTGCCCTGCCAGCATGGAAATCTGGGATTGGTGAAAATGCACACAGACACGGATGGGAAAGCAAAATATCGAGCGCGGATGAAATGATCCCACTGGGAACAGGGATGGAATGATCCTACTGGGAACAGGGATGGAATGATCCCACTGGGAACAGGGATGGAATGATCCCACTGGGAACAGGGGTGAAATGATCCCACTGGAGCCCCAAGGCTTCCAGAGCACTGCAGTGGCCTCAGCCCTGTCCTTGCAGCCCTTCCAGCCCCAGTTCAGGTGACAGGAGAGCTCGGAGGGGACACCCAGCCACCCATCCTGGTGTCTTCATGGGCCTGGTGTCACAGGTCAGGAGATTTTGGAGCAGTGGCAAAGGCAAGAGCAGAACTCCGTGGCTGCCACCACTACCAACCAGTTCAGCCCAGAGTGAGTTCCCAGTGCAGCACTGGGGCTGTGGCTCACCCAGTGCAGCCCTGGGACACCAGAGAGGGAAACCTCCACATGCTGGGGGAGGTGAAATGAAAATGGGAGTGTGCTCCAAAGGCTGGAGTCAGTTTGACAAGGCTAAAAGTGAAAGCGGTGCCGCACAGGAGGGTCTGGGGTTTTCCTCCTTTTCCCTATAAAAACCAGGGGATCCTGAGATTGGCAGAGATGGAGAAGTTCTATTGTGGTTTCCCCACATGGAGGTCCTGTCCAGTGGAAAGGGACAGGAGGTGATCGAGCTGCAATCACAGCCTTGCTCTGGAATGAGATCTGGGCACAGGCATTGCCTCCCTGACCCCACAGCCTCCACCCCACCCTGCACGCCCCATTCCTCCTGTTCCTCTCCAAATTTTGTGCAGAACTACAGATCCACCTGTCCCGGCTGAGGTCTCAGCACCAGCTCATGGCGCTGTGGGCCTGGAGATGCAAAACCACTGCAGCAGCAGCAGCAGCAGCAGCAGCTGGATGTGTGTGAGAATTGTGAGTGCTCAATGGGGTGGGGCTGGCTCTGCCCCAGAGCTGGGTGGGATTGGGGTTGGGGTTGGGGTTGGGATTGGGGTTGGGGTTGGGGTTGGGATTGGGATTTGGGTTGGGGTTGAGGTTGGGGTTGGGATTGGGGTTGAGGTTGGGATTGGGATTGGGGTTGGGATTTGGGTTGGGTTGGGGTTGGGGGTTGGGGGTTGGGATTGGGATTGGGGCTGGGGGTTGGGGGTTGGGTTGGGATTGGGGTTGGGGTTGGGATTGGGATTGGGGTTGGGATTGAGGTTGGGATTGAGGTTGGGGTTGGAGTTGGGGTTGGAGTTGGGATTGGAGTTGGGGTTGGAGTTGGGGTTGGGGTTGGGATTTGGGTTGGGGTTGGGGTTGGGACTGGGGTTGGGATTGGGGTTGGGATTGCAATTGGAGTTGGGATTGGGGTTGAGGTTGGGATTGGGGTTAGGATTGAAGTTGGGTTTGGGGTTGGGGTTGGAGTTGGGGTTGGGATTGGGACTGGTGTTGGGATTGGGATTGGGGTTAGGATTGGGGTTAGGATTGGGGTTGTGATTGGTGTTGGCTCTGCCTCACTGCCAGATCCCATCCGGAACCAGTAAGAAAAGGCTGCAGTTGCACTGGGCTCACTGGGAGCAGGACCCGAGAGCAGCTGCCCCACCTCAGGTGAATTTTCCCAGCTGCATTTCCCATCCCTGAGAGCACAGCGACCTTGGGATGACCAAGAAAAGCTCCTGTGCTCTGCCCTCCTGGCCACCAACCAGGACTGGTTCAGAGCTGCCTGAACTCCTCTGCTCCTAAAGGGAACATCCTTCACCCTCCAGAGGCTGATGTCTGGGGTGAGAACTCCTGCTTTTAAACCAAAGGATCCCAGAAAAACTCCTCCATTCTCCCAGCACTTCAGAGCTCCTAACGGGAGATGGATTTTCCCTTGGAAGAGGCGATGAACCATTTCCTCCTCTGGGGCTGGATGAGAAAAGCACTGAGCAGATGTTGAGGGACTTTGTAAAGAGCACAGAACCCCAAAATAGAAGTGAAGCTTCTGCATCTCCTGCTCTAAAGGGCTGTCAGGACTGTGTGACATTAAATTTGATGAGATGCACTAAACAAGAAAAAGCAATGGTAAACGAATCCCGGTCAGCATAATCGTGGCCAGTTTGTGGCTCCTGGATGGAATGCCCTTTTAATTTCATGGATATTCATCGCAAGGAATTATGCCACAGGGAAAACACAGCTGTGGGGCAAAGTTTCCAGCTGAAAGGATGTTATTGGGGTTTTTTGGGGGTGTTGGGGTTTTTTTTCTTTGTTTTTGTTTGGTTTTTGGTTTTTTGGGTTGGGGTGGTTTTTTTGTTTGTTTGGGTTTTTTTTTTTTTGGTTTTTTTTTTTTTTTTTCTTGTTTTGTTGGTTGATTTTGGGGTTTTGGGGTTTCATTTTGGTATTTTGGTGGGTCTTTTTTGGGTTGTGTTTTTTTGGGTTTTTGGGGGTATTTTTGGTTTTGGGTGGGGGGTTGGGGGGTTTTTTTTGGTGTTTTTTTTGTTTGGTTTTGGCTTGGGGTTTTTTTACATTTCTTTTCACTTCCAGTTGTGCTTGAGCACTACAGTTCAGCTGCTGAGCACTTTCCTGCCTGGAAGCAGATCCCTGGCGGGCTGGGAGGGCAGAGCCGCAGCTCCAGCAGCGCACAAACCCTTCTGTGCCAGCGCCCGTTTCCTCCTGAAGGATAATTCCAGCTCTGTGTCTCCCTGCAGAAGGGAAAGCTGCTCTCAGTTTAAACCAGACGGGTTCAGAGTGCAGGGAATGAGAAGAGCTCGCGGCAGGAGAGTTCTGGGAGATGCAGGGCTTTGAGAGCGGAGATGGCACACAAGAATTACAGAGGGCAATTTGGACTAAGAACTCTTCTGACCCATCCTGAATCAGTTCTTTTCCCTGAGGGCTCACAGCAATTTCCTGCAGCTTTTACTCACAGGCCTGGCTCTCCTCCAGTGCTCTTTCCTGGGTTGTTTTGGGGATCTGAGATGGCAATTGCATTACCAGCAGGCCCAGTTGCCTTTATTTGTGCCAATCAGGGCATCACAGACTCTGTTTGCTGCCACAGAACTCAGGTTCTGCCCGGGGCTGTGCTTTCAGCAGCTCTGAAAGCCCTGAGTGCCACAGGAGCTGCTGCAATGTCCACATCCCCAGCTGGGGACATGGAGGGGACATTTATCCTTCCTGTCTTTTATCCCTTGCTCCATTTTCTGCAAACAGCACTCATTCAACTCTTCTTGCCAGGCATTTCTAGTTCCACTTATTTAAAAAAAAATCACCAAAAAAGCAGTTTGTCTCACTGCTTGTTCCCTCGCTGGATCTGTCCATATTTCACACCTCTCAGACATTAACCAATCACTCCATGTCCATGCCCAGGTGCTCAGAGATCAGAACGCTGAGCATCTCTGACACCTTTTCCTAATTCCCCCCTCATATTCCTCTTAATTGAGTGATGCTCACCTGCCCTCCCCTTTCCAGCATGTTTGAAAAACAAAGCCACTGTGCTTTGATTTGCATGTCATTTTTCCCCCTCCTTTCCTCAGAGACCACGGAGATAAACCTCCCAGTCCCAGCAGCAAATCAAGAAATCCTGCAGTACAAATAACTAAAAATATTTTTTACAATAGTCGCCCTGCTATTTACATATTTGCTCCCAGTCTCCCCATCTAATTAGACTCAAAATCCCATATTCACTTTTGCTGGCAGAGAGCTCTGTTGTTTTCCTGGTTTGGGGTTGTGACTGACTGGAAGGCTATGGAATAATCCCATTTTTTGGGATGTCTTTGATGGAGGAGGAGGCAAAACCCAAAGAAAAAGGAATGCTCCAGTGAGTGTTTGCAGAGGCTGAGGATGGCCCAGGTGATATTAATTCAGTTTATACTGCAGAGGGTTCAAATGTGGAGCAAAGGACAACCACCTCAGGGAATTCATTTTGGAATTTGAGATTGAAGATCTTTGAAGGATTTTCTGAAAGAGCCAGGAACTAGGAAATAACAATGCAATACCAGGAAAAATTCCTGGGCACCGAAATCAAAACCACCACTGGCAAAAATCTGGGGATGCAAGAGGAAAACATCAGACAGATGACAACAAGAAAGGCAGGAGGAGTTTTTCCAGCAGGGACCTGGGTTATCCCCACGTGGAGAACTTGATTTTGCTGCTGCCTCACGTGTGGGACAGAGCCAAGGGGAGGAGATCAGCTCCTCCAGGAGATCTCTTGTGGCTTTTTGGCCAAAGTGGGGAAAATGTGGCTGCTCCAGGGCTGGGGTGAAGGATGGGCTGGCCCAGGAGCCAAGGCTGCCCAGCAGGACAGCCTTCGATATCTGCCCCACGATTGCTGTCAGGCTTCTTGCTGCGGCACCAGAGGAAATAATTCAGTATTTTTCATGCTAAATGGCTTGGGTTTGAGCGAGGGCAAAGGCGAAGGGGAGGGAAGAAAGCAGTAAAATGAAACTATCTGAAAAAGATGTGAATTGGGAAATTTTATCTTCATCGCCTCTGTTTCCCTGGCACATGGAGGGGTGAAAACATCACCTGAGCTTGGTGTGTGCAGAACCTCTCTGCCATTCTCACACTGAGACGTGTGGGATTCACTAAGCCTTTATGGGGTACCCTGAACCTTCCTGAAATTCCCTTTTCCCCCCCAGCAGGGTCAGGAGCCACCAGCGGGGCTGAGATTTGTGCTGCTGGCACAGAGATCCCATCCTGGCATTTTGCTGCTCCAGAAATAAACTTAAGCTCAGGATTTATCTCCTCTTCGTTAATGCCTCAGAAAAGCAGCCAAGAGCGAGCCCTGGTGTGCTGTGGACTGCCCAAGGGGAGCTGATAGCTAAAGACAGCAAAAAGCCAAAGAAATTCTGGCTCCTGAGCCTTGCCCTATTTGTTTGTTAAAACTTGGAATGCAAATCACTTTGATTTTTGGAGGAAGAGGTGCTCCAGGGATGGGCATTGGCTCAAGAGGCCACAAAGCATTTCCATCTCGGAATTGCCACTGGCACAGGAATCCCAAAGCTGGAATTTGGTGATCTCTGCCCGAAGAATTGGTCAGAAAAGGCTCAGCAGTGGGGAGATGGTGCTTGGTAGAGAAATCCTCTCTGTTCCTGCTTTTCCTCCCAATTTAAGGCTCACTTTCTGCCCCACAAGCCTCTCTGAATTATTCTGACCCTGACCAGGGAAGGATGGGATGATCTTTGTTCAGTCTTTGTTACCTTTTCTCTGTGCTGGGAATTCTATTCCCAATTTTCTACCTTGTCTCCCTAAATTGGGATCTTGCTGACCCCTAAACAAGGAAAAAAGTTTCATAAAATAGGAATTCTTGTGTATTTTGGGACTGTGGGGGCTTCAGGGAACACAAAGCCAAGAAACACTGACCTCCCATCGAGGGGGATTGCAAACGAGACAGCAGCATTAATTATTGATCCCAAATGGAATTAATAAAGAAAGAACATTTCCTGCAGCTGATAAAATGCTCCGTGCCAGATCCTTATCCCTGGGTCGGCAGCAGGAACAAGACAAGAGTGACAAACAAGATTTGAATCCTTATTTTTCCCAAAGGAGGAAAAATCTGGGAGCTGCTGAGGACACAGAGTGAGTTTCCATGGGGAAATCAAATTTAGGATCAGGGTAGCCTGTGCAGGCCTGTTGCTGCTGGGACAACCTTCCCCACGTCCTGTGGGATGGGATTTGGGGTTTTGGGGTTGTGCTTCACTGAGCTTTCAGGACCAAACCTCTCTGGGTATTCTCACAATTCAAGATTTCACTGATTTTCTCCCTTTTGAGCTTAAGATGGTTTCTCATGTACAGAATTATGGAATTTAGCAGAGCTTCTTTCCAAGGCAAAGCCTCTCCCGAGGCTCCTCTCACTGTGGACATCTCTGACAGTGACACAATTCCTTCCATCCTTCCCCATGTGCAAGCACATAAACACTGCCAGCGTGCATAAATCTACATTAATTAACACCCCAACAATATTAGGACAACTCTAATCAGCAGGAAAAAAAAAACAGATTAAAGGATGTGCAGCTATTCTGTGCAATTCCGTGAATTCTGTTGGAGTTCCACCTGAGCACAAAGCTTCTCCCATGGCCTCGAGCAAGGATGTTTTATGACCTACTTGCATTTATTTGCACCCCAAACTCACCTGCACCATAAATTCTTGGCAAAGGGAAGGGATATTTCTCTCCTTCTCCCATCGAAGTTAATTGCGAACGGCCATTAGCTCCCATAAATAATCAGTGCTGAGACGCAGAATAAATCCACCCAAATTATGCTAACGAGCAGGATTTGGGAAAAGTTGAACTAAAGTTATGGTAGGGACTCACAGTCGGGAAAAAATGCTGGATTTTAAAGGTTCTGTCATCACAAAGCCCCTAAAAATAGGGAAAAGCGAAGGTTCAAGAGTTGAGTGTTGGAAATTAAGGCAGGGCATTTTCTCCTCTAAATGGCAGGGAAATCCTGCTATTTTCCAAAGCTGCCAATCTGTCAAATCTCCCCAAAATTCCTAGTCCAGCAAATCTCCCCAAAAGTGCCCAGTCATCAAATCTCCCCAAAACTGCCCAGTCCATCAAAATTCCCAATCCATCGAGTCTCCCCAAAACTGCCAATCCATCAAAACTCCCCCAAACTTGCCAGTCAATAAAATATCCCCAAAATTCCCAATCCATCAAATCTCCCCAAAACTTCCCAATCATCAAATCTCCCCAAAATTGCCAATTCATTTTACCTCCCCAAAACTGCCCAGTCCATAAAAACTCCCCAAAACTGCCAATCCTTCAAATTTCCCCAAAACTGCCCAGTCCATCAAATCTCCCCAAAATTGCCCAGCCCATAAAAGTCCCCAAAACTGACAATCCATAGAAACTCTCCAAAACTGACAATCCATCAAAACTCTCCAAAACTGACAGTCCGTCAAATCTCCCCAGAAGTGTCAATCCATCAAATTTCCCCAAAACTGCCCAATCCATCAAATCTCCCCAAAATTGCCCAGCCCATTAAAATTCCCAAAACTGCCAATCCATCAAATCTCCCCAAAATTTCCCAATCCTTCAAATCTCCCCAAAATTTCCCAATCCTTCAAATCTCCCCAAAATTCCCAATCCATCAAAACTCCCCAAAACTGCCAATCCATAAAAACTCCCCAAAAGTGCCAATCCTTCAAATCTCCCCAAAACTGCCAATCCATCAAATCTCCCCCAAAATTTCCCAATCCTTCAAATCTCCCCAAAACTGCCAATCCTTCAAATCTGCCCAAAATTCCCAATCCATCAAATCTCCCCAAAATTGCCAGTCCATAAAAACTCCCCAAAACTGCCCAGTCCATCAATTCTCCCCAAAACTGCCCAGCCAATCAAATCTCCCCAAAATTCCCAATCCATAAAAACTCCCCAAAACTGCCAATCCATCAAAACTCCCCAAAACTGCCAATCCATCAAATCTCCCCAAAAGTGCCAATCCTTCAAATCTCCCCAAAATTTCCCAATCCTTCAAATCTGCCCAAAATTCCAAATCCTTCAAATCTGCCCAAAACTGCCAATCCTTCAAATCTGCCCAAAATTCCCAATCCATCAAATCTCCCCAAAACTGCCAATCCTTCAAATCTGCCCAAAACTGCCAATCCATAAAAACTCCCCAAAACTGCCCAGTCCATCAAATCTCCCCAAAAGTGCCCAGCCAATCAAATCTCCCCAAAATTCCCAATCCATAAAAACTCCCCAAAACTGCGAATCCATCAAATCTGCCCAAAATTCCCAATCCATCAAAACTCCCTAAAATTGCCAATCCATCGAATTTCCCCAAAAGTGCCAATCCATCAAATCTGCCCAAAATTCCCAATCCATCAAATCTCCCCAAAACTGCCAATCCTTCAAATCTCCCCAAAAGTGCCAATCCTTCAAATCTGCCTAAAATTCCCAATACATAAAAACTCCCCAAAACTGCCAATCCTTCAAATCTGCCCAAAATTCCCAATCCATCAAATCTCCCCAAAACTGCCAATCCATCAAATCTCCCCCAAACTTCCCACCCCACCTGTCCTTGCTTCACTTTCCTTCTGGGACTGCTTTCCCCTCCCTCCTGCAGCACAGAAATCGTGGAAAACACCACTGGAGGGCCCACAAGTTGTTTGAAGGAGTCTATCCTATATTTGCCACCCCCTGGAGTTAAAATATAATGAGCTCCATAAATAATAAATAAATCAGCAATTCTTTTTCATGTCTTTGGAAAGGCTATTCTCTGAGGCTACGCGGCTTTTAGAATTTTTAATGGCGGTGCGAGGGGTGGGAGGGAGTCAGAGTTTTTATTTTTTGATTTTAAAGATAAACATGAGGCGTGGAGGTGAAGCTTTAAGGAAAGAAAAAAAAAAACGAACCCAAGAACAACAACAAAAAACGAAGAGCCAACAAAAAACCCCCCAAAAATAAAAAAAACTCCCCAAAAGCAGAGTTGTGAGGTTTGGGGTTTTGGGGGTTTTTTTGTTTGTTTTTTTTGCGGGGGGTTTTGGGGTTTTTTTTGGGTTTTTTGTTCTGTTGGGTTTTTTTGGGGGGGGGATGTTTGGGGCTTTTTTGGTTTTTGGGTTGGTTTTTTTGTTTGTTTTTTGTTTGGTTGGTTTTGGTTTTTGGATTTTTAAAATTCTTTTGTTTGTTTTTCTTTTTTGTTGTTGTTTTTTGTTTTTGTTTTGTTTTGGTTGGGTTTTTTGTTGTTTTGCTGGATTTTTGTGTTATTTTTTTGTTGGTTTTTTTGTTTGGTTTGATGTGGGTTTTTTGGCAGGGGTTGGTTTCCTTTTTTTTTTTTTTTTTTGCTTTTGTTTTTGGGTTTTTTTTGCTTTTGTTTTCCCAAGAATCAGAGCAAACCCTACAGAACAATTTCAATATAATCAATATGACCATGGCCACAGGAGGATGTCAGCCACTGCAAAGCAGCACAGCCAAAGGGAGCCAGTGGCGAAACAAAACCAAGAGCAGAAGCTTATTTTTGGATTTGTTTTGTTCTCCTGTCATTCCCTATCCATTTCCCCCCACGTAAAATAGAAATGGAACAGAATCCTTGGGCACTGCCAAGGAAAAACTGTTTTTAGTTGAGCCTAAATAATAGAGAGAGACCCTGGCTAAGATCTCTCCTCTCCAGGCAGTTGGAAACTCATCCCTGGAATTACAACTTCCCCTTGAACCTCTTTAAGTGGTGCCCAAATTCTCCTGTCAGGCCGTGTTTCCCTGGCTAATTACTTAATTAAAAAAGATAATCAAGCCAAGCCTGTCGGATGGTGTGGGCAGAGCAGAACCTGAGGCTGCTGTCCCAGGAAATCCCGGAGCAGATCCCACAGATTTCTACACAGAAATCCCAGAGCAGATCCCACAGTTTTCCATGTGGAAATCCCAGAGCAGATCCCACGGATTTCTGCATGGAAATCCCAGAGCAGATCCCATGGATCTCCAGGTGAAAATCCCAGATCAGATCCCACATTTTCCATGTGGAAATCCCAGCACAGATTCCACAGAGTTCCACATGGAAATCCCAGATCAGATCCCACAGATTTCCACATGGAAATCCCAGATCATATCCCATCAGATCAGATCCCACAGATCTCCACGTGGAAATCCCAGATCAGTTTCCACAGATTTCCACATGGAAATCTCGGATCAAATCCCACAGATTTCCACATGGAAATCCCAGATCAGTTTCCATAGATTTACACATGGAAATCTCGGATCAGATCCCACAGAGTTCGACATGGAAATCCCAGAGCAGATCCCACAGATTTCCACATGGAAATCTCAGATCAGATCCCACAGATTTCCATGTGGAAATCCCAGAGCAGATCCCACAGATTTCCATGTGGAAATCCCAGAGCAGATCCTACAGATTTCCGCATGGAAATCCAGAGCAGATCCCACGGATTTCCATGTGGAAATCCCAGAGCAGATCCCACAGATTTCCATGTGGAAATCCCAGAGCAGATCCTACAGATTTCCGCATGGAAATCCCAGAGCAGATCCCACAGATTTCCAGGTGAAAATCCCAGATCAGATCCCACATTTTCCATGTGGAAATCCCAGCACAGATCCCACAGAGTTCCACATGGAAATCCCAGATCAGATCCATCAGATCAGATCCCACAGATCTCCACGTGGAAATCCTGGAGCAGATCCCACAGATTTCCACATGGAAATCTCAGATCAGATCCCACAGAGTTCCACACGGAAATCCCAGATCAGATCCCACAGATTTCCATGTAGAAATCCCAGCACAGATCCCACAGATTTCCACATAGAAATCCCAGAGCAGATCCCACAGATTTCCACATGGAAATCCCAGATCAGATCCCACAGATTTTCACGTGGAAATCCCAGAGCAGATCCCACAGATTTCCACATGGAAATCCCACATCAAAGGCTTCAGTCTCATCTCCTTGCACTTGAAGAGGCTCAAAACCAGCACAGAACAAGCAGAGCGTCTGAGATCTCCAAAAAAAACCCCAAAACTTCCCCACAAAACCCTAATTAAGTGATTCTCCTAGCCATACCTGGATGAAAACCCGAATCCTGCGCACATTTCCCACTCTATATTTATGGCATGAATCATTTCCTGCCAATTTGGGCCAACCTGGGGTTCTCTTTGAAGGCAGGGAGGTTTTCTGGATGGGGGGATTTGTCTCCAATCGAGCTGTGTCTGCATTTTAGGTTGCTAGGCAGGTTCTGACGGAGTGATCATGGCTCCGAGAGCCGAGGAAACTTTGGGAAATTCCCATTTTTTGGAGGTCGCCATCTCCTACTCCCTTCATTTCATTTCCAATCTCCCATTCCCACTCTGAAAGCTCCGAGACAGTCCCCAGAGGCCGTACAAGAAAATAGGAATTGGAGGGAGATTAAAATGCTGATCTAGAGCTGCTAATGCCCCTCAGGAGTTACATAAACATCCACTTGGAGCGGGGCCCATCTGGATAACAGCAAGAATTGTTCAAGAACAAACCTTGAAGGTTAGCGAGCACAGCAGCTTCCTCTAGAGCTCAGATTTTCTTTATTTTCACCCATTCCCCGGCCTGGAGACCACTTTAAATCTCTGAGAGGGCTTCAGGAAGGTGAAAAAAGCCCTGGGTTTGGGGTTTTTTGGGTTTTTAAAATCAGTTTTCCCCACTGATGGGCTGGGAAAGCTCTGGAAGCTCTCGGTGCAGTCCCCTCAGCTCCTGAATGTGCCAGTGAAGGATGAAATGAGGAATTCAGTGCCATTTAAGAAGGGCTGGACTGAAACTGTGCAGAAACAGGGAGAGCTCAGGTGAACAGCAGAATTTGGCTTTTTCCTGACATTGCAGGAATTGTTTCTGTTTCTTCCTTCCCAGGAAGGGGGGGCAGGGAACTGAAGAAAGCCTCGGATGCCTTGGCAACCTGATTTTCTCTCCCCTTTGATCCCTGCCCAGCCTGCTGCAGCATCAGTGCCCACTTTGATCCTCACATTCTCGCCTCTCCCCATTATCCACCCTTCCCTCTGCAGGAACACACTGATTTCCCCTCTCTCCGCCTCCCCACATCCTTCTGGATTTTTCCTTCTCTCCCCAGCCTGCCAGGCTGCCCCTCCTCGGTGTCCACAGCACTTTTTGTGTCACGTCCTTCCCCATTCCTGAACCAAAGCCTCCCAGCCCTGAGTACCAACCCCTCACTCGTAGGGACACCACAGAACAGATCCTCACGGGAACAGGACATTCACAGGCCCAATTCCACGAAAAATCATTTCAGAACAGGCTGGGATTCCTTCATGAGCAAAATTATGGCATTTTTAAAACCCTCACGATCTTGAGTTTAACCCAGAGAAGTCCTGGATCCTTAACAAACCCTCTCAGCTGTCCATTCGAGCATCACCTGCACTCCCAGCGCCAGCAGGAGGTGGTGAGGGCTAAAAGTGTTTTTTTTTCTGGAAGGCAGTCCCAGAAGAAGAGATTTCCTGGGAGGGATCTTTTTTTTCTCTGATAAAAATGGCTGGTGCCCTAAAGTCCTGGGAAGGTCAGGCTGCTTTCCACAAAGAGGGTTTGGGGGACTTAGAGGTGTGAGGAGAAGAACTTGCAAGGAGAGGAAATCTCTGTGCCCTCGGGCTGAGCTGTGTGAGGTTCTTGGCCTCACCTCCAGCTCTCTCAGGCTCTGTTTGTTCTCCTCAGCACTTAAGGATGTTCTCAGTCCTTAAACCAAGTCCTTAAGTTCTGTCTCAATCCCACCTGGACACGAGGATTTGAGGGCCAGGGAACACAGGGAGCCTTTTCCTTTTCCTTTTCCTTTTCCTTTTCCCTTTCCTTTCCTTTCCTTTCCTTTCCTTTCCTTTCCTTTCCTTTCCTTTCCTTTCCTTTCCTTTCCTTTTCCCTTTCCTTTCCTTTCCTTTTTCCTTTCCTTTCCTTTCCTTTTCCTTTCCCTTTCCTTTCCTTTCCTTTCCTTTCCTTTCCTTTCCTTTCCTTTCCTTTCCTTTCCTTTCCTTTCCTTTCCTTTCTTTCCTTTCCTTTCCTTTCCTTTCCTTTCCTTTCCTTTCCTTTCCTTTCCTTTTTCCTTTCCTTTCCTTTCCTTTTCCTTTCCCTTTCCTTTCCTTTCCTTTCCTTTCCTTTCCTTTCCTTTCCTTTCCTTTCCTTTCCTTTCCTTTCCTTTCCTTTCCTTTCCTTTCCTTTCCTTTCCTTTCCTTTCCTTTCCTTTCTTTCCTTTCCTTTCCTTTCCTCACTCAAGGAAAGCACGGAAAGGCCCTGGGCAGAGGCTTTGCTCTGCTCCCCTCCACACCCCAGGGGCAATCCCTGCTCCCACCACTCCTAAAAAATTTGTGGAATGGGTTTGGCCCTGTCAGGGCTGCCACTCATCCCACGCCACCCCACGGGCAGGGCTGGCGGCAGCACTGTCACCGTGGGTGTCCCTCGCTGTCACCATGGGTGTCCCTCACTGTCACCACGTGTGTCCCTCACTGTCACCACGTGTGTCCCTCACTGTCACAGCCCTGCCAGCTCGCACTTCCCCTCCCTGAGTTGGGAGCTCCACGGAGCCCCAGGCTCTCCAAGTGCCTCTCTCAGTGCCCTGCGCTGCTGGGCAAGCACGGAGGGGTGGGAGAGAGAAAACCGTGAGAAAACTGCTCCAAGGAGGAGGGAAAATCAGCTGAGCTGAGCTGAGCTGAGCTGAGGTGACCACCGTGAGGCAGCCAAAAGTGAGCTCTGAAATGTGGCTGTGCCTCTGAAAGTCACATTTCTATCAAAATCAGGGTGCAGCCCTGCTACTGCCCCTCCTCATCCTCCTGCTGTCCTCACCGCCACTCAGCAATGTCCCTGCCAGGGCGAGGGGACCTGGCAGCACCCAAATCAACCCTGGGCCTGGTTTATCTCTGATTTATCTCATAGCAGCCCTGCCACACCAGCTCAGCACTGCTGGCATCACCTCCAGCTGCACCCTGCTCAGGGCAGCAGTGCCCGCTCGGGGCTCCATCCCTCATGCCCGAATTCCCAAATTCCAAATCCCTGCCCTGCGCTTTGGGAAAACAAAGA
The DNA here is from genome assembly GCA_036785705.1 of Acanthornis magna. Classification (NCBI taxonomy): domain Eukaryota; kingdom Metazoa; phylum Chordata; class Aves; order Passeriformes; family Acanthizidae; genus Acanthornis; species Acanthornis magna. The sequence goes on from JAWUZG010000038.1 coordinate 1,009,205, forward strand.
TGTTCTGCTTCTCGTCTGGAACGCTGGCAGAGGTGGAGCAGCGCCGAGTCTGCTGGATCCAGAGAGGCTGTGAGGATCCCTGCAGGATCCACCCACCCCCCCGGGGCCCTGTTGTCACTGCAGTTTTAATTACAGATGAAAACAGAAATGTTGGTGCGAAGTTGGTCCCCCAGCCAAGCTGACAGGAGCAGCTGTTTGGGTTTACTCATTTCCTATCCTCCCTTTACCTCTTGGCTGCTGAGTTATTGATGTCTCTTCCAGAGACACGGGGCTGCCAAGCCCTGGGATGTTTTATTTTATCATTTCTGTGGCATTTTGGGGCTTTCTTATAGTCCAGGGAAGCAACCTGCAAATGTACATGGAGCCAAATCCTTGTTCTCCTTCACGGCTCTCCTGAAAACACCTTTGCAAAAAAAAAACCAACCCAAACTTTCACCTTTGCAGAAGGAACCAGTGAAGCAGCAGCTTTTCCTGGGCTGCATCTGTGGCCTGTCATGATAAACTACCCCTGCTCCTTGCCTCCTTTCTGTCTGTGCTCACTCTCTGTCTCCTGGCACATTTAATTTCAGCTGTCTGAGGGGAAGGACTGTCCTTCCACTGAGTCCTTATTCCTCTCTCAGCACCACAGGGATGAACTACACCTGAAGCTCCTAAACAAAAAGTGAAATAATTATCTCATTTACAATCCCATTATAACAACATCATCAACTCCAGTGGTGCTGGGCTATAAATGAGCCCCAAATCTCTGTATTCAGAATTCTCCCTCCTCTCTCTCTTTTGTAATTCCCTGCCTCATCAGAGCTGGGAGTGCACTTTGGGGGCCACTCCACATTTCAAGGCTGCTTAAATTTAACATTAAATTTTACATTAACTGCTTGTGACAAAGGGAAAGGACATATGAACAACTAAGAAGAAGTTACTAACGGCTGAGGAATGCTCACATATCCCTTATTGTGAATAGCCGAGGAATTTGAAAAGATTTCCTGGAATGGAATCTGGGATTTCACACACATCTGTAAAGAGGGAAGGAGGAGAGGGCACGTGGATCCTGGAACATCCTTTGGGGTTCAGAAAGCACTGGCTGAAGGTGGAGAGGCCTTTGTGGTGACAGGAGAGCAGACGGTGCCTCTAAAACTTTCTGTCCTTGGGGAAATGTGGGAGGGATGTGCTGTGGGGCAGGGATGTGCTGTGGGGCAGGGATGGGCTATGGGGCAGGGAACCTTTTCCGGGATCCATCCCTGTGCTCCAGCATGGAAAAGGGATGGACACCTCTCCCCTGTGCCAGGGCTCGCTGGCAGACACCTCAAAATCAGCTTGCTGCACCGTGTATTTATAATACATATATTTACATATAGAATATATGTATGTATGTGTTTATGTTGTATTTATATATTTATTCTATATATTATATATATATTCTATATCTATTCTTTCTATATTCTATATTCTATATATATATTCTATAGCTATCTATATATATAGATATTCTATATTCTATCACTATACATATTCTATATATTCCATAATAGTTCATATATATATTCTATATCTATCTATATAGATATTCTATATTCTATATCTATCTATCTGTATAGATATTCTATATTCCATCTATATATTCTATATATGCTATCTATATACATTTGATATATATTCTATATCTATCTATATATTCTATATTCTATCTATCTATATATTCTATCTATCTATCTATCTATCTATCTATCTATCTATCTATTCAATATATATATTCTATATCTATCTATCTAGATATTCTCTATTCTATCTGTCTATATACTCTACATATTCTATCTATATATTCTAGATATTCTATCTATTTTATAGAATATATATTCTACAAAAGCCTGGGCTTGCTCACACATCAGTGGCCATGGGGGAGGGGACAAGTGACACTATCACAATCAAAATTCCTCCATTAATTCCTTTTGGTTCCATGCATGGAACCACTGCGATTCCAAAGGAATCCTTGCAACACTGGAGCAGAGCTCAGGCCCTTGTGCAAGCTTTAATTCAAGGTTTTTGCCTCGGCACAGATTGGCTGGCAGGAGCAAGGCCAAAGTCCTGGGGCTGTGAATGGGAGAACATTCCAGAGCTGTGGAATCACCCACGGAACAGAAGCCGAGTGTGCCAAGCCCAGCGCAGCAATCCAACCTTTCCCAGAGAAATATTTCCCTTTTCTCCTCCCTTTCTCCAAGCTGACCTCAGCCGGGTGTGCAGAGCCGATTGATGCAATCAACTCGTGTGTAATTAGTGACCAAAGCAGGCTGCCCGTGGCCCCTGGGATCTAATAACCACCTCTGGATCAAACCCAGCTTTTCACACCCTCTATTTCCAGTCCTGCCCGTGGCCGGATGATTAAGAGCCATGAATAGTCCTCCGAGCTCTGTTCTGCTGCTCTCCGAGGCCTTTTGAGGCCATGCCAAGAGCTGATTGCTCACTGCCCTGTTTGGATCAGAAAGGCCGCACAAAAATGTGGCAACAGTTCCTCAAATCCTCCGTGCAATTCCCGCTCTTTTCATTTATCCCATTTTGCTTTCTTTTTTCGTGATGTGGACAAGAGTCTCATTTGCTGATGCCACAGAAATCAATACGTAATGATAAATTTTCTGTGGCTCGGCAGCTGATTCCCAATCTTTTATCTGAATTACTGCATCGATTCTTGGGAAAAAATGAATTGCAAATAAAAATACAAGACAATTAAATGCTGTGCAATTAGCACTAAGCCTCAAGAAAAAATGACCTAAACATAAAGGGGAAAACTCATTAATCTGCTTTTATTCCTGCTTTTTTTTTGGAGGATATCAATCCTGATGTTAGGAAGAAGGAATGTTTTCCCTTGGAGAAAACACTTCCAGTTATCCCTGGTGACCTCCTCTCCATCATCTGGAGCCATTTATTTTGGGATTAAATACATTGCTCCAAGGGCTGGATCCTCTGTGGTTGTTTCTCTGGGAAGATCCCCAGGCTTGGACACCAATTATCTCATCAAAAATCTGGAATAACCACTTTGACTTCAATAGGAATGATGAAATTTGGGATAAATTCCTGCAGGGGCTTCATCCAGCCTGGGGTGTGCATCCAGGACAGGATGTTTAAGTCGAAACTAGAAGGACCTCTAAAAAAAACCCCACAGGAGAAGAGGGAGCACTTGGGATTCTGTTTGGAGTTAGAGTGACAAGAACACCCCTGAAGTAAAATATAAACAGTTCCAGTTAGTCCCACAGATCTCTGATCATGAAGGATTTGTGGCTGCGGAAAGGGAAGAGAAAGGGAAAATTGGATTTAATGCTTGGGAATAAGAGCAAAGCATACACCGAAGGCAGAGATGGTTTGGGATAGGTGAGGTTTAACCCTTAGGCTGTGCTGTGGGATCACACTGAGCTGGCGTTATCCCTGGAAAACCCCGGAGCAGAGCTGTTTATTGGGATTTATTCCCATCCTCTGGGAGGGTGACAGCTCCGCTTGTGCTGATCCACAGCCAGAGGCCTCTCTCAAATCTCCATTTGAGTCAGGGAATCCAACTCATCATCGATCCCAGAGCAGGAGATGCTCATTAATGAGATTTATTGGGCTGGGCTAAGACCTGCAGCCAGTCCAGCCTCGCCCCCAGAGCCACCCAGGGAGCCAGAAAACTCATCCCAATTCTGGAATAACTCATCCCAATCATGGCAAACTCATCCCAGTTCTGGAATAACTCATCCCAATCCTGGAATAACCCATCCCAATACTGGAATAACTCATCCCAATCCTGGAATAACCCATCCCAGTCCTGGAATAACTCATCCCAATCCTGGAATAACCCATCCCAATCCTGGAATAACCCATCCCAATACTGGAATAATTCATCCCAATCTTGGCAAACTCATCCCAATCCTGGCAAACTCATCCCAATCCTGGAATAGCCCATCCCAATCCTGGAATAGCTCATCCCAATCCTGGAATAACTCCTCCCACCCCTGCAATAATTCCTCCCACCCCTGCAATAACTCCTCCCATCCCTGCAATAACTCCTCCCATCCCTGCAATAACACCTCCCATCACTCCCTAGTGTTCATTCCAGTTTGAAAGCTCCCAGCCTGCCCAGGACAGCAAGGCTCTGCTGCAGCCCTGAGGATGGGAATGATGTGGACATTGCAAAGGCTTCAGCATTAAGAGAGATTAAAAATATTAAGAGTCGATTAATTCAGGGAGGAGATGAATAAAAGGTGCCGTGGTGGAGGCATGTAAGGTGATAAATGGCACGGGGAAGGTCAGCTGGAGGCTCCTGCTTTTACTTTTCATAATAAAGGGACCCAATTACATTAAAAGAGTATTCATTTAAAGCTGATAAAAGGAAATACTCTTTTCACATGCGGCGCAATTAGGCTGTGGCAATCCGGCGCAGATAGAGAGAAATTGTCCCAGAAAAAGGGAACGTTCACAGAGACAGAACATCTTCAGCTCTTCGGGATAAAGGGTTAGAAGGGAATACACACTCATGCCTTGGCTCAAAGGAAAGCTGCTCCAAGGACTCCCTTTCATTCCAGAGGGGATTTTCCCTCTCTGCAGCAGCTTTTTGATGGAAGGGAATGACCTGGAATCATTTCTTTGCTGGCCACAGTGGCACTGACACCCTCAAAGTGGAGCCCTGGCTTGTGGCACCCATCGGTGTGGTGACAGTGACAGAGGGAAAACATCTTTAACTCTGCTCTAGAACACAAAGAATCAGCCTTACAGCTATGACAACCTCTGTCAGAAAAAAAAATGAGTAATTACAACAAAGTGAAGACCAATTTTAAAGCATTTTTACCAAGTTCAGTCAGAGCAAGACCCAGCCTCAGTTTGGGCGATCAGGTGAGCATTCAACAACACATGCATCACAATAATGTAAAATAATGTTAATTCAGTGGATCCCAGAATGGTTTGGATTGGAAGAAACCTTAAAGTTCATCCAATTCCAGCCCTTCCACTGTCCCAGACTGCTCCAAACCCTGTCCAGCCTGGCCTTGGACACTTCCAGGGATCCAGGGGCAGCCACAGCTTCTCTGGGAAATCCATTCCAGGGCCTCCCCACCCTTACACTGAAATATTTCTTTGCCACATTCCACCTAAATCCAATTTCTTCCTTACTATTTATTAGCAGAACAGGCTCCCCAGATTAGGCTCCTTTTATGCTGAAATTGTGTGTTCACATGGGGAGATAAATGCTGCTCCAAAGGCCCTGTGATCTCAGCTGAAATTAAGCACAATCGGGAGAAGTAACAAACAAATGCAGGCAATGAAAGGAATTGGATAAAAGCTCTCGAGATAAGAAGTGTCCACAGGCTCTTCATGTTGGTTTGGGGTTTTTTTTTTGAGGAATCACAGTAAATTGATTGCTTAGAAAAAGTGTCTTTGACACCGTTTTAAGCAGAGGCATCGCTGGGAACCCAAATCTGAGCTTGATAATCAAGAAGATTTACACAGGAAATGATTTATGCTTATCCAGTCAGGGATTTCAAACACGCCGTGGTACCACAGACAAGAATCAAAGCTGCTCCAAATACTCTTCCCAGACACCCATAAGTGACAAGCTTTAGGCCAAGATTTATCAGGAGAGACTCTTTTTTTTTGAAGATCTTGTTGCCAACACACACGTCTGAGAAAGTCGCAATCACAGAGTATTCACAGAAAGCAAAGTGTGTGAAACTGCCACTAAAAAATTCATTTCAAATCAAATGAATGAGCAGCTGAATGGGGCTTGTTTTCCATTTGAAAATGTCATTCACTCCGAATCAAATTATGTTGTGAAATTGTGCTAATTTTGACCAGAGGGGAATAAAAGACCATTGACAATGATGAGGTGTTCTGGGCTGGCAGTTTTGGAATAATCTCATCGCTGTTTCTTTGGGAGATGATTTAAATTGCAATTTATCGTTCGAGAAGTTACAAACACCAACACTGCTCCATTTTGAAAGCTGACCAAGTTTCACCTAAAAACAGTCGGGGGTTTTTTGGTTTTTTTTTTATAATCTGCTCCTGTTAAATCACTGCTTATAAAAACCTCCTCATGTCTGAGCTAAATGTATGCATGAACCCATCTGTTGGGTCCTTTTTTAGCTGAGAGGAGCTGACATGGGCTGAGACCTGCAAAAAGTCATCTGCAGGATGAGCACCAGAGCTGCCTGCAGGGGGGAATCCACCCTGGGAGGCCTTTTCAAAGGGATTTTGCTTCGAAAATCCAAATATTTTGGGACACATCTCCCTTCCTCCTCTCCACTTTGAAATCTGGGAGGAATCCTTGGTGTGCTCGCCTTGCTCGTGCTGGGCTTTTCCTGCTTTTCACAGCCTTTAAGCTACAAAATATTATATTTACGCTACAAAATATTATATTTACGCTACAAAATCTGATCTTTTTCCTGACCTACATCACCAGCGTGGCCAAAGTGCTTCAGCAAAATGGGAAGAGGTTGACTCGGCTCAGTCTCCAGAATGAAATAACTGTGCCTGGGGAGTGCCACTCTCCCATTTTCCACTTTTCCCCTCATTTCTGAGCTTTTCCCTCCCCTCCTGCTGCCCTGAGGATGCTCCAGGCCCCTCCGAGGTACAGAGGGAGGTTTTGACAGAGACAAACCCCCGGAAAAGTGGTAAAAATGTGAAAAGGGCAGAAGTGGAGTTGGCTGAGCAGAAGCAGCTCAGAGCAGATTTCCCCAGCAGAAAGTGGGGTTTTCCCTCCCAGGCTGGAGCAGCAGGACCCTAAATTCATCCCCAGGGAGGGAGAAGGGAAAAGTCTGTGCCTGCTGACATTTCCTGCCTCTGATGCCATCTGTGGCCACCAAAAGTTCATGTGGCATCTTTTTGTCTGGCTAGGAGGTGTCACAGTGCCAGGAAATATTCCCAGGAAATATTCTCAGGGAATATTCTCAGGAAATAGTCTCAGGAAATATTCATTAAAATCAACATTCAGCATACAATCTTAACTTAGAACAAAAAGAAGCAAAAGAAAACCCACAAAAAACAAAGAAACAAACATGTAAAACCAAAACCAAACCAAACCAAACCAAACCAAACCAAACCAAACCAAACCAAACCAAAAACAAACAAACCAAAACCAAAATCAAAACAAAACAAAAAACCCCAAACAAAAAACCCCCAAAAACAAAAACCCCAAACTAACAAACAATAAAAACAAAACAAAAAAACCCCTAAACAGATAGAAATGTAAAAAAGTTTCCAGCACCAGATCCAGAAATAACATCATCACAATAGAGAAAGGACAAATTACGCAAAATCCACCCTAGAACCTTCACTGCAATTATGACACAAATACTTCACTATCACTCTATTTTAAAACATAGCTTAACACTTGCTTTGCTCATTATTTCTCCCAAGGAGATTTGCCAGGACAGAAACTCCAAAATGAAAACCTTTTTTTGCCCTGAACATCCAAATTAAAAGGTGGAGGTGTGAAGAGGTGTCCTAGGTGTCCTTCCCTTGGTGAGAACACCTTCACTGCAGAGATGAGAAGGGAACAGGGAAACTTTAGGAAAGGATGAAAAAAATCCCTGTTCTGCAGCACTGTGGGATTGGGAGAACAAGGAATCAAAATAATTGAGCTGAATTTTGCAAGAGTAAGGCAAAACTTTGGCATCCGTCACGAGAATGCAATTTTCCTGCTCTTTCTGTGACTTAGGGAAATTTTTACATATCCTTGATCCGTTTCACTCGCTTTCCCCAGAGGGAATTTTCAATTTTCTCTTAAAATCACAGCATCGCCATAACTCTGCCATAGAGGTTTGACCAGGGGAGCACCAAAGGGACCTCAAAACATTTCAGAATTCACTCCCAGGACTGGGATGGGGCAGACCCCAAAAGTCCCAAAGGGTGCTGAGTGCCGGAATGTCTGTGAGGGTTTTTGGGATGGATGGTTTGAGTGACAGCTGTCACTCCAAGGTGTGAATTCAGCCCACACAGCCCTGCCAGGCCCTGCTCATCCCTCCCAAAGTAGGCTCTGAATCACCCAATTCCCAATTTAATTCACAAAGTTATTCGAGGGAGGGAGAACAACAGAGGAACATCTGTGCTGGTAAAATACACCGGGACGCAGATATTGAACACGGCTTTAGTGCAAATTAAACTTTTTTCCCCTTCCTTGTTGACAAGAATCTCCAAACAACTGAGCGGAAGGAAATAAAAGCATTTAGCAACACCTCGGTGGTTGTTTTTTCCCAGACAGCTGCTCCAGCAGGGTTTGGATCTGCCCAGAGGTCACAGCTCACTGCCTGCACTAATGTCATCTCCAAAAACCATCAGAGCAGCTCTCCTGGAAAAGACAAACATCCATTTATCCCCTCCTGGTGCCGTGGGGTGGGTTGGGTTGGAAAGGACCTTAAAAATCATCTCATGGACACCTTTCCCTGTCCCAGGCTGCTCCAGCCTGGCCTTGGACAATTCCAGGGATGGGACATCCTTTGGGAAATCCATTCTGGGGCCTCCCTGCCCTCCCAGGGAAGGATTCCTTCCCAATATCCCATCCAAAAATCTCCAGTTTGGACTGTGGGGCTGGGGCTGGCTGCAGACTGGGGGATTCTCCTGGATTTCCAATCCCATCCTGAGAGGTTTCCCTGGATTTCCAATCCCATCACGAGGGACTCTCCTGGATTTCCAATCCCATCCTTGGGGATCCTCCTGGATTTCCCATCCCATCCTGAGGGATTCTCCCAAATTTCCAACCCCATCCTGAGGGATCCTCCTGGATCTTAATCCCATCCTGAGGGATTCTGTCAGATTTCCAATCCCATCTTGAGGGATTCCCCTGGATTTCCAATCCCATCACGAGGGACTCTCCTGGATTTCCAACCCCATCCTGAGGGATCCTCCTGGATTTCCCATCCCACCCTGAGGGACTCTCCTGCATTTCCAATCCCATCCTGAGGGATTCTCTGGAATCTCCAATCCCATCCTGAGGAATCCTCCTGGGTCTTAATCCCATTCTGAGGGATTCTCCTGGATTTCCCATCCCATCCTGAGGGACTCTCCTGGATTTCCCATCCCATCCTGAGGGACTCTCCTGGATTTCCAATCCCATCCTGGTGGCTCCTCAGGATGAGGACAAGGCCCTACCTCGCTGGGAGGATCTCTGCACTAATGAAGAACTTCGTGTCCACCACACCTCGACAAAAGGCAGGAATTCCCATCCAGGATTTCCGCAGGGTTTCCCGGGATTTGTCTCACACAAAATTCGGGGGAGGGCACTCGGAGTTGCTGCCTCTCCACACGGGCTCATTAATTAAGGTTTGATGTGAGAGCATCCCGTGGCTCTCTCCCGCGGTGGCCGAGCTGTTCAGAGTTTCTGCTGCTCTTCCAGGGCTGCTCCTGCTCCCAGAATTAGCTCCCAGAGCTCCCAGAGCTCCCAGAATGAGCCCCCAGAGCTCCCAGAGCTCCCAGAATGAGCCCCCAGAGCTCCCAGAGCTGCTCCCACCAGAGCTGGGATGTGGGAGAGCAGCTCCAGCAGCTCCCAACAGCGCTGCAGCAAATCTCCTTTTTTTTTTTAAACTGATATCACTCCCCTCTGATTGATCAAAAAGATCTCTGTGCACTGCGGGGTTTTTTTTTGGGAAGGTTTGGTTCATCCAGGGGCTGAGTCACGCTGGGGAGAGTCAGATCTGCTGCTGGCGATGGAGGAGGTGGGGAGGAATAAGGGGGAGGCGGAAATATTCCCTTAAAAAGAGCATTTCAGGCCAAAAAAAAACCAAAAAAAAGCGTAATTTTCCGTGATCGTGTTCCATTTAGGATTCTATACGGAGGTAAAAATAAGTCCCTAAATATCAGGCTGGGGCATTTACAGCCCAGGTTTGGAGATATAGAGATCCCCAGAGCAATGCAAATCTTCAAATGCCAGAATTCCAAACTCTGCGCACTCTTGGATTTTCCTCTCAGTGCTGCTCTTTTTTTCTGAGCCCTCTCACGCAGTGCCACAAAAATCAGACTTTTGGGATAGTCAGGGATCTTTCCCTCCTCTCCTCGAGCAGGGATGGATTTTTTTTTGCTGCTTTCCCTCCTTTCTGCAGTGAAATTGGCTGCAAAGCCAAAAGCAGCCGTGATGTCACCTGGGTGGGACTTCCAGGCAGGAGGGACTTGGCCATTTCTGCTCTCAACCTCATTCCTTCCTGTCCTTAGCAAGAAATTCCCACTTATCCAGCGTTTCCCACCTCTCCAAACCTATCAGGCAGACGCTGCTGGGAGGGAATTCCTAAAAATAAAATTTAAAAAAAAAAAATTAAAAAAAAAAAAAAATCAGTTCCTTCATTTTTCTGAACCTCAGAGCTCAATTAGGCTCGTTGTGCACCTGTCTTGATGACACGTGAAGGGAATTAATGGCTCCAGCCGCCATTCCAGGCTTCCCCGTGGCCTGTGGGAGCTTCCAATTACTTCCACGGTGGGGCTGTGTCAGGGCTAGGAATAAAGGACTTTAATTACTGACCCTGCTGTGCTGGGGGATGGCAGGAAGAGGAGGGTTTGGATCAGCACTTGGAGAAGGATGCGGCAAAGCTGATAAATTCCAAATTTGGAGCCTTCCGGCAGCCCCCAAAAATCCCGGGTGGGCAATGAGCTGCTGAAATTCAGGGGAGAGCTGACGATGCTGAGCCCAGCCCTAAAACTGCACCCCTGAGCAGCCACAGCCACACCTGTCCAGGTAAAACCTCAGAATTCCCTGCCCTGGGCTCTAATCCCGCACAGCTCCACGACTCTGGTGGATGCACGACCTTGAGGGTGAGGGAAGAGAGATGATGTGCAAGGAAGAGCCCCGAAGTCGATATTTTTTTCATCAAAGATGCTCTCCTGCAGTAAAACACTTTCTCATCGACGCAGAGAAAAGAAAGGAGATGAAAAACAAGAGAAAGAGCTCTGTCACTCTGGATTTTTACGGAATATCTGGGGAAGTTCTATGGGAAGCGATTGGCTCTTGATGAATCAGCCCCAAAAAGAGGATTTGTCATGGCTGATGAGGGCAGGAGTGTGTCCCTGGCTCCTGGAGCCACTGCCGGCAGGGAAGAGCTCGGGGAGCCCTGGCTCCCACCCTGCTCATCGTGCCTCACATCCCAGGCTGCGTCAGCGCTCCCGAGCAGACTGCGTGGGCTGGCGCCATATGGAGCCTGGAGGAGACACCAAACATCACCGTTGGGCTGCGCTCAGCCTCTCCTTCCCTCCCCAGCCCGGCTCGTTTCCCTGTGTCAGCTCGGGATCACAGCCAGGATTCCCCACGGAGCTCAGGGCAGCCCAAACCGAAGCTCTGTGGTCGTGATCCATCCGCGCCACCTCCATCCAAAGCTTCCCAGCCTTGTGTCTTTAATTGTTATCTCCACCACCTTCTCCCCGAGCCCTGGAGGAAGGTGGGGATGAGACCATTTCCCGTTTTCCCAAATATCAGAATGAAACCTCGAAGTTCATCTCATCCCAAGCCCCCTGCCGTGGTCACCTCCCACCAGAGCAGGATTCTGCACACCCTCCCCATGGACACTTCCAGGGGTGGGGCAAACACTTCATCACGAGAAAAATGGATCCCACTTCTGCATATCTTTCCCAATGAAATCCCAGTTTTTCTGTGCTGGTTTTGGCCGGAATGGAGTTCATTTTCCCTCAGAACTGGGGGGAAATGAAGAAGAGGAAGACACGGGGGATGCTCAGAGCCCATCCTGGGGCTGGCTGAACACCTGATGATGGAATGTGGGGGATGAATTCCTTGTTTTCCTTCGCTCCCCTGCCTTTTGCTTTACCTATTAAACCGTCTTTATCTCATCCCACAAGTTTTCTCACCTCTCCTCCTCCACTCCTCTCCCCCACCCCACCCTGGGGGATGAGCTGAGCTTGTGCCTGGGGTTAAACCACGACGTGTTTTTGGAGCCACACGAAAAACAACGCAGGCTGGAAGGCTTTGGAGGTGGGTGTGACGTATGAAGGACAATTTCCATCAATCCTCCAGCTGAATTACGGCTCTTTGGGTAATTAGCAGCAGATATTTTTAAACAGATTGGTCCCTCCGGCTGAGGGCAACTCTGAGGTTGAAATCAATCCTGTACAAGAGTTATATTAATTTCAGAGATCTTTGTCTCCGTGGACAAAAGCCCCACTGTCTTCCTGTGAACGTTGTAATGATGAGAACATTAATATTAGATAATTATGGCTCGGAAAGATTAAATGAAAAACGGTGCTGAGGAGGAAAAGGCCTCGTGTTAAATAAAACTGCTGCCCGTGTAGGCTGCTGACACTCCTCTGTTGACAGATCCAGACTGAAATAATCAAAGCAAGGAAAGGGAGAGGTGGATTCTGTCTCTGTCCAAAGCAGCAGAGGAGCAGCTCTGAGGAGGGCAGAGCAGAGTTAATCCCACAGGAATCATTTCATTGATCCTCAGCAGAAATGTTTAGCCCTTTTAACAATGCTGCTCATCCTCAGAGCTTTTCATCTTTGCAGGGCGTCCTCGGGGTTTGGATTGGCACCAAACACTGAATTTTCCTTTGAAGATCTCAAGATGTCGGGAGGACATCTGTGATGTGGACAGCTCCGGGGAATCAGAACATCCTGAGCTGGGAGGGACCCCCAGGGATCGTCAATCTAACCCCTGGCTCTGCACAGACACTCCAAAATCCCTCCCTGGGCCTGGCAGAGCTCTCCAAGCATTCCTGGAGAGCCTTGGGAATGTGACCATTCCCGGGGTCATTGCAGGAAAAACGGATCCCACTTCGGCATATCTCAGTTTCTTCTTTCCCTTCCGGAACAGATATAAAATCTCTCAAATTTTCTGTGCTGGTTTTGGTTGGAATGGAGTTCATTTTCCCTCAGCACACAGAGCTGGGGGAAGGAGAAGGAGAAGGAGAAGGAGAAGGAGAAGGAGAAGAAGGAGAAGGAGAAGGAGAAGGAGAAGGAGAAGGAGAAGGAGAAGGAGAAGGAGAAGGAGAAGGAGAAGAAGGAGAAGAAGGAGAAGGAGAAGGAGAAGAAGGAGAAGAAGGAGAAGAAGGAGAAGAAGGAGAAGAAGGAGAAGAAGGAGAAGAAGGAGAAGAAGGAGAAGAAGGAGAAGAAGGAGAAGAAGGAGAAGAAGGAGAAAGAGAAGAAGACGAAGAGGCAGCCTGGGGCTGGCTGAACACCTGATGATGGAATGTGGCAGATGAATTTCCTCCTATCCAGCCTAAACCTCCCCTGGAACAGCTCTGTTCTCCCTCAGGTCCTGTCCCTGGTCCCAGGGAGCCCCACAGGACAGGGGCACAGCCTTGAAGCCAGAGCTCAACCCTGAACTGGAGCTAAAGCACCTGAAACCACAGCCAAGGGTCAGGATGGTCACCAGAGCCGCGGGGATGAAGGAAGGATGGAGAGGGAAGGAGGAGGAGGCGGCACTGGGTGAAGTTGAGGCAGGAGGGAGAACTTTTCATTACATTTTCACACCCGGCCCTGCCCGCAGCTCCCCTCTACACCCAGAGCCTTGACAAAGAGCTGGCAGAGCTTGAAAAATAAGAAAAAAAAGCCAAGAAGCAAATTATTGATCATTCCAGGAGTGTCCCCCCTCGTTTAAATGCCCTCCATTCTCTTTCTCTCCAGGCCACGCAGGCACCACAGCCTTGGACAGCTCCAGCCCCACAGAGGGGCCCCAGCACCCCAAATATCCCTGACATCGCCATGCTCTTCCCCTGTAATTTCAGATTGGCCCAAGATTGTTGCCTGGCACCCCTGGATGTGCCCAAACTCGGTGGAAACATCACTTCAAAGAGGCACAGCCCAACCATTCCAGGGCAGAATGTTAATTGCCAGCCCAGCCCCATTCCAGAGCCTTGTTTTCCTCTTCCCCCCTCTCTTCCCTTGGCTCGCTCCGGAGGAATTTTATGAATATAAAAACCTTAGCGGTGTGTAATAAGCACAATCCTCTTAGAGCAAATCTGACAGGCACTGAAGGTGTTTTAATGGATGTATTATTTCAAATGTTGCCTTCTGTTTGAGAGCTGGAAGTAGAGGGAAGTGCAATTAGAGGATGCTGGGGACATTGTGCAGCTGCCCTCCCTTCCCACCTCTCCCATCCAGATTATTCCCCCTCGGTGACCTTTGGAATCTTGCTCTGATCTGGATCTGAGAGAAAATTTGTGACCCTTTGATGAGCGAGGTAAAGGAGTTTGTGTGGGCTAAATTCATTTTCTTCTCCTTTAAAAAAAAAAAAAAAAGGGGAAAAAAAAAGTTCTTAAATAAGGCTCAACCAAATCCTTTAAGCCAGTTGCTTTTATCTATTTTTATATGGAATTTAAGGATTTGTGTCTTTTTTTTCCCCACCTCCCTGTCGGTTCCTTTTTGATTGAATTACATCAGGAGCTGGGAGTCGCAGCATTCACTGGAGCTGTAGTAAAACCCCAGAATCACAGAAGCCACAACGATTTCTGTGGGTGAGGATACCAAATTCTCCCTCAGCCTCCTCATCATTAATATTTCAATGCAGTTTGGCCTCCAGGCTGGGGAGAGGCTGAGTTTTTCCAGCCAGGCTGACCATGGTCAGTGATTCCTTCATGACTTGGAAGAATCACGGAGAAAATTGTGTTTGCAGCAGATTTTGGAGCTTCACGGCTTGGGCAAAGCTCCCTTGAGGAACATTATGTCAACAGATCCTCATCAAGGCCCTAATTATAATAATTAGGAGAGGATGATGTGGAGTTAACAAGCATGGCGCCTGTGCTGGAGAAGGCACTTCCTTCTCCTCTGCTCCCACATCAGCCTCAGACAGATCCCTGTCCCTTTTCCCGGTGGGATTTGGGCACAGGGAGAGGAGTGCCGGAATCTCCCCAAGGGGAGAGGCGATCCCAAATGATCCCAACCCCCGCCCTGCTCAGTGGGAATAAATCAGGAGGTGTCGGAGGAGAAATTATGAAACTCAACACAAGGAAAAGTCCTGAGCTTGGCCGCGTTGGGAAGCTGCTGGAATGTGCTCTGGATCTCAGATTCCACAGCCCCCGAGCCCCGATCGATTTCCGCGGCGCAGATGAGGTCCTGACGCTCATCGATCTCTGTTATCCCTCTCCTCCTCGTGCTGCTCTGCTCCCCGGGGAGGCAGTGGGAGGCAATCCCATTTTCCATCCTGCTCTCTCTGCAGGGACAGAGCTTCCCTGGCAGTCCCCAGAGCCAGGGGAGGCTCAGCACACAGGGCTGAGGCACAGCTGTCCCTGGTGGGCTCACCCGACACGTCCCTGTGCTCCAGAGCAAAGCTGGGGTGACCTATTCCCATAGGGGGTGCATGCTTTGAGCTGATGGGGAATCGTGGAATGATTTGGGATGGGAGGGACCTCAAAAACCATCGAATTCCACCCCTGCCGTGGGCAGGGACACATTCTGCTATCCCAGGCCTTGGGCATTTCCAGGGATGGGGCAGCCACAGCTTGCCAGGTTCTCACCGCCCCCTGAGCAAAGAATTCCCTCCTAAAATCCAATCTAAACCTGAGCAAAGCCTCAGATTTAGAAAGCAAACCTGACTGGGCCCCATTTGGGATTCGCCATTAGCCTGCAGCGAGGCCCAGACCAAGGATCTGTCACCTGCACTCAGAAATAGAGAAAGTGCAAAGAATAGATCCAGGAAAACCACTTCATGCTCATTCTTGAGATTTCAATGAGGAACTGGCAGGTAAGACAGGTAAAATGATGATAATTTTCCTTTTCTTTAGCTCTTTCTCCATCCCTCCCCCCAAAAAAAGACTGAAAGAAAAAAAAAGAAAAATCGCAAAGCTAAAAAAAAAAAGCACCTTTTCTCCATTAAGCTTATTGATGGTCTCAGCAGACCAGAGCGAGATCAAAGAGAGAGAGGAAAAAGCTGCAGCTAATTAAAGAAACAACGGAGGATGAGACAAATATCAGAAAAGAAAACAAAAGCCTGAGAGGGATGGGGACAAAACCCACCCCAGATCACGCAGGGCAGAGCCTTCAGCACCCAGGAGGCTGCAGGGAGCACACAGCATTTTCCACAATAGGGTGAGGACTAAACTTCCATCTAAATCCTGTCCTAGGGTCAAGCTGAACCCTAGATCCTAAATCCTGCGCCAGGGAAAATGTGCCCGAGCGTGGATCTCGCAGGGAATGTGACAATTCCAGACCTAAAAGGCTGATCCAGTATCACTGGTTCAATTTCCCTTAAACCCAGAGCCACTTCATCCATCGCTGCTTCGGGGTCAGACATTTTTAGGGTGGTTTGGGCACCCACAGGAACACCATTGCGAGGGAATTGTGTTTTTCTGTCCATTTGCTGAAGGTTGGGTTCCTTCAGCGGTGCTAAACAGCTCGTGTCACATCTGAGAAAAGCAGGACAAGGAACATTCTGTCCCAGCACTCTGAGGATCGGCAGAACAAGATTAGGATGGGGACACGACTGTTCCAAGGTGTTTGTGACTCGTGGCTATTGGCAAACACCGGCACATCCCTCTTGAAATAAATCCATCTCACATGCAGCTGCTCTCACACATGGATAAACCTGCACAAACGCTCAGATAAATTCAAATTAGGGGAAAGGCTTTATTGACATGACAGGCACTACAAGCACTGCCAAAACACGAGAGGAGAAACCTGTCAGGGGGAGATAGGATTCAGCAGCCAGGCTGAACGTGCAGCCCGGGAATGGGACTGGGAATGGGGAAAAATGGCAGAAAAAGTGGGAAGAAAAGCCTGGGAATGGGGGGGAAAATGGCAGAAGCCCTGGGAATGAAGAGGGGAAATGGCAAAAAAAGTGGGAAGAGAAGCCCTGGGAATGGGGGGGGAAATGGCAGAAAAAGTGGGAAGAGCAGCCTTGGGAATGAAGGGGGGAAATGGTAGAAAAAGTGGGAATGGCAGCCTTGGGAATGGGGGAAAAAAGTCAGAAAAAGTGGGAAGAGCAGCCTTGGGAATGGGGGGAAAAATGGCAGAAAAAGTGGGAAGAGCAGCCTTGGGAATGAAGGGGGAAAATGGCAGGAAAAGTGGGAAGAGAAGCCCTGGGAACGGAGAGGGGAAATGGCAGGAAAAGTGGGAAGAGAAGCCCTGGGAATGGAGAGGGGAAATGGCAGAAAAAGTGGGAAGAGCAGCCTTGGGAATGAAGGGGGAAAAATGGCAGAAGAGAAGCCCTGGGAATGAAGAGGGAAAATGGCAGGAAAAGTGGGAAGAACAGCCCTGGGAATGGAGGGAAAAATGGCAGGAAAAGTGGGAAGAGCAGCCTTGGGAATAAAGGGGGAAAATGGCAGAAAAAGTGGGAAGAGCAGCCTTGGGAATGGAGAGAAAAATGGCAGAAGAGAAGCCCTGGGAATGAAGAGGAAATGGCAGAAAAAGGGAAGAGCAGCCCTGCGTCACCAGCTGTACCAGGGTGAGCTGGGGCAGGTCCTGCTCTCCTCATCCCTGGCACCCAGCCCATGCCAAATCTGCTCTCCTTGCTGCCAGCACCTTCCGGAATGCTCTCCCATCCCTCCCTCCCTCCCTCCCTCCCTCCCTCCCTCCCCTGCAGTGTGTTCGCTCCTGCATTATCACACATTCCTGTCTCCTCTCGCAGCCTCTCCACGCCTTGGCAGAGCTGCTGGGAATGGCCCTGGTGGGCTCTGCGCCCTCGGGAAGGTCTGTGCCCAGCTGAGAGCAGCGTTCGGGGGGCACTGAGGGGCTCCAGGTTGGGAGAGGTGCAGGTGGGAGCAGCTGGGGAGAGTCCAGCGGTGAATTCACCCAGGGGAGGAATGGAATTTCCCTCCGGGCGGTGAGGGTGCAGCTGGTGGAGAGGGTTGTGGTTGGGAAGGAATCCTCCCCAGGGACTTGGGCAAGGGAGACGAGGACAAAAACCTGTGTTTTCCTCTGGAGCACAACAGCAGGAATTCAGGGAATGTGGAAATGGAAATATTGGAAATATTCTATGGAAATATTCCTCCGGAAAAGCACTCAAGTCCCTACAAACCCCAGGCCTGAAGGTTCCTGCGGTGCCTTGTGAGCTCCAGGAGATTTGGGATTCAGCTCCATTTCCACCGTGGATGTGCAGAGCAACCCCGAGGGTGCCTTGGCTGACCCCTCCAGCTCCACAACCACACAAAAAACTCGATTTGCTCAGGCTGTGAGTCCACTGAACCCTTTTTTTTCATCCCAAATTGGGATGCCAGCAAACACCACAGAACTGAACATGCAAACAATTATTCCGTGGGTGATGGGGAGCAGGGAGCGACGATGCCAAGAGATTTCATTTTCTGCATCCCCAGCTAAAAGCCAAAGTGCAGGAGATCAAAGTGAGCCTTGCCCACACCCTGACTTGCTGTTCTGCACCACCAGGGGAATGCAAGTTGATACAAAATAAAAATAAAAAAAGCGTCAGATGAGCCATTAAAACAAAAGCCACTTTCAATTCTGAATGCCTCCACAGGTGACTGCCAAGGAGACAATGCTTGCTTTGCACAAAACCATCAGCTCTGCAAAAAAACCCCAAATTTTCTGAGCTAGATTTGTCTGAATTTGCTGTGAGTCTCCCCCAGCTACAAAGTCATCACCACTTTCAGCATCCATCCTCACAAACTCCTCTCCAGCTGCTCCCCACGGACCATAATTTTGTTCCTCAGCACTCAATAACAAACCCAAGGCAATGTTTGAGCACTCACCCCATTCCCTTTATCCCTGCATTGCCCAGGGTGGAGCAGCACCCAAGGACGAGACAGAAGGAGCCAGGCCAGGGAAGGAAGGAGAGCCCAACCTCCATCTGAGAGCGCAGACTAAATGTTAATTAAGTGGCGAGATGCAATTACTCATCCTGGAGCTCTGCCAGCCAATGTCCCTGCGGAAGGGCTCGGGTCTGGGTTTGGGACCTTTGGTGGAATCCGTGAGGACACTCGGCTGTCCTGCCCAAGGACAAGGGACAGCCTGCAGGGTGGGCAGGGGACAGCACGGGGACAAGCTGAGCAGCTCAGGATGGAGCAAGCACAGGAATGCTCTGATTCATGTCCAGCACCGTGGGGAGAATCAAGGGCAAGCCTCATTCCCTCCCTGAGCCAAAAATGCTGAAGTGTTTCGGGTCAAATGTTGGATTTTATCATTCTGAAGTCCTTACTCTCACCAAAAGATCTTCCAGCTCCCTCTGCTCCCTGACTCCCTGTGCAATGGCAGGTGCCTGTCAGCCCTTCCACTGCACTTCTACTGATGCCTTTGAATATTTCTAATTTTTTTTACTCTTCATGTATCTGTAACTTGCTGCAGTTTAGTGCTTCTTACAAAGTGTTAAAATCCTCTGTTCCAGCACCTTTGGCCAAACAAGGCTCTCTGAACACAGATCCAAGGATATATTCATTGCCTTAGGGCCTGAAAATATGTAAACAACTGTGAGCTGGGGGAGCAGGGCTGGGGTGGTGAACATCATCACCTGAGGGTGCGATTTGGGAATTAAGGGCCAATGTGCTAATGGACAGAACTTGTAAAAGGTGAAGGGCTCGTGACCCAGGGTCCATTTTGGGTGTCATCCCTGAGGGGAACTTTTGCTTGCCCAAATGTACCTTGAAGGCCTCGAATAAATTTGTCCACATTTTATACTCCTGATTTGTTTTGGCTTCTCTTTCAGGCGTCACTACAGAGCAGCAGAATATCAGAAAAGCTTCCTTGAATATTGGAAAATCTTCCCTTAATCAGCAGAGAGGAATTCCCATCCCTGGAAATGTCCAGGGCCAGGTTGGACGGGGCTTGGAGCAAGCTGGGATAGTGGAAGGTGTCCCTGCCATGGTCCTTAAGTCTCTTCCAACCCAGCCCAGTCTGGGATTCTGATTCCATCCTAATTTAATCAGCTCAGCGCGGCAGCACAAGAGGAGAATTTGATGTCGCAGGGCACAACACCCACTCCTGTCTGCCCTGTTGAGGCAGAATGGAAATGAAACGCAGGATAAAAAGCCCAGAGCCCAGGCAGGCAGCCCACCTCCAATCCCATGGGAAGGTTTGAGTTAGAGGAGCTTGTGTTGCCTTGGCTGATTGCAATTACACCAAGCGCTGTCTGGCTGGAAATAAAATGAAATTGCAACAGAGTTCCAGCTTTAATTGAAATTTCCTGGGATCTGTTATTACACGGCAGTGATTGTTCTGCGGCACTAATGAGCCTTTGCTCAGATGATTATCCAAGTGTCTCTCCAGTCGCTATTTCATTATTGTATTATTAATGATCAGATAGGATTGTCACAGCTGAGACGAAACCTGAACATCAGACAGCAGCCAGAGCACACAGACAGTGCCGTGACACACATCCCCTGCACTGCTGCTGCACCAGCACCTCATGAATACCAATTTTTTGGGGGGTGGGAGAGGGATTTTGTATTTATTGGTACGCTGCTCTGATATTCTGTAGGAATTCTGCCAACCAGAGGATATTTTGGGTCTGGTTCTCTCCAGACTTTGTCTTTCAAGTCTTTTATTCTTTCTTGCTCTGCTCATTTGAGGCTAAAGATTTTTATTTGGTCGTTCAGTGAAAGCAGGGCTGTCACCTTCCCCTTTCCTCATGGATATCAGGAGCCCCCAAGACTCCCCAAGTGTCTCTCTGTCCTGATTAATCACTGAAATAACTTCGAGGAGCCGCTTCCCCAGCCCACATCCTTCTGCTTGGAAGGAATTCAGACCCTCTCTCCTTCCCTGTGTGGGATCAGGCAGGACCTGGGGAGCTCTGCTCTTGGATCGAGGCCGGGCCAGAGCCGGGAGCCACTCATTTTGGGGACATTTCCAGGGTTTGGCAGGGCAGAGCGAGCCCTGGCTCAGTGCAGCCCCAGGAGCAGCTTTGCCCTGCCCCAGGAATGGATTTGTGGGGACAGACACTGCCGGGAGGACACAGTGACATCTGGGCTCTGTCACTGCTTGGAGGTGACACTTCCCCCTGCCCCTGCGGGATGGACACAGCCGAGGAGTGACCCTTGTCCTCTGCAGGGCCTCCCCATCCCCACACAGCACCAAACGAGAAGCCATCACCCCCAGAAAAGCTCTTTACAGGGGGAGATGAGCCCTGGCAGTGTCCCGGGCCAGGCTGGACAGGGCTTGGCACACCTGGGGACAGTGGGAGGTGTCCCTGCCCTGGGTCTGGCTGAGCTTTAAGGTCCTTCCAGCCCAAACCACTCCAGGACCCGGTGATAACCGCCCAAAAATGATATTTCCCTATGCCTGAAATGCCTTTTTCACTTTCTGAGAGGGATAAATCCCCCCCAGCCCTCCCCCTGCCCAGCCAGGACATCTCCAGCAGGCTGAAGCATCTCTCACACAGCCCCACCAGCGCTACCCGCATCCCTGGGCTGATACAAACCCCTAAAACAATCCCCAAAAACACACAAATCCCGATCCTTCCCACTTCTGGCCACAATCCAAGACTTCTGCTTTCGCTTGCTTGTATTGTTTTGGAATTTTTTCCCCCTAATTTCACAGGCTGCTTTTTGTTGGGCAAAATTGCTTCTCTATTCCAGCTCCTGCAGATGCAAAAGGGACCGAAAGTTCAATGCTGGAGCTGGGTGACATTTCAGTTTCCTTGTGAAATGCATCCAGAGCCAGAAAAGGAACAGTTTTAAACCAGCAGGAGGCAACTACAAAAATCAGGGTGAGTTGAGGGAACGTTTTCAGTCAGCAGAAGAATCTGTAAAAAAATTCAGAACTGCCAAACCCTTATTTATTTTTGTCCCTACAATTACTTTTAATTTCTTTTCTTAAATTCTTTTTCTTTCCCTGCTGTTCCCACTTGAGCCAAATGTGGAGTTAAACCCCGAGTGAAAGATAAAAGCTCCCTTGGGGCTGCCTGAGTGCCTCAGCCTCTATTAATTTTTTATTGGGGCTCTGGTGCCCAAGATCCTGAGCGTGCATTGGTAATTGGACCCAAAAAAAAGCTGATTTCCATAACATTTGGATTTATTTGAAAGAAATATTCCAATATTTGGATAACCTTCTCCACCCAGGATTGCGGGAAGTTGTGCTATCTTTGCAGAGGAAAATCCACTGGGTAAGCACTTGATATTGTTCTTAATGCTGGGAAAAGACAATCTAAATGTCCAGGAATAATTTCCCTAAAATCCTAGCAGAGACTCTTGCGCTTCTCTCCCTCCTTTCTCACAATCACACCACACACCATTAGATCATTATGGTCTATCAATTTGTCATATTTCAGCAATTTTTTTTCTTTAAGCCTCCGAGATGAGAAGCCTCTAAAAAGGTCTAAAACTAGAGAAAAATCATTTCGCAAAAACAATTGCTCCATTTGGATGTCAAAACACACAATATTCTCCTCCTTGGAAAGAACATTTGCTAAAAAATCACATCCCCCTCAGCAGCAATCATTTCCCCCTGTGATTCCAGCACTTTGTGGTCGTGGATTTCTTTCCTGGGAGTGATAGTGGAGCTTTAATTTCTGTTGTTCTATTTTTGAGAGGCTCCACCTTAAATCCTCCCCCATTTCGGAGCGTTCCTGTAAATTTATTTAATCTGCATATGCACAGATGTACACACACACATTGCTGGGAGCTGGCTGAGATTAGAGAGGCAGCTTTAGGCAGCTCCTGATTTCCCAATTTCCCAGGAAATCCATGTCCTCAAAAAAAGAGTGCCCAGAAGGTCGAGGGAGGTGATTCTCCCCGTCTGGTGTCCAGCCTGGAGAGGAAAAGGCTCCAAAGAGACCTCAGAGCCCTTTCCAGAGCCTAAAGGAGCTCCAAGAGAGCTGGAGAGGGACTGGGGACAAGGGATGGAGGCACAGGATGTGAGGGAATGGCCTCAAGATGAAAAGGAAATCGTTTAAATTAGAATTAGGAAGAAGTTCTTTGAAGGAGGTGAGGCCCTGGGTGCCCCTGGATCCCTGGAAGTGTCCCAGGCCAGGCTGGACAGGGTTTGGGGCACCTTGGTGAAAGGAATAAGGGTTACACAAACTGCTGGTGAGATGGACCTGAGTCTGCTGTAAGATAAGATACTGTGAGATGGAAGAAACAATGGCAAGGATTTCCATAGGAATTCCAGTGATTGACTCACCCCAGACTGTGGTAATAACTGCAGAAACAGAAACATGAGAAAAAGAAGAAAAGGGGGATTTGTATTGAGGGTGTCCGCTTTAGGGGAGATGTATAGTACGGGGTCTGCGTTTAGGAGAAATGTATATTATTGTGTCTGCATTAGGTGATTTGGGAATTCTGTACCTCTCGAGTACCTCAGCCAATGGGGAAAGAGAGAGGGAACTGCGGCTGGAAATTGGGATAAAAAGAGGCTGTGTCCTCTAGCAATGTGACAGACCCCATGGGAAATGCCCATGACCTCTCCCTTTATTCATGAATAAAGTCACAGGACTGCTCTGTCTCCTTTTTGGACAAAAACCTCTGCTGTTTGTGGATTAATTTTCCTGACACTGGGACAGTGGAAGGTGTCCCTGCCAGCAGCAGGGGTGGCACTGGATGAGTTCTGAGGTCCCTTCCAGCCCAACCCATCGTGGATTCTGTGATCCCTGAGCTGTCCCCAGCTCAGCTCTGGGCTCCCCAAGCTCTGCTGCAGAGCTGTGGCTGCCCCAGGGCTGAGGGATTTGTGTGGCACGGAACAGAGATGTGCTGAGGAGCACTGCTCTTCATTCCAAGGGCTCAGGGATTTGTCTGGCATGGAACAGAGATGTTCTGTGACATTCAGAGATGTTCTGTGACATTCAGAGATGTTCTGTGGCGTTCAGAGATGTTCTGTGATGTTCAGAGATGTTCTGTGGTGTTCAGAGATGTTCTGTGACGTTCAGAGATGTTCTGTGGTGTTCAGAGATGTTCTGTGATGTTCTGTGGCGCTCAGAGATGTTCTGAGATGTTCAGAGATGTTCTGTGGCATTCAGAGATGTTCTGTGGTGTTCAGAGATGTTCTGTGATGTTCAGAGATGTTCAGAGATGTTCTGTGACATTCAGAAGTGTTCTGTGGTGTTCAGAGATGTTCAGAGACGTTCAGGGATGTTCTGTGGCGTTCAGAGATGTTCTGTGATGTTCAGAGATGTTCTGTGATGTTCTGTGATGTTCAGAGATGTTCTGTGATGTTCAGAGATGTTCTGTGGTGTTCAGAGATGTTCAGAGATGTTCAGAGATGTTCTGTGACATTCAGAGATGTTCTGTGGTGTTCAGAGATGTTCCATCCTGGCCCAGGTGATCCCGGGGGAGCAGAGCACCCCTGAGCCACAGCTTCACCCCCAGGTGCCCTCTCCAAGCTCTCCCGCTGTCCCCTGTCCCCCAGGCCCTCAGCCAGCCCTGCTGGCAGCTCAGGGATGACAAAAAGGTCCCTGCAGCTCCCATCTGCCCCGGCAGAAAGGATGAGCTGATTATGTTCTCCGTTCAATCAGCAGCGAGAATCAATCTGTAATTAAGAGACTCCTCTCCCACCCCTCTGTCAGCTCTTTGCCTCTTCTCCCCTTCCATGCCCCACCAAACCTTCCAGCATGAAGTCAATTTAATGAGATTTCTCAGTAACAAATGGCCAGTTTGTAATAATTATATTTTCTTCCGCGATTGCTGTAGAAATGATTTAAAGCAGAGAAGGCTCCAATTTATTAAGCATCAAATTTTCTGCGGTGAACTTTTAACTATGAAAGGAGCCTGGAGACTGAGGGAGCTCTCCTCCCCCACTCTGGGCTTTGCCTTTGCCCTGAAATATTGATGGTTTGGAGATCAAGATTTGACTCCTTGATGAAAATAAATTAATCCTGCGTCAGGCTGAGCCCAGCTGCATTTTCTACCCTTTCATCAGGCCTTATGGCGAGGGGAGTGGGGTAAAAAGAAGTGCAGGGAGCAACAAACCCATCCTCAACCTGTTCCAGATTTTCTTAGTTAATATTTGCAGATGAAGCTTTAATTGCTGCACTCCTCACAGGCTATCAGGGAAAAACCCAAAGCCCAAGCGAGCTCAGGTCCTCCACTTCACCATTAAAATTAAATTCTTAAATGTCCAAAGTCTCCTCAAATTATTTTTTTCACCAATCTGCCACCTGGACTTGAGAGAGAACATCTGGGGGAGGCTCAGAACAACATCCCAACTCGAATCCTTCATTGGAAAGTCACTTTATGGCTTTGATAAACCACAGCTCCCAACTTCTGCCATCATTCCTGCTCTAGAAAGAGAGCCCAGCTAAAAGAGTTTATTTAAAGCTCAGGAGGAAGCGAAAGTTCAGACTTTTCACAACTTTTGCACTGTCTCAGCAGCTTCCTAATTAGGGGAAGTTCCATCCCGTTTTGTACCTGGAGAACAGCAACGACAGAGCACAAAGGATCTTGCCTTGAACTCTTTTCTGGCAAGACAGGAAAGTCCCCAGGGCCAGGTTTTTCTCAGAGTTCACCCAAATTTCCTGTGCGCTCAGGGCCCCCTCGGGAATGCCACAATCCATAATTAATGACGGAAGGAGAGGATGCAGGAGCTGAAATTTGGGATCTCCGTGGGAAAGATGCGAGGCAGTGCTGGAACAGGAAGGTGATTATGGAAAGAAGTGAAACCAGGACTGAAGGGTGAGATCTGGAGAGCTGCACCTTTCTCCTGGATTCAAAATGCAATTATTCGGTGGGTGGGGGCAAAAGAAACATCTCAAAAACCCCAAATCCAATCCCCTCCAAAAAAACCCATCCTGAGACCTCCCCAAAAAATCCCAGCCAGATTTTGAAGTTCCCAGAATCCCAGATTTGGTTGGG
This sequence comes from Acanthornis magna, assembly GCA_036785705.1. Classification (NCBI taxonomy): domain Eukaryota; kingdom Metazoa; phylum Chordata; class Aves; order Passeriformes; family Acanthizidae; genus Acanthornis; species Acanthornis magna. The sequence goes on from JAWUZG010000038.1 coordinate 1,034,813, forward strand.
AGGAACCATAAAGATAATATTTTTCAAACGCTGACTCTTATAGTTTGGGGTCAGTTTGGAAACAGCCTCAGGGGAGGTTCAGGTCGGACATCAGCAGGAATTTCCTCATGGAAAGCCTTGTCCAGCTGGAATGCCATGGAAAACCATGGGGTAATCACAACCCAGCAGGGCCAAAATTGAGGATATTCAAAGAGTTTGGTTTCCTTTTCCGAGTGGCGAGAGACATCCATGGATATCTCACCTTCCCCTGCGTTCCCAGGTGGAGGGAAAGGGTGCAAATCCTGGGATGGTTTCATGGGAACAAAGTGGGGAGACAGAACCAGCCCTGCTCGCAGGGGAAGGGATGATTTTAATGAGATTTAATTCCATTCCGTGAAAGATGGTGAAAAATCAATGTGCAGTGCTGCTGGCAGGGAGGGGCTGCAAAGTTTGGCCTGTGGGATCCATGGAAAAAGAGCTTTTCCACACCTCGCAGAGACAGAGCAAATATGAAAGAGAAAAGCACGGATGAAAGGAGCTGGGTAAATTGGCACAATTTTGATTTTTTTTTCCTGATTAATACCAGTGAAAGACACGGCCAGGAGTTTGAACCTGCACATTGTTTACCCAGGGCTGCGAAAATCCAGCTCTCCTTCAAAGCACACTTGTTACACCAACCTCCAGCGAGCCTAGAAAGCTTGTTAATTTAATTAATTATCCCTGGTAAATGGGCCCCTGAGGGCTCCCAGAGGTAAAATGCATCTTGGCAAGGAAACAACAGAACTGACAGGAGCATCTGCCTTGCAGAGAATTACAGAGCCCACCTAGAGATGTTCGACAGAGGAGCAGCCAAGTGGCCCTGCTCTTTCCCCGAGCGTTTCCCGTGGCACAAACACCCAAAATTCCACTTTTAGACAGCTCTTTGTGCAGTCACATCCACTGTTTGCCAGCTCTGTGTGCGTTCACATGGGTCACACGCTCGAAAATCAGGTTTTTGTGTGTCTGCCTTGGAAATTCAGCACACAGCCTCCTCCCGCCCTGGCGGCTTTGGGCTAAGACAATCAATTTTTGCTTTTTAACGAGATAAACTCAGTCACATGCAGGGAAAGGGACTCAGGGTTCGTGCAGCCCTTGTCAGGAGCTGAGGGATAAAAGCAAGGCCTTGTTTTAGCAAATTTGGGGGATCACCAGGGAGCTGAGTGCACTAAATCAGCTGAAGCCCAGATCTTCAGGGAAGCTTTGCCGATATTTGGAAGCTCAAGATCGAGCTCAGAAGCCCTTGGCAAGGTCATTTTACACATTATCTGCAAAGGCCTTATCTCCTTCACCTGGAGAAAGGTGTCCTGTATACCCCAAAGGAGCTATTTTATTGCTCTTCCTCACACCTCATCCACACTTTGCTGATTTAAATTTAATTTTTTTTATACCTCCGACAAAATTCTACAAGCGCTGCAAACATTTTAACAACTCATCTTCCTCCGTTACTAAACAAAGGCCTGAGAAAGTTCCCCTGACCTCAGTGTGGTTCTCATTTGAGCTCTTTTCGTTAATAATTTCGTATTTTTTAGCATTTCATATTTAGAAACCGCTTCGTATTTTTTATTTTAAATCCACCCACGAACACCTCCTCTTCCGCAGCCCACGAGCCCAACTGCAAATGACTGATTATCCCCAGCTTAACAAGCAAGAGGACAAACAATAAAAGAGCAAGGATAATGCATCACGAAATGTACTTTGTTCATTGATTTGACAACTGCAGTTTAGCTGTAATTAATTATGATAATACTTCATGGCACACCAGTTAATGTTCTGTAGGGTAATTTGTTCGAGTCTCGGGAGCGCCAGGCCTCCCCTCCAGCCTCGTGTAGCGGAGGGAAAATCTGGTGTTTTGGGGGTGAGGACGCTGTGGGAATTCAAATTAAATTTAAAATTGGCCTCTGGGGATCTGTCAGGGCTCAAAGGGCAGAGGTTTGGCAGTTTTGTGTTTGATATTTCAGCTCAGTGGGAGGGTTTGCACCATCTCTGTCACTATAAAGTCAACACGAAGCCGTGACACCAACAGATCTCCTGCTGCCATTTCTCACACTCGTGCTGGGCATTTATAACTGCAGATCTGTGCCATTGCTGCCCAAATCTGCCTCCTGGGCACGGCCCAGGGTCTGTGTGCAGCATTTTGCTCTGTGCTCACAGAATCATCACAGAATCGTCACTTTGGGAGAGACCTTTGGGATGGCTCAGCCCATCCCTCACCCCAGCAGCACCATCACCACCTGAGCCACAGCCCCAGCGCCTCCCTGGGCAGCTGATTTCAGTGCCTGGCCATTTATTTATTATTATAAATACAAATATTTCTCTTCTCTTTAATCTGGGCCTCCCCGGGCTCGATTTAAAGCCATTTCCTCTCATCCTGTCCCTGGAGTCAAGGCCACCTCACTGCAAGGTGAGTTGTAGAAAATCCCCCCTGGGCCTCCTCCTCTGCAGATTAAACACCCCCAGGGGTTTTCTAGACCATTCACCAGCTCCATTCCCATTTTTTGGATGTGCTCAAGCACCTCGGGGTCCTTTTGGAACCGAGGGACCCGAACTGGAGGTGTGAATCTCCTCCATCCCCCCCGGGCACCTCCTGAGCTTCCCCTTGGTGCAGAGCCAGAGCTGAGCTGCAGACCCTGGTGCAGACCCCTTGGGAATGTTCTGCACTCCCAAAATCCCCGAGATCCCTGAGAAAAATCAGAATCCCCGAGAAATCTAAAAACGAGAGAGCAGCAACTCTGTATGGAGCCTGGAGTTGTACACTAGAGAATCACAGGATTACAGACACATGGAAAATAGAGAAGATAAAAGCCTAAAGCATCACGGGTGTCCTTTCAGAGCTGGAATTGGATCAGCCTCAGCCATGGATTGCTGTCCCTGTCAAACCTGACCTGGCCAGTCCTGCTCTGGCTGTCCCAGGGGCTCTGGACAGGTCCCAGATCCATTCCTTGCCCCCAGACTGCTTCCTTCTCTCTCTCCTCTCTCGTGGAAGGTCAAACTCCTCTTCCCCCCATCCCCTCCCTGTGCTTCTCCCTCGATTTCAGGAGGATTTCTCTCTCCCTCAATACTCAAGGAGCTGGAGAAACATCCAAGGAAAAGCTTGGAACGGCTTCGCCTCGTGGGTGGGCTGTCAGAGACCCTCAATCACCTGAATTCCTCAAAAATCAGACCTCGAGAGAGGGAAGAAATCCACCTTTAAAGACCAGAGTGACACCACCACCGAGGATTGCCCCAGACAAGTCTCCAAGAAATTCTCTGTTGTCATTAAAAAGCTCCTGAGAGCAAATTCTCCCTGAGGTCCAACCCGGGGCTCTATCCATGCACACACTGTGGCTGTTTCCCTTTGATCTTAAAGAGAATTTTCAGGTTTTATCCTTGCAGCACTCAGGGAAAGAAAGGCATTGTCCAAAGGAAAAAAAAAATATATATATATATGAGACAGGGCTGCCTTCAGAAAATGTGAATTAACTGCAGGTCAAAGAGAAATGGGAGGGATTTGCTGAGCAATCAGTCCAGGATCTTTCTGTTTAATTATCAGATTCTTTAATGACCTTTCTAATAAGGTGCAGAAGTGTGGATGTGCCTTTCAGAGAGTCACCGTGGATTACACAGAAACCTGAGGAAAAATCCTCTCCTCACAGAGCCGTGGGAAGCCCAGCACAGATTCACATGCCACAAAACCTACAAAAATCCAAAATAATGCTCTCTGTAACGCCTGGGACGAGGCAGCAGCTGGAATTTTTAGGATTGCTGCAGGAAGCAGGGCCCTGTCCCGGACTCTGCTGCAATTTTAGTGTGACCCTGATGAGCCCCTGATGTTCTCCCCCACTCGACACAGCTCCTTTCCTTTGATGCCTTAAACAGACTGGTAAAAATATGAAGCAGACACAGTAGGACAGGGAAAAGGGAATTTACCTCGGTTCAATAGGATCCTAGGTGCCCAGACTCATCAAAGATGGAAAACACATTGAGGAGCGAGTGACGAGCCAGGGACCCTGTACAACGCGTACAGGATTTTTATGGACTTCACAAAATTAGCATATCTACTTAAAATCCCCCAATAAGAAACTTAATAAATGAAAAATTGCCCCCTATTCTAATGATCCCCCCCCCCCAAATGAGACTACAGCCTAGTTTACAAAAACATGTTCCAAGAGAGAACAGGTTGGAGCCTCTAGTTCTGAGAGAATATGAATGTTTGGTCTTCCTCGCTTTGCAGGACCCCAAACTGAGCTAAATATCAAACTACAAGGGTTGTGAACATGTGGGGCTAAAGTACAAGGAGTGTTTGTGCAGGGTACAAGGAGTGTATTTAGAGGGTAACAGGGAAGGGAAAGGGTATAAAAATATATAAAAAGGGTATAAAAGAAAATACAAAAATCACCGGCATCACCTTCATTGCCCAAATTTTCTGCAGGTCCTTTATGGTGGACCTGGTGAGCCTTAAACTGTCCCCAAATCCCAATTAAAAACAAATAGAGTCCGATTTTGGAATAGCAGAATTATCAGGCTTCAGATAACAATATCCAAATGATCAGGTGAAAACCTCCTGGAGAAACAATTAGATAATAACAGACCAGTGCCAGAGTCATCAAAGACTTTTCATGCTGGGCTAGAAAATCAGGACCCAAGAATGAATGGGATTGGATTGGATTGGATTAAATAAATGTTCCAACCTCCTCACCATCTCCTGCGTGGAACTGGAGCCTTACAGAGCTTTGAAAAAGCAATCACTGCATTTTGTTTCAAAATTTCCTCCATTCCTCCCAAATTTTGGAATAAAAATGTGAAATAGAAATCACCTCGGTCCACCTTCCACCCCCCAACACTTCCTGGTTTATTGCATTTTCTGGGAATTTATCAGAAGCAAAATCAGAAAGCAGAAATGTAGCAGAGGCCATCAGAGGATTTTCCTATGGAAAACAGTGGAAAATCCTAGGAAAATGCATGGGAAAGAGTCAGAATAAGGATGTGCAGGCTGGGGGAAAATGAGAGGTCTGGAAGACAAAGACAAAACCATCAACACTCAGTGCCTGTCCAGAGGTCCTGAAAACATTGCAGATATTTGAAGAAAGAAGAGAAAAAGAGAAAAAAACGCTCCCTCCCCTCCTGTGCCGCCTGGAGCTGCTCTGATCACATCAGCTGAGAGCCTCATCATTGATTTGGGGTTAAAACAGAGGTTTGGGGGAAGGGATGAGTTGTGCCAAGAGTGAAACTGAGCCCTAAATGATCCCGTGATGGATCCAGGAGGAAAACCCCGGACAGAGGAGGCTGCTGGAGCAATGAATGTTTGGTTTGGGGGAAGGAATGAGGTGTGTCAAGAGTGAAACTGAGCCCTAACTGATCCCCTGAGGGATCCAGGAGAAAAATCCCGGACAGAAGAGGCTGCTGGAGCACCATGATCAGCCAAAATGGACCTTCTCACAACTTAATTAGCGCAGAACTTTTCATTTTTGACAGGGAGAAATCCCGAGACACCTCAAACCCACCCAGCCCTAAACAAGTCAAGGCTTTCACCAGTGACAAAGACATTCTCTGGCGTCCCTTGGCGCAGCCTAAAGAAAATCAACAGGAACACACCGAGCCATCCCCAAATTCCCCAGCAGTGGGAAGCAGGTTAAGAACTGCACAAAGATCACATGTAGGACAATGCCAGAACCCTGACCCAACCACCTCAGACAAGCCCAAACCACGAGTGAGAACTCAGTTTAATTTTTGATTTGACTCCACCGCCGTCTCTCTCTTTATTTCCCGTGCACCTGCAGTGATTAATATCAAAAGGTTTTCTTGCACTGCTGACATTCAAACCGAGCCATTTCAGGGCCTGGAATGAGCCCTGGACAAAAGGAAGGTGCTGGGGTCAGCTCTGGGCCAGGTCCAGGCTCTTTTGCTGTTTACATTAATCCAGGGCAGAGCTGAAGGTGTGGAGAACACTCAGCAAATGTCAGCTCTGCTCACAGTCTCTGGATTAAAGATAAGAGCTGAATATTTATCTTCCCTTCCAGGCACTGAGCTCCACAGCTCCATCAGCTCAGGGCAGGAAGGTTTGGCTGCAGGGAGTAAGGAATGCTGTGGGTTTAGGGTTCCAACCCTTTTGGGTGCATCTCTCTACCCTCCCGTGGCTAAAAATGCTCCAGGTCTGAGAATCAAAGGTAAGGAAAAGAATCAATGTTTTTTCTCCAAGCTGGGGACGGAAAAAAGTCAGGTAATTCAGCAAATATTACTTAAAATAAGGGTTTCATAAAACCACTTGTGCTCTTTCTTCTTTTAAATTGTGTGTGCTTTTAAATTGTGTGCTCTTTTAAATTGTGTGTTCTTTTAAATTGTGTCTTCTTTTAAATTGTCTCTTCTTTTAAATTGTTTCTGCTTTAAAATTGTTTCTTCTTTTAAATTATTTCTTCTCCCCCTTGCTTCCCTGACTGACAGCTCCTGATAACAGATTCTCTCAGCTCGCAGACACTTTTTCTGATGTTTCATTCACGGCTCTGCAAACTCCAGGATCCCTCGGCACCTTTCTGCCCTTTCCAGCTCTTCCAGGAGCAAAGATTGTCCCAATCCCTTGGGAATTCCTCTCCACACCCCAATGTCCCTGGCATCGAAGAGCTTGGGTTTCCTGACCCCATAAACCCTCCATGAAAGCTCCCACAGCGACAGAAAAAAGAGAGAGAAAATTCAGATGAGTGCAGAGGATAAATAACTTTCTGCTCTGGGATCTGTTTCTAACACAACCTGGATCGCTCTGGTCACACTGGGCACCACCAGAATCCCAAAAATTCCCGAGGATCCCTCCAGGATCACCAAAAGCCACCGTGGCCCCTGTGGATGTGCAGCTCCAAAGCTCCACAGCACAGAAATCTCACATTTTAAGCTCAGTGTCTCACCGCTCAGGCAGCCCAAGGGATTTGAACGCTCAAGTGGCAGATTAATTCCAATCAAAACTGATCAGAGATGAGAAGATAACCACACATTTACTTTGTTGGCAAACAGCAGTTCCTTTTCAGCCCTGATCTCCATAAAATCCTTTCCCTTTGTTGTGCAATCACAGCCTGAAACGCAAATTGGAGAGCAGCTCCAAATAAGTCCATATTTTCTCTGAGAGCAATTTGCACAAACGCTGTGTTTTCCACATTGACTTTGTTTGCCAGAATTAGGAGTGAAAGCCGGAGCAGCAGGAGGAGAGACATCACCCTGGCTGGAATTGCATCCTCTTTTCCTGGGAATTCCTTCCTGACAGGGTGAATTTGGGGGATGTTCACACATTCCAAGCCTCGCATAGCTGTTGCTGTTCAATCTCCTCATTTCTGGGGCTTCACTGGGGCAACGATTTAAATCTGAATTTGAATCCGAGCAGGAGGGGGGAACTCTTTGTCGTGGGGATGCTGCTGCCTGTGCTGGGCTGGTTTTGCTTCAAGTTCCTCTGAAATGGAGAAAGAAATGTCCTTTCTAAATCATTCTAACTCCACCAGAAGGCTCGGAGATGCTGATCATTTAAACCAGGGAGATCTCCAGGAATAAAGGAGAGAGGGAGGGTTGGGTTTAGCCTGACTTAATCCTGCCCTTAATCCTGACTTCCAGGCTCCGCTCCCAGAACCCACGGAGATACTTCAGCCAGAAACTTTGAACCTCCCCTTTGAAAGGATTAAGCTTCTCAGCAGAAATAAGGCACTTAAATGTCCCTAAAAATCCCTGGAAGTGTCCAAGGCCAGGCTGGACAGGGCTTGGAGCGCTCTGGGACAGTGGGAGGTGTCCCTGCCATGGCATGGGGTGGAACAGGATAGGATTTAAGGTCCCTTCCAACCCAAACCATCCTGGGATTCTGTTTTCAAGGGTCAGAATCTTCAGCCAGATGGGATTTGGGCTCCTCAGGCTGCAGAGAGTGTGATCAGGCAGCACAGAAAGTGCTCAAACCCAGCCTGGCACTGCAGAACGAATCTAACAAGTGAATGGAAAATGATGAATCTAACAGGGAGAATGGAAAATCTGATTTCAGCTATTCCCACATCCAGAAAGACTGGACACTTGCAACAACAAAAAACCTGAACCCCTGCACGAGGGAGAAGGGAAGACGGGGAGATAAAAATGGGATGAAATTCTGGACTTCAAGTTTGGGCTGAACACAGCATTTCTGAAAAAAGAAAAAAGAGTTCCTGCCTGGCCAACCGTGGGTGTTAAATCAATGCCTGATTCAGGACTGAACAGAGAGGGAATGACATTCCAGGCTGGACCAGCAGGGAACATATTCTGCAGGCTGGAAAGAGCAGCTTGCTCTGGCTAATTAATAGCTAATCAGGGCTGGAGCAGTAATTTTCTGAGTGGTGACCAATTTCCCCTGCCCAGGTTTCCCTTGGGGCATCTTCTGCTCACTTTGGATGGTTCTTGATTTGACGTTTTTCACTTTAGCAAAGTAAAAAGCTTCAACTTGTAAAAATTATCTGAAATAGCATCAAGGGCCCAGTGTGGGGTTGGTGGCTGGAGAGGAAAAGGAGGGAAAGGAAAAAAAAAAAAAAAGGAAAGTCCATTCAGGCTCAAATCCAGCTTGGAATGGACTTCAGAGGAATTATTGGAAGCTTAACTACCCAAAACCCACTCTGTCTGCTTTCTGGCAGAGCCCACGGTGACAGCTGGAACTCCTGAGCAGCATTCCATGCCCAGGGAGGTATGGCTTGAAATAATCTGTAATTTAGATGCAAAAAAAGGAACATTTTAAAAGATGCACACACAATAAACCAGAGCAGAAGAGGTGGCCGGGGAAACAAAAACCAAGGCAGACAATTGGATGTGGTTCCAGAAAGCTGTTCCCCACTAAGAAGGACTTCACTGCCTGGATAGAATATGGAAGCGAGGCTGGGAAATGCTTCCTGAGGGCTGTCCAGCTGTGAATTCCAGCTGAAATGCTCATTTCAGAGGGACAGGGCTCCTGGAAGAGGAATTTTTAGTGTCCCGATGATGCTCAGATCCGCTGGGGCAGGAGGTCACCCTCCAGAGCATCCCTGGAGGGACAGGGGGAACTGAACCGCAGGAATTCCTTTGGCAGGAGGAGAAAAAGATGGAGAAGAGGGTGAAGAACAAGCTGGACCCATCAACACCTTCACTCTGGACTTGGCAGAAAAATGGGATTTGCTCCGAGCACTGCAAATCTGAGCAGAGAAGCAGAACGAGCTCAGGTGATAAATACAAGAGCTCATGGGCAGGAGCAGTTGCTCCTCGTGCTGTTTGACACATCCCCTAAAGCTCAGCCTCATCTCCAGCCTTAAAATACGGTCCTGGAGAGCATCTGAGAAATGAGAAATATCAAAGTTTTGTCTCTGCAGCAGCCTGGGGCTGCCCCTAATCACAGCAGAACTCCGAGCACATCAAGTGGCTCAGCTCCAAGGCACCAGGATTTCTCACACAAGCACACGAGGGCTGGGGAATTTTAATATCTTCTTCCCCTTACAAGTAATTTCCAGTGTTTATGCTCTGTGGAGCTCCTTAGGAGTGTCAGAGCAGAACAAATGTCATTTTTAATGGACTTGCTAAATCATAAAAACCATTTGGAAAATTGCATCTGATTAAAACATGAAAACGTTCCATTATTCACGGGGCGATCGCGGCGGCTCCGAGCAGCGGCAGGAGTGGGCTGCACAGAAATCTTGGCCCACAGGACTTTCTACCTCAGTAACCAAAAGCAATCTTCTGATCTGCTGCTGCCAAACGCGGAAGAATTCTCCCAGAGCGAGGGAACAAAGCTCAGCATCCGTCATTACATCCTTAATTCTTGTGGGGATGCAGGAAAACGCACGACAATCTGCATTACAGTGCACAGCCCCTGCATTGTCACGGGAAATATTCAAATCCACCCCAGATGGGAATCGCAGATCCCTCTGGGAGAAGGCCACGCCGGAATATCTCATTTCCAGGGTGGTTGTCACTAAGAATTTTCAATTATTTGTCCCAATCCACCAAAAAAAAAAGCCTCTTGCTGTACGGAAAGGAGTGAAAACGGAAAGTTCTGTTCCGTACAACAGAGCAGATGTGGCAATAGAGCCCAAAGCGCAGAGAGGGGCTGCTCTGGAGAGCAAACAGCACCAAAGCAGAGAGGATCGCCAGCAGAACGATGATGATCTCCCACTCGGTGGGAGCAGAGCCTTAGTTCTGCCCGAGCTCTCTGGATGGGGACGCAGAGTGACTGAGCTGTGCTTTACCGAGCGGGTGACCTTTGGTGAGTGCACACAGTGAGGAGAGGAAGCAGAGGTGGCACTGCAAGGTGTGCGCATCAGTCACAACGCTCTGCTGAGCTGCCGTTTCTTTTTCAGGACATTTGGGGACTGTGTTCCTTCCTAAAGGCTTTTTAAAAAAAATTTTTCCCTCCTTTTTTCTTTTTTTAATCGAACTAAGTAATGCAGCTCCAGGGGGAGATGTAGAAAGGGGAACGGAATTATTTTTGGAGGAGCAAAACCCGCACCTTTTAAACCGTTTCACTTGGGGAGGATGGAAACTTCCCCTGGCTCCAAAGAGCAGCCTGAATCCTGGTTTTCCAGTGGGGTTTCAGTAGGGTTTCAGTGGGATTCCCAGTGGGATTTCAGTGGGGTTTCAGTGGGATTCCCAGTGGGGTTTCCAGTGGGATTTCAGTGGGATTTCAGTGAGATTTCCAGTGGGATTCACACTAGGGTTTCAGTGGGATTTCCAGTGGGATTTCAGTGGGATTTCAGTGAGATTTCCAGTGGGATTCCAGTGGGATTTCCAGTGGGATTTCCAGTGGGGTTTCCAGTGAGGTTTCCAGTGGGGTTTCCAGTGGGGTTTCCAGTGGGGTTTCAATGGGGTTTCCAGTGGAGTTTCAGTGGGATTTCAGTGGGATTTCCAGTGGGATTCCCAATGGGATTTCAGTGGGATTTCAGTGGGATTTCAGTGGGATTTCAGTGGGATTTCAGTGGGGTTTCCAGTGGGGATTCAGTGGGGTTTCCAGTGGGATTTCAGTGGGATTTCCAATGGTATTTCCAGTGGGGTTTCAGTGGGATTTCAGTGGGGTTTCCAGTGGGATTTCCAGTGGGGTTTCAGTGGGGTTTCCAGTGGGATTTCCAGTGGGGTTTCAGTGGGGTTTCAGTGGGGTTTCCAGTGGGATTTCCAGTGGGGTTTCAGTGGGGTTTCAGTGGGGTTTCCAGTAGGATTTCAGTGAGGTTTCCGGTGGGATTTGCAGTGGGGTTTCAGTGGGGTTTCCAGTGGGGTTTCCAATGGGATTTCAGTGGGGTTTCCAGGGCAGAGCTGATGTCTGCACTGCTTTCCAAAGCGACAGAAGGGCAGCAGTAACCCCAGCCCTGAGCTTCCCAGGGCTGAGGCTTTCCCTGCTGGGTGCTGTTCCCCTGCTCTGACCACACTGTGACAGAAAATTCAGAATTATCCACCGATGCTCATGACAAGGCAGAGAGGAAATGTTTTAGTGCCTCCAATTCCCTACATTCAACAGGAAACAGAGCCTGATAGATCCCAGACCCAGGAAATATCTCCTGCAGGCTTTGCTGTGCAGACAAATTCACCTGCAGCACCTCACCTGGCGAGGATTTAACCAGAGCCAGGGGTTGCTGCACAGATAAATTCATTAAGGCAAAGGTGCTCTGACATCCTTGGATGGATCTGTGCAGCGAAAATCAGGCTCTCAGCGCTGCTGCAGCACTTCCAAACAGCATCAGAGAGACACTGAAGTTCAGCTCAGACAAATTCCCTCCCCCCGTGCAGCAGGGTTCTCATGCAAAGGTTAATAACTCCTGATATGTTCTGTGAACTCAGCATTTCTCTGAATTTCAGCTTGATGTAGTGCCCTTTTCAGCAGCGACACATTTCTTCCTGCCTGCCTTCCCTGCTGCTAATCAGTTTTATCAACACAGCCCCAGGTGAGGAATGGCTTTCAAGATGTGGGGACTGGGAGCAGGAAATTCCTGCTCCATGCAAACGATAAGAGGCAACAGGAGCCTATTAATAAACCCCAAAAAGTCAGAATCACAGCTGAGAAAACCCAAACCGCGCTGTCAGTTCACAGCCCGGCCTTGTGAGTTTATAAATCTCTTAAAAAACAAAGCATTCAATCACTTTGCCCGGGAGATGAGAATATCAATTATATCGCTCCACATCCCTCCCCACGAGCGGTGATTTGTGCTTCCCCTATTTCATCCCAGGATTTTCGGGGGAAGATTTACAGAGGGAAATGGGGGAAGCTGTGGAGGGCTGGGGGAATGCAGATCCCCATGGATTCCCAAATGCCACTCAGCATCCTGAAAATCCCATCCCACCCAGGCTGAGAGCTCACTCAGCACTGCTGAAGGTCTTGACAATGCCTCAGAAAGTCTGGAAAGAGATCTGTGTCTGCTGAAAAACACCACTAAAACATCCAATCTTCCAGATTCCCTGCAAGGAATAACTCCAAGAGGATAAAATGCATTTTATTATCATCCAGTTCTGCAGGCAGCGCACTTAATCCTTTTGCTCCTGCCCATCCAATAGTTTATTTTGAATTTAGAGTTGGTTTTAGGTAAAAAAAAGAAGCAAAAATGGGCAATCCATGCTCATTTTGAGACATTTCTCCTGCTGGATTGGGACAACAAATGGTCTCAAACTTGTTCTCCAAAAGGTCACTGAGGAGCTTTGGCTTCCTGAGAGAGAAATGTTGTTTTGTAGGGATTAATGTGTCCGATTTAAGCTCTGCACCTGATTCCAGCCATTCCAGGACTAATTTATTTGTATTCCCTCTTCCAAAGAGCATTTGTCACCCTGGATAAGCTGAGTTGGGACTTCTGGAAAGTTTTCCTTCCCAAAGAGCCCTGGAAAAAATGGAAAAAGGGAAGTTCTGCTCCTAGAAAGGTTTGCAGCAAACCCTCCATGGCTGGAGGTGATTAAAATTGATAAATTCATGCTCCTTTCCCTCCCATAACATTTCTGTGCTGGGACCTGGAGGATCAACATCACCAAACCTCGTTTGGAGCAGAAGTGATTAAGGTTTAAGGTCAGGACCAGGATGAGGCCCAGCTGGAAACAGCTCTGAGAAATGCTCTGCTTCCTCCCTGCTTGTTTATCCTCCTGCAGGTGGAAGGGAATATTTCTGTGTAATAAAATAATTGATGAAATTGGTAAAATAGATATTGATAAAAGTGATGAAATGCCTTTCTGGATCTTTCTTTGTGCTTCAAGACAGCCCCAGGGGAATGACAGGGACAGACAATTCCCCCAATCCAAGAATGTCGGGGGCAGCTCGGACTGGACAGGACTGGGATGAGTTCCTCCCATGCAGTAAAATGATATGAAAAATAAATAATAAATAATATAAAAAGGAATTGCATCCTACCATCAAGAAGAAAATATGGAAAGGCTCGTGTTTGTCAAGTTCTCCAGGTATAAATTAAGGATGGGGTTGTCCCTCTGCAAGGTGTATTACTATTACTATTATTATTATTATTATTATTATTATTAAATTTTAAATTGTAAATAAATTATCTAATATTACTATAATGTACTATATTTTATATAATATATAATAATATATAATCTATAATAATATATAATGTATAATTATAGATAATATATAATATATAATGTATAATATAAAATATATAATATATAATATATAATAGAAAATATATAATATAAAATATATAATTAATTCTAAATTATTATTATTATTATTAATATTAATATTAATAATAATATTTCCCCCATTTTTATTAATATCTTCCCATTTCTTTCTGTGATGGGACGCCCCAAAGTGAGCCCTGCCAATGAACCTTCAGCCAAAGAAATGAAGGAACATCCATGGATATCCCAAGGATGACACTCAGCCCAGGACAGACCTGCTGCAGTCACCACTGAGAGGACAATAATCAGCATTTTTCTCTCCTCTCTTCATTCCATAAGATTCACAAGCCAATGGCTTTCCAGCTCATTACTGGAGATCAGCTTTGACCAAAATGGGAAAAAAAATCCAGGGCTTCTAACGATGCAAGAAATTAATTACATGACTAAGTAGACAGGAGAAGGCACCAGCAGTTTTCCTTTTAACTCCCTGCCCTTTCTTCCCCACAACTCTGCTTCATTTTGAGCCAGAACGTTTCCAACTCCATTCTCCTGCAGGAAAGCCTGATGAGAACTAATTGATGTGAGAGAAATTCAGGCACGAAGGGGAAAATGCCTTCCTCCCTATGCATTATTCACACTTCGTGGCGAGAGAACCTCAAAACGTGGGGATGAACTTCCAGTGCATCTTGTTAGCACAGAATTGCCAAATTCTGGCTCTCAAGACACACAGTTTTTTTCCCAAAATAGCACAGAGCCATGGGGGAAAAAAACAGGGACATGGGAAGTGTCAAAGGTTTCTTCAGGCTGGAAAAGGGAATTTGTGTGAGGAACTCAGAGCATTTTCCAGGGTCTGCAAGGGAGCTGGAGATGGACTTTGTCAGTGACAGGACAAGGAGGAATGGTTTAAATTGACAGAGGGGAGGTTTAGATGGGATATTGGGAAGAAATTCGTGGCTGTGAGGGAGTGAGGCCCTGGAATGGATTTCCTGGAGGAGCTGTGATCCCTGGAAGTGTCCAAGGCCAGGTTGGAGCAGCCTGGGACAGTGGGAGGTGTCCCTGGATGATCTTTAAAATCCCTTTTAACCCAAAACATTCTGACATTGCACAGTGAGCCCCTAAAAGGAACAAATCTGGAGGTTGCACAGAAGGAAAATCTTGTCTGTATTGCTCCAGACAGAATAAACATTCCCTAGAAATCTCCAGCCAGGTTCATGCAACTTCCTCATGGCACTGAAGGGTCCAAGCTGGGGATGGAAAACCAAACTTTGGGTGGAAAACCAAACTTTGGATGTCAAACCAAACTTTGGATAGAAAACCAAACTTTGGATAAAAAACCAAGCTTTGGATGGAAAACTAAACTTTGGATGGAAAATCAAGCTTTGGATGGAAAACCAAACTTTGGATGGAAAACCAAGGTTTGGATGGAAAGCATTTTGGGGTTCAGGGAGAAATGCTGAGCAACAACTCCACGCCCTTCCCAGGTTTCCCATTTCTTTCCCTCCACAGGAAAAAGCTGTTTTGGTTTATTTTCCTCTTCAGGCTGTGGCACAAAACCCAGCCCAAAGCAGCTGCAAATGTCCCCCAGCCTGCCCACATCCTGCTGCAGAGCTGAGGAGTGGGAAAAGGAGAGAAGGAGACCCTTCCTAGAGCTTCGAGGAGCAGGGAAATCTGTGCTCCCTCCCCAGCCTCGTTTGTGTTAAAAACGCTGGGGAATGAATTCCTGGGCAGTGGCCTCCTTTCCTGGGAAATGAGTCAGGCAAGCAGGTGCAGCCTGAAGGAATATTTATCTCCTTCTGGCTGGGAGGCTCTTCAGAGCCTGTCAGGGACCGGTGGGACATCCCTGGAGGTGTCACGGTGTGGGCAGGGGAGGTTGGGTCTGTCCCAATACACGGCAGCACCAAAACTCAGCATCCCCACAACCCACAACATCTCACTGGGCTCCATGTGAGTCATTTTATCACTTTTTTGGAGGTCATCAGGACTTGATCATCTCGGAATTTTCCCAATGATTCCATGCCCATAACCATAACATCTCACTGGGCTCCATGGGGGTAATTTTATCACTTTTTTGGAGGTCATCAGGACTTGATTATCTCAGAATTTCCCCAATCTTAATGATTCCATGCCCATAACCCATAACATCTCGTTGTGCTCCATGGGGGTAATTTTATCACTTTTTTTGAAATTCATC
Source organism: Acanthornis magna (assembly GCA_036785705.1). NCBI lineage: Eukaryota > Metazoa > Chordata > Aves > Passeriformes > Acanthizidae > Acanthornis > Acanthornis magna. The sequence continues at coordinate 1,050,552 of JAWUZG010000038.1, forward strand.
AGGACTTGATCATCTCAGAATTTTCCCAATGATTCCATGCCCATAACGCATAACGTCTCACTGGGATCCATGGGGGTCATTTTATAATTTTTTGGAGGTCATCAGGACTTGATCATCTCGGAATTTTCCCAATGATTCCATGCCCATAACCATAACATCTCACTGGGCTCCACGGGGGTCATTTTATAATTTTTTGGAGGTCAGCAGGACATGATCATCTCAGAATTTTCCCAATGATTCCATGCCCATAACCATAACATCGCACTGGGCTCCATGGGGGTCATTTTATCATTTTTTGGAGGTCAGCAGGACTTGATCATCTCAGAATTTCCCCACTCTTAACAATTCCATGAAGCCCTAAGCTCGTGGGTTTGGCAATCTGGGTGCCCCTGGCGTTGTGTTTTCATTCAGGTTTTGGTCTCACTCCTCTGCCCTGCCCCTCCTGGCTGATAAAAATCTCGTTTTTTCTTCATCAGAGCCTCAGGCTCGAGCTCAGCACTTGTCATCTGAGCTCCTCGGTGGATAAATGCTCTCCCTGCCACTCTCAGCTGTCACAAGGATTTGTATCTGCCTTCATTACATCCCTCCCAGTCACGGGGTAATTAAATCCGATGTTGCTATAAGTCTCACTGAGCAAAAGAAAATTCAACAGATTAATCAGAATATCTTTCAGAAAGGGTTCTAAAAATATTCTAAATAGACCAGAAAAGCAGATGAGTGGCATCCTCATTTATTACCGAGCCAGGCTCTGGATACAACAATCAGTTGGGTTGATAGATAACACAGCCTCTCCTCTTTCATCCTAGAAGCTCTCATTCAGAGCCAGATCAAGACACAATTCTCTCTATGATTGTCTCTCTCCCCCCCTGGAGCTTATTTTGGGCTGTGTGCTCAGCACTCTCTCCAGGGCTGTGCTGTTGTCATGACTCTGAATTAGGTTTTTCCCTTCTCGCTGTCCCCACCCCTCGATGATGTTTTTTTGGAGCACACGTGGCCCTGAGACACTGCTCCATCCTGTCCTGTCCTTCCAGCAGAGCCTGGCAGGATTTTGCTGCTGCTTTCAGGGCCATCGTGATGTAATTGCAGACATGAAATAGGAAATTCCCAGATGGTTCTCAAGGCTTTTTTTCCTCTTTTTTTTTTTTTTTTTTTTTTTTTGCACAAGCCTGGGCTGGCTTTCCATGATTCATAATTTGATATTTGCCAAGCAGTTGTTTAAACCCCCTCAGCTTTTTGCTCCTGGCCAATTCAGCCCTGACACAACTGATGGCTTTCCTCCATCAGCTCCAATTCATCCAGGCCATTTTGAAGGATAACTTCCCGAGGTTTTTTTGGTTTTTTTTTTGGGCCAGCTGATGTTCTGACTTTATTGTTCCCTGCCTGTCACAGTGGCACAAGTCTGACTGGGCAGAACTTACAGCTCATTTACGTCAGGAGCTGAAGCAGCCACTTGTCATCTGCAGCTGTGGCAGAGGGGATGGAAATATTCCCACTGGAGCAGCCAGAGCTCGGATCCAGGGAAATTTCCCTGCTTAGATCTCGCTGTAGCTGCTGCTGAGAACATTTATTATAAATGTATCATGCAATAAAAAATAAGGCTTTGCTTGCTGTGGTGGAAGTGACCTTGCAGAGGCACGAGGGGAGGATGGAGCTCTCTGTGCCTGTGAATTTCTGCTCCATGCCAAAAGCATTCATTCCTGAGGGAATTCGGATTGCTGAGTTTAGGGCAAAGCTGGTGCTGCCTCAGACCCTCTCCAAACCTGCTATGGAAAACTTTCCCTTCCATGGAAAATCCTGGCTCTGATCAGCACCAACAGCAGCCAGCTCACCCCTGGGGAGGAATTCAGAGCTCCTGGCTCTTCCTGTGGCCACAACCCAACCTCTGCGAGGGCAAATCTCCCCAAAATTAAGAATTAAACCAGTGTAGAGTGCAGAGGAGCCCAACCTGCAGCAGATTGCCCCGAGAGCAGCGGGAATGTGAGATGGGCAGAGCTGGAAATTACCTGGGGAAGGAGAGGATATTAAAAACACAGCCTCATATTTCAATGCCAAAATCATTAGGAAAGCCAAGGAACGAGGCTGGAAAGCAGCACAGTCCCTCTCAGTCAGTGGCTGCTGCTCCGCTGGGGCAGCCCCGAGGTGCCGAGGGTGAGGGAGCTGCCGTTCATCATTTTTGATGTAGTGCTGCCCAGTCAAGAGGAACTCTCATGATCCATGGGCTGGATATTCCTCTATTGATCTCCCAGCCTGGCTTTGCTAAACTCCACATCCATCAGCCCCAGCCCTGCTCCTGCTCCCCCTGAGGCTCTGGAGAGGAGCTCTGTGCTGTCCCCAGCCGAGGTCCCAAGGTGTTGGTTTAGATTTCCTGAGATTCGCAGAAGCTGCCAGAGGAAGCAGGCAGGAGGACCCAAGATGACGAAAAGAGAGACTTTATTTACAGAAACTTCTTTATATATCCATTAATAATCTGACAACTATTGGTCAGCAGGGAATCCACCTCCTAAAACCATTGCTCACAGCTATACAACACCTAGTACCAAACACAGAGATTAAGAAAGTACAAAAATGCAGTTTATCTCTATTCTCCCTGAGAAAGAAGAGAAAGATTTCTAAAACACTGCAACTACACCAACGCTCGGTGACAGCCAAGGACAGGGGCTGAGGCACTGCCCGGTGATGGATTGGCAGCATTTCCAGGAATTCTGTTCTCCCAGCTCCTGGAAAGAGCAGGAGCAGCCTGGGGAAGCTGTGCTCCCAATCCCACACCGAGAGGGAGAATTCAGCTCTGCTCACCCCACACTCCATCCCACTCCCACACGATTTAACTCCAAAAAAATCTTCCTCCCCCCAAAGCAGAGCTCTGAGCTCTCTCTCCAGCTTGGCCATGTTCTCAACATCAGTTTTTTAGGAATATTTCTCTCCAATTTCAGCACTCTCTGTTTCTATCCCTGTCTCCAGTCCTTTGCCAAGGTATGTCCGAGTGGGGGAACAGGAGGAACGAGAAGACAGCTGGTGAAACAAATGCAAATCCCCGTCTACACCTCCTTAATCTGTTTTCTCCTGCATTATCCCTGCCAGCAAGGACTATTTCTGGCCTGGGCTGGCCTGGCTGGGGAGGGCTGAGTGGGCAGAGGGAGGCTCGTGGTGCAGGCAGCAGCAAAATCTCAAAGTGTGCTTGACTTGGTGCAAATTTTGAGCTAAAGAGTCAGGGTTTTGTGATGGCAAAGTAATTTCTGAACTCTCAGAGGGTGGGATGAGACTTCATACAGAGGACAGGTTGATGGTCATCATTTGGGAGCTTTTCACACTTTCACCACAACAATCTGAATTCTCTTTGCTAAAGAATCTATAGCAGGTCCCACACTCCCCTTCAGTGCCAGGTTCACTTCCGAATAATAGAAAGAGGAAGGATTTTTTAGGATCCCAGAGTGGTTTGGGTTGGAGGAGATGTGGAGAACATCCCATCCCACCCCTGCCATGGACAGTCACACCTTTTGGGTGCTCCAGCCTGGGCTTGGGCACTCCCAGGGGTGGGGCAGCCACAGGCGCTCTGTTCCACCCCAAAACCAGTGCAGGATGGGGTGACCTCTGTCCTCTACAAACCCCAAAGCTATTTCTCTTTTGCTCCATCCCAAGCAAGAACAAGCCCAGACCAAACTCCAGAAATCCAGAGGCAGTTTTACCCCAAACAAAAAGAGAATCAATGAATCATTTCAGGATTCATCTCCCACCTGTCCAGCCATCCTTTTTTTCTGCTGGGATCTGCAAAATGTCTCTGAAAGCACTGATGGATCTGACAGCCCTGAATCCATCACCTGAATTCCTGCAGCAGCTCCGGAAGGATCTCTGCAGAAATCCTCTCCCCTCCCCTTTCTTGTGAGAGCCACACGTGTGGAGAACACAAAGTTTGATTCCTTTTCTCCCTTCCTGCTGTCTCAGGTGTAAAAAAAGGGAAGCCAGGTATGGAGGGGACGTGGGGGTTGAGAGACAGAAAAAAGAGAAGTGGAATCAGATGCCATCAGGTGATCTCCAGGTGCTCTCCCAGGGTGAGGGAGAGCCACCCTGGGAGAAAAGGAGGGTTTAAAATCCTCAAAATGGCCCCAAAAATGGGAGAAGGGCTGCCTGGGGGAGGGAGACACGGCACTGCCTCCAGTGCAGTGCCAGGAAATCTCAATGTTCATGAGAAAGCTGAAGGTGGGCTCTGACTAAAAGGTGTTGAGACAACCCCACGGACTGGAAAAGGGAAAAAAACTGAGTGTGTTCTGTTCCTCTGTTAAAGAACCCCCAGCAGAGGCTGTGTGTGCAGCAAGGAGCCCAAAAATCCTCTCTGGGGCTCGGGAGGGCAGAAAGAAGTGTTGCCATCGCCCAGGAACACGTGGAGGGCTCAGCACAAAAGCACAGCCAGGACTCAGCCAGAAATAACCTCGATCCCAGGAAAAGCCTGGATAGAAATTTTAAATTCAGGAGGAAGAAAAAGACCTGTTTACTTATTACCAAACAGCCCCACTATTAACCAATTACCGAGAGGCAGCTCAGAGCAGCAGCTCGGCCATTAGAGTGGAGCATAATGGGAGATAAATTCATGGCTGGGAAATTGGATGCAATTAGAGTCATTTTAGCAAGAGTTCACCACGGAGCTGACCTTTGCTTTCACATGCAGGGGGCCAAGAGAGAGATTGTGTTTGATGTTATTTTATTTTATTTGTTGTGGGAAGAAAGCTTTTGTGTTGGCAAGGACCAGAATCCACCTGAGCAGAGAAAAACTGGAATTGGGAATTGGGGTTTGGAGAATGGTCTGGGGTTTAAATTCTTGAATTCGAGGCTCATCTTTGCCACCAGCTCAGGGTGACAGTGACTTGGCCTCCCTGTGGCTGATTTTAGGCACCTTTAAGGCTTGGCTGACTCAAAAATCCCTCACAGCTCCCAAATGTACCCTGATCTCTGTTGGGCGCTTCCCTTCTTTGCTGTTGGCACTTTCCACTGGGAGCCCACCTCGAGCAGTCTGGTGGGAAATCAGATCATTCCAAGGAGGAAATTCCTTTTTTAGCATAAATATTAGGGTTTTTTCCCAAGTCAGAGCAGTCCTCAGCACCTAACCAGCACTCCTGGGGTGACTTCAACCAACACAGCCACGAAGAAAAGCTTTGCCTGCAGCCAGTGAGGACTGGGTGGACACCAAACCACCTCAACATGCATTTCCACGCTTCTAGATCTATTTTTATTTCCCCGTGCTGCTCTGAGCAGCCAGCAGTGCTCCCCAGCCCCATTCCTAACCCTGGGCTCTGCAGCACAACTCCTGCAAAGTCTGCCGTCGTGGGCTTAATACACACAGTGCTTATTTTAAACACAGACTGATGGCTTTTCTCCTAGATAATGATGATTGATTCTGTTTTCCATCCTTTGTCAAGGCTCAGCACACGCCTGGAATTTTAACTACTCCTTCTTCTGATACTTCCATGCTTCCATCTGTTCCTCTGGATCTCTCCCCGTCTCCTGCTTTAAATAATGAACTTTGCCACGCTCAGAACAATCTATTAATAAATAACAATCTCGGAGATTACACGAGGCAGTTAACAGCGGAGCAGCAGCGGGAGCTGGGCTGAGGGGAGCTGTGGGAGGTGTGTGGAGCTGTCCTGGTGCTCAGAGGATGAGTGGGACCCTCTGCCAGGGCTGGGGGCAAAGCTGTGCCGATAAACAAACTCAGAGTGGTGGAGCTCACTCAGAGGCTGTGTGAATCGTGCCAGGGAGGGAGCAGAGCTCTGTCAGGGCTGGCATTCCTCAGGGCAGAGCTGAGGGTTGGTTTGCAGCCCCACCTGAGGAGCAATCCACGGGGAATTCAACACCGCCCGGGAGCTTTGCTGCTTGGTCTTGGAGTGGAGCGTAATTGATAAAACACAAAAGTTCTGCCTCTGCTCTGTCCTTTTTGCTATCAAATTTCAGCTCCCGACACAGCAAACCCCAGCTGGGATGGACCCTCCCAGTTGGAGGCTTGGTCACTCCATTGGTGTGACAAATGGAGCAGCAGGAGCTGCAGGTGACACTTTTGGGGCACCTTGTGCCTCCCTCCAGCTCAGCTCTGCCCAGGGCTGAGCTCATGGCAAGGAACAGCAGTGCCCAAGCCCTCTGTGCCCAGCAGAGCATCCCATGGATCCACGGATGGCTCTGCAGGGCTGTCCCACCTCCAGCACTGTCCCCTGCACCGCCGGGCACTTAGGAATGCTCTAAACCTTCGCCTGAGCCACGCTTTTGCCTCGCTGAATGTTAAACATCCCTTCAGCTGAACACCCTGCCAATATCTCCATTTACTGTGTTTGCCATCTCGTTTGTTCCTCTCATTTCTGGTCTTCATTCTCCTGTCCTCTCCTCCTTTCCCTTCCATTTCTCAGTCCAGCTCCTGTGGGTTTTTTTTTTTTTCCCCTCATTTCTCCTCCTCTCTGCCCTTCATAATGACTTAATCTGGCAGGCAGCGTGACAAGCGAGACAATCGAACACGGAGTTCTCCTGCGCTCCACATCCATTTGAAGATTCCTCCCAGATGCAGCCCCAGATTCAATTTCCCTCTGACATAACAACAGAATTAGTCTGGTATTGTCATAGGTAAATTACTCACCAGCCTGGTGTCAGGAGAGGGAAAAAAAAGAGGGGAAGGAGACAAGAGCAGGATTCAAAGGAAGGTGTGAGTGTGACAGGCGACAACAGAATAACAATGGGGGACCGCGGGTGACATCGATCACGGCTGACAAACAGGGACAAAGCCATCTCTGGATCAAACACAAGAATTATTTGCCTCTTCTTGCCTCAGCCCTTGAGCTGTTAAACCTCATCCTGAGGGTCTCTGCACCTGGTAAAGTCTAAATAACTCTCAGATTGAAAAATATCGTCTCTGATCGAGCTCAGGAGGGTGGGTTTGTGTTCTTCATCCACGGGAATGCCCTGAGAGGGCAAAAAGGCTGGGATGAGCACACAGAGCACGCCTGGCTCGTGGGCAGGCAGGACTCTCAGGCTGGCAGCAAAACTGAAAGCATTCACATTAAAAAAAGGGCAAGGAGGAAATCAACAAAAACTCCTCTGTCTTCCCAGCTTGGCCTTTAATTCCTGCCTGCACCCAGAGCAATCAGCAGGGCTGGAGCTCAGGACACACTGCTGACTGCAAAACACTCAATATTTGTCACTGAACACCATTTCTACCTGCTTTGGGTTTTTTTTCCCCTGCTCTGCTGTTCCATCTGACATCAAAGATGTGCCTCAGACAGTGCTGATTGTCACTGGAATGTCACTGTGCCACAGGGAGGCACAGGAACGGCAATTCCCCTGAGCAGGAACCGTCTGAGCCTTCCCATCTCATCTCCCTCCTCACCCACCAAGCTGCTCCTGCTCCTGGAGCAGCCTGAGCTCAGCACGGGCAGGATTTGGGGTTTTTAGGAGCCCCTGATGTCCTCCATGGGGTGGCTCCAGCCCTGCTCTTCCAGCAGGCAGCGAATTGGCCCTTTGGGATTGAATACAGGAGATGTGGGATCCCTGATTTGGGATGATTTGGGGTTTTTAGGAGCCCCTGATGTCCTCTATGGGGTGGCTCCAGCCCTGCTCTTCCAGCAGGCAGCAAATTGACCTTTAGGATTAACCTCAGGAGGTGTGGGATCCCTCCCCTTTGGGATGATTTGGGGTTTTTAGGAGCCCCTGATGTCCTCCATAGGGTGGCTCCAGCCCTGCTCTTCCAGCAGGCAGCGAATTGGCCCTTTGGGATTGAATACAGGAGATGTGGGATCCCTGATTTGGGATGATTTGGGGTTTTTAGGAGCCCCTGATGTCCTCTATGGGGTGGCTCCAGCCCTGCTCTTCCAGCAGGCAGCAAATTGACCTTTAGGATTAACCTCAGGAGGTGTGGGATCCCTCCCCTTTGGGATGATTTGGGGTTTTTAGGAGCCCCTGATGTCCTCCATAGGGTGGCTCCAGCCCTGCTCTTCCAGCAGGCAGCAAATTGACCTTTGGGATTGACCTCAGGAGGTGTGGGATCCCTGATTTGGGATGATTTGGGGTTTTTAGGAGCCCCTGATATCCTCCATGGGGTGGCTCGTGCCCTGCTCTTCCAGCAGGCTGCGAATTGGCTCTTTGGGATTGAATACAGGAGGTGTGGGATCCCTGATTTGGGATGATTTGGGGTTTTTAGGAGCCCCTGATGTCCTCTATGGGGTGGCTCCAGCCCTGCTCTTCCAGCAGGCAGCGAATTGGCCCTTTGGGATTGAATACAGGAGGTGTGGGATCCCTGATTTGGGATGTGGGTGAGGCCAGCGAAAGGCAGGAGGGAGCAGCTCAGAGCTGTGCGATGCACCAGGTCAGGAAGTGAGGCTGTGACACTCCAGGCTGCTCAAAAGCCTCAGTTTAGTGCATTTTTTAGGGGTGAGCAGCCCAGGATGCTCCCAAACCCCCAGCACCTGAGCATTGCCTCTTTTGGATGCTTTTAACTAAAAGAGAAAACAGAAAACTTTTGTTGTCTGGGGAAAGATTGGCTACTGAACAACACCCCTAAACCCCCAAACCACGACAAAAGGAGCCTTGTGTTTATCAATACCAGCAGGGAGGGAAATCCAGACCAAAGTCACGCAGAGAAATCAGTCCCAGCCTCGGGGAAGCTGAACTTCACACCAGAGCCAGGCTTTATTTGCCTATTGACAGAACGAAGGCCTTTGTTGGTCTTTCTAACCCAGCCCCAGCACGGCAAAGGTCTCTCTAATCTGGAGAAGGCAGAACAAAAACTGAGGGCTTAAAGCTGGAGCTGAAGCAATCCAGGCTGAGGTAGGACATGGTTTATTTTATGGTTTTTTTTTTTTTCAGAATAGAATGTGGATTGTGTCCCTCAGTGCCTTCAGTCAAAACTGCCCATCCTAAAGAGGCGCCAAAAAATAATGAAATCAAACCCAGAACTCTTGCTCTGGAAAAGTTGCAAGCTAGATGAGGATTATCTATCTATCTATAAAAATATATATAATATATATATAATTTATATTATATTATATTAGATTATATTATATTATATATATTATATATTATATACATTCTATATAACAATACATTATAATATTATATTATATATTATAATATTATAATATTATTATATATCTATATATATCTATATATATTTTATATAATGTATATATATAAATATTATATATATTAATATTATATATTATTATATTTTTCCTGCCTAGCTATGCAGAAGTACCTCACACTAATGTCCAGAAAAACGCAGAAAATGCAGAAAAATGAACTGATTTTTGGATCCCCCACTGTTTTGGCTCAAGACCACCTTGGGGGAAAAAACCAAACAAGGTTAGGAAATCTGAACTACCAAACGAAGAGCATTTGCTGTGAGCCCAGCCAGGAGATGTATGAGTGGTTGAGACTCACGAGGTTCCTGCCAAAATCTGGGCTGGTCCCAGCTCTGACCCTTCCCCAAATTCCCTCTGGAGTGCACATCCCAGAGCTTTGCTGCTCCCTCCCCTCGCACAGACAGAGAGAGCTGCAGGTCCCTCCCGGCTTCATCCAACACAGTTTTTTTATATCTTGAGCCTCTTTTGACACCTTGCAGGTGCTGGGGCATCTCACACCCCATGGGCCCTGCTGGGGTGGGCACAGCAAAGAAAAAAAATGGACAAAGGTGTTTGTTTTGGCACCGAACAGAGCCAGGTTTGCTCAGCCCTGACAGATAAAATCCATTCCCTCTTTCAGAGGAAACTCAGGGATGGGGTTGCAAACTCTGCCTGAAAATAATTAAACAGCTTTTCCAGCAACGGTAATGAGGTAAACCGGCAAAGAATTAATTTCAATCTGAGTGCACTTTTTTGTTTTAATTGCCTCTTCCAGAACAGCCCTCACTAGGGCACTGATTCCTCCTCCATCTCTGGATCCAACATCCAAAATTCTTTCCCCTCAGCTTTGTCTGGAGCTCCAGGGAGGTTCCACAGCCTGTGGGACTCAGTGCAGCTCAGCCCTGCTTTGGGTGGGGCGTCAGGAATCACTGAATAACCACAGAGAAGCTCTGGAATTGCCCAGAGCACCCCACAGCTCATCCTGGAGAACCCAAACTCACGGGAACCTGCTGGAAATTCAGATTTTCTGCGAGGCTGAATCTGAAATCCCCTTCTCCCAAGCTCTGCATGAACACCCCACTCTCCCCTGCTCCCTCCCCAGAGGAGCCAGAGCCTCTCAGAGGAACCGAGGAACATTTCCACAGCGAAAAGATCTCTCTCCCCTCCTCCTTTTCCCTCCTTCCATGAATAACATCAGCCATTGACCTTTTCAAACAGGGTGCTTGGTGTAAAATACGAGTTCCAGTCCTCGGCAGTGCCAGAGGAGGGAGGAAGGGGCTGGGGAGAAAGCTCAGCCTGCTGAGAAAGGGCTCCGTGCTTGGAACAACCACCAGGAGCTTTTTATGGCTCTGTCTGTGGCATTTCAAATTAATATCGTTATTAAGAGAGAGATTGTTTTACAGCCTAATGGCTTTTTAACAAGGTGAGCACCACCAGGCCCTGCCTCGGAGGAGAGAAGGGGAAAAAAAAAAAGGGATTTTGGAGGGGATTCGTGCGGTTGTGGCTCTTGAAGAGATCCGTGACGGAGGAGCTGAGGGTGAGCCGCACCCCAGAGAGGATTGGGGTTTAATTTGTGTCACTGCTGCGTTATTAACCCTGTGCCTGTGCCCAGGCAGTGCAGGAACAGGAACAGGAGCAGGAACAGGAACAGGAACAGAACAGGGACAGGGCAGGTTCCCCTCGCTGTGGGACAGCCTGGCAGGGACAGCTCTGCTGTCCCCTGTGCTCTCAGCACCTCTGCCCTGCCCCTGTTCCCTCGGCTGTCCCAAAAATGCGCCCCAAAAATGGCATTTCCTTGAGTGAACAGCCCCTGCCTCCCTCCAGAGCCCATCCCCGACATGAGGAGCCTGCGCTGATTTCACTCACTCACCCCACTCACTCCACCTCATTTCACCAGACGATTTTTAAATTATTTTAATTTTTATTATCTTATTTTTAAAAAAATTTTTATTCTATATTCAATATCCCATTCTATTATTTTATTTTTTTTTAATTCTATAAACCAACAAAACAAGCAGTAGAAGACACCACACCGCTGCTCTCCTCACCCGCTCTGCCCTTTCAGACCTTCATTTGAGCCTTGCAAGCCTCAGGAGGGCCTGGCAGGATATTTTGAGGTGAGGGATGCTGAGCTCACGTCTGTCTGCAGCCACCAGCACAGCCTCCCACTCACTCAGGGGCGAATTTAAATTAACTCCGTGGCTCCTACAGAGCTCTCGGCTCTGTTATTTCGGGAGCAGAGTGGGGCCATGGGATTGCAGGATGGTTTGGGGTGGAAGAGACCCTAAAGCTCAACCATTCCCACCCCTGCCATGGGCAGGGACACCTCCCAGTGTCCCAGAGTGCTCCAAGCCCTGTCCAGCACAGCTGTGTAGTTGCACTGTTTTAAAAATCTTTCTCTTCTTTCTCATGGAGAAGAGAGATAAGTTGCATTCTTGTGCTTTCTAATCTCTTTGTTTTGGTACTGGATGCTCTAGAGTTCCAGCCAATCCTTATAGGGGGTGGGAAAACTGTTGGCCAATAATTATTAGACTATTAATGAATATATAAAGAAGTTCTTGTAGATAAAGTTTCTCTTTTCGCCATCTTGGTGCTGCCTGCCTGACTTCCCTGCGAGCTTCCGCGAATCTCCACGAATATCAGAAAATCAGAGCAACACGTCAGCTGGACATCAGCTATTGCCTTCCAAATTCTTCTTTTTGGGGTCTTTACGTGCTCCGACACACAAAACCCTACACAAAACCATCGGCACTGGGACAGCACACAGCTGGTGGCACAAAATTCCCTTCAATCAAGAACCAAACGATTCTGCTTCGTCTCGTGCCAGGAAATTTGTGGAAGCAGAACAAACCTAAGCTCAGCTTAGCTGTGGAGTGGGGGAGGAGGAAGCTGATTTTATTCCAGATTTCTCAAGGCTGTGTTGCTGTTTCTCCTTCCTAAAACTGCAACCCCCGTGGAAGAGCAGCACCCAGAAAAACCTGGATAATGTGGAGAGGTTTTATTTCCTTGGCAGGGGATCTCTCCCTGTTGGTGAGAGTGGCCAAGGAGTTAAACTCCGAACAATCAGAAAAAGTGGGGCTCTTCACCTGTCTGCAGTCAAATACGCAGGGGCTAATGCTTCAGGAGATGTCAGTGATTCCTGATTTTCCTGATTTTCCTGATTTTCCCTCACCCTGCCCTGTCTCCCAAACTGTGCTGAGCACTGAGGCGTGAGGGACTGGCAGTGCCCAAAAACAGCAGAGCACAGCACCTCTCTCTCTCCCAGGCAGCAGCCACTCCGGGATTGTCTGCCAGGAGAGGGAATAAATAAGCTCTGAGTGACAGAGTTTTTAACAACAAAATCATTCCATGGACAGAGTGTGTAATGAGTTCCAGTCAGAGCAAGTTATGGAGGAATAATTCTCTAGTACCTGGAGCTAGCAACCACTTCATGGGTGCTTTTTATTCCTGGGTTGTAAATTGATTTTATACATCATTTATCAATGGAGGCCTGGCTTTATAATAGGGATATTTTAATATTTATGCCTCTCCACCCTCATGCTCGGCAAACAAATGGGAACAATAGGACATGGTTGGTGTTACAAGTCCCTGGGATAGCTCCCCCTGCTCCCAGGTAAGGGCGATGGAGGTCTGCAAGTGACAGATAAACCCAGGGAAATTTGATTATGGGATGCATAAAGAATGACTCCCGTGTTACTGGAGAGGATTAAAGAAGTGCTGAGGGCTAAAGTTTTGTGTTGCATTTCCATATATTGGCTTTACGAGGCAAAGGCACCGCAATTCCCACAGGGACCACACATGGGATCCACGGCAGAGAGGGGAGTGGGGACAAATCCTGGTCCCCAGCACCTCGGGGCACTGAGGGGATGTTGGATTGCAGTGATCCCTTCAGATCGTGCCCAAAAAACCCTACCTGAACCCACAGAGCAGCACACACACATCCCCTAACTCAGCTCCTCCTGTCCTGGGGGCAGAATTTGGTGGGAGAGGATGGGCAGCAAATTGTCCTTGCAGCAAAACCTGCCCTGTCCTTCCTGCAGTGCTCACCTCTCTCTGTTCCAGCATTCCACCCGCTGGGAGCAGCTAACCTGAGTGCTGTCCAAAAAAAACCATCCTGTGCCTCGGTTTATTTCCATCAAATCTGTAAATAAAACTCCTGACGAGTCCCTTCCCTCGTGCTCTGCTGCAGAGCACTCGCACAGGGCTCCTGCAGAAAGGTCTCGTGCTAAGCCCCACAGCTCCGGGGATGGGACATTAATATTCAGCAGAGAAACTGGGAAAATACATTTACTCCCTGCTCACAGTTAAGCTCTTCTTCAGGCTCTACTTTATCTGTGGTCACTGTGTTATTTACTCCCAGAAAGGAGATGAACGCTCAGAGCTCTCCGGCTGGTTCAGTCGCAAATAAACCAGAATTAATTTAGGTTTAATTCACTCTGGGGTAAGTCAGAACCACATCCACAGACTGGGAGCAAACCCCAATCCTTTGGGGTGAGGCTGCACCACAGACAGAGTGACCCTCCCCAGCTTCCCAATGCGTTAATTACCTCCCTGTTAATGACGCTGATGAGGCAGAACTCTGTGCCCCATTAAATACCCCATTGTCACCCGTGCAGGGACAATCACAGCACCCAAACCTCAGCCAACAACAGCAGGGCAGGAACAGCTAAAACAGAACCTCTGTTTTCCTCTCCCCACGCTCCAGGCGGCACAGGTAATATCAATCCCAGGTAATATTAAATAATATTTGGTTTGCTGCCTCACTTCCCTCTGCACCTTTCCAGCTCCTCAGCTTGGCTTGGGGAAGGAAAAGTGAGATACAGGAGATAGAAATGAATCCCACAAATAATTTGTGGGAGGAAGTCTCCAGGATCCCAAGGCTCTGCCTGTTTAGGAGAGCACCAAAAGTGCTTCTCCCTCTCTGTTTTTCCCATTCTCCCTCCCTTGCAGAATGAGGACAAACTATAATTTCCCAGCCGTGGGTAATTCCACACACTTCCCACGGGAAATCAACCATCAGTGGCTCCCTCGGGATGCACTCAAAGGGAAAATTTGGGGAGGAAAAGCACAGCTGGAAGGGGAGAGGCATGGAGATCCTGCCTGCTCCTTCCCCACTGACCCCTCTCACTGGAGATCCTGCTTTGCCAACAAAAAGAATGGAAAAGAATTGAATTTTACCCATGGAGGCAACAGTTAAACACACAAAGCCATCCCTGCAAGGAGGAATCCACAGAGGACAAGCGCAGGAGAAGGCAATGTCAAGATAATCACGAACATCTACATTATTTCTTGTACATTCGAATCGCCGAGGAGCCCCTTAGAGGGGAAAAAAAGAGCTTTCCAGTCTCAAAAAAATTGCTTTGTCAAGCAGGAAGGGCTCCCTGCCCCCTCTCGCCTTCCCCACGGTGGCTTCCAAGGTCACTCCACAGAGTTATTCAGCATGAGAGCCCCTGAGCTGATTGGCCTTGACACATCAATTTTGTCCTAACAGGCCACGGGGCAATGCCTTGGAGGAGCTGCAGCCTCTGGCAGCGTTGGGAGACTCACCAGGAAAGAAATCTCAGAGCCACAGCGATGCCCTGAGCGCCACTGGCCCGACAAATGTCACTGTGATGAAAGCCCAGAGAGCCGGGGAGGGGACGAGCTGCCACAGCCCTGTCCCCCCCAGGAGCCGCAGAGTTTATCCAGCCAGACTTGTTTAAGCATTCCATTTAAATCAAAGCTCCGGTGTCAGCAGAGGAAGCTGGGCTTGAAAAGCGATCCTCGCCCTGCCCATCCCCTTCAGCAGCGGGGCTGACATGGGAATTGAGGTCAAGTTTGTTTTCAAACACGGCCACAGTGATGTTGATGCCGGTGATTTTTGTATTTTCTTTTATACCCTTTTTATATATTTTTATACCCTTTCCCTTCCCTGTTCCCCTCTAAACACACTCCTTGTACTCTGCACAAACACTCCTTGTACTTTAGCCCCACGTTTACAATCCTTGTAGTCTGATATTTAGTTTAGTTTGGGGTCCTGCAAAGCGAGGAAGACCAAACATTCATATTCTCTCAGAACTAGAGGCTCCAACCTGTTCTCTCTTGGAACATGTTTTTGTCAACTAGGCTGTAGTCTCATTTGGGGGGGGTTCATTAGAATAGAGGGCAATTATTCATTTATTAAGTTTCTTATTGGGGGATTTTAAGCAGATATGCTAATTTTGTGAAGTCCATAAAAATCCGGTAAGTGTTGTATGGGGGGTCCCGGCTCATCCCTCGCCCCATGGCGTGTTTTCCACCTTTGATGGGTCTGGGCACCTAGGATCCTATTGAACCGAGGTAAATTCCCTTTTCCCTGTGCTACTGTGTCTGCTTCATATTTTTACCAGCCTGTTTAAGGCATCAATGTGCTGGGCTGGGCTGGGGGGCTGCAGCAGCGCTGCTGTGGGACAGAAGGCTGCAGGAATTGCAGAGAAAGGTGCAAAATGAGATGGAAAAGCACCAGGAGGGCTGGGGTTAGCTCCCAGCTCAGCCATGGAATGCTCCTCGGTCCATGAAAAGCAAAATCAGCATTGCTCCTCACAGCCCCTGTCCATCCTCTCTCCTTTCCTTGTTGTTCCCAAGGGTCACATCCCAGTCCTGGGGCCAAACCCACCCTTCAGCACCCCTGGGAAAACTCTCAGGCTCTGTCAGTGAACTCACTCTGCCCCACAGGGCCCGGACTGGCATCAGACTGAGATCTGATCTCCGCTCCCCCATCCTCTGACAATCCCTCCATTCCCACCGAGCTCCTGCTCACCCTAAACAGGAGTGAAACTGTTAAACCACAGCAGCTTTGGGGGCAGCACCCAAATCCCTTCCCCCGGGAATGATTCGGAGGCTAAATCATTCCATTAACACAGAAACGACGCAGAAATATTCCAACAAAACACACATCCAGTCCCGAACACACACAGAAGGGAGCACAGACAGGAGGCAGATCCCTGCACATTTTTCAGCAGCTCAATTTCCTTTTTTGCCACCACCTTTCCCTTCGGAGTCTGACGTTTGGAAGGATGCACGGAGCTAAATCAGTGCTGATAACTCCCTGCTGGCAGGGCAGGGGGTCCTGCCCCTCCTGCCTGTGCCTGTCGCTTGTGATCCACTTGGACACGGAAACAATTTTGCTCCTGGATGGAAAACAGCCCCTTTGCCTGCAAAGATCAGCCCAGCCTCCTGCTGATGCATTTGTGAGCTGTCATTCTGTCCTCCCCGTGTGTCACTCACCGCTGGAAGTGACTCCTGCTGCTCTGGGGATGGGGAAAAAAGGGATCCCAGCATGTCTGAGCCCAGGTCAGCCAAAATCAGGGTGGGGTTTGGGGGGAGAACACCACCGGGAGAGCAGCAGGCTTTCCTCCCCAGCTTGGCTGGCTAATTATTGACAGAAATAATAATAAAAAATGAAAAATACATCATAGGTGACACTTCCTGTCACTGGTTTGAGGGTTTTAAGTACTTTGCAAAACCCTCAAACCAGGGTTTTGGTCTTTCCTCCTCTCCCGGTGGAAAGTCTCTCCACCAGGAGAGGAGCAGACTTTCCTCCCCAGCTTGGCTGGCTAATTGTTCACAGAAATATTAATAAAAAAAAATTTAAAATCATAGATAACCCTTCTTGGCACTGCTTTGGGGGTTTTAAGCACTTTGCAAAGCCCACAGGACGTGAGGCAATGCCGTGGGGCTCCAGCTGTGCACCGACACCAGCACTGCACATCTGGGCTGGGCTGCAGGAATTTAGCAAAGCACTAAACACAATCCCTGCTCCACCGTGCGGGAATTTTACCCACCACCAAATATTAAATCACTTCTCCAGGGATTTCAGGGACACTGGGGCCATTTAGGGGTCTCTGTTTCCCTTGTGAGAGCGGCACTCTGCACATCAGCTCCGAAATTACCCCCAAATAAAAAAGTTATTTGCATTAAAATCACTTTCTTGACATTTGGAGGCCTTCCCCTGTCCCAGCAGGCTGATGGGTGGGAGGGCACGGCAGCTAAATCAGAAATCAGTGCCTCTGGAGCAAGAATTGCCCTGTGGGGCAGCACATCACAAACCTTAAAGGATTGAAAAATCTCATTTTCCACCATGGGAACAGAACCGCTCCCGGGGTAGGACCTGGCACCCTGCAAAGCGACACTGATTTAGAGCCTCAGATGCTCCAGGAAGTTTCCCTGGAGCACCAGAAGCTCCCGGGGTGGGGATGGGAGGAAGGAGGAGAATTCTCCTCTGTTGCAGGAGAATCCCTGACAGCCTCACCCACAGCCCCTGGGGAAAGCAATGAGCTTGAACTTTGTGTTCCTTGATTATGGTTCCTCCAGACCTTCGCTAACACCAAATGTTCGCTTTTCACCCAATCCCTTTATCTCTGTCTTTTTTTTATATTTATTTTCCTCCTTGAACTGAGCTGCCAGGGATGATTTTTCTCGGCTCATAAACACATTTCCATTTGGAGGAAAAGAAAGTAACCTTTGCTGGAGAATTGCTTCGCCCTCCTGAGCCCTGAGAGCTCCTGTTCGCACAGATAAACATTTCCCAGGGGAGGTGGGAGCTGCAGGCAGGGAAAAGGGGTTTGGTGTGCACTGGGGACTCCTCCTGCCCCAAAATCCATCCTGGTTTTTCATATCCCAAACCAGTGCTAATAAAACACCCTCAACACCACTTTCTGAGTGATTTTTATTGCAAAATCACTACTGAGAAGTGATGTTGGGACATAAAATCTCATTTTTAAACACTACCCATGGAGCAGAATTCCTGTTTTGGAGAACAAAGGGATTAAGGAATTTCTGTGGCGTCAAAGCCAAGGCCACCTCCCCTCTCTGAGCCTGCCTTTTCCTCATGCCCTCATGGGATATCAGGACAGCACTTTTGGGATCTTGAAGGGATTATTTACATATTTTCCTTTCTCAGTATTGCAGGGAAATCTCAAAGGCAGTCTTTCCCCCCCACATCCCATTTTTGATGGATAGCACAGATCAATTTTATTATTACTCTCCACAGAGCTGCTTTTCTGTGGGACGGAAAAGATTGGAATTACTTCTCTGTGGGATGGAAGATTGGAATTACTTCCTTTTGGGATGGAAGATTGGAATTACTTCCCTTTGGGATGGAAGATTGGAATTACTTCCCTATGGAATGGAAGATTGGAATTACTTCTCTTTGGGATGGAAGACTGGAATTCTCTATGGGATGGAAGATTGGAATTATTTCTCTATGGGATGGAAGACTGGAATTACTTCTCTATGGGATGGAAGATTAGAATTACTTCTCTTTGGGATGGAAGACTGGAATTACTTCTCTTTGGGATGGAAGATTGGAATTCTCTATGGGACAGAAGATTGGAATTACTTCTCTATGGGATGGAAGATTGGAATTCTCTATGGGACAGAAGATTGGAATTACTTCTCTATGGGATGGAATATTGGAATTATTTCTCTATGGGATGGAAGATCAGAATTCCCGTGCCTGACTTCCCTCCAGCACCCAGACCGTGGGGATGGCAGGAATGCCTTCCCCTCTTCCCTCGGATCCCTGATTCCTGCTCTTCTCCTGAGAACAGTGATAAAATGCCTTCATTACCTCCACTTCAGCACGGGCAAAATGAGGGGAAAGTGGTTGTTTATAAGATGTCGAGAAATACCAAAACCCTTTTAACTTGTACTCTAAGAGAAAGGAAAAAGGTAAAAAGGTAATTTTCCAGGAAGCTCCTGTCACTGTTTGAAAGGAGAGAGTAAAAAAGACTGCTTTTATTATCTGCTTTATTTATGGTTACTTAATAACGACACAGACAAGTGCATTACTTGCTCAGCCACTTCCCTGCTGCTGCCTTTGTAAAGACAAAAGAGCAATCAAATGTGGTCTGTTTGCTAAAAGCTGAGCTCAGGAGTCAGCCCACGGCGCTTTTCCTGGGAAAAAAAAAAAGGTGTAGTGCAGATTTAATGGAGGTTTTCCTGATCCTGGACCTTAGGACAGCAGGAGAGGTGCCAAGCAAGGAGGTGAAAGAGAAGGGAGAAATGAGTTTTACACATTTCCTATTTCTTTCTGGGCTGTTTTTAAGCTGCCGGAGGGGAACATCTTGCCGAGATGGGATTCAGAGTGGATCTGCAGTGCTGTCTCCCCCAAAAAAGGGGAACTGCTTTGCTTTAGGCTGGAATCCTCCAGAGCCAGGTGGATTCAGCAGAGCTGCTCCCAAATGTGATGATCGAGCTCAATCCTCAGCACAGCACAGGATCGGGGACAGAGAAGGGCCAGGGACAGCGAGGGGGGGAAGGGATAAAAGGGCTTGGGATTCGGTCCAGGATGTTTCAGCACCAGGCTGAGCGGTCAGCTCCCAGGGAAGAGCAAAGCTGGAGTATTGCAGATCAGCTGTAGGGAGAGTTTGGGGATCCAGGGAAGTTGGTTTGGGTTTAACCCCTCAGTTTCTGATAGCCGCTCCGATTGAAACAAGTGCTTGGCCAATGTGAGTGAATGCAGAGCAAGGTTCAAAAGAAGGGAACAGCAATTCCATCACAGTCCTCCCTCTGAACTATTTTCTCTTTATTTTCCTATCTAAAAGCAAAGAAAATCAGCTCAGATATGACAGAGCCTTCTGAGCTGATCCTGCTAAGGTGCATTTGTCCAGCCAGGAATGAACCTTTGGGACATGGAAGAGGAAAGTAAAATTCCTCCTGGCGAAGCCTGAGCCGTGGCATTTGGCATGGAGACGCTTAAATAAACCCAGAGGGATTTGTTTGCTGTTTGATATGGATTTTTTGATCTCCCTGCACACTGACACAGCCAGCACAAAGTTTTCTCGCCACGAGGCACAGACAGTTCTTAATTAAGTGTGTGGCTGTTTATCCTGCACACAAAGATCTCCAGCCCCGGTTTGGATCACCAGGGCACCGCTGACTTTCAGCAGCAGGCACTTAAGGAGATTGGAGGTTTTTTCCTTGGGGCTGTTTGAGGTGAGTGAACAATACACGATGCAGCCATTAGAACCTGCTCCTAATAATTCAGAGTGCACTCACAGCCATCCCAAACACCCTGCGACGAGGCAGAGCATTAATAAGCTATTAACCCATCCCACGGCAGGCAGAGTGGGGGCTGCAGGCGGGAGAAAAGAAATAAATGGGGAGGGAAAGGCCAAGAGAGCATCGGGATCCTGCCTGGAAGCTTTGTGACCATTTTTTCACTTCAGGAATTTTTTCGAGGGTTCTCAGAACTGCTGTCCTGAATCCCTGTGGCCCCTGCAGGTCCCTCAGTGTTGGGGAGGATGAAATAGGAAAGCCTTATAAATATGATTACCTGGCAAAAGATGCTGAGAATATGGAAACTATAAGCGAGATTGAAATGAAGACAAGCTTTGAGATACCAAACCCCAGTGACTGAACAACTGGAAAACAATGGTATGGCCACCAAAGATAAATCCCCTTTTGATTAAACAATCCCCTCTGCTTGCAGGCAGGTCCAAGGGTCAGAGCAGACCCTACCAACTTAAGCAGAGGGTCCAAAAAGCAGTTTTTAGTGTTTAAAATACAATGCCGTATGGTAATGCAATGACTCTCATAGGCTGTATGTAAATGTTGTAGGATTTGTAGCTTCTTCTAGATTGGTTAGTGAAAATCAGAATATTCAGCACAGAACATGATTTATTGTATTGTAAGTGACAACCAACTCTCCCCCATTTTCCATATTCTGTATCCTGTACCTCTCTCTCTTTCTCTTATTTCTCTGACCTGCTCTGAGCTGTGCCTGGTGGCTGATAGCAGGTCCCCAACACCTACTCTTTATTATAATAAACCTCATGCTCTAAGACCAAAATCCAGAAGTCTCTCATCTCCGTCCTGACCGTCTGAAGCAAACCACACCACAGACGGCAATCCTGGAGATCCCGATCCTACACCTCAGGAGGAAAATCGAGCTGTCTGTGCCCCGCTTCCTCCCTCCTACCTGGCACAGCCCTGGGAGAGAAAAGCCCCCAGTGGGACCTGGCACGGCCCAGGGAGGGCTGCGAGCTCCAGTATAGGTCCTGAAGGTGGGTTTGTGCACAGGGGGCTCCTGCCAGAGGGAAAAAACCCCAAACAAACCTGTTCTGAGGGATTCTTGGCACAGGGAGAACTCAGCATTGATCCTCCAGTGCAGCAGCCAAGGAGGTGAGAGGGCTTTAGTGCGGCTTGAGAGCAAACCAAATCCATCGTGACATTTATCAAGGGACTAAGCTGAGTTTCCTAAGAAATCCTGTTTGTCTGACTCTGGCAGGTTGGGATCACCCAGAGCAGGACTTTCGCGGGACTTTGGGACTGTGGGGTCCAAAAGCAGAGCAAGCAGAGCCCAGCACAGCCAGGAACTCATGAGGAGTTCAAATCTGGGCTGGAGATATTCCATCCGACCACCAGACCATCCCTGCTCCTCATTTTGCCCTGAGCACAGATTCCTTTTCCCAGTTCTGCCTGTGCGTGGCTCTCACATTGCCACCCCTCACTCGGGTGGCTCAGGACAACACCTGGCACGGTGACACCCCTGAGCCCTGACTGCCTGGACAGCACCACGGTATTTAAAAATTACCAAAATCAACATTCAACATACAATTAATTCACCCCTAGGACTCTCACTACAATTGCAATACAAATCCTTCACTCCTTTAAAAACACAGCTTAATACTATTATAATACTACTTAATACTATTAGCTTGGCCCATTATTTCTCACAAATGTGAGGGGAAAACAATGCGTTATTTAAGAATCAACACTTCTTAATCAATTAAGAAAAACATGTTAATTAGGAATGCACAGAAAACTGGGGCAGGGCCACAAATTCCCCATCCCCTGTGCCACTCCAGCAGCAGCAGGAGATGATGCACGGCAGAAAGACTGCACAGGGACAGAGGCAAAATCACCTGCCAGGTGTCACATCACTCGTGTGGTGGTGACAATGGCGGCGCTGAGCAGCTGAGACTCGGTGGCTGTGACAGATGAAAGGACGTGCGGGGACCCAGCTGAGAAATGATGGCAGGACAGGAGAGATCTGAGAGCGGCAGTGAGGTGGAAGTCCTGAGCAGGAGTGTTTAGAAGTGTCTGGAAATGTAAAGCTTCACATTTCTCGAGGCAGAAACAGCCTCTGCACACATCTGGCTCAGAGTAAAAAAGGAGTTGGGGCAGGGGGAAGAAAGTCCAGCCCCAAGCAAGCTGCCTCGATCAGAAAAACCCTGATAAAGGGCTTAGGAAGAGTGTGAAAGGGAAAAAAAAAAAACCCAAAGCACTGCAGCCCCATCTGTCTCTGCCACACACAGCCACACCAGGCACTAAGGAGTTTGCTGGGAGATGTTTTCCCTCTGCTGATTGATGGCATTTTCCAGGCTGTTATTAACTGGACTTCACCACTTTGGGGTGATCTATGGAGCAGCAGCAGCTCCGAAGCGTTTGGCACCGCAGCCGTGGATTGGAGGAAGGAGTAAAAAATGGAAGCTTTGCTCAGAGCATCCCCATCTGTCAAGGTGAGCGCAGGGGGTGCAGGTGAGGGAGGGAGGGAGGCTGGATGCTGCCAAGGCATCACTTCCCTGAAAAATTGGTTTCCAATTGGTTTCCAGGAGCTCCAGCTGCTCCCAGGAGTGAGGGATTGGGTGGCCACACCCAAAAGGAGAAGAGGAAAGAAGGGAGACGAGTGAGGGAAGGAGAAGCAGAGGATTTAAGAGTGGAAAATTCGGAGAAGGAGCCTGCTCAGGACAGGATTGGGGCATAAATGAGAGTTTGGGTTGAAGGCAGCAATCCCCACAGGCCAACCCTCTCTTTTTTGGAAGTGCCTGTGTATTTTTTGGA
Organism: Acanthornis magna; assembly: GCA_036785705.1. Lineage (NCBI taxonomy): Eukaryota > Metazoa > Chordata > Aves > Passeriformes > Acanthizidae > Acanthornis > Acanthornis magna. The sequence goes on from JAWUZG010000038.1 coordinate 1,073,444, forward strand.
ACCTCCTTCTCCAGGCACAGGGGGCTCCCACCACCAAAAATTAGGCATTTAATTAGCAGGGAGCAGAGCACAAAGCCTGGCTGGAGAAGGCACAGAACAAGGCTGAAATATTTCCCTGACCCAGCAGTTTGTTCTGAAAACACAGAGTTGTGACCTGCAACCACAACAGCGATTTTGAATATCAATTCATCTCACTCCAAGCAGTTCTCACTTCTGGGTTGTGCTCTACAATTCAAGATTTTCTTCCACTGCACCCAAAATTTGCTTTGGCATCAAGGAGAAGAGATCCAGCCCCACCCCAGCCTGCTGGGGATTGCTGATCCTGAATCCACACACAAAATTCCCTCCCTGAAGCTGAAGCAATTTGCCCAACTTTAGTACTAATTTATGAATCATTTCAGTCAACTCGAAAGCGGCCTCCATAATATTTATTTGTCCAATATCCATCCACTCAGCGCTGTCTCGTTGCAGTTTCAGGAGTCTAATTAAATCATGGCCTGAATTGGAAAAAGCCATTCTCCCAGCAAGGCTGAGCTGACCTCCTCCACTCATTTATTCACTGATAACTCTCGTGTGGAAGCACTCAGCCCCCCTGAGGGAAAAGATACTTCACATGCCATTGATCCCCAGCTTTCCCCTGACTTCTCAAGCAGCTCTTGTTTTTATTCACTGATCAGAAATTACTTGAACAGCTCCTAAAAAAAAAAAAAAATTAAAAAAAGAAAAAGCGGAAACCAACACTTCACCCACATTCCCAGGGAGCCAAAGCTGAGAAATCAGGAGTGGGGACACGAAGCCAGGGGAGCCTGGGGGGTTTTTTTATGAAAGGCGACAGCTCTTGCTGTCGGACAGCGTTTGAAAATGTGAGTAATCATCAAGGTGTCGTCGGTGTTCTCCCTCTGATCAAAGCTCTGGACAGCAAAACCAACTCCAGCAGGGGAGCAGAGGTGCAGGAGCAGCCCCAGCTGCCAGGAGGAATTGAACTGTTCATGGCCTCCTGTTTGTGGGAGCCTTTAAAGCAAACAAACAAACAACAGCTGCTTCCCTCCTCTGCAGCGCCAGGGCTGTTCATTATTAATTCTGCTCGGCATTCCCAGCGCAGGGGTACAAAACTCTGCTCCCAGAGCTCGTGTTGGGCTCCCAGAACAAACAGGGGCTGGCTGGGGAGGGAGGCAGCTCATCTGGAAAGCTTCACACCTCCAGAAGGAATCCAGGCAGGAGGAGATTCATCATCCCTGCCCGGGTGGGTGGGGAGAGGCAGAGGAACACTTCCCATCCCCATCCATCCATCCCCCAGGGCTCCTTCCCCTCCGAGCCCTGCACCCTCATGGCACAGCACATCCCAAAGCCCCCGTGGGGGCACACAGGAGGTGCAGAAAAGCCCCAAAATGAGATTTCCAGGAAGCCCCAGCAGCTCAGAACCCCCGAGCCGAGGCCCGGCTCCCAGTGGGACGCAGCCACCTGATTTCCATAGGCTGCTTTGGAAATGTCATCCTCAGCCACTGTGAAATGAAAAGGCCAAAGGAGAATTTCCTGGAGCTCCCTGAGAGCAGAGGGAGCTGCTGCTGCCCCGAGAGGAGCAGCACAGTGTGTCCCACAGGGGCCAGAAGCCTCTGCAGGGCTCTCCTGACCACTCATCCATTCATTCCTCCTCCTCCAGAGGAAAACCAGAGCATTTCTGCCCAAAGACACATTCCTGCCCTGTTCCACTGCTCACTCAGAAGCTGGAAATGTTTAATCGGGAGATTGGCTGGGGCTGCTCCACCAGCCCCGTGCCTGGTGGGGAAGAAACCGCGTGAATCAAGCAGCAAATGGGAAAAATAAAAATCCTGAGTGTCACTGAGATGAAAGGAAACCTGTCCCGTGCACAAGAGCTCATCAGTGTGGGGATCCCAGAGCCTCTCCTCATCCTCTTCACGCTCCAGCTCTGTCCCTGCCGAGCCTCGTGGACAGCCCCGAGCAGGACAGCTCTGGAAATCTGTCTCGGTTTTCCTGCCAGCTCAGTTAAGGCAGGAACAGCCCCTTGGAGCCGAGCTCCTGCTGGTGTGGGTGTCCGTGCAGGACAGGGGAAGGAGCAGAAGGAAAGTTTTTGGCTGGATGGCTCCTTCTGAATCACGGGACAAACGTCCCTCTGGAAGGAGGAGACAAAATCTTTGGTGAATCCCTTCCCTCCCCACAGAGAATTTCATCTTTGTCCCTGTCCTCCCTCTCCTGGAGCCTTGGCCAGGCCTGCAGAAGTTTCTCCACCATTTTTCTGGGAATGACTGGGAAGAAAGTCTGGGGAATGTGGGAATATTCACCATCCTGACACAGCCCTGAGCTAAAGCCTCTGTGGGAGTCACCACCCATGGTTCCCTGAGCTCCCTGCCCTGCAGCCTGGCAGGCTCTGCTTTGGGGAGAGGATTGTTGGGGAGGGAGGAGAAAAAGGGAGAGGATTCCTCCTCCTGCCCTTTTGGGATAGGGGCACAGAGACCTGCAGGGATTAGGGAGGAGGCAGAAGTGGATTAATGTCTCCTTTTTCTCCTCCTGGCTGATAAAGCTCTCTCCAGCCCTGCCCACATTCACTGCCCTGCCTTATCCTCTGTCACCTGTGCCCTCCCACCTCTCTCCAGGATCAGGAGCTGTAAAATGGCTTTTTTTTACCCAAACAGGAGCTAACAGGACATCAAACAGAGCAGATGCTGCAGAGGCCTTCTCACTGCTCAGCTGATTCAGCTGCAGGAGCAGAAACATTTGGAAATGTAGGGAAAAACCTCTTCTACAAAGCATTTTCCTTATCCTCCTTATACCTTCCTTGTGCCATTTTGGTATCTGAATGTCCTTTCCCCACGAAAACACATCAAAAACGCCCCTGCTCAGGAGAAAAAAAAAAAAACAGATTCCTCACTTCTGGATTTTGCTGGACCTCAACCCATCTAAATTTGCATGTCCTGGACCACCCCCTCCATATTTCCTTCTTTACATTATATTATTCCAAGAGCTTAAAGTCGGGTTTGGGAGCTGGGTAAAAAGTCTAAGATGAGCCATTCCTCTGTGCCAAAAGAGTATTTTTATGATGCAGAGCTCAGCAGAGGGTCACAGGCATGGATCACACCTGAGACAGGCACAGAAGGACAGCAAGAACTGAAATTCTGGTCAGACACTGCACCAAAACTCAAGGGGAAAATAGAAAAGCAGCCAAGCCATTTCCCAGCACTGGGAACTTGGTTCCTTGTCTTACAGAGGGCAGAACAAAAGAAAAAAATGTGGGAAAAGCTGCCTGTTAAAAGAAGAAATGTTTTCTCCCCCTTTCTCTAAGCCTTTGCAGAGTTATGCAAGTTGACTTTATCTGCTGCAAATCCTCCTTTCTGTTGTCAGTCCTCGGCAAGGCAAAGTCCTTAATTCCCCTACACACACTGACTTGTAGGGTGGCTGAGGTCTGCTCCAGCCATCCCATAATGAATCCATCTCCATCCCCTCGGGCTATTGATTCCAGCCTAAACGGGGCCCTGGTTGCTGTCAGCTCAGTCACACACCTCTTATCTGCCCAGGCACTTTTATCTCTCATTTCCTCCCTGCTGCCTCTGAACTCCCTGGGTTTTGCCACATCATGAAAGGATTTTGGGGTTGGCATCAGTTCCTGCTCCAGCCTCTCCCTGACAGGATTCCTCTGCTGGAATCTACCCCGGGATGGCAACAGCCAAATATTAGTGGTGCCTTAAGGATTTTTAGCTTCTATTTTTCGTGTATCTGTAGCTTTGGTGTGCAGCTCCAGGCTCCATATAAAGTGCTAAAAACCTCTGCTCACAGCGTTTTAGACAAAGCAATTCCTCTCAGTTGGAAAATCCAAGGACACTTCACTGCCTCAGAGCCCCAAAATATGGAACCAACAGTGAATTGGGGGAGCAAGCTTGGGGTGGTTGACATCATCACCTGAAGGTGGAATTGGAGAATTGAGGCTCAATATGTTAATGGACAGAACTTATAAAATGTGCAGAACTCGTGACTCGCTGTCCATTTTGGGTGTAGCCTCTCGAGCAGGCTCTGTCTGCCCTGAATGCACCTAAAGGCCTTTAATAAATTAATCTGATTTTTATTCTCCTAACTCTGTCTGGCGTCTGTTTTAGGAAGCCCTGCTTTAGGCATCACCAGCACGGAAAATATCAACTCCCTTTCCCTTTCCTGCTCTCTGTGGATGCCTTTGCCGTCAGCCCCACGTTCCCCTGGGCACGGCTCCATGCTGAGCTCCGAGATCCCAAAATCCTGCTGAGGCTCAGCCGTGCTGCACGAAAAGGACATTTTCTGCTCCAGACTGAGCTCCCAGCAAGGTCTGGGAGTTTCAGGGGCAGAGCTGAAGGGCGCTGGCACCACCAGGGCTGAGCTTTGTAAGGCTCAGCTTAGCCCAGGGATGAATCTCAGCTCCCCAGCTCGTTCCGTGCCAGGGGAATGCAGCAATCCCGAGCTGCCAAGGCAGCACAGCCTTCCCCAGGCACATCCCGACTTTGCAGAGCTCCAAACCCTGCTGGGAATCTATGGGATGGAAGAAAAGGGCGCCCCAAACCCACTGAGAGCCCCAAAGTGAGCCCTGCAGGTCCTCACAAACACCTTGAAGTGGCTCTTGCTGGGACAGGGACAGGCAAATGAGGGAAAAAACTGCACATTTCTGCTGCCAGGGTCAAACTCACCGAGAGCTCCAAAATGAGCGCTGCAGGTCCTCCCAAACACCCTGAGGTGGCTCTGGACAGGGACAGGGACAGGGAACTGAGGGAAAAAATGCACATTTCTGCTGCCAGGCTCAAACCACTGAGAGCCCCGAAATGAGCGCTGCAGGTCCTCACAGACACTCTGAGGTGGCTCTTGCTGGGACAGGCACAGGGAAATGAGGGAAAAAATGCACATTTGTGCTACCAGGCTCAAACCCATTGAGAGCCCCAAAATGAGTGCTGCAGGTCCTCCCAAACACCCTGAAGTGGCTCTTGCTGGGACAGGGACAGGGAACTGAGGGAAAAAATGCACATTTCTGCTGCCAGGCTCAAACCCTGAGAGCCCCAAAATGAGTCCTGCAGGTCCTCACAGACACCCTGAGGTGGCTCTTGCTGGGACAGACACAGGGAAGTGAGGGGAAAAAAATGCACATTTGTGCTGCCAGGCTCAAATCCATTGAGAGCCCCAAAATGAGTGCTGCAGATCCTCCCAAACACCCTGAAGTGGCTCTTGCTGTGGCAGGGACAGGGAAATGAGGGGAAAAAATGCACATTTCTGCTGCCAGGGTCAAACCCTGAGAGCCCCAAAATGAGTCCTGCAGGTCCTCACAGACACTCTGAGGTGGCTCCTGCTGGGACAGACACAGGGAAGTGAGGGGAAAAAAATGCACATTTGTGCTGCCAGGCTCAAACCCATTGAGAGCCCCAAAATGAGTGCTGCAGGTCCTCCCAAACACCCTGAGGTGGCTCCTGCTGGGACAGGGACAGGGACAGGCAAATGAGGGAAAAAACTGCACATTTCTGCTGCCAGGGTCAAACTCATTGAGAGCCCCAAAATGAGCCCTGCAGGTCCTCACAGACACCCTGAGGTGGCTCTGGACAGGGACAGGGAACTGAGGGAAAAATGCACATTTCTGCTGCCAGGCTCAAACCACTGAGAGCCCCAAAGTGAGCCCTGTAGGTCCTCACAAACACCCTGAGGTGGCTCTGGACAGGGACAGGGACAGGGAAATGAGGGGAAAAGGCACATTTGTGCTGCCAGGGTCTGCTTCCAGCAGCTGGGTGGGAGTTCAGGGAAAATGAACCGGAGGGAAAGAGCAGGACAGAGCCCAGCATCACCCCAGCAGGGAGCTGATCAGCCAGGAGAGCAGCCTGCCTGCTGTCCGGATTGCCCACAGGCCTGTGGGGTTTCGGAGGATGGAAACAAACCCCAGGAGGCAACGTTGGGTTGGTGATTATCATTAAATTCAGCCCCACAGACACAGCCCTGCCCTGAGCTCTCTGCTTTATGCACGGCCCCGTCCCTGGAATATTCCTTGTGAATTCTCTCCGTTTCAGCCACGCTTTGGAGACAAAACCTCTCCTCAGCAGCCCTGGCCTAAACAATAGGAGCCATCAGCTTTTCCAGATGCCAAAAATCTGCTGCAATGAACTTTTATCCAACTCCCCTCTCCCAGCATCCCATTGCAGGTGCCTGGCATCCACTGCAGAATGGCATTTTTCCCAGGAACTGGGACAATTCCTCTTTTTTTGCACCTTGTGCCACTTGTCCAGCACCCAGCCAGGTGTTCCCGTGGGTTTGTGACCCCTCCAGTCCCTCCTGATCCAGGGCGTGTCCCCAGCACACAAAAATCAAAATCACTTTCATATCACAGGCACAGAAAAATCAAAATCACTTTTCTATCACAGGCACACAAAAATCAAAATCACTTTCATATCACAGGCACTGAGTGCATTCCCCACACTATTCCACACTTAAAACCTCCAGGAAAAATCACTTCTATCTCCTTCGTCCCCATTATATTCCATGATATTTGTGTCCCCAGCACACAAAAATCAAAATCACTCTTATATCACAGGCCCTGAGTGCATTCCCTGCACTGTTCCATGATTAAAATCCCCAAGAAAAAAATTGCATCCATCTCCTTCAGCCCCATTCTTTTCCATGATTTTTGTGTCCCCAGCACACAAAAATCAAAATTACTCTTATATCACAGGCACTGAGTGTATTCCCTGCACTGTTCCACACTTAAAATCCCCCGGAAAATTCACTTCCATCTCCTTCAGCCCGCATTATTTTCTATGATATTTTTGTTGCCAACACACAAAAATCCAAATCACTCTTATATCACAGGCACTGAGTGCATTCCCTGTATTGTTCCACACTTAAAATCCCCAGGAAAATTCACTTCCATCTCCTTCAGCCCCATTCTTTTCCATGATATTTGTGTCCCCAGCACTCAAAAATCCAAATCGTTTTCATATCACAGGCACTGAGTGCATTCCCTGCACTGTTCCACGCTTAAAATCCCCAGGAAAATTCACTTCCATCTCCCTCAGCCCCATTATATTCCATAATATTTGTGTCCCCAGCACACTCCTTCAGCCCCATTATTTTCCATGATTTTTGTGTCCCCAGCACACAAAAATCAAAATCACTCTTATATCACAGGCCCTGAGTACATTCCCTGCACTGTTCCACACTTAAAATCCTCAGGAAAATTCACTTCCATCTCCTTCAGCCCGCATTATTTTCTATGATATTTTTGTTGCCAACACACAAAAATCCAAATCACCCTTATATCACAGGCACTGAGTGCATTCCCTGCACTGTTCCACACTTAAAATCCCCAGGAAAATTCACTTCCATCTCCTTCAGCCCATTTCTTCCCATGCCCATTTGTTTGCAGTCCCAGAGCAGAGCCCCCTCCCCTCCCCTCCCCTCCAAGCCCTGCGGGTCAGCTGAGGACAGGTGCAAGTGGCCAAATCCCTCACCTTGCAGCTATTTCAAGGTGTGGTATTTGGAGTTTTAAGCCTCTGATAGCACATCCCTGCTGTCTGTGCTGAGCCCTGGCAGCTCCTGCCTCGTCCTCCAAAGGCAGAGTGGGGAATGTGGCCAGGTGGGGACACGGTGACAGATGCTGCTGAATCACCCTGGGGCTGGGACGCTTTGTCCCACTCCAAAATCAGCCAATTTATGCAAAAATCCAAAAATTGATGAGGCGAATGAGTGCTTCGGTTCTCACAGCCACTTTTGGAGTCACTTTCCAGCTCTCCTTCTCCCCCCTTTTTTAAATTTTAAATTGCAGTATAAAGCTGAGAAGGTCAGCTCATTCTTACAAGCATAAATTAGACTCGTTATTTGTTAAAAAGTCGGACTTGGAGAGAAAATGTGAATTTGCTGAGGACAAATAAAAACATTAATGAGATCCAAGAATTATTAACCAGTCTGGGAAGGAGAGAAAAGAGAATTTAGGAGTGTTAATTAAAGATAACAGGCTCCAGTGCAGGAAGTGGGGACACTCCAGTGACACTCAGAGGGGACCAACGCTCATGGTTTGTTTTTTTCCTGAGGTTGTGGAATTGGGGGAGGATTTACACAATCTTTTTGGTGCAGCTGAAGTTGGAATGGGGCAGCTTTGGGCACAGGGGCACAAGAGAGGATTGTGAAGGGAATCTTAGGGTCTGAACAGGAAGGACAGGAGGCACAACTTTTCCATATTATTATCTATCAGCTCTGCTTTACTTCCCTGGAGTATTTTCCATAGCTGGAGCAGCAAACTTCCATCTTAGCACCCCCAGGTAGGGAAAAAACAGATAATTCCTGTCCCAAAGCAGACAAATTCCCAGAAAGAATGTGCCAGTGTTCTCCTGACCCAAATTAACACAGGCATCCCCCAAAAACTCTCTGCTCTCATTACTGAGTTCTCCCTCCACCTCTCCTTTCCCCACCTGTGCCCTCTCCCTCCCATCTCCTCAGGAAATCCGAGTGGACCGAAGCATTAAACAAAAATAAAAACCCCTTCTCTTCAAACCCCTCCTCTGATTAAAGGACAGGCAGTGTAATTCCTCAGCTGTTTAAAGTGGAACCCAGAAAGGTTAAGTTTAATATCAGGGAGATGAGATTTCACCTCGCTGCAGCTGTCAGTCAAAGCCAGCCCAGGGAAGCTCTCACAAGAAATCCTCGCTGAGCTTTCCCCTTCCAGGACCCAGGGTCATTCCACAGCCTGGATCGCACCTGGGCAAGGACTGGGAGTGGATTTCTCATCCCTGGGAATGGATTTCCCATCCCTGGCAGTGCCCAAGGCCAGGCTGGAGCAGCCTGGGATAGTGGGAGGTGTCCCTGCAGGTGGAACTGGATGAGATTTAAAGTCACTTCCAACTCAAACCACTTCAGGATTCTATGACCTGGCTGAGGACCCCAGTAAAAGGGCACAGGAAGTTCTTCTTCACCCCATGCACCTCATTTTGGGTTTAGCTGGCACTGCCTTTGCCAAGTGCTGCATTTAAAAAGTGCTCCATGTTTTCTAACAGCAGCTCTCGCCGTGTTCATCCTCCTCACCTCCACATCCCACCCATCCCAAAACTCTCCAGAACCTCTGTCCACCTGAGCCGAAGTGGATTAATGTCTCCTTTTTCTCCTCCTGGCTGTTAAAGCTCTCTCCAGCCCTGCCCACATTCATTGCCCTGCTCTGCCCTGCCTTATCCTCTTGTCACCTGTGCCCTCCCACCTCTCTCCGGGATCAGGAGCTGTAAAATGGCTTTTTTTAACCCAAACAGGAGTTAACAGGACATCAAACAGAGCAGATGCTGCAGAGGCCTTCACGCTGCTCAACTGATTCAGCTGCAGGAGCAGAAACAGTTGGAAATGTGGGGAAAAACCTCTTTTGTAAAGCATTTTCCTTATCCTCCTTATACCTTCCTTGTGCCATTTTGGCATCTCTGTGTCCTTTCCCCACTAAAACACATTGAGATGCACATCACACCTCATTTTGGGGTTCAGCTGGCACTGCCTTTGCCAAGCGCTGCATTTAAAAAATGCTCTGTGTTTTCTAACAGCAGCTCTCCCCTTGTTCATCCTCCTCACCTCCACATCCCACCCATCCCAAAGCTCTCCAGAACCTCTGTCCTCCTGAGCCGAAGTGGATTAATGTCTCCTTTTTCTCCTCCTGGCTGTTAAAGCTCTCTCCAGCCCTGCCCCACCTTATCCTCTGTCACCTGTGCCCTCCTGCCTCTCTCTGGGATCAGGAGCTGTAAAATGGCTTTTTTTTTGGTTTGTTTTTTGGGGTTTTTTTGGTTTGTTTTTTTTTTTTTTTTACCCAAACAGGAGCTAACAGGACATCAAACAGAGCAGATGCTGCAGAGGCCTTCACACTGCTCAGCTGATTCAGCTGCAGGAGCAGAAACATTTGGAAATGTAGGGAAAAACCTCTTTTGGAAAGCGTTTTCCTTATCCTCCTTATACCTTCCTTGTGCCATTTTGGCATCTCTGTGTTCTTTCCCCATGAAAACACATCGATATGCACATCACACCTCATTTTGGGGTTCAGCTGGCACTGCCTTTGCCAAGTGCTGCATTTAAAAAACGCTCTGTGTTTATAACAGCAGCTCTCCCCTTTTTCACCCTCTCACCTCCACGTCCCACCCGTCCCAAAGCTCTCCAGAATCTCTGTCCAGGCAGTTGGCACTGCCCTTGCCAAGTGCTGCATTTAAAAAACGCTCTGTGTTTTATAGCAGCAGCTCTCCCCCTGTTCATCCTCCTCACCTCCACGTCCCACCCATCCCAAAGCTCTCCAGAATCTCTGTCCAGGCAGTTGGCACTGCCCTTGCCAAGCGCTGCATTTAAAAATCACTCTGTGTTTTATAACAGCAGCTCTCCCCCTGTTCATCCTCCTCACCTCCACGTCCCACCCATCCCAAAGCTCTCCAGAGCCTCTGTCCTCCTGAGCCAGCCCATTCCCTCCTGGAAATCCCTCAGCCATCCACAGAGGCTGGATGCAGGCAGCCCTGGAGCTCCAAACCACTGCAGCTTCTCTCCTGCTGCATCACCAACGCCATGGGAACCTGCCCAAGCCGAGAAAATAAATCTCCACCGGAGACGGGGCTGCGTCCAAAACCTCGTGCCAAGGAGAAGAGAACAAACAGAAAAAGCAACGCTTGACCCCCGAGGGAAACAGCACCAGAATGAGCTGGGTGAAGGTGCTGACTCTGCTGGAATCCAAGAGGGAGGGGAGGGAATTCAGGGGAGTGGGCAGAGGGTGGGATGGGTTCCAGCTCCCCCCGAAAAGCTGCAGTTCTGCGTGATCTGCCCCTGGGGTGGTGCAGAGCTTGGGGCAGCTGCTCTTGGAGGAGGAAACCGAATTTTAATTCTGTAAAATTCCTTTTCAAGCCTCTCCCAGCCCCTGACTCCAAACAAGCTGCTCCTTGGGAAGTGTTTGAAGGAGAAGTTTGGGATTAATTCCAGGCAGCTGAAGGAGCCCTTGAAACACCCTGGGCTCAGCACTGGGGGATGTGGGGCATGAGCAGCTCCTGGAAAACCTGAGCTCCCCATTCTTGGAACTTGAGAGAGGAAATTTTATTCTCCCATGGGATTAGAGAGGATGGACTGAGGGAAATCATCAGGTGCTGAGGAGGAACAATTTTCTGTACCAACAGAGAAAACCACAGGGCTGAAGAACTTCATGGGGACATCAGAGATCTGTGCTCGTGTGGCAGCCCCTGAGGGAACTGGGTGGAGACAAGCCATCCCATTGGTGAAACAACCAGAATTACCCTTTTTTCCCTCACTGTTGCCCATCTCAGTGAGATTTCCCAGCAGAGGAAATGCAGATGGCACCTAAAAATGAAGAGTGCTGCTCTCAGAGGGAGCAGGACCTCTTGGCAGTGCAGATGCTCAGCTGAGGGTCCTGAGCTGCCGGGACAGGATAAAACTCACCTTCCACAGGATAAAACTCACCTTCCACAGGATAAAATTCCCCCACCCCTCCACAGAAACTCCTCCAAATCCTCACTGGAAATATTCCCCCAAAAGCCAATATTTCCAGGCTGCCTCTGATTCACCTGCAGTCAGCTCAGGAGGAGCAAGAAAGCCACAAATGTCCGCGAGGCACTGGGAAGAGCTCAGGCCTTGACATTTTCGGGCTGGTTCAGGCACCAGCCTCGTTCACCATCACCCACTCCCTCTGCTCAGAAAGCCTTGCAGCAGGTGGAGAGAAAATAACCTTTCCCCAGGGAAATTTTCTTCCTGACCCTGATTAATTAGAAGCTGCCTGGTGCCCTGGAGCACGGAGATGAGCCCAGAGGAGGAAAGCCAAGGCAGACAAAAGGGAGCCCAGGGGAAGCTGCAGGTACTGCCAGCTGACAAACTGGGGCTGGGAGTGTAAACCAGCCTGCAAGGGGATCTAAAAGCAGTTTAAAGTGCGGTTTCCTGCCGTAAAAGCAAGACACTTTCCTCCCTGGGAATCGCTGAGGGTCTCCTGGGCTGAATCTCATTTCCTCCGTAATGAAAATTAATAGGAGTGGTAAGGGCTGAGGCGAGGAGGAGCTGCAGCTCCACTTCACTGCTGCTCTGCGCTGTTCCCTGGGATAAAAACCCAGGCAGTGCCTACATTTTAATTCTGTCAGGGATACGTTTGCAGCCAATATCCCCCTCGGAATGGCCACAATAACCAGTGAAGCACGAGGTCAATTTGCTGGCTGTGGCACAGGGAGTGCAGCGCTCCGACATCACTTATTTCCACCATGTGTTCTCTTCCAGATAAAGAACTTCTCTCCCCTGGGCCTGCTTCTCTCTCTGCTGACAGGGTGACAAAGATTCCTGGTGAAAACCAAACCAAAAAAGCAGGGAAAGTGCAGTTTTTTCCATGAGAGTCATCGGAAAATACCTCTCCGGGAAAGGGAGCAAAAGATTTTTTGGATTTGGATTCAAAAGGTTGCAGAGTTGTAACAGTCCTTCCTTTTCTCCTGGATTAGGACACGAAGTTAGAAGGGAAAAAAGAGAAAAATGGAAAGTCAAAGAGTATCAGATATGAGAAAGGACCTTTGCAAGAGATTTCCAGGCAAGGAAAGCTCCTGTCACCTGCACTGAGGAGGCTTTATAAGATAAAACCTGATTTTCGTTGCGTGAGGCCTAAAATTTTATTCATAAGATCGTGCAATTAATGGAGTGAAGAGGATCAAACAGTGGAGCTAAAACAACGTGGGGATGAGCAAAGGAAAATGGAGTTTCCAAAGAGCAACACTTAAACAGGTCGTGTCAGAAGAGAAAATAGATCAAATTTTAGGTTTATATCCCAAAAGGGATGGAAATGCTGAGTGTTCTGGAACCCAAACATGGGATAGGATGTCCCAAATCAGCTGTCTGCTTATCAGAGGGACATTAATCCCATTTTCTCACCATTCTCCTCATGGTCCAGGCTGGTATTTCCACACTGAAGGAAGGGGCAGAGCCGGCAAGGATATTTCCCTTCCCAGATGGATTTCCAAGGCTCAGACTCAGCAGAGCCTGTGGTTTCGAACAGGTTCCTTCCTTCCCAGGGTGACAACATCAGCAGCAGAGGACCTAGAGCCACGACTCGAGGGCCACCACTCACTCAGTCTTTATTTAATTTAACATTCATGAGCCATCCCAGCAGGGCAGCTCCAAAATCCTCCACTGCTGAATCAAAATGCTGCATAAATGCCTATTTGAAGTTATTTGGTAGAAATAAAGTGACCTTCAGAAGCGCAGATTCCACGTTGCAGAAATCTCCCAGGAATGAGTCCCCTGGACCCACAAATCTCATGGCTCTGCTTGGCACAGGCAGAAAATCCAACTGGGACACAGTAAATATCACATGAATTATAATCCAAGCCCTGATGCTCCTTGGAAAGGAGGCTTGAAGGTGGGCTGGCAGAGAAAGAGATGGAAATGGGTCTAAAATCGGTATTAATTGAAGGGTTTGGATGAATTAAGGACCTGAACACACACAAATAAATTGGTTTAGCTGAGAACACCATCCTTGCTGGAATTACACCTGGTCCGAATCACTTCAAGCTGCCAGATAAACCTGAAATTTTCAGATTCCTGAGGAAATTCTTTGGTGCTGACTGGCTTTCAGCCTGAAAACTCTGCAGCGCTGCTGATTTTCCCAAGAATTGCTGATTTTTTCAAGGGAAGGGCTCCAGAAGTGAACTTGAAGCCACCCAGCAGTGCCAGCCCTGAGATCTACAGCTCTCCACGTCCTCTAAATCCAGAGGACTCCTGGAATTTCTCATCAGGGCGGAGAGAAGGCATCTGCTGGAGAGGCCTGAGGTACCTGGCTGCCCTCCCCAGAGCATCAGATGCTGCAGCAGAGAGGAACAAATGCTGGAACATTCCACAATTCCACAAATCCCTGGAATGCTGAGTCACAGGCAGAGGATTCCACAGCAAAGGGCAAACAGCCCTGGCTGGAGGTGACCCTCCTGTCCCCAGCCCTCTCGTCCTGCTGGCCACCACAGCAGAAGGAAAATCCACACAAATCCCAAAATTCTGCACGTGCAGTATAAAGTGATCGCATTTCAAACAGCTCCAAGGAGGATGTTTGGAAAAGAAATGGGGTTAAAGCTGAGTCTGCATCCATTGTTCCCTCTCTCTCCACCGGAAAATTAACATTTTCTCGGCTAATCCTGAACGATGGAAATGGCTCTTGTGCCTGGCCTGACCTGGCTCAAAGCCTTCCAATAAAACACCGATTTCAGGTTCTCTGTACTTTCCTTTTGCAAAGCTCCTGCCTATTTCTTGCTGCTTGCAGCAATGCCCTCTCCTTCATCCCAAAATAAAAAAGAAATAATAGAAAATATAATAAATAATAAAAAATAAATTTAAAAAATAATAAAAAATAAATAAATAATAAATAAATAAATAAATAATTAATTAAAATGCTGAATTTAATCTAACGATGCCTTAGTGCACAGCTGGAATTCTTTCTGTCCCAGGATGTGATGCAGGAAGGTCAGTCCAGGTCACAACCACAAGGAAGGAGAAGTGGTACCCAGTGCAGAATCACAGAATCATCAAATGGCCTGAGTTGAAAGAGACCTTAAAGTCCATTTTTTTCCAACCCTAAGGACACCTTGGACACAAGGACACCAAGGACATCCAAACCCCTCAGACACTTCCAGGGCTGGGGCACCCACAGCTTCTCTGGGCAGCTCCTCATTCATTTTATTTTGTGGGAAAATTCTCCATCCCCTCCCTGTTTTTCCCTGTGTTCCAGACCATTAAATCCCAATCACAGCCACTCCCTCCCCTCCCAGCATCTCCGTGTGTCCCACGGAACCTTCCCAGCATCTCCACCTCTTCCCTCCATCCCTCCACCCCCAGGATCAGGATTTTCCCGTTCCATCCCCACTTTTGGGGCTGCTCCTGAGAGCCCAGCAGCTCTGCGGGAGTTAATCTGCTCCATCCCAGAGGAGCAGCTCCAGGCTGGCTTTGCAGCCATCCATCAGCAGCATTTACATGAGAACTGTCAGGCGCAAATCGGAAGCGAGGTGATGTGAAACAATCCTGTCTGAGGGTTTTTAGCGCTCCTTACAAATTGCCGCGGTGAATAACTTGTTGCCTGTATTTATCCCTTTTCAAATTGTCTCTTAGCTGCACTCATCCATCTTCATTCCTCCCCGCCCGCTGCAGAGGCTCTCAGCTGCTGCCTCATTATTTTCCATTTGTGCACTGCCACTTGGCTCAGGCACACGGAGCAGCCCCGGGAGGAGATCCATCCCTGGGTGATGCCACTGAGGATTTCTGGGGACAGATCCACCCCTGGGATGATGCCACTGAGGATTTCTGGGGATAGATCCATCCCTGGGTGATGCCACCAAAGGTTTCTGGGGACAGATCCATCCCTGGGTGATGCCACTGAGGATTTCTGGGGACAGATCCATCCCTGGGTGATGCCACTGAGGATTTCTGGGGACAGATCCATCCCTGGGTGATGCCACTGAGATTTCTGGGGACAGAACCATCCCTGGGGTGATGCCACTGAGGATTTCTGGGGACAGATCCATCCCTGGGTGATGCCACTGAGGATTTCTGGGGACAGATCCATCCCTGGGTGATGCCACTGAGGATTTCTGGGGATAGATCCATCCCTGGGTGATGTCCCCGAGTGTTTCCGGGGACAAATCCATCCCTGGGGCGATGCCACCAGAGGTTTCTGGGGACAGATCCACCCCTGTGTGATGCCACTGGGATTTCTGGGGACAGAACCATCCCTGGGTGATGCCACTGGGGGGTTGTGGGGACAGATCCATCCCTGGGGTGATGCCACTGAGGCTTCCTGTGAATCCTGCCTGGCCTTTCTCACATTCCCACTCATCCCTGAGTGTGGGAGGGATCAAAGCATTGGCCCCAGCCAGGACAGCCACCCTGGAAGGCAGAGCCCCTGCTCCTAAATCCAGAGGTTTTCCAGCCCCTGCTCCTAAATCCAGATGTTTTCCAGCCCCTGCTCCTAAATCCAGAGGTTTTCCAGCCCCTGCTCCTAAATCCAGATGTTTTCCAGCCCCTGCTCCTAAATCCAGAGGTTTTCCAGCCCCTGCTCCTAAATCCAGAGGTTTTCCAGCCCCTGCTCCTAAATCCAGAGGTTTTCCAGCCCCTGCTCCTGCATCCAGGGGTTCTCCAGGGCACGAGGAGCTTCACTCACACATTTTTCCGTGAGATGTTGGAGATGCCAGCCAGGCTCGGTGTGTCCTTGCACCGAGAGCCACCTCAGGGTGTGACAGCAGTGACAGCTCCTCTGCTGGAGCCACAGCTCCCTCACTCCCCTGTGCACACGAGGGATGTCCCAGCAGTGCTGCGCTGGGGCTGCAGCAGCACCCGCAGCCTGATCAGAGCAGATCAGAGCTGTCACTGGGGACAGACACCACACTTGGAGCAGCTTCAGCTCCAGCCCTGCTCCATCACAGCCACAGCTGCTCAAGTGCTGCCTCCAGCTCTGCCTGCGCCAGATTTTTATTCCATCCTTCTCTCCCAGTCCCCTCACTGCTCCATCACAGGAATGTTGTCTTCCATCCTCAATCCCCTTCCACCAAACACCTTCACCCCAGCCACCCTCACAGCTCCCTGCTCATTTTAAACCCCTTAAAATTAAATATATTGCTTCTCCCGTGCTCCAGATTTCCCTCTCTCCTTCATTTGCCATTCCCTGCCCCACATCCCCAAAGCACTGCTCTCCCTAATTTGCACTCAGCGCTGCCTCGTTTTTATTTGCTTCCGAAAAGCCTTCAAGTGGCAGTGTTTGTGTGAAAGATGCTATCCAAAATAAACTTCTATTGTGCCATAAATCCCAGGCGAAGCACAGCTAAGATAGGTGCAAAATTACAGCCTGCAAGGAGGTGCTTTGAGAGCTCCTACTTTTCTGTAGGAGGGAAAGAACCATTCCCTCACTGGGGAAAAGTGTGGCTTGGATTATTCGAGAGGTCAGGCTCTCCTCTCGGGGCTTGTCTCTTCAAATTCGTAACTCCAAAGGTCAGGTTTTGTTCAAAATGCACCCAAAGCCCTGGAAAATCTGTGGATCTGTCTCGGGAGAGTAGAAGAAGGAAATCAGGTGTTTCCAAAGCTTTCATAAAAAGAGGGATGAGGCTCCCAAAATTCTCCAGTGTGAAAATCCGGAATCATGATTATCTCTCTGCATCCATAGCTGGGACAAGAATCATCCAGAGTAACAAAAAATAATTTAAAAACCCAAATCAAACCCCAAAAAAGGAAACTAAAACTCTAAAAGGAAACTAAAACCTTAAAAGGAAACTAAAACCCTAAAAGGAAACTCTTTCCCCTAGATTAGGGATAAAACACTTCCTAAACCCATCAGAGCTCACCCCCTTATGCAAAAATATTAAAAAACCTTAGGGGCCTGTGCAGTATTTTTGTGATTATTCACCATTCAGCAAAGGACCCAGAGAAATTACACAACCATGAGGAGGAAAAACATTTGACCAAGCTGAGTTTGTTTTTTGATCTTATCTAGAAATTCTGCCCTGGGCCATCATTTGAGTGATGCTGGGATTTTGGGGGTGGCTTTTATTATTTTAGGTTTTTCCTCTCTTCCCATAATGACATTAATTTTAATAAGTTTTCTCCTGTCATGAAGCAGGAATACCCTGAAAACCAGGATTCCTTTTTAGCAGAAAACCCTGAGATAAGGTAACTCCAATTAAATAAAAAGGAAAAAACCCCAAAGAGGACAACAAAATAGGGAAGTAATTAAAATTTACAGCTGTTGGATAAACACTCACTGATTTATTTTGCCTTCCTCCAATCCATTTCTCAATGATCCTAAACATCTGGCAGGCAGAGGAGGAGGAATGCTGCATTTGAGAGGGGTTTAAGGATATTTTGGGGGAAAATTCACTGCAAGGGGGGGTTTGGAGTCATATTTTTATTTTCTAGTGTGGAGCTGGAGGAAAAACCGACCCCAAACTTGCCCTGCCTAATTCACCTCTGTAAACATGGGACGTTCCAGGTACTCAGGATGGGAGAAAGTGAAATTTTGAAACACAAAACACCAGCAAAAAATTAATTATTATTAATTATAAATTAAATTATTATAAATTATAAAAGAATTATAAAATAAATAAATTATTTCGGGACAACCAGCGGTGTTACACCCAAGGAAACGAGCGCCTGAATTCCGATTTTATAAATAAAAAGGATATTTTGAACTAGGCGTAAGAAAATAAAGTGCACTGCTTTTGACACGGGGAGAAAAAAAGTTCTTCCCTTGTTCCCTAGCAGCTTAAAAGCTGTCAATTAGCAAATCCCTATGCAAATGTGCTCCAACTTGACAGGCAGAGCTCCAAAACAGTGATAACACCACGGGGAAAAATGCACCAAGAAGCACAATATTTACAGAAAGCGGCAACACCAGGTAAATATTTCCATGTGCTAGAAAATGTGTACGTTTCGAGCGTTCTCAGCATTGCTTTCATGGAATTATTTGCATCGAGAAGGGCGGGGGGAAAAAGGCACGGTGCAAAATAAATACAGGGATCGCTAAAAAAAGGTGAAAAATGGGAGGTTTAGACAACAGAGTGTCAGACAGGAGAGTGCTGAGGCAATGAGTTGTGTTCTCAGGCGGAATTCGCTCGCCCTTTAACAGAAATTTGGGATCTGTTCAGCCCTTTAGCAGAAATTTGGGATCTATTCAGCCCCTTAGCAGAAATTCAGGATCTATTCAACCCTTTAGCAGAAATTCGGGATCTGTTCAGCCCTTCAGCAGAAGTTTGGGATCTACTCAGCCCTTTAGCAGAAATTCGGGATCTATTCAGCCCTTTAGCAGAAGTTTGGGATCCGTTCAGCCCTTCAGCAGAAGTTTGGGATCTACTCAGCCCTTTAGCAGAAGTTTGGGATCTATTCAGCCCTTCAGCAGAAGTTTGGGATCTGTTCCCTCTCTGGTGTTGGGGTCACTTCCCAGAGCACTCCACCAAGGCTGGAGTTTTCTCCAGGATTTTGCTGAGGGAGCAGAGCTCAGCCACAGCCAAAAGGCTCCAGATGTGCTCAGGGGAGTTCCTGCAGCTCAGCAGAGCCAGGGGAACAGTTTGGTGCTCACTCACAGAGCTCCTGCTTTGCTTTGTTGGCATTAAATTGCTCTGGGGAGGGAGGAAAGGAGAGAAGGAGAATTTCCAGCTGGCATTGGGTGGGTAACTCACCCCAAAAAAACCCAGGAAAGTAAAGAGTTGCAGCAGTGGAAAATATCTTATGGTCAGCAAAATCAGGTGCTCCTAAAAGCCACACTGACCCCCTGGACAATGGGCACTTCCTACTTTTCCATACTGAATTTTGGGGCTTTGCAGCCAAGGGATGCTGAGAGAAGAGCTGGGATCACATCAGGCTGGTCTAAAATTCTCCAGGCTGGTCTAAAACACTTCAGGCTGGTCTAAAAACGTCCAAGATAGTCTAAAACACTCCAGGCTGGTCCAAAACTCTCCAGGATAGTCTAAAACACTCCAGGCTGGTCCAAAACTCTCCAGGATAGTCTAAAGCACTCCAGACCAGTCCAAAACTCTCCAGGCTGGTCTAAAACTCTCCAGGCTGGTCCAAAACACTCAACACAGCACTTCACAGATGCACCAGAAAAAGGGGATTGACTTTTTTGGGGACAAGACAGGTTGTGCCCTGTCCCCCCTTGGAGAAGCCTCACCCTGCACTTGAGATAAAAAGGCACTGAAGAAATGGTTTAAGGTTATTTGGGGTGATATTTAAGTTATATTTAGGGTCATTTGATCATCTGCCTCAATAGCCACTGAGCTCTTGGAAAAATTCACTCCTAGGGAGGATCAAAGCAGAGCAGGCAGGGGAATATCCCAGCAAGGCTCTTCCCCTAGTAACTATTGCAGCAGAACAGCACAGCCTGAGCAGCTGATCACTGAATCCACACAGGCTCATCTCCTGAAAACACTCCTTTCCTTGAGGTATTTTTTCTTGTTATATCATTTTGCAAGGGCAGGAGGAAATTTGATGGAAAGCAAGCCTTGATACGAAAATATTTTGATTCCCTCTTTATTTGCTGTTGAGGCAGAAGAAGATTTAGTTCAGCTTTTTTTTTTTTTCACCAGACACAATCGGCGTTACGTTTCCTAGGGGAAATGTGTCACAAAAGTTTTGCTGCTGGCGCTGGAAGGTTTTCCACGAGCACACAGAGGGCCCTAAAAACAGGAGAGCAAAGCAATTCACTGCAAGTCAGACTCAATGTGCCTCATTAGAGGAGAGGAGGTTCTGTGCCTGGACCGGGGTTTTATTTCAGCTCCCAATTACCAATTAAAATCGTGCATTTTAAACACTTCCCAATCACCTGGGCCATTATAACCCCACAATAATCGATGTAGGGGACGAGTAGCCCTTCCCCAACCCCCAAAAAGCAATCTAGGGGATAACAGCAGCACTCCCTAAGGAAAGGAGACATGGATTTTGAAATAATAAACTTAAATAATAAAACACCACCCCCTCCCCAAGCCCAGCTCTCCGGCTTGCTGATCTCACTAATGATGATTAGCCCTTCGAGCAGTGAGTAGGAAGACTCCAGCTTGGTTCTGCACAGATATTTATTACCCGGGCTGCCCTTTGATCCTGTTGAGTCTAATTGAGGCTGGCACACAGCTCGGGGTTGCTGATGGATCCGCACCATAAAGGATCTCTGCAGACAGATGGAAGTTCCACCATTTCTCCTTTTCCCTGCCATTAGAGCAGCGCTGGCTCCTTGCTTTGCCTCGCTCTTTAATTACCAGGCATATGGAAACGTCGGGAGCGCTGAAGCCGAGGCCCCTGCACAGATTTCAGTGCTCATTCCTGCATCTTTGAGCCACTGTTTTGTCCTTTTTAAAGG
This sequence comes from Acanthornis magna, assembly GCA_036785705.1. Classification (NCBI taxonomy): domain Eukaryota; kingdom Metazoa; phylum Chordata; class Aves; order Passeriformes; family Acanthizidae; genus Acanthornis; species Acanthornis magna. The sequence goes on from JAWUZG010000038.1 coordinate 1,094,247, forward strand.
CTCAACTCCTAAAAAATCCCCTCCAACATCACCCAGAAACAGAGATCCCTCAGCGAGATGCTGCTCTGAGTTTGTGAGGGTTCAGTGGAAGCAACCAAAAATCTCTTTACTTCTGCTTTTAGGAGCACCTGATTTCATTGACCATAAGATATTTTCCACTGCTGCAACCTTTTACTTTCCAGGGGTTTTTTCGGGGTGAGTTACCCACCCAGCTCCACGTGCCAGCTGGAAATTTTGTTCCTTCTCTCCTTTTCTCCCTCCCCAGAACAACAATTTAAAGCCAACAGAGCAAAGCAGGAGCTCTGAGTCCACAAGTGAGCACCGAACTGTTCAGTGGAAGCAACTGGCAAAATTCCCACTGCACAGAGGCGGAATCCCTTTGCCAGAGCACGATTCCCTGTTCCAGAGTCTGATTGCCTGTTCCAGAGCCCGATTCCCTTTTCCAGAGTCTGATTCCCTCTTCCAGAGTCTGATTCCCTTTTCCAGAGCCTGATTCCCTTTTCCAGAGTCTGATTCCCTTTTCCAGAGCCCGATTCCCTTTTCCAGAGTCTGATTCCCTCTTCCAGAGTCTGATTCCCTTTTCCAGAGTCTGATTCCCTCTTCCAGAGTCTGATTCCCTTTTCCCTTTTCCCAGTTCCCTTTTCCCCAGCCCGATCCCCTTTTCCCAATTCCATTTTCCAGGGCCTGATTCCCTTTTCCCGAGCCCAATTCCCTTTCCCCAATCCCCTTTTCCCGAGCCCCTTTTCCCAAGCCCCATTCCCTTTTCCCGATCCCCTTTTCCCAATCCTCTTTTCCCAATCCCCTTTTCCCGATCCCCATTCCCTTTTCCTGACCCCCTTTTCCCTTTTCCCAATTCCCATTTCCCTTTTCCCAATCCCCTTTTCCCAATCCCCTTTTTCAAATTCCCCTTTCCCTTTTCCCCATTCCCTTTTCCCGATCCCCTTTTCCCAATTCCCATTTCCCTTTTCCCAATCCCCTTTTCCCCATTCCCATTTCCCTTTTCCCCATTCCCATTTCCCTTTTCCCCATTCCCTTTTCCCGATTCCCATTTCCCTTTTCCCAATCCCCTTTTCCCCATTCCCTTTTCCCGATCCCAGCAGCTCTCTCAGACGAGCCCAACCATCATCAGCTCCGTTAGCTCGGGCGATGCTCTCCTCATAGCTGGAGGTCCTCGCACCTCATCAGCTCCTCGCCGGAGCATTTATCCCATAACAGCTCTCCGAAATGTCAGGCACCCGCGAAAAGCCGAGAGGCTGCAGCTCCTGGCTGCTTTCTAAATATCAAGATGCCATTAGCCGCGCTCGGTGCCCTCCAGGAAGCCAAACGAGAGGACAATGGCCATTCCTGGGGTTTTTGTGGCTCCCTCCTCTCTGGATTCCCGTGGGGATAACGATGCTGCTTCCCCAGGACCCCCACCCCGTCGGGAATCCAATCCCTTGGATTCAAGGCACATTAGAGCGGGAAAAAGGGAAAAAACTCCTGGGAAAAGGGAGTTTTCCAGCTGGTGTTCATCCCAAAATGAGCGGCACATCGGGGATGGCCCAGACCCAAAGAGCTCCTGGCTCCCAGCTCACTGGGAAGGTGACTCTCACAGACCTCCTTTACTGGGAGGGATAGAATTTTCCAATTATTTTACAAAAAAAAAGACCCAAAAGGGAATGAAATGTCTCCAATCCGAGGGGAATCTGCCAGGCAGCAACAGCTCTTCCGAAAGGGAGTCCATTAAAATAATCCCCACTGCACCTCACCCTTCCCTGCTCCCTCAATTATCTGACATTTCCTTGTTTTACCTCCATTTTCAAATCAAATCCTCAATAAAACAAACCCGAGAGGGGAAACAAACCCGAGGGGAATGGGGGAAGGGGAGGATGGAGAGGTGACATTCATTTTCCCCCCTCCCCGAAAGAGGCACCTGACAATTCCTGTGCCGAGCGTGTGACAGTCGCTTTCAGGGGAATAATTGACTCCCTGTCAATTAGACAGGGAAATCAGATCAAAGTGAAGAGAAGATTTCTATAAAAAATCATAAAAAACCCTGAAATGAACAGAGAATGGAGGGAAATAAGATGTACAGAGTGGTCTAAAGCACTCTTGGAGTGTCCAAGTGTGGGAAAGAATGGAGAGGGAGCCTTTGGATAAGGGATGGGAATAAAACCAGCAGTTCCCTCTGGTTGGAATCACTTCAGTGCTCCCACAGACCTGGGGAAATTATATTGAACATTAAAAATTCCATCTTCTGGTCAAGAAAAGTGCCTGAACACCTGGAGACATCCCAAGGAACATCTGGATGGAAAGGCTGCTCTGACTTCTCTGCTCAGGACATGGAGAACTGTCCCGTTCCCCTCCTTTCAAAGGCTGAAAATCCATGGGGGAAGTGGGAAATTCCACCCCTTTAGGGTGAAATTCAGAAGGAAAATTCCCATTTTCGGAACACACAGGGGTTTGTGTACATCTGTACACTCCCATCCCAGCATGCAGCATTCCCAACAGCCAAGTCTCCACAAATATTTCCCCGCTTTCAGATTTTTGCCACTTCTCCCTTTTTTCCCCCCATTTTTTCTCTCCTTTAGGAAAAAAAAGAAAACAAAACCCTCTCCCTTTGCTTTCCTTCCCCTCCCATGGAATCCCTCACTCCTCCGTTCCCTTTCTCAATTTCCACTCTCTGTTTCACCGAGTCCAATTCAATTTAAACCAAATTACTTTATCGGTGCCACTGAAACCCAGGGCTTGCAGGAGCCATTAGGAACGTGTTCAACCCCACATTATGGAAAAAATATTTAAGGGAACGAACGCTCCAGCAAATGGAATCAATACATTCCACGTGAAGCATTAGCAGGGACGCGAGGAAAGGAGTTGGAGTCAAACTCAAGTGCACTGCTCAAAATTCAGAGCTGATAATGTGCTAGGACATAACCAAGAGCATTCCAAGCGCCCTGATTTCAGCAGCAGCCTCTCCCAAATGGATGAATTCTCGTTTTTTCAGGGATTCAGGGCTGAGAGCTGGAGCTGTTTCCTTTGGATCTCTTCCTGGCTGTGCTGCTGCCAACGAATCCTCACATCTCTGCCACTTGTGAGTCACGTCTCAGATGGAGCTGAGGGTGGGCAGAGGCATTTTTAGACCCAAGGAGGAGGGTGTCTGCGGCCAGTTTTAGCAGTTGGCCTCGAATGGCATCGGATCCCAAAGGTTTCGCCTGGTTTGTGTTGATTTTCTCTGTTAATAATTGTTAATTACTGCGCTGGGGCAAAGAAGCCTCACCCAGGACAAGCAGATTCCTAATTACTCTAAAAATCCATGCCATTCCACCCTTCCTGAAGGAATCAGGAGCCTTCCCTCTCCTCAAACCCATTAAAAAAAAACCCTTTTATTTCCCCCCTATCACTGAGCCAGCCCAGCAAAGCTTTGCCTGGTGCACTTCAGAGAGAGCAAGAATTTGTTGGATGAGCTGTGGCGCTAAAATCAAAGCTTAAAACCCAGACCTGACCACCAAAACCCAAGGTTTTAAAGGAGAAAGGAATCACCCACCAGTTGCACAAAAAAATAGCAAAATGTACCTTAGTAAATTCGCATTGAACAGCATTTAACATGTGGATAAACAAATCACGAAAAGCAGGAGATGGTAATTCAATTTTTTTTGTTATTCTCGAGTAATAAGTGATAGGCTCAGCCTCAGAGTCCTCCTGGGAATGGCACAACTTTTAAAGGCACCTCAAATCCCAGGTAAGGAATATTATAATTATTCCAGAGGAGGAATAATATTAATTATTATCCCAGATAAATCACGTCAAACACCTGGCAGAGCACCACATGTGCCTCAGCCTGCACCACCACAGCCGAGTGAGAAGCTACAAACACTCATTGATAATGTTTGTCACAACAAAGAACAACAAAATAATGGTGATAAATATTAACTCAGCTGAATTCCGAGTGTTAAATTACACCTTCCATGTCTGCTTTAAGCAGGGAGCTGAGGATCCAGCTGCCGACAGGAGTGGATTAATCATTATTAATAGGGATGGTTATCTCCTCTTCTGCTTTACGTGTCCTTAATAGCACAAAATGCTTGTGAAATAATTCGCTGTTCATCATAACTGATTGCTTTCCTCCAAAACCTCATTCCTCTGAGCCTTCCCTGTGTGGGACTGACTCTCCACCTGGCAAACTTCGCTCCCTGACCAATCTCGAGACCTTGCAATGCCTTTTACAAATATTTCCAACGCAGCTTCTGTCTGCACTTCTCTCTGTTTGCTTTTTATTGCTCTTCCCCCGCGAGCCCTGCAAATAAAAATTAATTTCGGAGCGTGCTGCAAACAAAGCTCGTCCTGGAAAGGCCTCCAGTGGAATTATGGATGATGTTTTAGCTCCAGCAGTGCCTTCCTGGCTGGGCTGAGCAGGCTCCTTCATCCCTCAGCATCCTCCTGGGGCTGCAGAGGAGAGGGAGGGCATGGACCCAGGGCTGGAAGAACCCCAAGGAATCCTCGGGAAAAGGATCTCGGTGACCAAAATCACCTGCAGCAGCTGGGCTGAGAACAGCCCATCGCTCAGAGAGGTGCAGGCTTCCAGAAAAATCCAGCAGGACTATCCCAGCAGGAAAATCCCAGTGGGAATATCCAGCGGGAAAATCCAGCGAGAAAATCCATCAGGAAAATCCAGCAGGAGTATCCCGACAAGAAAATCCCAGTGGGAATATCCCAGCGGGAAAATCCTGCAGGAATATCCAGCAGGAATATCCAACAGGAATAACCAAGCCGGAAAATCCAGCAGGAAAATCCAGCAGAAATATCCAGCAGGAAAATCCAGCAGGAATATCCCAGCAGGAATATCCCGACAGGAATATCCTGACAGGAAAATCCCAGCAGGAACATCCAGCAGGAAAATCCAGCAGGAAAATCCCAGCAGGAAAATCCAGCAGAAATATCCCAGCAGGAATATCCAGCAGGAACATCCCACCAAGAACATCCCAAATCCCCTCCCTGGGCAGGCAGGGAGCCCAGCAGCAGCTCTGGGCGATGGGCAGGGACAGCAAAAGTCACACTGGGCAGCGAAAGAAGCCAAATCCATCATTCCAGCAGCACCCTCGGGTGGAAAAGCAGCCCGAATTCCCTGGTTAGACACACACTGCCACATTCTGCTCCAAAGCAGACCCTTGGCCATGGGATGCTGAACACGGAGCCCTGGAGGTGAATCCTGCCAGGCTGATGGGGAAATCCCAGCCCTGAGGAATCTCAGCAGCTCCCGTGGCCATCAGACACTCGGAGTGCTGAGGAAGGATCACTGAGGCTCTCGGCAGGAGGAGAACAGTTGGGATGGGAGTTGGGGAAAGAGAAAAATCAGATTTGGATATCCACAGTTTCCCTTTCCTCAGAGCATCAGATGAGGATTTCACACTGGGACAGCCCAAGAGTTTTATTGCTGTGTAACAGCTCCAGAGATCCCTTCCCTGCCGGAATTTATTGTGGGATCGCTGAGGAGAGGAGGAGAACACTGACCCAACAGAGAAACAGAACCCTTGCATTTCCCCTTCCTCCACACAGTAATGCCTAACTCTGTCTGGAATCACTCCCCAACCCTCTCAGGCAGTGTTTGCTGAGATCTATTTGCATTATTTCAGGTTTGTGGCCTCAGGAGAGGCAGATCCTTCATCCCAGAGGTGGAGAAGGGATCAGGGCATCTCTTTCCCTCCTTCCCACAGGTTCCTCACTCCCCTGCAGCATGAAGTGCCCACAATTCTTCGAGCACCACCTCGAGAGCGCTCAGAGGAAAGGGCAAAGCAGCAAATTTATCTTTTTATTTATTTATTTATTTATTTATTTTCTCCCCAGTGGAGAGGCAGCTGCAGCTCGCACCTTTAAAAAGCCGAGATTTGTTTACTGCCTGTCCAGAGACGAGGGGAGCGAAAAATGCACTCTGAGGGAACAGCTCTGAATCCACAAAAAACAAAATAAATGAGCCAGAAAGGCTTTTCCCCCTCCTCACTTCACCCCCACCACGATTTCCTAAGCCCCTCCAGAAGCTGGAGGTAATTCCATCCCAGGTGATGGTTCTGGGACACAGAATTCAGACATTAAACTCCAATTCCACACAGGATCTGCAGCCAAAGGCTCATGGAAGGTGATGAGCATCCTGTTGGAATCTCCAGGGGGAAAAAAAATCCTCCTTTTCGGAAGGAAACTGTGGGATAGTGTCTGCTGTCACCTGGGGGTGTGTGAAGTGCAACCTTTCGAGGAATGAACTCACTGAGGAGTGACTGAAACTGGGAAAAACACCAGGGCTGGGAGAGAAATCCCTGCTGAGAATATTCCCATTAAAACACCATCCTGCTTTAACCCCTGACTCAAAAAGTGCAGCAAAACAAAGCTTCAGTCCTAGAAAACATTAAAAAATCTGCCCCTCGTTATCCCCTGCATCCCATTTGTCCATAATTTTTCATTTGAGTTCGTTTAAAACACTTGGTGCCCCTCTAACTCACTGGAGAGCGTTTGAAACCCAAACATTATCAATTCCATTATTTTTATCACTTTTTTTCCACCCTTCCTGACCCTTGAAGTCTCCAGACTGTTTAATTAGCAGAGCCAAAGGAAAAACCATTTATCTAAAGGCATTTTGGAGCTGAGGATTCCTGTCGCAATCTGATAACCACAAAACCTGCCCTCGAATCTTCTGTTTCACAGGAAAAATTGAGAAGTTCTCTCTCGAGGAATAGCAAAGAACCCCAAACAGGAGCGAGGTGCAAACAAATAACCCCAAACTGGTCTGAAAAATGCAAAATTTCTCCTTTTCACATTGAAATGAGTAGTGTTATGGGGAAGGGATATTGAGATTTTTGGAGGGGGGGATAATATTTCCCAATTATTTTCCCTCCTAAGTGATGAAAGGAGGGATTTGGAGCAAAAAGTGAAGGGATAGGGAAGGAAAAGCTGTGGATGAAAACATTTTTTTATCCATTCTCCTCTAAGTCTCTGAGGTGTTTTTGCTGTCTGCAGGTTCCACCTCAGAGCAGGTCCCACCGCAACAAAAAAAACCTAAAAAAGCAAAATTTTTCACAAAAATAAAGGCAAACCGAGCATCCTGCCCTGGAGGAACAGACACTCCCAAGGTAAAGAGGTTTGGAGCTGAGTTCACCCACCCTGATCAGCACAGCCACGAAATTTCTCCAAAAAGTGACAAATACTGAGTTTTTCTGCCAACTCCGTGAGCTAAACAGCACTAGAGATGCTTTTACTTCCCAGATCCATAAGATTTTGCTTTTCTTCTGCTACAAATACACACTTTCCAGGAGATCTGGCAGCAATCTGGAGGGAATAAAACTTCCCAAGGATATTTTGCAACTTCCACTTAAGCTCAGTCTGTCTTTATATTCACTGTCATCTAAACTGTGAATATATTATAATTTCTTCCCCCCCCCCAACTTTCCAATTTTATCCTCTTCCATCAGCGTTGTCATTCCCGGGATGGGAGCTGAGGGATTTTTTTATTTATTTATTTCTCAGGCAAGGAACTTCACCTTTAAATGCGTTCTAACACAAAACATAACAGCCATTACCGGCTCGGGTGGGAAAGTTAATATTTCATTTTCAGGTGTTTTACATCCCGATGGCTTCCCACGAACATCAGAGGTAATTCTCACATATTTCACTGGGAAATGTAATGGGCTGGAAAGACATTCCTGAGTTCTGCTTTCAGCTGAGGCACAGATGGAATGGGGAGCTGCAGAAGTGCAGTGGTGCTGTTTCTGTTTCGGGCAGGATTTCAGGGATTTATTTAAGATATAATCACATTTATGAGGGAGGCGACAGAAGATTTTCTTGCCTTTTGTTTGCTCCCCACACAAATGAGAGGAAAAGGAATGGCTGAATTTCCAATCTTTAAGTCAGTGGCGTGGAAAATTGCATTGATACTTCCCCGGGAAAATGATCAACTTTATTGAACAGCAGCGAAAGCTGCGCATTTGCATGAGGCTTTTAAAAAAGAAATCTTCATCTCCTCTCCCTGAGATGTAAAACAGGAGCTACAACAATTTTATCTCCGAGGATTTAATTGAAGACTGATTTCTTCGGGGGGAGAGGAGGAAAATGTATTGACCAGGGGGGCTCAGGGAGGTAAAACTGGAGGCAAATTGAGCTGAACTCGCTTTGGAGAAGGGGATTTGATGGTTTGGGGTCCTTTCAAATCGAATTTAACTCACACTGGACAAGGTGGGAATGATTCAGGTGACTGCGACGAGCTCACCTTTCAGTGCAGGTAGTGCCCCTCTGCCTGACAAAATCAATGGGAAATGGGATTTCCAATTCATCACGGCAAAGAAATAGAATCTAGGAAATTAATCAAATCACGGGACAGCCTAAAAGCAGCTGAAGGATTTTTATTGCCAATATTTCTTCCCCTGCGAGCAGAAAAAGATCTCATCCTTTATCAAAAACTCTCTGGGCTTTTTAAAGGCCAAGCAAGCACTGAAATCCATCCCTTGTTCTGCATTTATTCCATGTTCCCCTCCTCAGCCATCTCCTCTACTGCTGTACATCGAGGATTCAAGAGTTATTTATTTATAAATTACCACACCTTCCCCCCCTCCAAGCTTTTAACTCACCCTAATTAAAATCCTAACACTGGCAGACTTTGCCCTTAGTTTTCAAATTAAAAGAAAATTCCTGAATCACTCCAGAACAGCCTTTTTTTCCTTATCCCCACGGGGTTCTCCACTCAGGTAATCCTATTAAAAAAAATATCATATGTCTTTGGCAATGCCTGAGCCCCAAAAATTCCCTCTCCTCCCATGGATTTCAAAGGGATTTCTTGCCGGTGCCAGTCTATTCACACTTCAAAACGGCGCCTTTGGGCATCTGAAGTTTGTCAGGCTGATTTCCAGGAGCCCTGGGACCGTGCAAACCTCACATTCCTTGTTAGATCTCATCTGTCTGGAACATTGTGGACAGAGATAAGTCCTCTTGATGTAAAGCGAGGGGAAAAAAAAAAAAAAAAAAAGGGAAAGCTTCTGGAAAGGCCCAGCCCTGGCAGGGCTTTCATTGCTGTTCAAAGGGAGAGCTCCGGGAGGAGCAAGGAGCACCAGGCAGAGGCAGCGCAGCCCGGGGAAGGTGACGGAAAATCCACTCGAGGGTCACACCAATGCACAAAATTGGGATTTCCCAGCTCCCTGTTCAGAGGGGCAGCAGCCACACCGCACCCCCCAGCACAAAACCTGTCCTGGAAGTGCCACATCTCACTCCTGCCCCGTGATTGAATTATTCACACTTTGAACTGCAGGACTCGGATCCATCTCTGGGATTCTTTCCCTCCCAGCTCCGGCAAGTTCCACCAGTGCTGCTGATTAGAGAATTGATCAGTGCCCAGCGCTCAGCCCAGCACAGCCCCAGCTCTGCCAGGGCACGGCACATCCAGAACGGAGATTTCCATCCTCTCCTGGTCCCTCTTTATCCCTCTCCAAACACAGCCTCTGCTCCCACAGCCTCTCAGAGCCCTCCTGCTCAAGATGCTTCCAGCCAGTGCCAGCTCCTGGAGTGAGCGGGAAAGGATGGATAAGGATAAAGATAAGGAATCTCGGGTTCTGATGTTGAGGGCTCGAGGCTGGAGCACCTCCAGCTGGAAGGAGGCAAATCTGGTGTTCTGCTGCCCTGAAAAGCTCCCAGCTCCTTCCTCACCCCAGGGAAGGAACTGGGAAAAAATCCAGGGGGCCAAAAATCCACATTAATCCACACCCCCAGACATTTTGGTCAATGCTCAACATCAGAAGGCAGGAGAGCCCTGAAGTGCTTCCAGCTCCTTCCTGACCACAGTGCTGGAGTGAGGAATAAAGTGTCCTCAGCACATCCATGGGGTTTTTCCTACTCAGGGTGCTCAGCCGAGCCTCTCTCAGATGCAGAATTCTACACTTGCAGAGAGAGCCGGAGCCCCACGGAGAGCACAAAGCTCTGCCAGGGCTGTGCAGAGCTCCCACGCTGGGTTTGTGAGGTTAAGGTGAGGGAAATCAATCCTCAGGCTCCAAATCCTGCTCTGGAACTTGGGATCAATGGTAAGGATCCACCAGAAGCATGACAGAGGATAATCCAGGTGGCCTTGCCCTGTGTCACCTCCCCCTGGTGTGACCCTCTGCCTGAGTCAGGAGCAGATTTGTGCACGGGAGAAAAGGAAAAAGCAGAGGAATGCTGCTCTGGGCACCTGAGGGTCTGCAAATCGAGCTCTTGATCCAGCAGGGAGGGCATGAAACAGCAGGACTTGCCCCAAAGATTGAAGGAGGTGCAGAAGAGGGAAAGCGAGGTCGGCACAGCTGGAAAGGCAAGCAGCAGCTCTGCCCTAAAATGAACATAAAACCAACAAGGAACTGCTCCAGTTCACCTGGGAGGGGCTGAGGCTGCAGTGCACACCCCAACCTGCCCTGTCCCCTAAAATGAACATAAAACCAAAAAGAAACTGCTGCAATTCACCTGGGAGGGGCTGAGCTTTGCACTGCACACCCCAACCAGCCCTGTCCCCTAAAATGAACATAAAACCAAAAAGAAACTGCTGCAATTCACCTGAGAGGGGCTGAGCTTTGCACTGCACACCCCAACCAGCCCTGTCCCCTAAAATGAACATAAAACCACCAAGGAACTGCTCCAGTTCACCTGGGAGGGGCTGAGCCTGCAGTGCACACCCCAAACCAGCCCTGACCCCTTTCCCCCTCCAGCAGGGACCCCAACTCCCTCCTCCCACCCCGAGGAGGCTTTGGGGAGCCCTGCAGGGCTGGCACTAACAAGGCCCAGGCTGCACACGACCGAGGGCTGTTGGATGTGGCAGCTCAGCGCTCAGCGCTCGCTGCCTGCCACGTCTGACATGAGAGGAAGGGATTGGGCCCCGGAGCTACCCAGGGCTGCGAGAGGCAGCCGAGGGAAGGACAAGGCGCTGCAAAAACCCGAGGACGGCGAGTTATGATCGTAATTTAGCTTAAAGCAGCAGCAGCAGCAGGAAGAATGGCTCAGGCAGCTATTTTTGACACCAAGGATTTTGACAAGGATGTCTCTTGCCCTTCCTGAGCTGCCTTTGCGCCTCTCCAAGGAGAATTGAAAGGTGAGCTGTAAAAGAGGGAGAAACAGAGGAGTCTGGGCTGGCCTGAAAAGCTCCAGCAAGCACCAGGGATGAGGAGAGCTGAGCAGCAATCCCACCCGAGCAGAGCCCTGGATTGCAGCAGGGAATGCTTTTGGGATGATATCCCAGCAGGCACCTGTGGAGCATCTCGGGTTCTGATGCTCGCCCAGTTTTTGCCAGTGGACACGGTGGAGAAATTTCCAGAATCTTTACTCAGGACACGCAGGAGCCATCTTTGTACCCCACCCTATCCACTGGCAAAAACTGGGCCAGGCAAAACTACCACAATGCTGAGAGCAGCAAAGGGCTCGAGGCTGGAGCACCTCCAGCTGGAAGGAGGCAAATCTGGTGTTTGCTGCCCCGAAAAGCTTCCAGCTCCTTCCTCACCCCAGGGAAGGAACTGGGAAAAAAAAAATCCAGGGGCCCAAAAATCCAGATTAATCCACACCCCCAGACATTTTGGTCAATGCTCAACATCACAAGGCAGGAGAGCCCTGAAGTGTTTTTCAGGCTCCCCCCAGCTGACTTTTTACACTTTTCCAGAAGGAATCCCTGCCTTTGCCAGGCTCCTGCGTGGCAAACCTCCCTTTTGCCAGCTGAGCTCTGAATTCCTGCCTTTGAAGCCATTCCAATGCACTATATTAAAAAATTGTCATCAAGGAAAACCCTCAGACCTGGGGGCACAGCGAATCCATAACATCAGTGACAATTTCTTATTTCTGCAGTCTCTCATCTCAGGCTGTGTTGCCCACAGGGCTGACATCAGGTCTCCGGCGTGTACATATATTTTCATTTAATCACTGCTGAAAAACAGCACAGGCTTTTCACACACTTTAATGAAAACCACTCGTTCTGGTGGCCAGCCAGGCACTGTGTCTTTATCTCTCCTGGATTTCAAGGGCAGGGCAGAGCAGTGCCAGGATTCTGCAGGAGCTGAGCCACTCAGTCCTTCTCACCCAAGAGGTAATGCCCCAAGGGCATCACAAAATAGCCAAAATTCGTGGAAAAGAATACTCTCGAGGCAGAAGATATGAAGAAAGATATAAGATACAAAGAATATATATATATATAGAGATATAAAGATATATAAAAATAAATATAAACATAAATATAAATACAAATATAAATACAAATACAAATATAAATACAAATACAAATATACAAATGAAGAATATATGTATTAATATATAAAGAAAATAAAAATAAATATATCCATGCTCCCAAGAGGTGGATGGAAAGAGCAGCACAAACTTGGGGGTGGTTACAGGGACTCCAGCCCTGCCAGCTGACCCCACAAAATCACCCCTTCTTTTTAGGTGTTTTATCCAGGTCTATTCACACCTCATCTCTCAGGACAAGACAAAATCCCTGCGATTTTCTGTTGCCTGTTGAATTCTGCACTGGATTTGGGCAGGAAGGAGGAGCTGATTCCCATTTTAGCTGCCCAGAACCATCCCAGTTCAGGTTCCATTCACTCACCTCATTCTCCAAGGGTTCTGCCTCTCTCCCCACTGCCTGAGGAGGCTCCTGTGCATGCAAACACCCTTTATATATCAAATAAATATATATAAAATCACCTTCCGTGGAAGCACACATATACCAGGGCATGGCTCCTACCACAAAGACATATATATAAATATAATTTTAAAAAAAATTTAAAATATATATATAAATATATATATGTGTGTGTATACATAAATATATATATAAATATATATGCATCTATATATAAATATAGATGTATCTATATATAAAAATATGTACGTATATATATAAATATATATAAATATATATCAATATATATGTATCTATATATAAATATATGTATATGTATTTATATACAGAAATATACAGGTGTATATATATGTATCAATATATAAAAATATATATGTGTGTATATATAAAAATAAATATGTATATATATAAATATATATAAATATATATAATATATAATATATAAAAATATAAAACCATAAATATATAATAATTAATAATAATATGAATATATATGAATATATATGAATATATAAATAATAAAATATATTAAAATATATATGTATCTATATGTAAAAGCATGTATATATAGAAATATATAGGTGTATATATATAAAAATAGCTATGTATCTATATATAAAAATATATATATGTGTCTATATATATAAATATATACGTATATATAAAAATATACACACACAGAGGCTCATTCATGTCATGAACACTTTCAGAGCATCCTGAACAAAAAGGAAAAGCCTCAAAGCCTCACAGAAAGTTGGTACAGACAGCACAAGTCTCTCTCTGCCTGCTGCATCCTCCAGATCCTCACCCCAGGAGACACCCCCAGAAACCAGAGCTCGGTGAATCCAAACCCCTGGCCCTGCAGGGACCTCGCTGGGCACAAAAAACTCCCTAAAAATACTGAAGTTCTGCTCTTTCTCTTTCAGGACGGAGTAAAAAAAGAGGGATGCAAAGAGGCCGGCAAAGAAGAAGTGAAAAGCTTCATTTTTGGTGATATTTTAGGACCTACTTTTCCTGCAGCAAACTTCCTGAGGATCATTGGGGTTGGGTTGTGGATGCCATGGAACGGTGCAGATGTCACAGAGGAAGTTCTGTGGCAAAAGGATGGAATTTTTACCAACCCCACAGGGGAAAGTGTTCAACTGAGGGGTCCTTTTACAGTCCCTCCTCTGCTCTGATGGAGCTCTGGCATTGGGAAAATTATTCAGACCCCAGGAAATCAAATTCCAGGGCCCACATTGATGGGAGGCAGCGATTCCTGCCCGAAAAATCAGGAACAAAGCACTTAGCTAAGCAGACGAGTGGATCTCACTACATTAGGCAATCCTTCAAGGGTGCAGCCAAGTTCCCTGGAGCAGGCAGGCTCCAGGCCACTGCTCCAAAGCAATTCTTTCAGCTCCAGCTGCCTGCAGACAGGCACGGCACAGCAGCAGGGACAGACCCAGGAATTCACAGCTCCTGGGTGGGTGGCCAGGGGAGAGGAACCCTGGCAGGACTGATTTACAGAGCCTGTCAGAGGCAGAAAGGAGCAGAAATGAGAGAGATAAAGCAAACGACGGGGATTGGGAACTGGAGGGTTTCCAGGTGGAAATCAAGGTGTCTCGAGCTGACAAGGAGGAGGTTAAATCCATAAATCCAGGGTTCCACTGAGGGGTGTGCAGCCCAGGGGACAGCGGGGACTGTGCTGGGCTGTCCTGGGCACTCATTCCCAGCCCTGCTCAGCCTCCCAAGGAGCCAAGAGCTCTCCAAGAACAGGAGAAAGGCTTTCCTTGCCATGAACCCTCACTCCCATTCTGCCCCTTTGCCATGGAATCAGCAGGAAGAGCATCCCAGGAGAGATTGTGACAGTCCCATCCCTACCGGATGGGGAAATAACCCCTCATTCTCACTCCCAGCATTTTCAGCCTGACTCCTTGACAGAACAACCCGTGCGGAAAAGAGTTTTCCTATTTTCCTTCATTCCTATTTTCTTTCCTTCCTTCCTATTTTCCTTCCTATCTTCCTCCCTTCATATTTTCCTTCCTATTTTCCTTCCTTCCTATTTCCCTCCCTTCCTTCATATTTTCCTTCCTATTTTCCTTCCTATTTTCCTTCCTATTTTCCTTCCTTCCTATTTTCCTTTCTATCTTCCTCCCTTCATATTTTCCTTCCCATTTTCCTTCCTTCCTTCCTTCTCTCCTTCAAGTGTCACACAAATCAGGGACGACTCTGAGGAGCTCCAAACCCAGGGCTGTTCCTGCAGCTCCAGGCTGGAATTACCCCAGGGATCCTGGCTCCTTGTTTGGTAATAAATAATAATAAATAAAATAAATAAATATAATAAATAAATAAAAACTAAATAATTAATAATTAATAAATAATTAATAATAAATAAATACATAAATAATAATACTACTAAATAAAATAAATAAATAAAATAAAATTAATAATAAATCTGTCAAACAGCAGTGAGCTCCCAGTTTCCCCTGACAGCATCATCTCAGTGCCTTCTGTCGGGGAGGAACCAACCCCCTCAGCACGTGTGGGTAAATAAATAGAGATTCTGTGGATTTTATGTGGATAAATAAACATGGATTCTGCTGCTTCGGAATGTTCTAGAATGCCATGGAGCTGAGAGAGGCTTCACCTCCAATCTTCATTTCCCACCTTGGTTCCAGGTGGATTTACTGCAGGAAATGCAAGTGTGGTGCCCAGGACTTGATTTTAGGGGTTTTTTTTACCTGTTAATCAAAGTCTCCATGCCAGGGAGATTCCTTTGGGATATATTCAAATTATTTTATATATTTATAGGATAACAAGGCTTTTTGGAGGAAAACCCACACATATTAAGAAATAAGCAACATTTTGGCTGAATTTTTGGTCTCTACACCAGTACATAGAAACTCATTAAAAAACTGGAATCCATTAACAAAAACGATTAGAGCACAGATCTCGGTGTTTTGACAGCTGTGTCACAGCAAAAGTTCCATTTCCAGGAGTTTTTTTAGTTGGTTCCAGCAGCTTTTGGTGAAGGGAATATCATCCAAACCTTCTGCAGAGGAGCCCAACTTCTGACCATTTAACTCAACAAAAAACAAACCAAACCCATTCAAGTTTCTCCTGAGCGTTGATTTCTCTGATCATAATCGTGAGGGTAATTGCATTAAAATTACTAAGACTCCAACTAAGATTTGGACCACTGAGCATCAGCTCAGCCAAATTATTTTTATTTCTGCCCAACTCTGTGTGCCATCATTTCCTAAGGTAAACGATCACAAGTTTGGCAATTCTGAAGATTTTGAGAACATTTCCTCTACCAAAAGTCAGCCCTGGAGCCAGGAAAAAAACCATCCCCAGGGAGTAAAACACTGTTACCTCTCACACAAGTATTTTACAGTTTCATGCCTGACAGAAATGACAAAAAAGAGCCTGGAACGTCCTTCCAAGTGACACCGCAGGAGGCAGGGAAAACAGCAGGAGCACGAGCCAAAGCACTGACCAAATGTTTCCACTTTGTGTCAGGAAACAAAAATAAGTGTTGACAAATAAAAGCACAAGAGCTGGGCTGGGCGAGAGATTCTTCAGTGTTTCCCTGTCTGGTTTTTGCTTTCTAATGTTGACACATTAAAAAAAAAACAACAAACAAACAAAAAAAAAAACCAAAAAACAAAAAAACCCAAAACAACAACACCAAAAAACATCCTCCCTGCTGTGCCTGGATCTGGGAACACATCCCGGAGCCCATGGAAGGTGCCAGCTCTTCCAGCAGGCGCTTGGCTGTCACCAGCACCCTTGGGGACAAGCAGAGGGCTCTGGAGGGTCACTCTGACACCTCCAGGAGCCTTTCCCGCAGCTCTCCGGGCACCAGGCAGGGCTGGATGGGACAAGGAGGGTGCCCTGGGCTGGCCTGGCTGTGTCCTTGTCCCCCTGTCCCAACCCTGACGGTGCCGTGGCACAGCTCAGAGCAGAAAGAGCAGAGGACAAAGCCCTGCCGATGACAACGATCCTGCCCTCAGCCCTGTCTGAGCTGGGATTTCTCAGAGAAGGACGATGGGACACAAAAATTGATCCTTTTTCCCCAAACCGCTCTGGTCCGTGGCATGAAGTGCCCCCCATGCCCCAGCAGGGCTGATTTTCCCATTTCCCAGTGTTTCCTCAGCCCTTTCTATTATTCTGCAGGGCCACAGCAGATGGATCCAGATTCTGTTTAGAGCTAACTCACTAAAATATCAAAAAAGCAGGAAAAGGTGTTAATTTGAGCATATCTTCCAGCCAGGCTCCTCAGTTAACCGAGAGAAGGAGGTGAAGAGCAATCCCCATCCCAAAATGAGCTATTAGAGAGCTCTCCTCATCTGTTTTTTCCCTTCTAACCCTGGTGTAAGCAGAGGTGCTGCTTCTCCCATGCAGTGGTGTAAAAAACACAAATCTCAACCCAAAAATGTTCATTTGGACAATGAACTCGGACAATTCATCACAAACAAGGGCTGCCCCTCACCTTCCATCCAGCACAGAGCTGAGGGGGAAGGGTTTAGAATTTTGGTCCAGCAAAATGAGATTCCTGAAGATTGAAACCGCCGAGAATCAAGTTCTGAACACAAAAATCAGTTCTGGGCGCGTGGTGTGGTTGGGCTTTGCCTTCCCCTTTTCCTTTCAAGGGGAAGATTGTTTGGCCATTCCATCCCACAGGTAATTCCTGGGGGTAATTCCTGTGGGCAATTCCATGTTTTATAGGATAATGGTGTCCTGCAGCTCTCCCACCGCTCTGAGCACCCAAACGTGTCCAAAACCCAAGCCCTGACCCCTCCCGTGCTGTGCTAAATGTGGCTGAAGTGAGCTAATGGGGCAGAAGTTATGGATCCAGACACTGCTTATGTAAGGCTCATTTCTTGAGGAAACTCAGCTAAAAACAGCACTGAGGAGCTGTGTCGTCTTCCACATGCTCGGAGGTTAAATCAGCCCTGCCATAAAACATCCCAGAGATCTGCAGAAATCCTATTTCCTCCCCCAGGTCCAGCACCACAGCAATTCCTGCCTTTCCAGCCTTCGTCTCCACGAGTCTGGAGTGGGGAAACGATTCCATCACTCCTCCCAAAGGACACTGTGACAGCAGGTTTGGATTCCAGGATAAAAACCCACTCCAAAGTAATTAGCATTCTTCCAAAGTGGAGTAATTATTCTCCAGTGAAGTCACTGCTGTTCCAGAAGAGCGTGGCCGTGCTATTCTGGAATGTTTCCGGCTGAACAGCTTATTCTGCAGGAGCTATTTGTCAGCCCCGGTGAATGACAATCAGCTCATTTCCCCTCTCGCGGGGAGGGGAAATCAAATTAGGAAAGCGGCGTTCTTCAGGAGACGTTGGAACCCATTTCAGCCATCCACCAGTTTAAAGGAAAAAAATCATATTTTTGCCATTTTCTAACCGCTGGCAGGAATTCAGGGAGAAAAGGTCAAATTCTTTCCCTGCCCCTAAGGAAAAGGCAACAACTGAGCCCAGCTCGGAGAGCACCCACGGGGAAGAGGATTTTTATGAACTCTCCAACCATGCCCAGAGCCTCAGAAGCGCAGAATTTTATGAGGCACCAGAGAGTCCAACATAAATCACAGGGCTGAAGGAAAGCTGGCTGTGACTCCTGCTGCTCCTGGAACTGCTTGTTCTCCAATAAAAGGACATGAAAGACAAGTGATATCTGAATCCACAACGATGTGCGTGCCCCTGGTGCAGAACACTCACACCATGGGCTCACGAGAGGTGGGACAGCGTCCCCCTGCCAAAAAAACCCCAAAATCAGGGAAGGCAGAAGGGTTAAGAGAGCCCAAAACGGCCTGGGATGATTTTCCTGTGGGCTGAAACGTCCTGATCTATCTTTGGAGCTCCTTAGCATATTTGCTCAGCTGATTTGCATAGGCAAATATAAACCGTGCTCTCAAAAAATTGCTCAAGCAGAGTTGGGAGCAAATTAAACACTCAGGCTGAGGAGAGAGAGAGAGAGAGAGAGAGAGAGAGAGAGAAAGTTGTAGCTCTCGTGTGCTCTGTTCCTGGAGCTGATCCGCCTGAAAGCAGAGACTTGCAAACATCAAGGGCTGACTGGGGGAAAACATGACAGGAGAGTCATGCCAGGCTGGGGGAAGAGATGCACGAGGAGTTGATTCCTGCAGATTTTCCCAGCTAATGTGGAAAGCTGCAGCTGTCAGCACTGACACCGCGCTGGGGGAAAGCTTGGGGAGAGACCAAGGCACAAAAGCAGACCCAGAGTTTCCCGGGACGAAGGATTTTTGTGATTTCCAACCCGGCTTTGCCTGGTGGAAGGAATGAGGGAGTGTCTTTACAAACAAAAAATAAGACCTATACTGAGAGACAGAAGAAACAACGGGAAGGATTTCCACAGAAATTCCAGTGACTGACTCCCCAAGACTGTGTTAATAAACTACAGGAACAAAGACATAAGAAAAAGAAAACGGGGGTGTGTATTGAGAGTGTCTGCTTTAGGGGAGATGTATAGGACGGGGTCTGCATTCAGGAGAAATGTATATTATTGTGTCTGCATTAGGTGATTTGGGAATTCTGTACCTCTCGAGTACCTGAGGCAATGGGGAAAGAGAGAGGGAACAGTGGCTGGGAAATTTGGATAAAAAGAGGCTGTGTCCTCTAACAATCTGAGAGACCCCATGGGAAATGCCCATAAGCTCTCCCTTTATTCGTGAATAAAGTCACAGGACTCCTCTGTCTCCTTTTTGGACAAAAACCTCTGCTGTTTGTGATTCATTTTTCCTGACACCTGGCAAGGCTGTGAACTGCATTGGTGCCAACCTCGGGGGGCACAAGCTGTGGGAGCAGATCCCCCTGGGAAACACATTGGGTGCCAAAGCCAGCTGGGAAAAGCTCGGTGACAGCAGCAGGTCCCTGTCCCAGCCACAGCAAACAGCCCTGCCACGAAAAACAAACACTTTGTTGTAGTTGCACTGTTTTAAAAATCTTTCTCTTCTTTCTCGTGGAGAATAGAGATAAGTTGCATTCTTGTGTTTTCTAATTTCTTTGTTTTGGTACTGGATGCGCTAGAGTTGTAACCAATCGTTATAGGGGGTGGAAAAACTGTCGACCAATAATGATTAGATTATTAATGAATATATAAAGAAGTTTTTGTAAATAAAGTTCCTCTTTTCGCCATCTTGGTGCTGCCTGCCTGACTTCCCTGCGAGCTTCTGCGAATCTCCACGAATATCAGAAACTCAGAGCAACACTTTGTGGCTTTGAGACACAGGTACAGACTCACCCCGACTTTCAGAGTTGTGATTTTTGCCATCAGGGAGCAGAATTCAATGGTTTGGTTGGACTCTGGTGGACAAAAAGCTCACCTCGGGCTCTCTATCAACACCCAGCACGTCCAGCAGATGGATGGGAGGCTTAGGAAATCCGAGCCTCAAAGAAAGGCAATTCCATCTGACCTTTCTCAGGCCAGGGAAGAGCTTTCTGAACTGGAGATTGAGCAGATTTCTCTCATGTAAAAGGTTGTTCGGAGAAGAGGAGAGAGCAATTACCCTGCAGGCCATGGGAGGCAGGACAGGGGCAAACAGGGTGAAGCTGCAGGGGAGGAGATGGAAAAAGGAGGGGAAAAGGAGGTTTAAATTTCTTCTTAAGATAAACTTTTAATGCTGAGGGTAAATAACAAACTGCTGGGTGCATGGCATCCTTGTTGGAGGTGGATTTTAGGGACTTGCAGCAGGGTTGGTGTGATATAATCACTTGGAGAGGGGATTAGGGATGGATTAGGTGATCCCCAAGTCCCACCAGCTCCACTTTTCCATGACCAAACATCTCCTGTGAGGTCAAGAGGGGAGAAAAAGTGGAAAAGCTGACGGTGCTGATTCCTCCTTCCCCTGCAGAGGAACCCTGAACCCTCAGGGGCCCTGAAGGGGAGCTGCATTTAACCACAAAAAACAAATTCTGCTTTTGAGCTTCCCTCACCCACCCAGAAAACACAAATATAAATGAGACCTGGCTAAAAACAACCTTCAGGATGATCCTGTGCAAAAAATGTCCATCTGAGCTTCACAAGGGTGGAAGTTTTGGTCACCAATCCCCTCCAGACACTTGGCTGTGACCAGGCAGTTCCAAAACCCATCCAGGGCAGACCCAGACCCAAATTCTCTTCAATCCATGAGTTTTTCACTGGGAGATTCCAGCCAGGATTTCCACGGAGGCCTCGGCAGGAGACAGCCCTGGGCCTTTCCTGATCCATTTTGGATTTTCCAATTTCCCCCAGGGCTGGGGTGACACCCCACAAACCTCACAGCCTCATCAGCAGGAAAATCAGCACCATGGGAACCCCAAACCAGGGTCTGTCCCTGGATTTACAGTTTCCAGCTGGACACGGCCAAGTGGAGATGGCTGTGACCTCCAAGAGCATTTGCAAACATTTCTGGGTTTCTGGAGATTTGGAATTACATTGAAACGTGAGGCAGAAAGAAGCTCATCCTACTTGGATCACCAGAGAGGTTTCTCCCCAGCACTTTTAAATCCTGACCCTTCCCAAAGCTGCCTCCACTCTTGCCCCACAACAAGGAAAAAAAAAAAATATTGGTAAAAAAAATAAAAGAATTGATTTGCCCAGAGGAAGTTGGGCACATTCAGTGACAAAAGCCAGAAAAGATCCCAACAATTCACTGCTGCTTGCCTTTGATCTCCTGAACAATTCCTGCCAGGCTGAGGAACATCTCGGGCACATTTTTGAAGGAATTCGTGGGGAATCCTGGAGTTGAATATTCTCCTGGAGAATAACACAAAGGATTCTCAAGCAGAGTGAGGAATCCTTTTTGTTCTGGGCATGTAACATTAGAAAACCTGTCAGCTTCCATTCCACTTGATGACTGGGGTAAATCTCTCTCTTTTTGTCTATTCCTGCTTTTCTTCCCTTTCTCTCATTGTTTTTTTTTCTCCCCCAGAAGCAGTTGACATGAAAAACGAGAAACAAGAATTGCATTGTCAGACAGAAACACACACATGTAATGAATTGTAAGCTGGTTGACCCTTCCTGGGTATTGATTCTGCTCTTTGAGCGTGGACTGCTTTGCAGGAGCTGATAAAAGGCAAAAAAGAAATCTGCCAAATAAAAATTGGACCCAGGATTTTCTTATTTTAAGCTTAAGCTTGTCACTGGCAGAGCTGCCTGAAACACCATAATACAATGCAATTTTTTCACTGAAAAGCAGCTCTCCTCCGAACACCATTTTCTGTTTGCATGAGAAACTTGCCTGCTTTCATTTATCACACTTTTTTATCATCAGGGAAAATGTAAATAATTGAGACCGTGAGCAAAAAAATCCCCCAGCGTTCTAAAATAGAAAGCTCAAAAAAAAAAAAAAAAAAAAAAAAAAAGAAAAAGAAAAAAATAAGTTTTGCTGTCTGGGATCCCATCTCCCATCAAAACCTTAAAGATGCTCATGAAATATTTTCACACACCAAAGCAGCGTTTTTATGAGAAAACATATTTCCTGGAGAAGAAAAAAAAAAAAACCCAAAAATTTGCATTTCTCCAACAGCTGCAGTAAATCCTTATCTCGCAGGGATGCTGAGAGAGGAATGCTAAGCTTTAAGACTTTAGAAACACATCTTCAGCTGGCATAAATCAACTTATTTCCACCAAAACAACACCTTTTGAACCCAAATGCTGCTCCAGAAAGGATGTCCAGGTGACCATTGAGATCTCTAATTTACAGAAATAAAGGAATTTTTATAAGGGGAGCTCTACAAGTGAAGTTTTACTTTTTAAACTTGAAGCAAGCAATGTTTTTTAATCACCCTGAATAAACCCAGCCGGGTGATATTTAAACCTTTGAACATATTCATCGCCCATTTCCGTGTATTCCAAAGGATTTGGAGCAGGTAACAAAGGATTCCCGAAATTCCCGGCGCCGTTTGATGGATGGGGTTTGCACTGCGAGGATTGACTGCGCACAGGAAAGGACAGGTGCTCACAGAAAAGTGAATTCCAGTGAATTTCCCACACGCAGACACATTATTTTCCACTCCCCGAAACCCATCAGGCCAGGTAAAATAAAATGAAATAAAATAAAAAACTCTTTAAATCTTTTTTAGCAGAGCGGGGAAACAATGAACCGTCAGCGAGCTCAAAAAATCGGCGCTTTCGAGGAGATTTTCAGACTTTCGCTTTGCTCTGTGTCCCATTTCCCCCTTTTTTTAAAAATAAATACACATATTTTACCAATCTTTCTTAAATCAGCGAAGCTAGAAGTAAATCTCAATATTTCCAAGATATCTAAATGCTCAACAACTCGTATTTACCCACCAAAACCAAATTAATCTTCCACAGAACGAGCCTGCAAATGGCCTCACGTGAGGACAAAACTCCTGTTTTTAGTAAAACCAGCCCCGTTTCAGGACAGGATTTGGGGTTTCATTCCAGAATTTGGGACACAGGACAAGTTCCCCTGATGAAAGCCCCACAAAAACGAGGTTGGAGACCATGAGGTGTAAAAAGGAAGGGAAAAATATCAGGAGTGGGACTAGGGGAAAAAATGTCAGGAGTGGGACTGGGGGAAAATATCAGGAATGGGACTGGGGAAAAAGCCATGAGAAGTGGGACTTGGGGGAAAAATGTCAGGAGTGGGACTGGGGGGGAAAAATATCGGGAGTGGGACTGGGGGAAAAATATCAGGAGTGGGACTTGGGGGAAAAATATCAGGAGTGGGACAGGGGGGAAAAATATCACGAGTGGGACTGGGGGGAAAAATATCACGAGTGGGACTGGGGGGAAAAATATCACGAGTGGGACTGGGGGGAAAAATATCACGAGTGGGACTGGGGGGAAAAATGTCAGGAGTGGGACTGGGGGGGAAAAATATCGGGAGTGGGACTGGGGGAAAAATATCAGGAGTGGGACTTGGGGGAAAAAATATCAGGAGTGGGACAGGGGGGAAAAATATCACGAGTGGGACTGGGGGGAAAAATATCACGAGTGGGACTGGGGGGAAAAATGTCACGAGTGGGACTGGGGGGAAAAATGTCAGGAGTGGGATTGGGGGGGAAAAATGTCAGGAGTGGGACTTGGGGGGGAAAAATATCAGGAATGGGACTTGGGGGGGAAAAATATCAGGAATGGGACTTGGGGAAAAAGCCATGAGGAGTGGGACTGGGGGGAAAATATCAGGAGTGGAACTGGGGAAAAAAATGTCAGGAGTGGGACTGGGGGAAACCAAAGGAATGCTTTTGGCTCCACAGAGCACCTCAGGTGCTCGAAGAGAACACCAGAACTCCTTTTTTATGCTTTACACCCAACAAAAAGCAGGGATTCATTCCCTGCCCTTCCCTGGGGCTGCTTCCAGCACCTCCCAAAAAGCTCTGAGCCACACTCCGAGGGTCTGACCTTGCCGGGGGGAGCACAGGGACAGGCTGAGAATGCCAAATTAACAGATGGGCACCTCTGGATGGATTTTAGCAGCTCCCCTTGGTGCTCTTTAGAGCAGGGCAAAATTAACTCATCCACCACTGACGAGTCCAGGGAGGGTTTGGGGCTGCACAGACTCAGAGTTTTCCTTCATTTTCTTTGTCCTTTCCTCAACACACCCTCTAGACGCACCGAAAGCATTAAAAAAACCCTAAAGAAACAACCCGAGAGAGAGGAAAGTGCTGCGCAGACATTTCTGGGCCGGGAGGAGGAGGAGGAGGAGGCAGAGCTGGGGATGAATTACGGAGCACTGCTGTCTCATTGACAGATATCACCGCTCTTTAAAACACACTCATCTCCCCCGGAGAGGTTTTTCCTCCAGGCTGGAGGGAGGCGCACAAAAAACAGAAAGAGAAAGTTTTCCTACCTTGTCCTGCAGCTCCAGGATCGAGGGAGGCAGAGCAGAGGGGAAAATCACCTCCAGCCACAGCGAGGTGCAACTCTGAACTGAAAATATACCAAAAAAACCACAAAGAAACAAAAATAAATCCAGTTCAAAGCTCCAGCTCCGACAGAACATCCTCAAAGAAAGGCATTGTGCTCCTCAATGATTTTCCTGCAGAGGTGGTGCCCCAGGTGATGGCGATTTGGGGCCATCGTGGCTTTAGCAGAAACACCTGGGGAAGAATTGCTGAACCTCCTGGAGAAAATGCCCAAAACTTGGTTTGTTACAACCAAAATCACCTGCTCCAAGCCAAGAATTGCTGACCCACTTGGGGGAAATACCCAAAACTTGGTTTGTTCCAACCAAAACCACCTGCTCCAAGCCAAGAATTGCTGAACCCCCTGGAGAAAATGCCCAAAACTTGGTTTGTTCCAACCAAAACCGTCTGCTCCAAGCCAAGAATTGCCGAACCCCCTGGAGAAAATGCCCAAAACTTGGTTTGGTTACAACCAAAACCGTCTGCTCCAAGCCATGCTCGGGGCTCAAGGGCTGGAGCAGCTGCAGGTGGTTTTTAATCGACTGAATAAATTTACAGTGAGGATGGGAGAGAATATTTTCCCAATGAGGAGTCTGAGGAGAAAACGTAAAACTGAACTGGTGTTAATTGCAATTAGTGGGATCAGCTGGGATCAATTAACGGCCAAGGACCTCTCTCATTGCTTTCACCTGAAGCTTTAGCAGAAACATCTGGGGAAGAATTGCTGAACCCCCAGGGGGAAAATGCCCAAAACTTGGTTTGTTCCAACCAAAACCACCTGCTCCAAGCCAAGAATTGCTGAACCCCCTGGAGAAAATGCCCAAAACTTGGTTTCGTTACAACCAAAACCACCTGCTCCAAGCCAAGAATTGCTGAACCCCCTGGGAGAAAATGCCCAAAACTTGGTTTGTTACAACCAAAATCACCTGCTCCAAGCCAAGAATTGCTGAACCCTCTGGAGAAAATGCCCAAAACTTGGTTTGGTTACAACCAAAACCGTCTGCTCCAAGCCATGCTCGGGGCTCAAGGGCTGGCAGCAGCTGCAGGTGGTTTTTAATCGACTGAATAAATTTACAGTGAGGATGGGAGAGGATATTTTCCCAATGAGGAGTCTGAGGAGAAAACTTAAAACTGAACTGGTGTTAATTGCAATTAGTGGGATCAGCTGGGATCAATTAATGGCCAAGGACCTCTCTCATTGCTCTCACCTGAAGCTCCAGGAGACAATCATGCTGCCTGTGCTTCTGCCATTTACCCTCTGGAATTCCCAAATCCCTGCCCAGCTCCCTCTGAGGAGTGAAGTTCTGATGGATTTCTGATGTGTTTAGAACCTGTTCCGCAGCACGTTTGGGTTTGCAAAGCGGAAAAAGTTTCCTCGCTTGGATGAGTGGAAAAGATCCCTCTTGGCTGAGCTGATTCCCAGACATCCCTGGGGAAAGGCCACAATTATTATCGAAATCACACATTGATGCAAATGCTCAAGCACCTGAAATTTCCCATCTGTTAATGCTCATCAAAAAGACTTGAATTCCCTCGGTTCCAACCAAAAATACCTGAAAAGATGGGCTTGGGCATAAAGTGAGTTGGACTGGCTGAATTCCTGAATTCCAGGTTTAAAATTGGCCCCTAGACCTGAGCCTGGGCTGAGCTTTGGTCCATGAGCAGCTTTTGATCAGGAGAGAGGAAAGAAGAGCCTCGAGGTCCTAAAAACGATGGTGGGGGAATCAAGGGAAAAGCTTTATGCTGATCACATGGAAAATAACATCAAAGCCCGAACAATAAAGTGAATTTATTAAATTGGGCCCCCAAAAGAAGAAAAAGTTTATTTTAAAATCAATCGGTATTGAACCTCCATAACAAAGAAATCATAAACTGCTGGCAGAGTAATGAACTTGGGCTGACCTCAGCTGCTCCTCCTGAGAGGCTGAAGCCACCAGGAAGCACAGAGAGTTTATCTGTGCCCATTGGGATCTACACGGGATCCAAAATAAAATACAACCCACAACGGATCAGTCTGGAAAAACACCTTTTTTCCGGTTTTTTTTGGTTTTTTGGTTTTTTGTTAGGTGGTGGTTTTTTTTTGTTGTTGTTGTTGTTGTTTTGTTTTGGTTTTTTTGTTTGTTTTTTTTGGGGGTTTTTTTGTTTTGTTTTGTTTTGTTTTGTTTTTTTTAGTGTGTTTTTTTTTAATTTCCTCTGTGCTGAATCCTCGGAATTTTCTCCAGGAATAGTAAATTTACTTCTTCTACTGACGATGAGTTTGTGTTCCCCAAACACTCCGAAATGCTCAGCTCGGCCCAAGGGGTTTGTGGATTCCGAGAGGTGACACCACACCCCAGCAAAGCTCTGCGTGCAGAAAAAACACTGGAGACAAAAAAATCAGGATTTTCTGAGACTCATGGGAACATCAGAGCTCAGAGAATTCTCTCCTTCTGTGAGGAAAGGGGAATTTATTCCCTAATAAAGTGATTAGAGGAGCACAGCAGACCCACACACACACCTTGCTCCTCTCCAAAGTCAGGCTAAACTTCTCTAAAAAAACCCAACCAGCAGCAAAATTCTCCCTTTGAGCCCCTCTTTATTTTTAATTAGGAGAACATTTTGTCTCGCAGTAGGCTCGGCACGTCTGGAGATGATCAGGGGCCAGCTCTGCTCCTCTTTTCCATCATTTTTTTGCCAGGGAAGGCAGTGGGGGAGAGCCCAAAGTGCAGCTCAGGCGTTGTGGATGGAGAGCAGCACCAGGCAGGAGAAAATCTTCACTCCATTTACATTTTTACACCCAAACTTCAAAGTTCCGCCGGATCACGAGGGCTTTTCTCGACAGCACAAAGATCAGGGTGATTAAAGCTGCAGCAGCAGGGATGGAGAGGCAGAAGTGAGACCTCCTCAGCATCCAGAGGAAGGAGGGCCTCACTAAAACTTAATCAGTCTTATCAGGGAAATGGATCAGAACTCGGATAATGGCTCTCCCCAGACTCGGGAGCGAGATATGCTACGGAACTGATTTGGAGATGCTCCTAATGACATAATTAAGGGCTCAAGAACAAGTTAAGCTGGACTTAAATAGCTCTGAAGCAGCATCGGATGCATTAAAGCACAAAACAATTCTGCATTGCGGCATCGCCGGGAGGTTCTGGCACAGAGCTCTGGGCTCTGTCTTGTCTGTTTTAAACCAGGGTTTAAATTCCCCCAGCCAGAGAATTCCCTGTGATTTCACACCCTGTCAGGACCTCCACGAGTCACTGCCACTGTGGTTTTAGAGGCTACAAAGCTTTCACTGTAGTTGCACTGTTTTAAAATCTTTCTCTTCTTTCTCGTGGAGAATAGAGATAAGTTGCATTCTTGTGTTTTCTAATCTCTTTGTTTTGGTACTGAATGCTCTGGAGTTGTAACCAATCGTTATAGGGGGTGGGAAAACTATCGACCAATAATTATTAGATTATTAATGAATATATAAAGAAGTTCTTGTAAATGAAGTTTCTCTTTTCGCCATCTTGTGTGCTGCCTGCCTGACCTCCCTGCGAGCTTCTGCAAACCTCCACGAATATCAGAAAATCAGAGCAACACTTTCACCTTCACCTGCAGGGCTCACAAATCCACCAGCAGAAGTCTGGAGCCAGAGTGGCAAATTAAAGCCTGATTTTAGTGAGGTTTGCTTCCCTTAATTGCTCTCAGAGGTCCTTTAAAAGGACCTCGGGCATGAAATTCTCGGTTTAAACCCACCCTGGAATTTTTCAGCCTGCGCCAAGGAGGGCAAGGGTTAAATCATCCCATGAAGATAAAACGTTTTGTGTGGGGACCTTCGTAAAATTGTTAGAAAATGATGAGAAATATTGGCTGGCTTCGCTTGTGTGATGCTGAAATTTAAGAAAACTGGGATTAAACCTCATAATTTGAAGCATTCCGAATTCCTCATCCCACTTGGCTCATTCCCAAAGCTCCTCCCTCCAACAGCACTGGAGACCCAGCATTTGGAGACCTGAGTGATTCAGAAATTGCCCCAATTTTTCCTCTTTCTGATTTCTAAGCGTAAGTCACATCCTGATTGAGGAGCGGATCAGATCTCAAATTCTGTGTATTTTTTTCCCCTGATTGAGGACACATTTGTGGTGAAAGGAGCACCGTGTATTTTATTTACAATGCCATGCCTGGCTTTGAGATTGCCCAAACCCAGTGATATATTCCTGCTTTGTTCTCCTCACAGCATTTTCCTGCCTCTTTAGCGGGAGCTTTATGACTTTTTTTTCGGTGCAATATGAATTCGCCAGCCTATATATATGTATTCTTTTAATAATAAATACAATGTTTACAAGAATAAAACCTCCATTCCAGACAGAAATATGTGCCTGCATATGTATGGCACAGCCAGAGGCTCTGAGCTCTTCCTGGGGGTGAGGAGCAGCAGCTCCAGGAGGGATTCAGGAATCAAATCTGCCCTTTGGAACTCACCTGGCAGCAAGTTTTGCTCTAAAAAACAGCCCAGGTGGAGCAGGGGGGCAGGGACACATCTCAAACACAAGGCTGGATGCAGTAAAGCTTTCCTTGAGCTCTAAGAATTTCTTTCCCAGTTTTGATGCCAGATAAAATCCAGTTGAGAGGAGATTTTTCCCCCAGTTTCGGTACCAGATAAAATTCCAGTTGAGATTTTTCCCCCAGTTTCGGTACCAGATAAAATTCCAGTTGAGACTTTTCTCCCAGTTTTGATGCCCAATAAAATTCCACCTGAGATGAGGTTTTTCCCCCAGTTTTGTTAACAGATAAAATTCCAGTCAAGAGTAGGTTTTCCCCCAGTTTTGGTACCACATAAAACCCAGTTGAGAGGTTTTTCCTCAGTTTTGGTGCCAGATAAAATTCCAGTTGAGAGGAGATTTTCTCCCAGTTTTGGTGCCAGAAAAAATCCTAGTGGAAAGTGAGTTTAAGGTGTTGTGTTGCCACCATAAAGGACACAACCTGCTCAGGAATTTTGGCACTCAGGCGATGACCCAGCATGAGAAAATGGCAGATTTTAATACCCTTGTGAGTGCTGAGCTCAGTTCTAACCCAGCTTCTCACCAGGAGTGTAATCACCAAACCCACACTGCAGATGGACTCTTTTGCTGCACATCTCCTTAAAAAAAAAACAAAAAAAAAAAAAAACAACAAAAAAGTGGCAATTGTCTTTGGAACAGCAAAGACAAATCTGTGACACTCTGGGAAATGACACCAGAGGCTCTGGAGGAGCTGTAACCAATGATCAGAACTAATGGATCACTATTTAATAATAACACTCAGCACTTGAATAGGTCTGAGGCTTCAAAGAGCTGTGCAAACGGCAGCTAATTAATCCAGACCGAATCCCAGGCAGGTATTAGGGGATCCTCCCCCTCCTTCCACACTGCTCAGGAGGTCACAGCCACTGATTGTCCCCACGGTCACACTGAGGGGTGCAGAGGGTGCTGAAAGGGGGAAAAGAACATTCACGTTGGTGTGGAGCCCAGGATGCACAAAAAGAAAAGTTGAGGCCCTCGGGATCATTATCTGAGCTAATGATCCACCCCCGTCCAGTGATCCGGAGGGCTCCTGGGATTACGACCCCAATTTTTACGGGAAAAGGAAGATGAAGAGCCTGGGGGAGGGATTTTGTGGAGGGGCAGGGGTAAGAAACATTCTGAAACCCAGCCAGGCTGCAGCTGGAACCCCCAGAGGAGGAAAAACCCCAAACACTTCTGTCACACAGAGGAATTCCCAGCTCATCCCTTCCCATCTTCAGTCAGGAGCTCTCCCGAGTCACCACGGATTTCTCCAGATCCCTCAGGGTGCAGTCCTACAAATCAAAAACCCCAAAGACCCTCCCTTCCCACGTGTGGTTTGTGATGGTTCAATTGGGGGTCACAATAAAAAAATTCTGAAATGCCACCAGCACCTCAGCACAGGGGAGGGGAGCGAAATGATTCCTTTTCTTTGTCCCTGGTCCTGCCAGAAATATCACAGCGCTGAAATGGGATCAATGAGAATGTGCTGCCGCACTTCCTTAATGCTTTATTACAGGCACCAGGGTCCTGCTAAACAGCATAATAAAATATCAATAAATGGACTATTTGCTGTAAAGGCTCCTTCTGCTGCTGCAGTTTCTCCACCTCGAGCAGGATTTCTGCAGCTCGGGATGTCTCGGTGTAGCCAGAGGCTGCTCTGGAACGCAGGGAAAGATGGGAATGGGGAGGTGGATGGATGAATGGATGGACTCACAGGCACAGGGGTGTGGATTTTCAGAGGCTGGAGAGAGAAAAATCACATCGCCAGAGGAGCCCTGGTGCCCACGGAAATTGTTCTGCTTTCAGCTTCGCACAAAAAGCAAAATCCCAAAGTGTTCATTTGAAAAGAAGACAGATTCCCCTCACTCAGAACCAATCCCAGAGAAAAACACAGCAACATTTTCGCTCCAGTTTCCAAACTCGGATTTTGGGGGCTGTTGGTACGAAGGGAAAGGTGATGAATACATGTACAGGAGTAGGGAACAAAATATAAAAAGGCCCACATGAATCATTGTGATTAAGCCTGGATAAAAATGGGTTTTGATGATTGATGAAAAGCACCGGGATTTTCATTTTGGAAAAAAGAAAAGGCTTTGACCTTCCCCCGGAGCAGGAAATCCTCTCTCCATCCTGCTCTCCTACCTGCTCTAGTTTTGATATTATCTTTTCTTTAGTGCCTCTGACGAGAATATCTGAGCAAAGCTGCTCTGCTGAGAGCCAGCTGGGCGTGTGATGCTGCAGGTAGAACACAGATCTTCTTTTTTATTAGCAGCCAGCGCTCTGCCCCAGCCTTTGGCTCAGCCAGGGCGGAATCTCAGCCAGGCTGCGCCTGAGAAATCTCTGCTGACCGCGCTCTGTCCTGCAGCTTCCCCCGGGGCTTTGGCAGAGCACCTGATAGAGATGTCTTCGGCGTGTCTGACACGGAGCTATTATGCTGTTTACAAGAGATCTGTCACAGACAAGTGCCTTCTGTACAGGAGCCATTTCCTCCCCAGGCAGGGAGCGGAGGACGTCCCAAATTAGCTCCTGAGGATGGAGTTATTCCAACACCCCCAGCCACAAACTCAGCCGTGGAGCTCTGTCCTGGAGCGAGTTTGGCTCGTGACCTCTCATTTCTGCTCCCCTCCCTTCTTTGTTTGGCTTCTGTGTCTCGCAGGTTATCCAACAATTCAGCTGGAGAGAGGGCAAAATTCGGAGGGGAGGGGCAGGGGATGGCAAAGCTGAGAAATACCTGCTGGGAATGCTTTGGAAATCACCCAGAAGTGGGAATACATCATTATGGAGAGAGCTGTTAACATGGAACAGGCAGACAGGAGCCTGATGGAGTGCCAGCTCGCAGGTCTGCGGGCAGAGCCGGCAAACTTTAGATGCCCAGATTCCCACAGAAAGCTTTCCCCGATCCCTTCATTCCAGGGGAGCAGCTATCCTACAGGAATTAGGGTTTTCCATGGGGTCTCTCTTGTGTCTACAGAGCAAAGGGAAGTGCACACAGAAGGGGCTGGGGGAGGCACGAAGTGGTGAAGGGTTAATTTCTCTAATCATAAATTCAGCCTCCCGTAAATTCAATTCGGTGATGCTGCGCCTGTGACGTCAGTAAATCACAGCCATAAAGAAGGGGAGGCAAGAGCAGCGTGTGGAGGGAATGTCAATGGCTCGGGGAAGGCAGGGCCATCGCTCACCCTGGGGGCTGCTCGGCTCAGCAGGGCAGGCAGCTCTGGGGGCTGCAGGAGCCCCTGGATCCCCCCAGAGATCCCATTCCTTGGGAGATGCCTCAGCTGGATGGGTTCAGTGGATCTGAACCTTGCATCTCCAGCAGGTTTCTCTCTCTCTCTCTCTCTCTCCACAAAAGCTGATATTCCTCCTGTTTTCCTGGCCAAATTTTCCCCATTTGAAGAGCACTGGACCCCTGCTGTACCTGGGGGTGAACCTGGACAAGGTTTTTCCTGTTTTTCCTGTTCCTAACGGCATTTCCTGACGCTCCCCCTGAAGGTGCTCCTGCTCCATGCATTCCCTGGAGATTCTGGGATTCCCAAAATCCCTCCAGACCCCTCCAGCTGGGAAAGCACTGCAGATATTCATTGAGGCCTGACCTCTGTGCGAGATTCCCACAGCTAGCAGGACCTCTGCCCCTCTCTGCTCACCGAACGCGCCGTGGCTGAGCTCACCCTGCACAGCTCTGCCCACACCATCGCTCCTCCAGCAGCAGATCCCAAGCTGCTTTCCCACCCAGGTGACCTCCTCCAGGGCCACCTCCCTGTGGTCAGGGCGCCGCTTGGCCATCACATGTGTAGCTCTCGGCAGCACAACGTGACGCTGACCTGAGCTCGCCTCTCGCGCCGGCTGCTCTGCGGAGCTGAGGCCGAGGCAGCAGCGCCTTGTGACAGCCCCAAGGGAATCCTGAGAGCAGGGAGAGCCTGTCCTGCCCTCTGTGCCCGCAGCACCCCTGCTCTGAGTGCCCACGCTGGGATGGGACTGCTGAGCGTGGCCGTGCTGCTCCCCTGTCCCCTCCTGGGGTGGCTCTGTTGTCCCCTGCGCTGTCACGGCGCCCGGGCCCCGCCGCGAGTGAAGCTAATGCTGTGTGACATCGCACTCCCAGCACATCACACACCCCAGACAGCACCAGCTGAGGCTGCTCCCTGCTTCCCAGCCTGGAAACTTCCAGCACCAGACACCTTTGTCTCCCTGCAGAGAGCTTTTCCCAGCGGTGGAGGGGTTCTGCGAGGCAGCTGAAATCAGCCTGTCACAGCCACCGCCGCCTGCTCTGTCCCCCCAGAGCAGGGTGACAACACAGCTGCACGCTGGGGCACAGGCTGATGCCTGCTCCGATCCAACCAAACCAGGAGTGGCAATGTTAGAGGAGATTCACCACTGCCAGGAGCACACAGGCTCTGCTGCTTCCCCTTGGCTGCGCGTGGCAAAAGCCATCAATAAGGTCTGCTAGCACGGGAGCCGGGTAAAAGATTCTGCCCTCCCCTCCTGCTTCCGTAGAAAAACTCATTCCAGCCCTGCAGGCTTCCTTTAGCTGTCTCCATCCCTCCTCTGTGCAGAGAAACACGGAGTCGCAGCCAGGCAGGGGCTGTTTCTATTTGCAGCCATCCCTGCGCTTCAGCCGCTCGCTGATGAAATGCCCCTCACCCAGAAACAAAGAGCAGCTCCTAAAACAACCCTCCCCGCCCTCCACCTCCAAACCAGGCTCCCTGGCTGATTGACAGCTTG
This sequence comes from Acanthornis magna, assembly GCA_036785705.1. Taxonomy (NCBI): domain Eukaryota; kingdom Metazoa; phylum Chordata; class Aves; order Passeriformes; family Acanthizidae; genus Acanthornis; species Acanthornis magna. Next base: position 1,127,924 of record JAWUZG010000038.1, read on the forward strand.
GGAAAGTTCCTAATTATGTCCCCTGGACACTTTGGAGGCGACCCACCCCAGAGCGTGATTTGATGGCTCAGCGGCTGGATGGCCTCGTTTGTACTGATTTATATTACAGATCCAGCTCCAGCCTCATCAGCCTGGCCTGACCTAGATTTTCCTCTTGCATAGGTCAATAAAAACACAGCAAATAGAGCTAATCAGACACTGAGGATGCACAGTTAATCCAGGCTGGCCCGAACTTAACAGGAACACTGCAAACTCTGCTGTCAGAGAAAGGAGAGAATAAATCTTCCCCAGAACAGTCAAAGGGAATTGTAAAAAGAACACGCTGTTTCCAGGACAGATAATGAATGAGGTTTTTTTTTTTTCTCTCTCAGCTTGCTTCCCTCTTGGTCTGTCTGCATCTGGTGGATGCTGCATGAGGCTCCTTCCCCTGGAAGCAGCGAGCATTGGTCCCTTCTCCGCACTCAGTTTATAAGCAATCACCGAAAGGGCATGAAGTCAGACAAAAAGCAAATGAAAAAAATGTGTGCAGCTGGCTCTGGAGTGTCCAAATAAACCCTGGGTAAATGCCAGGCTGCCTTAGTCACTGCATGCAGCAGGACGAGGACCTCCTTTCAACCGTGCACTGAGGGGAGCTGCGGCCACATCCGCGCGCTGGACGTGCCCTGGCCTCGTGCCATGGCCGTGGGGAGGACCCAGCCGGGGCTGGGCTGGCACAGGGACACCCAGTGCCTCCCAGGACACGCACGTGTCCCCCATTGTCACCCCCACATCGGGAACCCGACGCTGAGTGTTGGCACACACAGTGACTCACACGTGGTGTGTTTGGGCTCTGCGGTGACACACGGCTGCGAGGGTGACACGGAGCTGACAGTGACACAGCCACCCCTCCTCAGAGGTGACGTCTGTGCTCAGACAGCCCCGCCACCACGTGTGTCACCCTCAATGTGGGGTGTGCAGGGAGCTGGCAGGGACCCCTGGCTGTGCTTGGATGTTGTGTCCCTCTGTGATCCCAACTGGGAAATGTTCTCTGCGGGATCAGAGGGACTGTGGATGGATTGTGGATGGATTTCTCTGGGTTGTCACACTCCAGCATCGTTCACAGCTGGCCTGTGCACTCCTCTTCTGGAAATGTGAGGGGAGTGTTATACAGACCCTAGAGATCATGGGAATAACAGGGATGTGTTATACAGACCCCATAGATCATGGGAATAACAGGGGGGTGTTATACAGACCCTATAGACCATGGGAATAACAGGGGGTGTTTTACAGACCATATGGATCATGGGAATAATGGGGAGGTGTTACACAGACCCTATAGATCACAGGAATAGCAGAGATGTGTTACACAGACCCTATAGATCATGGGAATAACAGAGGGGTGTTATACAGACCCTATAGATCATAGGAATAGCAGGGATGTGTTACACAGACCCTACAGATCATGGGAATAACAGGGGGGTGTTATACAGACCCTAGAGATCATGGGAACAACAGAAGGTGTTACACAGACCCTATAGATCATGGGAATAACGGGGGGGTGTTACACAGACCCTATAGATCATGGGAATAGTGGGGATGTGTTATACAGCCATATCGATTGTGGGAATAACAGGAGGGTGTTATACAGACCATATGGATCATGGGAATAATGGGGGGGGTGTTACACAGACCCCATAGATCATGGGAATAACAGGGATGTGTTATACAGACCCTATAGATCATGGGAATAACAGGGGGGTGTTACACAGACCATGTAACGCAAATAAAACACACCCAGCACCTTTTCCTCCCCAAAGCAGCCAAGATCTACACTAACAACAGAGCACAGCTGTCAAGGCACTCCAGCCTTTCCCCTCTGGGGTTCAAATGCCAGCCTTGCTCTCAGCCCTCTCTTCCCCTGGCTCTTTCTCATGCCTGGAGTGAAGGAGTGATAACCTGATGAGGGCATCTCCCATCTATGTGCTGATGTCACCTCCACCTGCTGATGGTCACCCCCGACAGTGGAACCCAGCAGAGCTCAGGGCCGGCTCAGCCTAGGGCTGAGGTCAAGTGTGCGTTTCCCTGGGAAAATGAATATTTGCTTTCTCCTAGCAAAGCGGGCAGGAGCTGGTGCCTTTCGCAGGGAATGCTCCCTCCCAGGGAGAGCCCAGCCTCCCTTCTGCAGGCCCTGCTGCCATCCCCGCCCAGGCTCTGCGGCTGCAGCGCTGCAGGCACTTGGAAGCAGCCTGGTAAGGGCAGGCAATGGGGCCAAGGTCACCCCGACCCGCGCTGGCACTCGAGTGAGAGCCGTCAGTGGCACTCCCAGGAGAATCAAAGCTGGCACCGACACGCCAGCAGTGATGAGCTCTCCACTTCTGGACAGAGCTGTGACGCTCAAACTGTCCTCAAACCACCCTGGGAGAGGGCATGGATCCCTGCAGGCACCGAGCAGCTGAGTCCCTGGAAAGGAAACTCCATGGGGGGAAAACCAGGGGGGAAAGCAGGGCTGGTGTGGGGCGGGCGGAGGCTGAGCTGGCCCACGAGGGCTGTGGGGCAGCGTGGCTGACTTTGAGTGAGTCGCAGAGGAGCACAGGGCAGAGCAGAGAGGGATGGAAGGGCTCAGCTGCACATTCCCCCGAGCCTGGACATGTGGGGACAGAGCCACTCACTGTGGGGACTCACCTGCCACCAGACCTTCACGGGAGGCAGAGGGAGGAGCAGCTGAGTGCCCATGTGCTGCCTGCACCTCGGGAGATGCTCCCGTGTCGGCAGGAGGGGGAAAAGGCACCTGACCAAAGCTCTTCCCGGGCAATGAGCCCCGAGAGAAGGCTGGGATGGCCTTGCTGCACTGCATCCATGTGTTAGCGTGCCGTTGCCAGGCCAGGGGGAAGGAGCAGGAGATGAATGCACGGAAATATGCTCGTGTGTGTGTCTGTGTGTGTGTGTGTGTAGGAGCTGCCACTACTCTCTGTGCAACGCGTGAGGGAATTTCCGTGTAGGATCTGGGGAAACCGCAGCTCTGAGGCCTTTTTTCATGAAAAACTGGGCACTCTCCGAGTCCCAGCCTCCAGGGAGGGAGTTGTGCAATCCCAGCTGCGTGCAGGGACACAGCTTTCTCCAAAGAACTGTTTATTCAAAAGATTACAGCGTTTAATCTCAGCCTGGTAAGGCGAGGTTTATCAGCAAGGCTGTGCTCCTAAGCCAAGTGACGCACAAGCGAGTGGGATATGCCCGTCCAGAAAAGCTACAACGGAGCCGTGTTTAAGGTCACCGGAGATACCTGGAGTTTATTTTCCCCCGTGGGAAAGCAGAGCAGGGCCAGGCACGGCGGCTCCCAGAGCCAAGTGGCACCACCACGAGGGACCTGCCCTCCTGTCCTGCCTGCGGGAAAACCCAGCTCGGGGTGGGCTCCAGCAAGGAATTAATTCGCGGAGCAAACCCCTCCTGCCGGCCCTCCCTCCCTCCCTCCCTCCCTCCCTCCATCCCTCCATCCCTCCCTCCCTCCATCCCTCCCCACCTCCCGCTCCGCAGCGCCGTCCCCGCGTCTCGGGCGCCGGAGCATCAGCGTAATGTGATGTGACACCTTCCCCCACACTTTGTTATAAATATCGTGTTTCACTGTAACTGTGTCTGACACCCCCTTGGAGGCATTTTCTCATGCTCCCAGCCGGGATGCGGGCACGTGTGGAGCAGCCCCACGGCGGCGATGCGGTGCCCACCATCCCCGCTCCGTGCCCCGCACCAGCCACCGGGATCGGTGCCACCGGGATGGGATGAACCTGCACTGATCCACCCTGCCTCTCCGAGAAATAACCCCGCTGGAGCTCGGGTTTGTCCCTGCCTCCTCGCCAGAGCAAGGGATGGGGGTTTAGAGCTCTCCTGAGAGACGGCTGGTTTTTATTTTTTATTTTTATATTACCCCGTCCCCCCCACCGCGGTTCCTGGGCACCCCTCGGCAGCCACACGTGCCTGTAGTAATAGGAAATGCCACTAGATGTCTGTCAGGGTCCTGCGCATCGGCTGCTGGGGACAGCCCTGGCACACGGGGGGGACAGGGATGGGGTACGAGCTGTGCCCCTGTCGGTATCAGGGTCCCAGTGAGGATTCCTGACATTTTCTGGACCCGTGGGAAAAACCTCGGTTTGCCATTTCGTAGCCTCGTGGGATGGTTTGGGTTGGAAAGGAGCTCAAAAACCATTTTGTTTCACCCCCTGCCATGGGCATGGACATCTTCCACCACCCCAGACTGCTCCAAACTCTGTCCAACCTGGATTTGAACACCTCCAGGACATCCAGAACTTTCCTGGGCATTCATTTCCTTCTAAGAGGACAGAACCTATTCATTCCCTGGCTGAGCTCTTTCCTGCAAGGCACAGCAATCCCATTGGGATCCCACGGCTCTGCTCCTGGCACTGCCCATGGCTCTGGGAGCAGAGGCCAAACCATGGATCTGCTGCCCAAAAACCATCACTGAGGCTCCCTCCAGCCAAAGGGCAGCTGCAGCTTCATGGCTTCACCCCTTGGGTATCTCTCTGCAGCAGATGCAGGGAAATTACCAGCACTGATGCGAGGCAATTACTGCTCGAGCTGCTTGAGAAATGCCGGTTCTTTCTCAGAGGAAATTTGGGATGGAAATCATCTCTTTTTGTGTTTTGGGGAATTTGAGCTTCTTTGGCGCTCAAAAGAAAAGGATGGCAAACGCGCTTTTCTTAATACTGTTGATGGAAAAACATATTAAGGAAGCACAAGGATAAAAAGAGGAGAATGTATTTTTGAGCATGAAAGAGAGTATTTTACATATTTTTCTATTTTTTTTTTAAATCTACAACCAAAAATTTTAATTTTTTTCTATTATAAGGGTATTTATCTTGCTATGTAATAGAGTTTGAAAAAAAATACTAACCAGCTTTAGGTGCAGGTCTCTCCTGCAGAGGTCAGGATAGCACTGGAGCCTCTGCATTCAGGGCTGTCCCTCCCCATGGCTGCAGATCCCAACTCCAGGCCAAAGGAATTGTGACAGTAATGGAGCAGAGAAGCAAATTTCTTCCCCATTTGCTTCACAGCTGATGGCCCAGTATGGGACCAAAGAGAAAACCCTGCTAAAACCTCCCAGAGAGGATCTGGCTGAGTGCTGGCTGGGAGAAAAAGGCAAAAGGCAGTTAAAAAGTAATGGAGAGAAGAGAGAGACAGGGAGAGATAGTTGGCTCCCAGGATCTGGGGATGCAAGGAGCACAGAGCTCAGAAAGGCTCAGAAGTTGTGTCTGAAAAGCTCCCCTGGCTGATGTGTCAAGGAGCTTCCAATCGCCTTTCAAAAGCTTCCCTTCCCTCGCTGCCTTTGTAATGGGAGGCTGTTTCTAATTATCTGTAAATGTTAAATGTTCTCTAATTCAATCAGAACAACTTGTTCACAGATGGCAAACCCTTCATCTGCTCGGCTTTCCGCGGAGTCTCTGCCTCAAGAGCCATTGATCTCTCTTCCTTCCCGGAGAGCCTGGCTGGAGGCACCAGGAGGAGAGGCAAGGAGGGTTCAGGGTGCACGAACAGCTCCAGCTCTGTCCCTTCTCCCCGGCACCTCTCACACTGTACCTGTGTGACCCATCCTGGGCAGGACACTGCAACGCGAGGCTGGCAGAGGAATGGGATGAGGATGAGGGGTGCGGGATGAGGGGTGAGGGATGCGGGATGAGGGATGAGGATGAGGGGTGCGGGATGAGGATGAGGGATGAGGATGAGGGATGAGGATGAGGGGTGCGGGATGAGGATGAGGGATGAGGATGAGGGATGAGGGATGAGGATGAGGGGTGCGGGATGAGGGATTAGGGATGCGGAATGAGGGGCGCGGGATGAGGGGTGAGGGATGGGGGAAGAGGGATAAGGGGTGAGGGAAGAGGGGCGAGGGATGAGAGGTGAGGGATGAGAGGTGAGGGGCGAGGGATGAGGATGAGGGATGAGGGATGCGGGATGAGAGGTTAGGGAAGCGGGATGAGGGGAGAGGGATTTGGGATTTGGGGTGGGGGATGAGGGATAAGGAGTGAGGGATGAGGGGTGAGGGATGAGGGATGAGGGATGAGGGATGAGGGATGAGGGATGCGGGATGAAGGGTGAAGGATTCAGGATGCAGAATTCGGGATTCAGGATGCGGGATTCGGGATCCAGGATGCGGGATTCGGGATTCAGGATGCGGGATTCGGGATTCAGGATGTGGGATTCGGGATGCGATATTCGGGATTCAGGATTCGGAATTCAGGATTTGGGATTCCTCCTTTCCCCGCTGCCGTGGTGCTCCCGGTCTCGTTCCCACCCTGCCGTAGGTGCCCGGTGTGCTATCCTGGATCCCGGTGCAGTTATGTCACAGGCTGGCACTCACCCCCCCTGCCCCCCGCCGCTGTCACCACCCGCCAGCTCATGTCACGCCCGTGCCCTGCTGATGCTGATCCCCTCGGACTCGGCGCTTCTCCTCGCGTTTCCTGCTGCTGAGTGGCACATGCCAACACTCTGTCCCTTCTCATTCCCTGCTCCTGGCACATCCATCGCCCTCAGCCACAGTGCTGTCCCCTTGCCGCTGCCCACATTTGCTGGGCAGGTCCTGCCCAGCGCCTGGGGACAGCTGTGACAGGGATCCTAATTCAGGTGTCCCCATCCACGACACTAAAATTCGTGATTTACGCCGGGGGCACGGGGACAAAGGAGGGAGTGGCGAGGTTTTCTCCTCAGACCCAAGGGAAACTCTTTGCTGCTGATTCCTAATGATTTATTGAAGCATCTCCTCTTCCTCGCAGCCCCAGAAAAGGGTCTCGCCTTTGATCAACCAGTGACTCACCATCTGCAGCCGAGGTGATTTACGACAAGTGAGAGCTATTTCTGCGCATGGAAGGGGAGAAAAATAGGCCTCCCCATCACGGGGAGGGTGGGAAGGATGGAAAACAAGCCGCCCACGGGATGTGAGGCTGGCTGGGCTGCTCCCCCGGCACGGCGGCGAGCGCCCCGATCCCCACGGCAAAGGCGCTGCTGCGAGGGGTGGTGAGGGGGAGACTTTGACGTCTCACACAGATGGCTCCACGCCAGGATGGGAATAGAACAGCTCCAATTCTGCTCCTCATGTCGGATCCAGGCTGGGAGAGGGGCTCTGTCACCCGTGGGGAGAGAGGGGTGCAGGCACGGCATCGACAGACGCTGCTGAGCCAAATCCTGAGCGCCATTCCAGGCCTGAACCTGCTCTTTTCCATGCCCATCTTTCCCTCCTTCACGGCACAGACACAGCCTAATCGCTTCCAGATCGGGGAAAAAAACTGCATTTCCTGGAAGAGTTTTTCTTTTGAAGGCAAATCTGGCACAAAACCAAAATCCTTAAAGACCCCTATGTGCTTTCCATGACAGACCTGAAAGCTGAAGCATCACCTCCACCAACTCCCTGACTCCACTTGGCTTTTCTTTTCAGCTGAAAGACCACCCCTTTCCAGGGAAGGAAGAGGTTTGGTTGCTCAGGGTGTGAGCAGATTCCCAGCTAACATTCAGCCACTGTGCAGAGCCACTGCTCCATGTCCTCCAACAACCGACTAAGGAGAAGCAAAGTCATTAAAGTGTGTGTTATATCGGCTGGAAAAATCCTCGGGAAGAAGCTCCACGCAGAGCCCCATTGGGCAGAGTGCTCGGCTGCTCAGGAGCAGTGATTAGGGAGAGTTTGTTAATGAAGCAGATTTTAGTGACTGAAGGCAAGTGGAGAGAGAGGAGAGAGAGCAGAGTGTTCATCAAACGCTCTCCTGTGGGCTGCTGCCGCTGATGTTCGGTGGCTATAAATCAGCCCAGTTCTCCCAGCTTTTATCAGCTGAAGATCTGACCCAGGGGAGGTGGGAATCCCTGCAGGCCACAGCACCACCACATCCTCATAAAACTGCTCAGCTCTGCCCACTGCAGATCCCAAAGCTCTGTGCAGACATCCAGAGCTGTTCCACAGCCAGAAAGGTTTTGCTGACTTTTCCAAAGTTGCCTTTTTTTCCTACAATCCCTTTAAATGAGGGGGAGCAGAGGGACCCTGAGTAAAGCCCAGGCAGCCCTGCAGTTCTGATCTCGCTGGGCCCTCTGGTTCTGTAATGGAAATCAGCATCACAGCAGAACACAACCAGTTTTCTCTGTCTGGGGCTCTGCTCCCAGTCCCTGCTCTGTGTTTTGCCCTGTGTGACAGATGAAAGGCTGGATCGGTGCTCTTAAAAGACCCAACACCACTTTTGCCAGTGTTTCCACCAGGATTGCACCCAAAACACATCAAAGAAAGTTTTCTCTTCCCTATTCCCTCTTCTATCTTGTCATCTTCCCCTCCACCTTATACCTTTCCCTTTGTGCAATCGGTTTGCAGAGCCACACAGGGAATTCCTGAATTTTCACAGCAGATTCCCAGATTTCCAGGTCTAATTTTCTCCCTTTACCTCTGTCCCTCAATGATGGGCAAGAGGAAAAAGAGTTCAGGGGAGTTTGCTAGCCCAAGGCAAGACCAGGACAAGCCCTTCCCCAAAATAACTCCCATCAGGTGATGAGAAACGTTCCAAAGCACTTCAGAGCACTTCCCAAAGGATCCAGGCCTCCAAAGCAGAGCTTTCCAATGGCTCTCTGGAAGTGCCAGCCTTTATCTCCTGCGTTATCCATATCTAATCTGCCTGCCCGTGCTGAATAAACCGTGACAAGAGGAAATTGGATTTGCTGGGAGCAGGGGTGGGCGGTTTGGGACAGACATCTCTCCTTCGCACAGGGGAAACTGGGACAGCCAAAGTTTCTGGAAAGTCGGGGAAGGAGAACCCCCTGGAGCCAGGAGGGGCACAGGCACAGCAGAGAGATTGCAATCAGATCTTGAACAGCCCTGCCATGTGTCCTTCAGGCTCGAGTAGCTCGGTTTGGCAGGCCCTCCTCAATCCCTGCAGTGGGCAGGGAAAATGAGGCATTTTCCTCCATCAATCACTGCCCACCCATCCCTGCTCATCCCCAGGATAAAGCCCATTTAGCCAAGCCCCTTCCCATCCAGCCCTTCATCACCAGGGATCGATATCCTATATTGACTAAGCGGGGCCCAGCCATTAACAAGTTCATTTTCCATCACTTAGATGCAGATGGATTCCCTCAGGAGCCCCAGGGTCACCAAAGTTTCATTAACAGAGGCTGTAAAAGTATTTAAATACATTTAAAAGAATCACTTGACAAATGGAGTGAGCCCACAGTCCTGCTCCTCTCAGGTTATCTTGAAAGAGAAAAGAGACCTTTGCTGCCCACAGAAGGACAAAAAGCCCTTAACAGCTTCTCCCTGCCATTATCCATCTCCAACACATCACCTCCACAGAGCTCCAATTTCCCCATAATGCTCCAGACAGAAACCAGTTACTCATTTATCCCAGCTCTGAAGGGTTTTTGGCCTCCAAACTTCTCGTGTTTGGTGGTAAACTGAGGCAGCAGTTGGTGAAAGCTCAGCCCCAAATCTGGAGAGGTAGAACAGATATCATAGACAGGCACTGGGAGATCTGAATTCTCATCCAAATTGCTTTTATCAGGGTAAAATAAAATGTAACCAAGCCCAACCCGGCCTTGAACACAGAAAATCCCGTGGGAAAAAAGGTGTCAAAAATACAGGCTGAACTCCGGAGTCTCTTTCTGCTGCTGGAAGTTTTCTCCTTGCCACAGACCTGCAGTAAACACATTGAATTTTATCACCACCAAACTCTGTGTAGAAAGCTGTCACTCCATGAGAAAGGGGTTTGGGACCCAGAAATGTCACCAAATCCCCCCAAAAAACCCCATGAACTGTCTGCCCTGCAGACAGTTTTCACTGTGAGCTCATTTGTGTCAGAGAGCTGGAGCCACGCATTTGAAAAATTTGCAAACAGAAATTTAATGTGACATTTTTTTGTCCCCGCTCGGGAAGAGATGACTCATGAAGCCACTTCCCAGCTCTTAGTGGGTGCCCAGGGTGGCAGGGGCTCATAGCACAAGGAAATAGAGTCACACCAGGAGGGAGGGCAAATAAACTCAGCTCCTCAAAATCCAAAACTTGCACGAATCCTTTCTCCTCATGGGAAGGCTCTAAAGTACAATCGAGCCACTGATTTTTTTCCCAGTATTTTTTTCCATCACAACTAAACCCAAAAGAGCAAGTAGGGATTAGGAGCAGAGTTTCTTCAGCTGGTTGAAAGTTTGGGGAGTCTTGCCACGAGGACAAGTGTTCATCCTCACTGCCAGGCTGGCAGCTGTCCCAGGGAGATGGGCAAAGCCATCCAGAGCCTTTGGAAAGCTCTCGTGATTTCCTGGGTGATCTCCTCCCTCCTGCATCTGCAGGAGAAAGCAGAAACTCTTGGATGGAGGAGAGCAATTGTCCCACAATGAGGCAGGAGGAGGGAACTGGCCCACGAGGAGAGGTTTGTCCTCTAGGAGAGAGCCACAACCTCATCCCACGGCCCCTCTGCAGCCACTCCAGCCTGACAGGAACATTCCCCCTTGGAGTCCCTCCAAATTCCCATTGCTAACTCCTCAGACTGCAGCAAAATCCCTGTGAATAGACATCAGGCAGGCCCAGTTGGCATTGACAAAGCAGGCTGGGAGGGGGATTACTCTGGTTCACACTGCATTGTTTGGAGTAAAACCCCTTCCCTTCCTGGGCTGGGGGAGGAACGAGCACAGGAAACCTCCACAGCCTCCCCACAGGAGATCCATGGATGCAGACAAGGTAAAATCAGCCTTTATTATCCATATCTCTGTTTATGAAGTATTAAAGCTGACAACCTCAGGGATGCTAAACCAGCACCTCTGGGATCTCTTGGTTCCTGTGTCCCGTTTGGATGCTGCCCACCTGGCCTGGTGGGTGGGGGCACAGGGTCCTGCTCTTTTGGGACAGCCAGAAGTTAATGACATGGCTGGAAGCAGGGGAGATAAAAGATAATCTCTGCTGGGTGTGCCTCAGAAAAAATGGCAAATCCTTGTCTGTGGAGCTGCTCCGTGTTCCCAGCAGTGATCGTGCCCAGCTCACTCCAGGATTACACCAAAACCTCCCGGGTCTGGCATTAGAGTTGCTGCAGGATTACACCTTGCCATGGGTCTGGCCCAGCCTCAAGGACTCCAGAGGGTGACAGTGGCTTTACCCTGCGGATGGCAATGTCCCCCTCACGTTTGGGATGGCAGCAGGAGCACAGCTCTCCATTCACAGCAGCTCTGCTGCCACAGCATCACATTTACCCTCCCGTGGCACTGCCGTGACAGCCTGCAAATGAGACAGGCCTGCAAACCTCCCCCGTGACCCAGAGATCAGACCCCAGAAGAGCTTACGCAGGAAGAGAAGCCTATTTGTCCAACCACTAAAAGCAAAAGGCTTATTTCCACTTGTAAATTTGCAGCGAGTCCTGATCCCAATTCAAATCCGAAGCAGAGCATGTCAGTGAATTTCCAGGGCAGGAGAAATCCTCTCTGTGACTTTTCCCTCATGGATGGCTGCACAGCAGCTCCTAACACCCTCCGTCAGGAGGCTGCTCCCAGACTCGGTCTGGGACTCTGTGTCCTGCCTGCCTTGCCACGCATGGGCACTGCCAAGGCCCTGGGGAGGGCAGGGCACAGCGCTGCTCAATAATAAATGTTATTTTCTAATACAGGAACTGCTGGCTCTGAACGAGCTGTGCCCGTGCATCAGTTCAGATCTCGGAGCTGAGAGAGAATTCCCCTTGCCGGACCTCATCAGCAATGCCCTTTGAAGTGTTTCTGCTGATTTCATTCTTTATTTCTTCTCTGTTTTTCCCTTTCCCTGTGCCACGGGGTCCCTGTGGATGCTGTGCCTCATCTCCTGCCTGGTTCTGGCCCTCCATGGACATGCACACGCCATCCCCAGCGCTTTCTGTGCGTGTAAGAGAGACCTTTAAATCCCTTCTTCCATATCAGCTCCTTCTGGGAAGACAGCAGCTCCTTCTCTCAGGCATTTCACAGCTTTGATAAAGGAAAGATTCTCTGCTGATGGGAACAGGCTGACACAGCCCCCACAAAGCACTGGAGTGCTCACCACTCCCGGCCAGACCTCGGGGCAGTGGTCTGAGCAGGACATGGCTGCTGCTTGCATCACTCTTATCCATGCAGGGCCCCAAATTCCAGCCCAAATTCCTCCCCCAGCATGTGGCTGGCTGGATTGAAAGCCACTCAGTCCAGCCCTCGTAGGGCAGTTCCAAACCGTGGGTCCTCCCAAGCCCACCAGCCTTGCCATTCCAGCTGCTTTCCACTGGAAATCCAGAGCAGAACTCATCCTGCTTCCCGCAAGGCTGGGATTCCTAATCTCCCCGGGCTCCTTTTCTCCATGTATAATGAGGATTACGGTTTAATTCCTGCCTCACAAGGGGGTGCTGTGGGGATTGCCAGGGTTAAGGCACTCAGACAGCACCGCAACGGGGCTCTTACAAACCCTTCAACAGAGGGGCTCACAAAAACCCCCAGAGCTGTTTGCAGCCTGCTCGCAGCTCCCATCAGCTCCCATTAACCGCCAGGCAATTTTCTCCCCAGTTCAGACTTAATTCCTGCTCCAACCGCTGGCCCTATCCGGAGAACAGCAGGGCAGGAGCGACTATCAGTGCCGAATTGCCTTTTAAAATGGGATGGTGCCTCGAGGTCTGAGGGAGCGTGAGCTGTCTGCACGGTGCCTATGTGGTGTGTATATGTGAGTTCATGTAGGAGGCTGCATCAGGAGAGCTCAGAAGCGAAGCCAAGCACAGAATCAGCTCAGGAAGCCCTTTGCACCTCTGATCCCCCATTGTTGGCTGCGCCGCAGACGCATTATGTGTGCTCACAGATGAAAAAGCAAAAATAAAACGGATGCCGGCTTTAAAATTCCGTTCGGCGCAGCCTTCTGCACTGATTCCAAATGTTTATAAACACGGGAGTTAATGTAATCAGCACTGCAGCAAATACACACCAGGTACACGGCGGAGACAGGAGTGTCAACCGCGCTCCCAGCTCGGAGTGACAGCTCTCTGCTGTGGGCTCTGCAGCAAACAAAAGCAGCTGAAAAACCCCACCGAGGAATGCTTGAAAGAGCAATCCCTTCCCCCCTCCTCATCCCCTCCTTCCAAGACTTTCTGGTAGTCATAAGTGTAAAAAAACTCATAGAAGGTGTCCATTCCCACCGAGCCTTTCAAGCGGCAGGGAGCCACTGGGAAGAGGCCACTGCTTGGGAAGACACTGGGGGAATTCCTGGATCCCCTGAGGGCCATCCATCGGCCCAGCCCTGTTCTTGTGATCCTTCCAGAGCAGACAGGAGGTGTTTTACAAAGATTTGGACGAGCCTGACTCCAGCAACTGTTCCGCCCTGGGGAAGGATGTGCATCAGCTCGCCAGGGAAGACCTCAGCCAGAGGAGGTGTGCCACTGCAGAACCCTCACCAACCCCATCCAGGGGAGCTGTGCCATTCCAGAACCCTCACCAACCCCAGCCAGAGGAGCTGTGCCATTCCAGAACCCTCACCAACCCCAGCCAGGGGAGCTCTGCCATTCCAGAACCCTCACCAACCCCAGCCAGGGGAGCTGTGCCATCCCAGAACCCTCACCAACCCCATCCAGGGGAGCTGTGCCATTCCAGAACCCTCACCAACCCCATCCAGGGGAGCTGTGCCACTGCAGAACCCTCACCAACCCCATCCAGAGGAGTTTTGCATTCCAGAACCCTCACCAACCCCATCCAGGGGAGCTGTGCCATTCCAGAACCCTCACCAACCCCATCCAGGGGAGCTGTGCCACTGCAGAACCCTCACCAACCCCAGCCAGAGGAGTTTTGCATTCCAGAACCCTCACCAACCCCATCCAGGGGAGCTGTGCCATTCCAGAACCCTCACCAACCCCATCCAGAGGAGCTGTGCCATCCCAGAACCCTCACCAACCCCATCCAGGGGAGCTGTGCCACTGCAGAACCCTCACCAACCCCAGCCAGAGGAGCTGTGCCATTCCAGAACCCTCACCAACCCCATCCAGAGGAGCTCTGCCATTCCAGAACCCTCACCAACCCCATCCCAGCTCCTGCACACTGCCAAAGCATCACGTTCTCCAGTGGGAAGGCTTTGGGGAGGTCCCATTCCAGCAGGTTGCTGAGGAGACGTTACCTCACATGGCAGCATCAGCAGAAAACCCCAGTGCTGGCGGAACAGCCAAAATGCTGGGCGGACAAAACACTGCAAGCCTGTTGTTTTTTTTCTTTTTCCTTTTTTTTTTTTTTTTTCTCCCCAGCCAAATGTTGTTTCATGCTCTAATGGCAATTTTCAAGAATGATATTGGCGTGACAACTGATGGAAGTGTCGGCCAAGTTCCGACACCACTTCCAGTGTCTGTGCCTAAACCAGATTTCACAGGGGTGCACAGGAAGGGGTTTGGAACTCTGTTTTGGTGGCTACTTGCCACCTAAAATGAGACTTTTACCACCCCTAAAAATCAAGAGAGGGTAAATATCGCGGAATTAGAAATTATGTTCCTTGGAGAAGGTGGGATTCCTCAGAGCTCAGCTCTGTCTGAGGCACCAGGTGGTTTGGTTTCTTGTCTCTTTGTTTCTAGCGGAATGTGTTTATAGATTTATGGAAGGGATTTCTGAGTCTCACAGTGGTTCCTGTGTTCCTGCAGCAGGAACCTTGAAATCCCCTGCCCTGTCCCTGCAGACACCACCCTCGGGGTTCCTCTTCCAGATCTCCGCCTGGGATGAGCTTTGGGAACCCTCTGCTGTGAGGGGTAGGACAAGGAAATAAAAAATGGGCTAAGCCAGCTGATCTAGCAAAGCACAAGGCAGCTCCCACAGCCCCTCAGAGGACATGCACACAGAGGCCTCCCCAAATATAAAAAAAAAAGTATGATGCAATTAAATGTGTTATATATTATGATCTTCCTCCCCTAGAAATAACAAAAAACTGCCAAACCAAAGCATTCTGCTCCTGCCTCTCCTGCTCATGCACAAGTCCCCTTGGGCTTCACGGAAATTTTGGACTCACAAAACGCTGCAGAACAGGGGCCCCATGGCACTGTGTAATAAATCTTAGAAGTTAACAGCCAGAACTGTGCCAAATGTGATGGGTTTTGCTTTGTGCAGGATCATGAAAATAATACATTCTGGCTCAGTAAGTCAGGCCTGATGCACCAGGGCTAATGGTCCACTGCTGCTGCTGCTGCTGCTGCTGCTAAATGGATTTACATTTTTGTCTCACATGGTTGAGGTCTGTGATTTGGGAGGCCAAGGCCCCAAGGCTCTATCAAATCTCCCCAGATTCTTGAAGGGAAATGTGAATTTTCCCCCAGGCTGAGATGTCACCCGAAACTAAGGAAGCTTAAGAGAGGAGTGTTGAGGTGTGGCTACCCCACAGATCCCAGGGACATCAGGCCAGGGGCAGTGACAGCACAAGAAATGGGAAGAGAGGCAATGTTACACTGGGAATAATGCAAGCTGGAACATTGTTAATGTGGGGAACGCCATGGTAACTCAGAGAGACCTGCCCAGGGGAGCAAGGTCTCATCGGAGGTATCTCTTTAATAAAGTTGAGAAAGGAAATAATGAGATTTTATGGATTAAAACTGAAACTAGACAGATAAACACTCCAGGGGCAGGAAAACCAAGCAACAACAAGGATGCTGGGAACTCCCCATAGCCTGCCTGTCCACAGGGGCAGGGGGCTGCACTCCTAAGCTCAGGCCTGCAGCTTTAGAGAGGAGGCAGGAGGCAGAAATCGTCGGTTCAGCAGGCAGGATCCACAGGCAGGATGTCCAAAGGAATCCCAGCGGCCTTACAGTCTGCGAATCTATTAACTAAACCTCATTACTACGTAATAACTTTTGTTATTTTGGAACAAACCTTGTATCTGGCTAATCCGCTTTGTTACAGAGCTGCCCATCCTTCCCTTGAACAGGAATTAACTTCTAAAGGAATTAAAAGGAGGAGGAGACTGCTGAAGGGGTCCTTAGGGGTATCTTTTTATAGCTTCTGGCTGCCCCCCCCCCCTTTCCCTTTCCCACTATGTGTGGTATCCTTCCCCACTGATTCCGTCCTTTTCTGCCTGCCAGGCATTGATTTGTTCCTGTGTTGTTCTAACGGAGCTTGAAATCAACATGACTTTGTTGTTGGTTGTTGTCATTGTTGTTCACATCTTTGTTTGGGGTTCGGCATCCTCGCAGAGGCCGGGGCAGCTCCGGAGCCGACATTAGCAGGCTGAACACCTCCTCGGCGAGAGATCCACAAAGGCTGCGGCTGCGGCCACATAATAAAGGCTGCTACAGAGCTCAGCCAAACCGCTGTCCCCCTCCTCCGGAGCATCAGCCCTTCTTGTGCCGGGGCTGGATCCCCTCGCTGCTCCGCGCACGCAGAGGGTGGCCAGAACAAGCTCCTTCTTTCAGCAGGCCCCAGCAAAACGCTGTGGCATCCACATGCCAGGCATTTAGGATTGTCACTTAACGTTCCGCGTGTTTCTCAGGCGGTCTGTGGAGGGTAAAATGTATGTTCTGTCCGGGCGGTGGGTGCCGGGCACTGCCAGAGCCGCGGCCCGGGCGCTCCGGAGTCCGAAGGGAATTCAGGAACAGCCTCAAGTCCGCAAGGCGCGGGCGGCGAGGCAGGAGCACCTCCGCCAACCCGCGGCGAGGCGCCCTGGGCTGCGCCGGACACGGCGAACAAAGCCCAGCTGCCGCCAGCTGCCAACATCCGGAGGGGCGGGAGGCGAGCCCGGCCACCCGTCCCGCCCTCGGCGCGCATCCCTCGGCGCGGAGCCGCCGGGCGAAGGGTTAACGCTGCGCCCTCCTTCCGCCGAGCGCTGACATCACGCGGGGCAGGCTCCGCCCGCGACTGTGTGCGTGAGTGCGAGCGCGGCCGCCGAGCCCCGCACCGGGCACCGCACCCGGGCACCGCACCCGGGCACCCCCGCCCCGCGGCCGGCCCGGCCCCGCGCCCCCCGCCCGGCCATGGAGCGCCGCGCCCGGCCCCGCACCGGCACCGCCTGAGCGCCGCCGGGGCCCCAGCGCAGGGCGGGCAGCGGGCGGGGGCTGCCGAGCCCCGCCGCCGGAGCCACGGCACCGCCGCAGCCCGCGGAGGGCTCTGCCTCGCTGCTCTTTATTTGTTTTGCCTCCCCTCTTTCTTTTTTGTCTGGCGTTTCTTTTGGTTGATTTTTTTTTGGGGATTTTTTTTTTTTTTTTTTTTTTTTTAAATCGCATTTTTTTTTCCCCCCTCCCTCGTCTCCTCCACTCGCCCGGGCTCTGCGGAAGGAAGCGCCCGCGCTGCCCCGCGGCCGGAGCGCCCCGCGCCCGCCCAGAGGGGCCCCGCGCCCCGCGGATGTGCGGAGCTCCCCCCGGAGCCCTCCCGCCCTCCCGCCGCCTCTTTGTCCTCACGCACCTACGATCTTATTTTTATTTTTTATTTCTTTAGTTTTTTTTTTTTTTTCTTTTTTTTTTTTTCCCAAGCAGACCTGAGCATCACCGGGGGCTGGGAGGGTGGGGGGCCCCGCGGCGCTGCCAGACCGACCCCTGCCCATCGCTCCTAAGGAACTCTCATGGCTTCACGGCTGCAGACAAGTTGCCGTGCATCGTGGTGGACTATCGGAGTTTGCATCCTGGCAGCCGCGCTCCTACCAGGTGAGCCGGTCCCCGGAGGGCGCTGGGCTCCGCCGGGGCGCTGCGGGGCTGGAGGCAGCCCCCGAGGGGATTTGCGGGGTGCCCGTGGGGGAAAAGGGGTGCGGGGAGTGCCGCGGAGCGGCGGGGAAGGGTGGGATCGGCGTTTTGGGGTGCGCGCCCGGGTCTGGAGCAGGTGTGGGAGCATCTGTGCGAGGGTGGGAGAGAATCGGGGCCGGTTTCAGCGCCGGCTCGGCTCGGAACAACACGCTCGTTTGTTTTGGAAGCAGCTGCAGGCAGCGGGCTCCGGAGCCCTGGAGCTGAGGCCGTTTGTTTGCTTTTTGGATCGAGCAGCGTCTAGCGAGGCGCAGCAGCCAGGGTTCCCCGGAAAGACAGCCACGAGGCTGGGCACGGAGCGCAGATGTTTCGGGAGGAGAGATGGAGGGTTTCGCCTCTCCAGCATCCCCAAAATCCCCGCTCCCCTCCGCACACACTTCCCACGGGCTCTTTAGCGGAGGGGCTGGACCGCTCCCAGGTTTCAGAGCTTCCTTTCACTGCTTTTTGAGCTTGGCTGCCTGATGGCATCTTATTCATCCCTTTGGTTCCGATCCATCCCTTGGGTTCTGTTCCATCCCTGGAAAGGAGGAGGTGGGCAGAGCTGCGGATCGGCTGCTCCCCAGCTCGTCGCACCCACCCGGGCGGTGGCAGAGCAGTCCGTGCGTCCCTTCCCTGGGCTAGGACCTGCCCTGGGCTCCAGCACAGCGCTGGGAAGCGGAGAGAGTGACCCACTTTGGGAAGTGCCCTGCGGGGACTCATTTATTCTGCTCCAGTGCAGAACGGGTTAATGCCATCCTGGAGGGCTTTCCGGGAGTCGGAGCCATGGAAAGGGGATCGGCAGTCTGCGTTTACAGCTTGTGAATGAACTGAGAGATGCAAATCGAGCCGATGTTTGCCTTTTTGGGGCTCGGCTGCCGGTGGCTGGGGCTGGAGCGCTGGCAGCGGGCACATGTGTGGAGCCAGCCTTGTGCAGGGCTGGGAGGCAGCCTGTGCCTGCAGCAGGACTGCGATCTGCAGCTGGAGAGAACTTGGAGGGGAGGCAGGGTGGAATTGCGTCCACTCTTCCTCTGTTCGGGCTGGGGCTGCGTCCGAGAGGAGCAGCCAGGCTGGCCGGGCTGTGACTCTGAGATGTGGCCACAGCGAGCGAGCTCTGGGCCATCAGAGCGAACGGCAGGGCCCAGAGTTCCCTGGCAGGCAAAGACAGGGAGATGATAACATCAGGACATGGGAGATCAACAGATCCCAGCGACTGGATGGTCTGGTTAAAATGGATGAGGACAGAGATTAAATGGGAGGGGGTGGTGATCCAGAAACCGGGGAGGCTGTGAGAGGGAAAAGGTTAACAGGGCGATGAGAAAGCAGGGCTGGGTGTACCTCGGTATTCCCAGGACAAAGGGATCTGCTGTGCATTGCAAAAAGAGGTGACGGAAGGGACAGCCTCGGGCTCCCTGTGCTCCTCGGTGCTTGCAGGCAGGTGCCTGGCTGAGCTCTGCCTCCTCACAAGGACTCTCAGAACTTTCCATGTCGTTCTTCCCTCCTTCTCATCCTTCCACCCGGCAGCCCCCGGCAGAAAACCCTCCCCACAGCCCCGGGGAAAGGCACTGGAGGTGCAGTAATGCTGTGGTGACTCTGTTAAGGACTTTACACTCCCCTGGGAATTGCTATCACCAAGGGGACACGCAGTGACCCTGACACCGCCTGGCATCTCACCTTGTCCTGCCAAGAGAGACTTTTCCCCCCCACTTCTCCTATTTTTGGCTGTTCTCAGGGCTCTGCTGCCAGCAGTCAGGCGGGTTTGTCTCTGCCACTGCAGTACCGTGGCAGTTTGTCTTGCACTGTCCCGCTGACAGCTCTGCCAGGATAAGCCAGTGGTGCATCTCGTGGTGCCTTGCCAAGCCCGGGGTACAGCCAGCTCCGCAGTGTTCCAGGAGGATAATCCTTCCCAAACCCTGTCCCTGGGCCCCGGTGCCCTGCAGCCTGTGTGGGCGAGACTCTCGGCCCGACCAGTTCCGTGGTGGATGCACCACAGCTGCAGGAGTGTCTGATCCTGTATTACATATTTATTCATTATTTCATTAATCTGGGTGCTGGTGTGTGCTGTGGAGGGCCCCAGAGCTGCAGGGAAGGACCAGCACAGGGCTCAGTGCTGCACAAAGCCACAGCAGAGTCTTCACCAGAGCCCAGGTCTGGATGCCTTCCTGAGGCACACAGTTCCTCGAGTTTACAATGCATTGTGCCAAAATCATATATATATACACATATATATATACACATATATAAAGCTGTATTTAAGCTTTGAATACAGACAAGATTGCTTAACAAAGAGAGGAAAACTCAGGATCCTCTACTACAAGTGCATTAGTAGCTCTGGACTTGCTAAAAGATGTGGTTTCATACCCAACACCCAGGAAGGATGAGAGCAAAGCAGGAGGCACTGCCTGCTCTCTGGAAAACCTTTCATGTCCAGCTGATCAATGCCATTCCATTCTGTTCCCATCCACCTCCCCCTTCAGATAATGTTAGCTTTTTATTTTTTTTTCCCCTGATAAGGAAATAAAAGTTCTTCAGCTGTAAAAGCTGTAAGGAGTCTCGTATAAAAATCTGCTTTACAAATTATCTTTAATGTGAGCAGTTCAATCGTCCAGAACGGATTCAATTCATGGTTCCTTCAGCCTTCCATGCCCATCCATTTGGAACCAGGTATCAACTCACGCTACATTCAAGATATTGATATCAACAGGGGTTACTGGAAAGCCCTGGGGGAAGGGGAGGAGAGATCCTAGGCAGCTGATCTGCAGAGGTTAAGAACACTTGCAGTTAAATTTATGCTTTACAAGCCCTAACAATCTGTCTGTTTATCCCCACCGTGGAGCTCCTGCAGCTCGAGATGCAGCCACACAGAGCAGAGGCATCATCTGTGCCTGGTCCTGCCCCTGCACATCTGGGCCTCTGTTCCCAAGCGCTGTCTGCAGACAAATTCCTCTCTGCTATTGCTGGGCTACCTCCTGATCTCCCAGAGGGGCCTGGGAACACTTTGCAAAGTGCTTTGAGGTGCTCCACAGGGGAGAGCTGCAGAGGTGGCTGGGGCTGCTTTGACACAGGGTTTTTCCATCACGGCGCTTGAAAGGAGCATTGACTGAGCCGTGGTGACCTGGAGGGCTGAGGTCAAACTTGGCTGCAGCTGCAGGGAGGGTTCGTTTTGGGGAGGTACAACAGCTCTCTGGAGTGCTGGGAATAGCCAAAGCGTGTCACTGCAGGATCTGCTCCATCTTGTACTTTATGGAGCTGTGTTAATACCCCAAAGCAGCTTCCAAAATGCGAAAAAGTTGCCAGACTCTGGTTCAGCCCTTGGTAGGAGTTCTTGGTTGTTATTTTTTCTTTCCTCCCGCACCTGCCTCCTCCCAAACCTCAGAAACAGCAGCATCAAGCTATTTCAGGAAGCAAAAGCATGTCTTTGGCTGATTTTTTTTTCATTAAACCTCACTTAAACCGACCGGTCGGGTTTTACCCTGGCGCGAATTGAGGAGCTCCTGAGTGTGTCAGCGTGGGTGAGGCGCCAGGCTGGGGGAGAGGCAGCTCAGCCCACGAGCAGAGGGTGTCTGCCCCACGGCCAGAGCCAGGCAGGGCCCTGGCTGATGCTGTTTGCTCCCTGAACCGGCAGCGTTAATCAAGCAGGAGCTCCCAGCCCAGCGCACACAGAGCCACCAGCAGGGAGGTTCCAGGAGCAGAGGCACAGCCAGCAGCACATCCTGGGCTGAGCTGGTGGCTGAGGAGATGCTGGCAGAGCTGGCACATCTCTCCTTGCATCACTGCTGCTCTGGGCTGCAGCTGGACCAGCCACAAAGCCAAGCTTAAAGGGAGGCACCGCAGGGATCCTTTGAGCAGTGCTCACACCTCGGCTGAATCACACAGGGAACCAGCAGAGCCGGTTGTTGTGACCTGCTTCCCAGGCCTGCCTGCCGTGGCACCTCTGCTAGTGCCACTCGGGCTGGGGACAGCCCGGGGGGACAGCAGCGAGTGGCCACTCTTAGCCAGGGCAAGGCTCTTTGCCACCTCCAGCGCCTTGGGGAGTTACACAGCACTGCCAGCAGACACGGGTGAGGGCAAGCACTGCAGGAAAAAGGTGTTTTAATCACACCTGAAGGATTTGGATTGGAAGGGACCTTAAAGATTATCTCCTTCCACCCCCCTGTCTTGCGCAGGGACACTTTCCACCAGGCTGGTTTGCTGCAAGCCAAAAACTTTTGGCAGGGCAGGAGTCAGGCTGCCTGTGAGAGCTGCAGGGGTGAGTTGGCCACTGCTCAGGAGGATGGCCACAGTGCTGGTGTTCAGGAGGATGGCCACAGTGCTCAGGGCTGCTGGGAAAGGGTTTGGGTCTTGCAGCATCCTTGCCCAAGGTGCTGATGGCTCTTGCTCAGTCCCTTTCACAGGCCAGCCACGCTTATCAGTGCAAAAAAGCAGAAACAAATGAGGGAGGGACAAAGGTACTCCAATCTCACAACCCCTGGAGATCTTGCTTTTTCAAATAACGTCAGATTAAATCAGGGCAGCTCCACTGAAGGGTGAGCTGGTGCCGCCAGCCACTGGAGCTGGGACCCAGTTTGCATCGGAGACACCTCTTTGTGTTAATTACCAGAGCTCAGCCATCCCAGCACGGAGAATTCCGAGCTCTGCAGCGAGGGCTCCCTCACCCAGAGCAGCGTTTCAGGTGAAGATTTGTTTAACTAAGGAATGAAACGTCTCCTGACATGTTTCCTCCTGGCTGCTGTTAAGCCACGGATATTCTCTCAGGTGCGCAGTTTCCTTGGCTTCTCCCAGCGAAGGATTAGTCCAGGCTGGATTGAGGCACATCCCAGCACACACGCAGGGCTTTCAAGGGGAACCCCTCAGCTCTGTAGCAGAACGAAAACCCTCACCAAGCTGCTCAAATGCTGAAGTACCACTCGTGAGAGGAAGGAGAGTTTCCCCTCTGACACCACACTGGGTTTAAAGTCCTGTCCGTGTCACATGGAGAAATGGGAAGCGAAATGTGCTGCCCTTTGCAGCAGCGTGTTCCTGTCTGTGTCCTGTGTCGTGTCACAGCCTCCACGGGCACCTGGGGACACGTGGGGAGCTCAGCACCTGCTGCCCGTGCAGTGTCTGTCCCCGTCTGGGGCTGATTGCAGCTGTTCCCACAGCCTGGCAGCTCCAGGGCTGCGGCAGCTCCGGCTCTGCTGCAGTCCCAAGGCACACAAACAGCAGCTCCTGGCCACGAGAAGGGGAAAGAGCTTCAGTCCCTTGCTGTCCCCAGCCCGGGGGGACAGGAGGAGGGTAGGGAGGCACAGAGGGCCTGGTCAGCACTCTCTTGTCACATCAGCATCTCTGTGGGGTGCTGGGGATGGGTGGGAGGAACTGACCCAACTTGATGAGCCATCTCTTCTCCATTCCCCCACCACAAAGCAGTCCCTGCAGGAGGTTTATAATCCTCCCCTGACATTATTGGGTGTGATGCAAGAGGGAAGCATTTCTAAGCGTTATCCACCCAACTCTGCCTCTCTGTGCCTCGCTCTGCTGCGGGCCTGGCCTCCCTGGCTCTGAGCCAGACCAGTTGGGGACTGGTGGACAGCGCTTCAGCCTCCAGGTGTGCGGGGAGAAAAGAGGCAGGATCAGTGTGACTCTGCTCCCTGGGAGTTAAAACACAATGAAGGGCTTTTCTCTCCTCCATCCCAGCCTATTTGCCTTCCTAGCTGCGGGAAACAGCAAAGTGCTTCCATCTGCTCCCGACCATGCAGGGATGCTCCAGATGTGGTCCAGGACCTGCAAATCACATCCCTGCCTTGGAGCAGCGGCAGGCACCAGATGGACCACCTGGCTGAGAGACAGCAGGTACTCCCAAGCCTGGTTAGGCAAGAGGGCTCAGCCTCCATCTCTCTTCCCAGCAGTTCTCTCCCTACCTGGGGAAACCCTGTAATCAGGCTGATTTGGAGGCTATTTTTCTTCTCTCGTGGAAGATCCATCCCTCCCTCCCCCTGTGCTGGAGAGAGGCATCCAGAGACACGGCCGGCAGTGACAGAGGGTCCATGCAGCTCGCAGCCAGGGCTAACATCCAGCCTTCCCCGAGCCATTCCCAGCACAAAGGCCTGTCTGTGAGGGGCTGGAATGGAGTGCTGTGTGGCCACCTGAGAGCAGAGCCGGCCTTGTGCTCTGTGTGACGCTCCAGGCAGTGAGGCTGCTGCAGTGCAGGCTCTGTGGGTCCGGGGGAAAGGCTGGCTTTCACCTTTTTGCACTGAGGTTCTCACATGTGGCAAAACCAGCTCTCATTTCTTACCCTCTGGACCGAGTGAGGTGCTGCTCGAGCAGCTTTCCACTGACCATTTTCCCAGCCCAAGGGGACAGTCTGGGGGCAGAGTTCTGGGGGCAGAGTTCTGGGGGCTGATGCTGATGTGTACGAGAGGCTGGTGTGACTCAAGAGCAGAGGCCTGTAATTAGAGCTTGCTGTGCTGAGTGTCCTGGCAAAGCCAAGGGTTACGAACGGTCCCTCATGGGCAGAAGTCATTGACCCAGGGGAGAGTTTAATAGGAGAAGCAAGGGAGGAGAAAGGTCAGGGTTTCTGTCACTGGCTGTTCCTGACTCCTGTGTAGAGCCACTTGACACAGGATGAGTTTGCTGCCCTGTGTGAGGAACTGTGGCACTCAGGGCAGCGGAGAGCAGCTCCTGGGGAAGGGAAGGGATGAACCCTGCCCAGCCCAACAGGAGCCAGCTCAGCTCCGAGCCTGGTGCCAGAGGAGTTATCAGTTCTGTGGAGTCATAACTCACCCCTCACCCAAGCCCATGGTCCTGCTGGAGGCTCCCCTTGCCTTGAAACCTCTCCTAGAAATAACACCTGCAGCCAGGAGGACACTTTGCACTGCAGAATTAACTGCATCAAGCTCTGGCTGCCTTTTCCATAGCAAAAGGCGTCTCATGGGCTTTACTCTGATTTTTCTTGGGCTACACAATCAGCAGAGACCCCTTGGAGGCAAGCCCAGGGTCACATTCCCACTGCTGCTGATGGCCTTCCTAACCTGGGGGTGTCCAAACTAGAGGAAATGTTAAGGATGGATAATCCAGGTCAGTTTAGGGGCTGTAAGAACACACAAGAAGAAGATCTCCCCCATTCTGGAGGGGTTGTATTTCCTCACTCTTGCCTGTCCCCTCACTTAGCCAAGGCAACGTGAGCAGCAATGTTGTTTTAATGGCTGGAACAGGAAGGATTTGGTACTCACAGCAAAGACAACTGCCCAAGCTGCTCATTCCTGGGCCTCTTTGGGCTCTCCCCTGGTCAGCTGCACCAGCAGAGTGTCTGGGGACAGTCCTGGAGGAAGGGACATCTCTGGATTACAGGGGAGAACCAAGGCTGTGCCCATTTATGGCCGTTCAGGATCAGGGATGTGTTGCATAGCAGCATCCCTGCCATGCTGTAATTCATATCAGCTGCCAGTTTCCATTGGATACAGGACCCCTCTTGGCTCTGCTAGACTTGCTGGGTATTTTACTTGGGAATGGTGAGTTTGTTTTTGTGTGCAAGGTGCTGAGGAAAGGGCAGTGTTGGATCTCTTTACTCAGTTCAGCCACCCAACATCTGTGTGCTGCCACGGGAGCGGGAGAGGCCAGGAGCTCTGTCTGTGTGAGTTTTATGGAGAGGCTTTTCCCAGAGATGGGGCTGAGCTTTGCCAAATTTACCTCGTGCTCGGGTTCAGCGAGAACCCAGGGAAAGTGGGGGAGGGCTTGGGATCTCCTCGCACAGCACAGGGAGTGATTACGGCGTGCTCTGATCTTTAGAGGAGGCTTGTTTGGGGATTTGCTGGATGCTCTGATGCCTGATGGGTGTGCTGTGTATCCCTTTGATAGGAGCTGAGTGGGATCCTTTGGAGAGGGTGGCAGCAGTCCTGGGGAGGGGTGGGAGGGAAGGAAAAAAGCTTGCACAGAGCAGAGCTTGTAAAGGGATGATATTCTCCATGCCTGAGGAGGGAATGAGGAGCAGGACTGAGGAAAAGGAAGGCTGCAGTGGTTGGAGTGAAAGGCAGTTCTCATTTGGGGCTCTCCAGGAGAGCCAGGCTGGGAACTCTCACACTATGTCACCTCATGCAACCATGGTCAGTCAGCTCCGGGCAAGATTTCCTGGATGTCCACCCAAAAACCATCCCAAAAAAAAAACCGTAACCCAAAACCATCCCAAAAACTATCCCCAAAGAAAACCCCTAACTGAAAACCATCCCAAAAACCATCCCAAAGAAAACCCCTAACTGAAAACCATCCCAAAAACCATCCCAAAAAAACCCCTAACCCCAAACCATCCCAAAAACCATCCCAAAAAAAACCCCTAACCCAAAACCATCCCAAAAAAAACCCTAACCCAAAACCATCCCAAAAACCATCGCAAAAAAACCCCTAACCCCAAACCATCCCAAAAACCATCCCAAAAAAACCCTTAATGCAAAACCATCCCAAAAACCATCCCAAAAAAACCCCTTAACCCAAAACCATCCCACCTGCAGGGCAGGAAGCACTGAGCAGCACTGAGCACCTGGGGCACAAGGAAGGGTCAGGAAGGAAAAGTGGCCTGGTGATCCTGCACGTGTCAGGGCGTGGATTCCCTGCCCCAAAGCTCAGGTGGCCTCGCCATGGCTGGGACACTCCCGTGGGTCATCATCCCGGACACCAAGCAAGCAGGGACAGGGCAGGAGTCACCCCTCAGCATTCCGAGGAGTGGATTTGTGTTTGCTGCTGATTCCGCGGGGAGCTGGAGTAGCAATTTGCCAGTGAAAGAACCTTTTTCCCCTGACTCCCCCAGTCCTTCTGGGAGTTTGGTTTCTCAGCTCACAACAGAATGATGGTGGTAGCAGTGAATTCTCTGGGGCTAATATTGCCAGCTAGCACACTATAGAAAGAAAATCCTTCATTTCTTGGCGTGGCAGGAACAGACTTTGGAAAATGTACCCTGATTTTTAAATACCCGTTTCGCCTGTGGTGTAAATACTAAAATGTGTTTTTTCTCTCCCCTTTCTCTCTCTCTCTGAGTTTAAAAATATCGCCAGCCTGGGGAGGTGCATCTTTCACTGAGATTTATAACGGCTGCTCTCAAGTGATCTGGAAAATGAGCCTCCCTCTGCCCCGTCCAGCCTGGCACCTTCCAAGAATTTATTTCCTTTATTTGCGTGAGTCTAAGAATACTTAGAGGCTGCATCTCTGCCCAAGCACTCTAATTATTTAAGTTTTGTTTATGGCCACTCTCCGAGGAGCTGGGTAGGTCTGGGCTGCTGCTCCTTCCCTCCTCTGGGTAATTCAGCCCTGCATTACTGCTGTTTGATAATGACCAACAAATCAGAGATGCTGCACCATTTGCCCACGATGGATCACCCTGGATCTGTAAATTGGCCAAGCCTTTGGAGCAGGGGGGAGCAAGATGTGCACGGGCTCTCGTGTGAGCACAGAGCTTCGGCTTTGCGTCCTCGCCCCGTGCCTGTGCCAAGCTGCCTCGTGGCTTTTTCGGTGATCCCCTGCTCACTTTTGGCTCTGGCAGCAGGTGGGAAGCTGTGGCTGAGGGGAGGCAGGAGTTTGGGATGCCAGGAGGCAGTGAGGAAGAGGAGGGAGGCTCCTTCCTGGGCTCTGTCCGCCTCTACAACCAACCTGTGGCTGCCTCTGCTCTCACCCCCTGCCCACAGCACCCCACATCCCCATCTCTGCCCCCCTGCTCTGCCCAGCCCCTCTTGGGGGGTTCAGGCCCCCTCTGCCATTATCCTGCTCGTGCCAAAGCTGGGGAGTTCTGGCAGTGAGGTAAAGCTGCCCAGCCCCAGGGAGATCTGAAGGAATCTGTAGTCTCGTGGCTGCCTCTGCTCTTGTCACGCTCCGTGATAAAGAGAGAGAGAGATTTTGATTACATTATGACAAGCAGCAGAGAGATGGAGTGAAAGCTGCAGTCTGCCTATTGTAATTCCAATTAGCAGGGGTAATGTGGCCGGGGCCTGACAGCTGTACTGATCCCAACTTTGGATGGGGAGAAGCTTTCGGGGGTCCCTGGGGCATGGGGCCGAGCACTTGTGCAGCTGTGGGGCAGGGGAGGGGAAGAAAGGCCTGTTTGTTGTGGAGCATTTGAGACAGTCTCACCTTCCAAAATGCCACAGCTAAGCTCTCTGCTGGATTTACCTCAAAATCTGTGCTGCAAACCCCCCTTGGGATTTCTCTCCACCTGCAGGATGGAGGGAAAGGCTTCTCTTTAGTGTGCATGTGGAGTGAGTTTATCAAGACTCAGATTCTTCCCTAGACAGAATGTACCCAAGTAAAACAAATCAGCAGCCGGGGAACAAAAGCCCAGGGCTGCAAAGGAAGGGGGAGCTTCTCTCTCCCACATGAAGGCAACTCCTCAAGGTCAGAGCTGAGGCAGGCTGGCAGGGGCTGTGGGCAGGCTGTTTGTGCAGATGCTGTCTCAGCTGTACCCTCTCTGTGGCAAAGGGGAGGACTCCAATTTGGAGTTTCGCTGCTATTGATCTGAGACCTTTCGCTGCCTCTAAACTCACTTTGGAAATAAAAGGCTCAAATCATTCTCTTTAAGTACATATATTTTTTTGTACTCTTGACATTTCAAATGCTGCCATGCCCGTGGAATACCTTACAGTACCTCACTGGAAATGGGAATATCTGCTGCCTCACACCAACTCCTACCAGGCGTGAATCAGCTTTTACTTACAGGCAAAGAATGGCCTGGAGGTGATGGCAAAGGCAGGCTGAGCTCAGAAGGGCTGGCAGCATTTCCTGGCTTTGCCACGAGCTCCCTGGAATATCCTTGGCCAGCTCACTTCACCTCCGTGTGCCTTTCCTTGTCAGGAGCTGCCGGGAGCTGTCCCTCTCTGCTCTGCTCGCATTGCCCGTGTCTGCAGGGTGCCTTGCACACCTGATCCCAGCAGGAGACATTTGCAGAGCGCAGGGAAAGGTGACTCCCCTTTCTTTGGCCATTCTTTCCTAGCAGCCAGAAGCAGGCAGCTCCTTGCCCAGGGAGTTTAGGAGGCAGGAAATGCTCTTGCGTGGATCCATGTACAAATATTCTGTCAGTGCAGACCCTGGGCGCAGTTTCTGGCTGCTGTGGGTGTGGGATGTGAGGCTGACACCATGGGGGTGGGTGAACATGGCCCGTTGGCTTCCCTGCCTGCCTCAGTTCAAAGGTCTCTTGATTTCTCGCTCTGCTGGTTTTGCATTTGGGTCACTTCTGGGGTTGCAGGTGGGTGAGAGGTGTGGGCTGGACATTTCTCACTTCCCTGCTGTCTTCCCACCACACCCTGGCTCTTTGCTGGATAACACACCAGGAAAGACTGTCAGGGGTTCGCATTGTGCCCTGTCCTTGGATCTGCCGCGGGGGCTGAGGCAGGAAGGATGTCCTGCCATGACAGCAGTGGGGGGCTCCAGACACCTGCAATGTGTTTGGATTTGCCAATAATTAATTCCCTACCTGGCTGTGAGCAGGATTCCTGGAGCAGGATTCCTTGAGTTGCCCCGGGAGAGGATGCAGATAACAGAAATACCTTTTGTTGCATGAGCCAGCACTTCCAAAACCCTGCGGCCCTTCTGCCAGGTAGTGGTGGAACCCAGGCCCCAGGAGCCACCCAGCTTGTCCCCCGTGTGAGCCATCACATGGCACTGATTGTGGCTGCCGCAGACAGCAGATGGATTCCAACAAGTGTCTCTGTGCTAGAAAAGCTCTCGAGTCTCTCTCCTGGGTAGATGACGACTTCAGCCATATGCAAGAGTCTATGGCTTTCCAAGGCTGGGAGAAACTTCCCTGGGAAGAGCCTCAGAGAGCCAGTTCATTCTGTGGCCAAAGGAGCTGCAGGATTTGCTGGAGGAAGGAGGGGAGGTTCACATCTAAGCTCAGTGGAGGAGCAGGGAAGCAGCAGAGTCAGCAGCTGCCTCCTGCCTGCCCACGGAGTCTGTCTGCATCCTCCTCCTCCTCAGCCTGCAGCCCCAGTGCACCCCAGCACCCCGGGCTGGGAGTGTTCCAGACTGGGGGAGTTATTACAAAATCCTGGTCAGCATACAGAGAGAGAGAGATGGAGGGTTTAAAGTTCGATAATTGTTAATTATTACCCGTGCTTCCCAGGAGACTTTCTGGGAAAAAGACATGGCTCTCTTTTGCAAAGGTGTTTCTTGGAACATTAGTCTCTGTCCTGGCCACACTAAGCCCTTTCACTTTGCTTCTTTCTGCCTCCTGTGGGATTAATAAAGTGCTGCTGGAGAGCTTCTTATCTCGGAGCTGAATAATGTTTGCAATACAGGGAGGGGAGGCAGCTTTGATCCGGGAAAGGGAGCAGAGGGAAAGAAGAGGTGGGCTCTGGGGGCAGGGGAGGGTGTGGGGCAGGCTGGGCTGCGTGGGAAGCAGGCACGGCTGCTCCTGCACCCAACCTGTTCTGCAGAGAAAAACCCTGTGATTCCAGACAGCAGCAGGAAAAAAGAGCTGGGAGCCCCCTGCGAAGGAGAGGAAGCCCCAAAAAGTGGTGCTGGTGCTCCCATCCAGCCCAGGAGGTTTTGCAGCCTCCCCGGAGGTGCTGCCCTGGCAGAGCTCCCCTTCGCTCTCCATCCAAGCTGGCAGCGCAGCTCTCCGGGCGGGAGCCCGCGGGCCAAGGGCCACACCTGAGAGGCAGGACGAGCTCCTGAGCTTCCCACGGGTGTGGGCTGGGAGCCGGTCGGGCCGGGCTGGGCCCCCAGGCCAGCACCCAGCACCCCTGAGAGCGTGCCAGGGCCACGGGGAGGGAGCAGCCTGGCAGGGAAGGAAGGAAGGAAGGAAGGCAGGAGGGTTCAGCTCCTGCAGCCTCCCAGCGCCATCAGCTCCCACCCTGCTCCCCGTCTGCAGCCTCCTCCGGCTCCTGAGCCCTGGAAACGCTGCCTGCCACTCCCAGAATCTCTCGGGGACTCCGTGGGCAAGGGAGCAGCTGTCTGGCCCCTGTGGGAATGGGGACAGGGCTGCAGAACTCAGCCACGATCCACAGGGATTTGTCTGGAGCAAGGGAAGTTTGGATAATAGCTCCAAAACTGGCTCTGGAGAGCGAGTGTTGCTTTGGGTTTTTCAGGAGGAAATGGGCTTGAGCAGCTGAGACAGCCTGTGCTGAAGTTCCTACAGGAACAGCCATTTCTTTCTATTTTTCCTGTTCTTGCAGCAGAGTTTCTTGATGCCTTCAGCCTGTGTTTCCCCACAGAGAGTCCTTCACCTCTGCAGGCCCAGACAGCTTTGGAGGCTTTGAAGTGTTAGCTTCACACTTGCTGTTTTCCCCCCCAAAAAAGGGAACCAGTTCTGGGGCTGAGCACAACAAGCTGCATCAGGTTTGCAAACACGGTGAGGAAAGAGGAGGTGAAAGATGAGGTGGAAGAACACCCTCTTGTCTCTGGGTGCCCAGGACAGGCCTGGCTGCTCCTCTCGGATATTCCGTGGGATCTCCAGGAGGGCTCAGCTGTTGTTTGCCTGCTCCAAAGCCCCACACCGCAGCCCCACGTGGATGGTTAATCCACGGGGAGATTAGTGGCTGAGTTTTATCTTCACCCACCCTGCTCCTCATCCCAGTCTGGTCGGATGAATCCGTCTGGGAAAGCCGGCGAGGCCGGGACAGCTGAGCCCTGTGCCCACTCACTGCAGGGATGGGAATTCCGTCCCCCGTGCCCGTCCTGTTGTGCAATGCCCTGGTTTAGGGGTGAGGTTTGCTGGAGGCGGGCGGCGAGATGCTCCAGATGTCTGGGAAAATGTGGATTTTCCCATAGCCCAGGTGGATCTCAAGCGGTTCAGGCCCCTTGGGAGGGGAGCACCCACGTCCCTCCCCGCTGCGAGGACACCCCGAGGTGCCACCGAGGTGTCGCCGTGGCCGGAGGATGAAGGAAGGGGTGACCTCGGTGTCCCCAGGCGAGCGGCCCTGAGCATTGGCCTCGAAGGGGATTTGGCTGCCGGGCCCATCTGTTCCTTCATCCCGTTGCCATGGCGATGGGGTGGCTTGAGATGGGCCGAGGAGCCGGGGGGATGCCGGGAAAAATCCCAGGCAGAAAAGTCTTCCTTTTTATCACCCTGGGCGGAAATGAAGGGGAGGGGATCCCTCTGGCTCCTCCCTGTGTCCCCCTCAGGGCTGTGCTGTCCCCATGCTGCTCCGGCTCTGCGCCTTTCCCTTCCCCTCCAGGCTGGGTCCCCCCTCCAGGTGTGTGCAGCAGCCAGGTGAGGGTTCAGGCTGTGCAGGTGAGGGTTAGAGCTGTGCAGTGAGGGTTGGGGCTGTGCAGGTGAGATTTTGGGCTGTGCAGGTGAGGGTTTGGGCTGTGCAGGTGAGGGTTAGAGCTGTGCAGGTGAGCTCTGGGGCTGTGCAGTGAGGGTTAGAGCTGTGCAGTGAGGGTTAGAGCTGTGCAGGTGAGGGTTGGGGCTGTGCAGTGAGATTTTGGGCTGTGCAGGTGAGGGTTAGAGCTGTGCAGGTGAGGGTTGGGGCTCTGCAGGTGAGGGTTGGGGCTGTGCAGGTGAGGGTTGGGGCTGTGCAGATGAGGGTTAGAGCTGTGCAGGTGAGCTCTGGGGCTGTGCAGGTGAGGGTTAGAGCTGTGCAGGTGAGGGCTGGGGCTGTGCAGGTGAGGGTTAGAGCTGTGCAGGTGAGGGCTGGGGCTGTGCAGGTGAGGGTTAGAGCTGTGCAGGTGAGGGTTAGGGCTGTGCAGGTGAGGGTTAGAGCTGTGCAGGTGAGGGCTGGGGCTGTGCAGGTGAGCTCTGGGGCTGTGCAGGTGAGG
Source organism: Acanthornis magna (assembly GCA_036785705.1). Taxonomy (NCBI): domain Eukaryota; kingdom Metazoa; phylum Chordata; class Aves; order Passeriformes; family Acanthizidae; genus Acanthornis; species Acanthornis magna. Next base: position 1,160,272 of record JAWUZG010000038.1, read on the forward strand.
GTTAGAGCTGTGCAGGTGAGGGTTGGGGCTGTGCAGGTGAGTCTTGGGGCTGTGCAGGTGAGGGTTAGAGCTGTGCAGGTGAGGGCTGGGGCTGTGCAGTGAGGGTTAGAGCTGTGCAGTGAGGGTTAGAGCTGTGCAGGTGAGGGTTGGGGCTGTGCAGTGAGATTTTGGGCTGTGCAGGTGAGGGTTAGAGCTGTGCAGGTGAGGGTTGGGGCTGTGCAGGTGAGGGTTGGGGCTGTGCAGGTGAGGGTTGGGGCTGTGCAGATGAGGGTTAGAGCTGTGCAGGTGAGCTCTGGGGCTGTGCAGGTGAGGGTTAGAGCTGTGCAGGTGTGGGTTAGAGCTGTGCAGGTGAGGGTTGGGGCTGTGCAGGTGAGGGTTAGAGCTGTGCAGGTGTGGGTTAGAGCTGTGCAGGTGAGGGTTAGAGCTGTGCAGGTGAGGGCTGGGGCTGTGCAGGTGAGGGCTGGGGCTGTGCAGGTGAGGGTTAGAGCTGTGCAGGTGAGCTCTGGGGCTGTGCAGGTGAGGGTTGGGGCTGTGCAGGTGAGGGTTTGGGCTGTGCAGTGAGGGTTAGAGCTGTGCAGCTGTGGGTTAGAGCTGTGCAGGTGAGGGTTAGAGCTGTGCAGGTGAGGGCTGGGGCTGTGCAGGTGAGGGCTGGGGCTGTGCAGGTGAGGGTTAGAGCTGTGCAGGTGAGCTCTGGGGCTGTGCAGGTGAGGGTTAGAGCTGTGCAGGTGAGGGTTAGAGCTGTGCAGGTGAGCTCTGGGGCTGTGCAGGTGAGGGTTAGAGCTGTGCAGGTGAGGGTTAGAGCTGTGCAGGTGAGGGTTGGGGCTGTGCAGTGAGGGTTAGAGCTGTGCAGGTGAGGGTTGGGGCTGTGCAGGTGAGGGTTAGAGCTGTGCAGGTGAGGGTTGGGGCTGTGCAGTGAGGGTTAGAGCTGTGCAGGTGAGGGTTGGGGCTGTGCAGTGAGGGTTAGAGCTGTGCAGGTGAGGGCTGGGGCTGTGCAGGTGAGCTCTGGGGCTGTGCAGGTGAGGGTTGGGGCTGTGCAGTGAGGGTTAGAGCTGTGCAGGTGAGGGTTGGAGCTGTGCAGGTGAGGGTTGGGGCTGTGCAGGTGAGGGTTTGGGCTGTGCAGGTGAGGGTTAGAGCTGTGCAGTGAGGGTTGGGGCTGTGCAGTGAGGCTTGGGGCTGTGCAGTGAGGGTTAGAGCTGTGCAGGTGAGGGTTGGGGCTGTGCAGGTGAAGGTTAGGGCTGTGCAATGAGGGTTAGAGCTGTGCAGGTGAGCTCTGGGGCTGTGCAGGTGAGGGTTAGAGCTGTGCAGTGAGGGTTGGGGCTGTGCAGTGAGGGTTGGGGCTGTGCAGGTGAGGGTTAGAGCTGTGCAGTGAGGGTTAGAGCTGTGCAGTGAGGGTTAGAGCTGTGCAGGTGAGGGCTGGGGCTGTACAGGTGAGCTCTGGCAGCTCTCCTGCCCCCTTGGCATGGCCACAGGCAGTGGGGATGCTGTGACAGGGGCTCTGCCTCTCCCCCAGCCCCAGTGCCATTCCTGTGGAATCCCACACAGGTTTGGCTTGGAGGAACTTCAAAGATCACCTCTGCCCAGCCCAGACCCCCTCACCTCGCCCAGGTGTGCAGCCAAGAGGAGCCTGGCAGCTTGGTTTTAATGCAAAGCATCACTTGTCAGAGTGAGTTACTCCCTGTCTTCCCAGTAAAAAAAGCCTGGAATAGAATGAGCCTGGTGAAAAGGGTGCTCTGCTATTTGTGTGCGTATGGCTCTGCCTGCCCGGGTGTACTTCAAGTGGAAATGGCCTGGAAAGAAAAGCAAACAAAAGAGGAAACAACAAATAAATATCTGCTTGTTGACAGCGAGATCTGGGCTGATGTTTGACAGACGAACATGAAGCGAACGCAAAGTGACAGATTGACAGAAAGACAGACATGTTTTTGTGCTAGTTTAGCATCCTGACAGAAACAGAAGATAATTCAGGTTGCAGAGGACCTTGAGGGGTCACATACCTGCCTGCTGAGGCGGGTGGGTGTGCTAAACACCGCTGGCAGCAGCTCAGCACCCCTGGCACCCCTTCCCTGATGGCTCTGGGTGGCAGGGCTGGCAGGAGCTGGTTCCAAACTGGTGGTACTGGGGCTGGGAGCAGTGTGAGCCTGGGACAGGCAGGGGCTGACAGGAGCAGGCTGGGGGAAGCTCTGTGGTTCAGTCATGAGGTGGTGTTCGGTCAAAGATTGGGCCCGATGACCTTGGAGGGCTTTTCCAACCCTAGTGATCCTAAATCCAGAGCTCCTTTTGGGTAGGACGCTTGCTGCAAAGGCAGTCTGGGGTTTTGATGATGAGGCTTTTTGTTTGTTCCTCCCAAACCCGGGGAAGTGGGATCGATGGGGAGAGTTCTCTCTGTGCACTCTTGTGGTGGAGTCTGGCTGTGCTGGCCGCAGTCCCAGCTGGAGATTTTCCCATCTCTGGCTTTCCCCCTGCCCCGGACACATCTCTGGACATGTCTGCTCCCAGGGCAGAAGGCAATGGGAGGCATTTCGGGTTGGATATGGCTTGGAGCAACCTGGAAGTTGTCCCTGTGCATGGCGGGGGAGTGGGAAGTTGATCTTTAAGTTCCCTTCCAACCCATTCCACGATTTCAGGCTGTGGGACCAGGGTCAAGTGTTGAAGACAAGCCTTGTTTTCCCTGTGTCACACCTGAGGCTTGTGCAGGGAGCTGAGAGGAGGAACCAGGTGCTCCCATGGCCCCTGTGAGTGCAGAGCTGCCTTAAAGTCACCTTCCCTTTATCCCAGATCTGAGTGCAGCAGGGCTGAATGTCACCTGTTCCCTTGTGACCAGCGATTTACAAGCGCTCATCCTGCTTCTTGTTTGCAGAGCAAATGCCCTTTTCCTGTTGGCTCTGCCCTCCCTGCAGTGGGGAATCAGCAGATTCTGGGCTTGAAGCTTCTCCCAGATTTATGAGCTTGCTCTTCACCTTGAGAGTAAGGCTCCCTTGCCCTGAGAAAGCTTTGAAACCCAAAACACCAATTGCTGACTTAAGCAAACACCATTGATCCTCCTGCAAATAAAATTCCCTTCATTTTCCTTTTTAGGACACAGGTTGTGGGGATTTTGTTGTCGTCCTCTTTGTGTTTCTCTTTTTCCTCTGGAGACACAAGTCCCGAAGGGTTCTGAGGAAAATCAATATGACTTGAAAAGAACTCATCGATAGCCCTTATGGGGGATATTTCCCACCAGCCAGAGACCAACAAGAACTCCACAAAAACCCCTCCTCTCAGTTTCCTCTCCCCTTGAAAAAGCAAGGTTCTTTAATTGGCTTTTAATCCGGGGAAGATGAGAGCTGTTTGCATGGAATTGGTAACAGGGGATAATATCTTCCCCTGAGTGATGTGTTATTTGATCCCGTGCGTCAGAAACCTGAGCTGTGCCTGGGAGATCAGGTGGGGAGGGGGATCCCAGCCTGGCTCAGCGCCCAACCTGAGGCACAGCTGCTTTTTTATTTCCAATAATCATGAGGAGGAAGATGGGGAACAATCCCCTTTTGTGTCCTGTTGCTCCAGGGGATCGAATGGTACCGGGGGAGAGCTTTCCGAGGTGTATGGAGTGTGCAAAGAGGGGCAGTGTGGGCGTGGGGACATTGTTCTGACCTTGGCTCCAGCCGTGTCCCTGCGCAGGGACAAACATTGACCCCTGTGGCTGCTGGAGGGCTCAGTGCTTCTTCCACAGCCTCATCTCAGCCTCTGTGTCCCCAAATGTCACCGCCAGGCCTCTGCCAGCCCCAAGCTGGGCTTTGAATTGGGGATGAAAGGGTGACAAATGCAGCCAGCCACCAGCTCACCCTTACCAAGCTCTTCAGGCATCACAGGGACTTTGCAGTGAGATCCAAAGTGAGGACCACTGATGTCAGCAGCCCGTGGATGGGGCTGGAGCACTCCAGAAAGGAGTGCTGGGAGGCATTTGGGGCTGAGAGAGCTCCAGCAGCACCAGGTCCCCTAGCTCTGAGCCCAGTGAACATGCTTGAAATGCCCCCTGGCTCCGAGCTGACTCAGGCACACAAGGGAAACTTGTTGATGTGGATGACACCGTTTGTTCCTGGCTGGTTTTTATTTGTTTTGTTCTGTGTTTCTTGCTGCAGCTGCCTTTGGAGCAATAAATAGCTGTGGAGCTTGCTTGTGGTCTGTGCAAAGTTGTTAATATTTAATCAGAGGTCTGGAGCTGGATTTGTTAGGTTGGCAAAAGATAAAAATGGCTTTTTATGGGTTTAGAGCTAGGGACAGACTTTCCAAAAAAAACTCAGGGTCAGCTTTTAATTAATCAATTATTTTAAGATTGGAGTGCACTGGTCAGTGACAGATTTTCTGAACACCTCAGCTCCCAGCAAACCTAATAAATGCCAAAGCACCTGAACTGACTGGCACTCAGCATGGCCCTGGTGTGAAATATTATTTATAGAGGAAGCCCTGCTGCCATGTGCCAGCGAAGTGTTACCTGCATCCACTCCCCCTCCTCCTGCTCCTCCTTGGGCTTTGGATTCTGCTCTCCAAGGAGGACAAGGAGAGAAGGATATCCTTCCTACACCAGGATCCAGCTTTGGCTTTGTTGGATTAGGGATCCAGGCCCTCGACAGCTGCTCCTGTACAAACCCTGTTGCAAACTCCTGAGGGAGGGAGGCTGAGCTTTTATTCCCCCATTAGCAATTCCGGCCACGTACAGAAACCTTTCCAGCAGGCACCTGCAGCTGGGCTCCATGGCCAGGCTACCTGGAAAACACCAGCACACACACCTAGAATTGGCTCTTCCCCTCTTTGCAGAGAGGGAGGAGTGAATTCTGAGTGAATTCTGAGTGAATTCTGACCCCACAGCTCACTCCCTGCTTGCGGGATCCTGTCCCAGCTCCCGGGCTCCATCCCCGGTGCTCTCATTTGCAGCATTTCCATGTTGACTCGGGCTTGGTGCAGGGATTTGGCAATCCCCGGGGTTCTCCAGCACATTCTGCAGTGCCAGGTCTGAGGATTATCATCCTTGGGACTAAGCAGTGGGATGGCCACGGCTTGGCCAGCTGGTGTTTGCCTTGTGGAGGAGGGCACGGCTTAGTTGTGAGCAGGATAGCCCCAGCCTGTCAGCTCTGGTGCCTGGCAATCCCAACATCCTGCCTGCTAAATCCCAGCCTTGGGATCAGCTCCTGGAGTCCAGCTGTCCACTCCAGGGCCCAGAGCCTTGCCAGGGCTCTTTTCTGAGGTGTTTGTGTGCTGGGCACAGACCTTGGTGCTGACCCTGGTGGGGATGCAGGTTTTGCAGGATGGGGACGTGAGGGATGCAGGATGGGGATGCAGGTTTTGCAGGATGGGGATGTGAGGGATGCAGGGGTTGAAGGATGGGGATGTGAGGGATGCAGGATGGGGATGCAGGTTTTGCAGGATGGGGATGTGAGGGATGCAGGTTTTGTAGGATGAGGATGTGAGGGATGCAGGTTTTGCAGGATGGGGATGTGAGGGATGCAGGGGTTGAAGGATGGGGATGTGAGAGATGAAGGATGAGGATAAAAGAGCGTATAGGATGGGGATGTGAGTGGTACAGGATGGGGACATGAGGATTGTAGGATGGAGATGCTGGGGCTGAAGGATGGAGACGTGAGGGATGCAGGATAAGGATGCAGAGGTTCCAGGATGGAATGTGAGGGTTCCAGGATGGAATGTGAGGGTTCCAGGGTGGAATGCGAGGGTTCCAGGGTGGAATGTGAGGGTTCCAGGGTGGAATGTGAGGGTTCCAGGGTGCAATGTGAGGGTTCCAGGGTGGAATGTGAGGGTTCCAGGATGGAATGTGAGGGTTCCAGGATGGAATGTGAGGGTTCCAGGGTGGAATGTGAGGGTTCCAGGGTGGAATGCGAGGGTTCCAGGGTGGAATGTGAGGGTTCCAGGATGCAATGTGAGGGTTCCAGGATGGAATGTGAGGGTTCCAGGATGGAATGTGAGGGTTCCAGGGTGGAATGTGAGGGTTCCAGGGTGGAATGCGAGGGTTGCAAGGGTGGCGATTCTGAGGTTTCAGGATGGGGTTAATGCTCTGCACCAAGGCATCCTTTGTTCTGGGCAGGCTGCTGAGGTTTGGAAATGGAGCACTGAGGAGTGAACACCACAAAATAGAAACGTCCGCACTTTCTGCTGCTGATTTTCAGTTTCAACAGCTGCTCCATTTGGAACGGATGAAAATGCACTCCGGCTTAGTAGGAGTCAATTAAAAATAAACCGAGGGAGAGGATTGGTGTTGGAGCCCAGCGACGCTCATCGGACATAAAAGTTGCATCCTCTCAAGCCTGGATTTTCACTCCAATTTGCCACGGGCGGCAGGATGGAACTGGGAGCGCTCATTAGCATGGCAGTGCTGTTGGTTGCGCTCAATTCGCGGCCCCGGCGCTTTGTTCCTGCTCTCGGCGGAGCGGGGATGAGCTGCCCCCGGCCCCGCTGACCCCCCTTGTGCTGGGGAGGGGACAGGGCTGTCCCCCCGCAGGGTGACACTGCTGCCTGGCTGCCCGGGCGGATTAGCCAGCAGCCAGCGGACATCTGCAGGGAGGGGGCAGGGAGCCGCTGCTGCCTTTTGTTCTGGATTTTTTTTTTTTTTTTTACCTTCTGTGCCCGGAATATGGCCATGGGTTGCGGCCGTCCTTGGGGGATTTTCCTTCTGCTTCCCCAAAATAACAAGGGAGAGCTCTGGCTTAGCCCTGCGCCTGCACAGGTGAGAGTTCTGCTGTCTGGGATGCGCAGGAGAGGAATGCTTTGGGCAGGAGAGATTGATTCTATTAGCTTCTCTAATGTCCCTGCTTTTATTCCTGCTCTGACCACCTAGTTTTTGGCAAGAAGCCTCTCATCCTCCTGCCCGTGTGTTTGCCAGCAAGAAATTGCAAGCAAGGCAGGGAATCCAGGGTCATCCAGGGATGTGTGACTGGGAAAGGAATGGAACAGACCTGATGGCCCACAGTAGGATCCTAATTTTCCTCCCCTTCGTATTATTTCTACATGGATGCTCCACTTGAGCTCTGCTGAGCTGGGAAGCAGGGGCAGGTCTTTGCAGCACCTCCTCCCCTGCTACAAATCCAGCTGGGTTTGCACAGCCTCTGCCTCACACTGGTCCAGGAGGGCACGAGGGGTGGGACCGAAGATCGTTTTACAAAGGCCGGGCTGAGCACTGGGCCAAAAAAATTCATCTTTAAGTGATGAGGCCGAAATCTGATCCTCAGGCAGTGTCACTTTCCACGCAGGGAGGGTTTGCAAAGGGAGAAGGGGAGAGATGCTCTGCTCAGAAATTTGGGCAAAAACAGTGGTGCCGAGGAGGCTCTGGAGGAGGAGGAGGAGGCAGGTTCAGATGATGTTCCCCTTGTGGCTGTCCTCTGAGGAGAGCAGCACTTCAGAAGTCATTTCTGAGGAGGAAAGGCCCTGCTGAAATGGCTTCTCCAGCTCAGCAGCTCCTTGAGGAAGCACAGGCTGAGGTCCCTGAACAAGTGTTTCTAGCAGTCATTGGGGAAGGCTCTCCCTCTTGTCCAGGTCAGTGAGAAAGCCTCGATTTCTTTCACTCAGAGAGTTTCCTGCCAGACCCTGCCTTGCCACCAAACAGGAATATGGAGCTAATCATCCAGACTCCCTCGTGCCCAAGGAAATAAATAGGTACTTCCAGGCTCAGATTTATCCAGCCCGAGGTGGATTTCTTATGCACAGGGCCTGAATTCGGAATTTCTCTTCATTTCTGCAGTGAGTGCAGCCAGCCAAGATGAAGATGTCTGCACTGTGAGCTGGGTTTTTCCATCAAGGGGGGCTGCTTGTTGGGCAGGCAGAGTTTCTCCTCCTCCTCTCACCTTTCTGCAACTTTAGGAGCCACTGCAGTGGCTTGGAGATGCTAAACAGCTTCATAGTGGGGCAGGTGGTCCTTTCTTGGAGCCTCCTCCTCCCCTTTCCTGCTCCTCTTGTGCATTCCCGTGGTTTTTTTGTGGTGTGTTTGTGTGACAGGAAGAGAAAACGCAGGGATTGGAAATTAAATCTGGAGAATAAATGGGAGATTTATTAATTTATTAATCTGACAGAAGTAATTACTGTCTCTCCGAGGTTCGTCTCCTTGCCTGGGTTCCCACACAGTCCCAAGAGCCTCATAACTGTGACAGCAAGGCTGGGAAGAGCTTCCTGAGGGGAATGAAGAGCAGAACACAGAGCCAGGGTGGACAGGGCACAAGGGCATCGCATCCTCCCAAAGCTGGGCATGAGACAGGGCAGGGGTGGCTGGGCTGAAGCTGAGCCATCATCTCCTGGGCTGCCTGCAGGCAATGCCCAGCCCAGAGCTTCCCTGGGACAGCAGCTGTGGTGATGCAGAGGACAATCCAAGCCAAAGGACCTGGCTGGGAGCTGCTGTCTGCACTGCAGGACTTGCTCTGCGAAGGTGGAAAAGCTGAATTCTGGCTGCAGCTTCTGTGGTTCTCCGAGCTGCCGAGTCCTTGCGCTCCTCTTGCACTCCTGCTCCTGTTAATGTGTCATTTAACACAAGTATGGGCAGAATCCTGCAGTCCTGAGAGATGCCAAAGCGTGCTGATGAATCCCCTGGCTTCAGCTCCTGGCATTATCAATGAAAAAGCCATTTGTCCTCAATGTGTACATTGAAAAGCTCTCAGTTCATTTTATTCTTCATCACCCTCAGCATAGGAAGGCCTGGGACTCCATTTAAAATCTATTTGAGCGGTGGTTCAGAGGTTTCCCAGTGACCTGGCGAGGTTTCGTAGGCTGTGGATTCAGCCAGCGACTTCTCTGCATCCCTCAAGATCTTCTGCTGTCTTTCCACCTCTGTAAAACAGCAAAGGCAGTGGGTCAGGAGGAGTTTTCAGACAAGCTCTGTGCATGCTTGGGCCTGATCCTTCCTCATCGGGGATGCCAGGGGGGCTTTTTGCTATTTTGTGTCTGCAAATTCGTATTGTGGTGCTTCCACTTGCTGGATGCCTTTCCATTCATGTTGGTGAAGCGCGGAGCTTTCGAGGCAGGGGTGACAGGGAAATGTTTCCGCAGTGTGACAGGGCCAAGTGAGCCCCCCCAGCCCTCCCCTTCCCACGCCCCTGGCTCCCTGTGCGCCGAGTTTTGCTGCTGTGAATTTGTCAGGCTGCTCCTCCTGGCACGGCAGGGCGATGCTGTTGTGTGCAGAGGTGCCAGAAAGGCAGAGCCCGAGGTGGTGTGGAGGGTGGGAGACAAGGAAAAGGCATCGGAAGTGTGAGTCAGGTGCCTCTGTGCGTGTCTCTGAGCCTGCCACTCTTCCCCTTCCTCCTGGGAAGGCAGAGCCGAGAGGCAGAGGGGGAGGCAGAGCTTTCTGGCTGCCCTTGACACGCGAGGGGAGATCACTCTGCTGGCAGGGACCCCACGGCAAGCAGCTCCAGCACAGCCTGTCCCCCCCCAGCCAGGCTGAGCAGCTCCCCTTGGGGCAGCCCTGGCCGAGGGGAGCCCCCAAAACAGCTCGAGGGGAGCTGGGGCTGTGATGGGCTGAGCTGTGGCACAGGGTGACATTGCCAGCAAGGGGAGCCCAGCCCTGCTCCTTCCCTGCTCCTTCCCTGCTCCTTCTCTGCTCCTTCCCTGCTCCTTCCCTGCTCCTTCTGCTCCTTCCCTGCTCCTTCCCTGCTCCTTCTGCTCCTTCCCTGCTCTTCCCCTGCTCCTTCCCTGTTCCTTCTGCTCCTTCCTTTCTCCTTCCCTGCTCCTTCCCTGCTCCTTCCCTGCTCCTTCCCTGCTCCTTCTGCTCCTTCCCTTCTCCTTCCCTTCTCCTTCCCTTCTCCTTCCCTGCTCCTTCCCTGCTCCATCCCTGCTCCTTCCCTGCTCCTTCCCTACTCATTCCCTTCTCATTCCCTGCTCCTTCCCTACTCATTCCCCTGCTCCTTCCCTGCTCCTTCCCTGCTCCTTCCCTGCTCCATCCCTGCTCCTTCCCTACCCATTCCCTTCTCATTCCCTGCTCCTTCCCTGCTCCTTCTGCTCCTTCCCTGCTCCTTCCCTGCTCCTTCCCTGCTCCTTCTGCTCCTTCCCTGCTCCTTCCTGCTCCTTCCCTGCTCCTTCCCTGCTCCTTCCCTGCTCCTTCCCTTCTCCTTCTGCTCCTTCTGCTCCTTCTGCTCCTTCCCTGCTCCTCAGGATGTCCCAGCTCTGGGGATGCTCCTATAGCCCAGCAGCTCCTCTGCTGCAGAACACAGTGGCCTGGTGACAATGGCACAGTTTCAGTGCTTGTGGCTGCTCACCAAGTCCCCCTGCACAGCAGCCAGAGAATCACAGAATATCCTGTGCTGGAAAGGATCTGCAGGAATTGGGGAGTGCAGCAGCAGGATTTGAGCCCCACTGCTGCAGGTATTGGATTTGGACTTCGGGCCTGCCCTTCAGCCCAGGGAAAGTGCTTGGTGCTGGCAGCAGGGAGGAGTGGACAGTAGGGAACGTGCCTGGAAGGGGCAGTTCCTCCCTGCTGTGGCGAGCCAGGCTCAGCTCCTGCCCTGGAGCACGAGGGGTGGCTGTGTTCTCCTCCAGAGCTGTGGCTGAGGGTGCTTTTTTGAGAGTCCTGTGGGGCAGGATGGACCCACCAGGGGTCTTTGCCCCTTGGTGCAGATGAGGTTGCTGTGCCTCCAGCCCCAGGCAGCTCCAGCACAGATGAGGTCAGGCCAGGGAGCCTCGTGCCTGCTCTGCTCCTCCGGCCTGGCCCAGCTGCGGCTTCAGGAAGGTTTCTCATTTTTGGGCTGGGTTTCTCCTTTGGCTGCTCTGTTTACGGGGGAATAAATGACACAATCAGGCAGCCTGATCCGGAGTGCTGGGAGGGAGGAGAGGCTCGGTGCAGATCTCCAGGGCTGTTGCGATCAGCTTAGCCCTTCCCAGCATCAGGGGCTGTGGAGATCAGCCTTGGGAGGGAGGCTGGACCCTGCTCTGCCAGCACGAGGGTTTAGTGGCAGCACAACCAAACCCAGCTTTTCCTGATCTTCCAGCCTTTTTTTCCCCACTTCAGTGCCCCTTTCCAAGGGCCATCCCTGAGGACAGGCCTGTGACTTCCTCCCCTCTGTTCCCTCTGTGCTGCCTCATCCGTGTCCCCCATCTTTGGGTGTCACTCTGCAGCTCCTGGTGCTCTGCCTGTCCCCGTATCTCCCATCTCGTGTTCCCGTTTGCTCCCCTGTGCTGTGGCCGGAGGGATGAAGGGAGCAGGGACATCACCTGAGCCGTGCCAGCACCTGGAGGCACCAGCTGCCACAGGAGCCACGGCCGGACGTGGGATGGGGAAGGTGGATGGGGAGGGAGCGTGGGAGAAAGAAGGGCCTGTGCATGAAATATTCCAAGTGGGGAAAATTGGCAGGGTTACTAATGCTCTAAAGGAGGAGGCAGCCCTTTCTCAAGGCCTGGGGCAGATAGGGAGGCAATAAAGGAGGAAAAAAACACGAGAAATGAGATCCGCCAAGCTGACGGCCCAAGCAAGCTGAAACCTGCCTGGGAAGGCAGCTTGTTCCAGAGTGGGAAGGGGCAGATTCCCAGTCAGGACTGGCTCTGCACAGTGCCTTTCCCATGGTAACAGAGCCCCAGGTTTCCAGGAAAAACTGGGCTTTTGGTGGCTGGAGAGGAGCTCTGCCCCCAAGACTTAACCCTGAGTGCAAGCTGCCCCAAGCTTGAGCAGTTTTTGGGCAGCTGGAAACACCAGCCCAGCCCAGCAGCTCCTCTGTGCCAGTCCAACTTACTGGGACTCATTGAGGTCCAACCTGGAGCCGCGCTGGGGCTCACTTACAGTGACAGAATAAAAGCAGGCTCATTCCAGCACCACGCCAGGACCTTTCTCTTGTGCTCTGACACAGAGAGCCCTCCAGAACAGGAATGAGAAGGGTGGAAGCTGGATTTTTCTTCTGGGGAGGACTCCTGCAGTCCCAAATGTCACCCCAGTGCCAGGCTGCGCTGCTCCTTGCCCTGCTCTATGTACAATTTGTGCAACTGTCCTGCATCCAGCCTTGCTGGGGCTGCAGGAGGGGAGGGCAATGCTTTTCCTGTGCTGAACCATCCCTTGTCACGAGGGCTGGGAGCCAGGGGACATTCCTCAACAAGCCAGCATAGCCCCCTGCGCTCAGGACAGCCCTGCTCTGATCCATCCCAAGCAGCAGGGACTGATTCCACGTCCCTGCTGCTTTGCCTGTGACATTTCTCAGTAAATCTGCCGTTCTGGGGCAAGTCAGAGCAGGCAGCCCCGTTTCTGGTTGGACAGGCTTTGTTTGTGCTCCGGGAGAAGCGGAGGGGTTGGGAGCAGGGGTGGGAGGCGCGCGGTTTGTGGCCTGGGAGAGAGGGGACGTGCTGGGACTTGCTGCCCATCACTCCCTTTCTGTGCTCCAGCTCAAGGTTTTGAACTTTTGGAATGTCTTCCTGAGAAAAAAGGGGCGTGAAATGGTGCCAGAGGGAGGCAAAAGGGAGCAGCAGGAGCAGGGGGTTCTCCTGTGGGAGTGGTGTGGGCACTGAGTGCTGGTCGAGGCTGTCCAGGTGGGAGACACAGGGCACAACCTGAGCCAACACTCCAAGATCTGGCATTAGATGGCTCCTGTCTGTGAGGAGAAGGAGTGGCATTGTTTCCCTTTCCCTGCTTCTCTCTCTTCTACTCAGCTCCTTCTCCATTTTAAATGTGCTTTTTCCCCCCAGTCCCTTCTCTCCCCACCGCTCTCCTCCTCTGCCATCCTTTTGTCTCGCTCTGTGTGAACCCCTCTCCTGCATGCCTGCAGAATTCCTGTGCCCAGACACAACAGATGCTGAAGGGCAGGACTGGAACTACTCTAGATGCAATCTCCATTCTGCTCAAGGTTCATTAATTACCTTGATGATTAAATACAATTAAAGATCCGTAAGACCTTTCTGATATCAGGGCTTTTAGGAAGGGCAGCCTTTAGGAGCCTGCACCAACAGTAAAACAAAAGGAGGAGATAGACCAGTAAATCGGGGAATCCCAATTAAAATCCGTGCTTAGCTCATTAACCTAATTACACATTGTGTCTTGCTGGCCTCGGCTCGGCTGAGGGGGAGGCGAGGCAGCGGTGGGGGCAGGCTGAGTATCCATGTGCTGATCCTACGGGATTGTTTATGTCAGGTCTTCATTGTCCCTTTGGCTGAGAGAATGGCCTTGGTGGGGGATTTGGAGCTGCGGAAATCCAGGAGCGCTTTGTTCCGAGGCCTGGAAGCAGCCGTGCGTGCTCGGGGCACAGCACGTGTTTCCTCCTCCCCGAGATGTTCTCTGGACTCACACCCTGATGTCCTTGTGCCCTCCTGCTCAGGCTCCTTCCCACACCCAGCTCACCCTCAGCCCTCTTGGGGAGGCACTGCGGGGAGGAGGAGAGCAGGTGGATGGGATGGAAATGGGTTTGGAGAGGAGAGGGGAAAGGGGAAAGGGGAAAGGAGAAAGGGGAAAGGGGATGGAAATGGGTTTGGAGAGGAGAGGGGAAAGGGGAAAGGGGAAAGGGGAAAGGGGATGGAAATGGGTTTGGAGAGGAGAGGGGAAAGGGGAAAGGGGAAAGGGGAAAGGGGAAAGGGGAAAGGGGAAAGGGGAAAGGGGATGGAAATGGGTTTGGAGAGGAGAAAGGGGAAAGGGGAGAGGGGATGGAAATGGGTTTGGAGAGGAGAGGGGAAAGGGGAGAGGGGAAACGGGTCAGTGCTGAGCAGGGAGAATCCCCCAGCCAGGCAGATTCCTTTGCTGAGCCTGAGGAGCACCAGACCTGCCTGACTTGGGGCTTGCCCTGCAGCCCTGGCTATCTGCTGTGGCACCAGGAACCCCTGTCCCTTGTCCCCTTCCCCCTTTCACTGCACAAATGCCTCTCCTTCTCCCACCCTGAGGTCCAAAATCTGCTCCCACACCTGGCGCAGCAGCCTGCCTTCCCGGGAATTCTTGGGAAGGGAGTCTTGCTGTCCTGGGCCTGTCTGTCCCCCCGAGAGAGGGAACAGGAGCATTCACAGGCTGGAGGCAGGTGACTCATGGATTTGTGGCTTTTCCACACCAAAGTCTGCGGGGTGCAGCTGCCTACGTGGCCCCGTTCAAAGGCTTGGGGAGGAGGCGGCAGGTCCCGGCACGTCCTGCCCAAAACCGGCCCAATTTGGGAAAGCAAGTCGGAGCTGGAAGAGGTCAGGGCGCGGCTTCCCGTGCGCCAGGGCGAGGGGAGCGGGAGGAATGGAGACCCTGAGTCCCGTGGGACCGAGCTGTGGCTTTCCCAGTGCCTGCAGGCACGGGGGGAGAAGGGATGGAGGCAGGGAATTGAGAAGGTCCATGCAGCAGAGCCATTGCCTGCTGGGAGGGGACAGGATTCCCTGGATCAGCTTGAAATCCCTGTGGAGTGCTTGGGAAGGAGGCAGGGGGGAGTTAGGCCCATGCAGGAGGTTTTGACAACACAGTTTGCCAAATTCCTGGTGGGAGAAGCCCTGCCATAGCCTCAGAGGCCTTCACACGAAGCCAGGCTGACCCAAGTGGTTGTCCCTGCACTGGGGAGATCTTCTGCTCAGCACTGGCTCCCATCTGAGTCCCCTGGGAAAGATCTGTTCCTTCCCTTCCCTCTGCCCACATATAAACACACCCAAACACCATTTTCCTTCCCTTGGGTTTGCTGTGGGCACGGGAGGAAGATGAAGGGATATGAGGGGACCTTGCTGGGAGCTGGGTAGGGCTTGGTAGGATGGGGACAGATAGAAAGCAGGGTTAGGAATGGAAAACAACAACTTCAAACCCTGCTGAAGTTCCTTGGACTTTGCAGGTGGGAGGTTTGCAGTTGCACAGCTCTGGGACCACAGGCATTGCCCCAACCCAAACCTGGGCACAGGGAAGTTATCCCCACCGCCATAAAACTGTAGGGCAGCTCTCACCGAAGAATTTAATCTGGCAGAGGATCAGCAGGAGCCTGGTGAGACATCCCAGCCCCTCTGGGACAGCAGGGCTTGCTTTCCACGTCGGCCATTCCTTGGCCGGTGCTCTGCTTGCAGGTAATTAAAATGGCTTAACCCTGCAGCCCCAACAGCTGCCTGCAGATCATTTGTCTTGATGCTCAAGGGACCCTCCCCTCACTGTCTGCTCCAGAGAACCCCCTCTCTGCAAGGCAGGTTGGGAGGATAAAAAGATTTCATTACGCAGGGAGAGGGTGAAGGCAGAAACTCAAATGCCTTTTTCTAAAATTGGGACGATGGAAAGAAAGAAGGCATGGGAGAAGAGAAAAAACAAATCCTAGGGATGTGAAGGAACGGGGGGTTTGTAGATCCTACAGTGAGAGAATTTTGAGTGTTTTCTCTGTTATGCCAAGTGTATCTGGAGTATTCCCAGAGCAAACAGTGCAATTACTTTGGATTCACACTTTGCCACTGAGTTGTCAGGCCCGAGGTTCCAACTCCCGGAGGGTTCTGTGCAGACTTGCAGATGAGTTGTTGTGCTTTCCCAAGGGATATGGAAGCTCTGAGAGGAAAGGCCGTGTTGACTTTTCTGAGGACAGCTGTAAACTTCCTCTTCCTCTTGGGCTTTGTGTTGCTTCCCTGTCTTAGTCCTTTGCTTGGGGACATCCACAGCGAAATGTCCCAGTCCTTTCCGTGGTGTTTGTTGAGCCTGAGTGGTGCAAAGGGCTGGGAACAGCCGTGGGGATCACACTGAGCTCCCTCTCAGCTCACCCTGAGAAGAGCCTGTTATTTTCCTTTTCAGGGGTGTTGTTTCTCTCTGATGGGATCTCTCCCGAGGAAGGTGTGTCCCTCCCCTAAATGAAGGCTCTTCCTTTCCCTTTGGGGCACATCCTTCTCATGCTCCGTGCTCTGTTTGCTCCGTCCCTGTGCTTGGCTGGCTCAGGGCCCAGGGTGACTCCAGATGCAGAGCCCACCTTTGCACTCTGGGGCTGATCTCCCCTCCCCACTCCTGATCTGCTGAGAGTTCCCTGTGTCTGTCACAGACCTGGCGCCATCAGAAACAGCAGATTCTCAAATCTGGTGCCTTTCCAGAGCTAGGAAGAAACTTCTGGTTTATTTGACTTCCTCCTCTCAGAGGTTTTACAGACACAGTCCCTGAGACCACCACCACTGACTGCAGATTGAGCCTTTGAACTCCCTAAGCCCTGCACTAACAGGGGTTAATGACATTTATCTGCATCCTTATCTGTCTTCTCCACTTCTGCTTGTCACTCTGAAGAACCTGGGTGCTGTAACAGTTTGTGGCACCCAGGTGACACTAACTCTTTTTCCAGGATGGGAGAATTACTGTTCAAACAAGTCCAGAAGCTCCTTTTAGTCTCTTTTCCCTGGTTCCTCTTCCCTTTAAATTCATTTTCCATTAATTTAATACCCACGTGGTTATTTCTGGAAGTCTTCCTCCACTACTATTCTGGCCAGTTTTTTACCAAATTGGAAATGGGACTTTTTGTCCTCTTTCCTCTTGCCATTAGCTATTTATATCCTTCCATCCATCTCCTGAGGTGGTCAAGCCTCCAGCTGTGTTCTATCTGTCGCTCCGCTCCCTAAGCAACAAGTGGAGATGGTCTGAGCAGCTCTTAGCTCCAGCAGGGGCTGCTCCAGGGGTGACAAACAGGTGACATTCGAGCTGCTGTGCAGCCTGGGAGCAACCCGAGCCCAGCTGCCACATCTTGAAGCACCCAGGGGAGCCATGGCCAGGCTTGTCCCATCCTTCTGTGGAGCATCAGGACCACAGGGAGGAGTTCTTGTCTCCCAGGGATTCTTTCTGCGCAGTTCCTCCTCGCCTGGGTGATGGTCCTGGCGTGGGAGGTCAAGGCGCGGAATCACAGAGTGGTTTGGGTTGGAAGGGACCTTAAAAACCATTTAATTCCACACCTTCCCCCAAGTCCCATCCAACCTGGCCTTGGACACTTCCAGGGATGAGAGTCCACAGCCTCTCTGGGCAAAGCCCATCCCATCTCCCCTCCAGGCCTCCCTGCTTCCAGTGTTTTGTCTCCAGAGCCATTTTCCTCATCCCTAGGCACTTCCATGATGGAGGACAGGGCTGCTTCTGTGGGAAAAATGGAATTTTGTAGCATCCATCCTGGCTCCAGCCCTCGGGGGAGGCAGCAGGCAAGTGGGATGCTGTGTTGGGGAAGGTGCTCGGGAGTTTCCAGCTTTTCCAAGATAAAAGTTCTGCTGGAAACCTGAAGGACCCTTGCATTTCTTCATTCTTCCTCCCACCAGGGGAGCTGGCTGACATTTTTGGGGTAAAGTTTCTCCTAAAATATGCCCAATGTTCCGCAGGAACTGTGTCCATATTGTCATGTCTGCTAAAAAATGTGATAGTCTGGTTTGTGTTCTCTATTTCTCTCTCTCTCTCCCTCTTTTTTGCCCCCAAATCTGAAAAGAACAGGAGCTCTCTCAAACAGCCTCCCCTGGAGTTGTTAGAGAGTGGAAAGGCACAAGCAGCAGACGGAGGAGGAGGAGGTGGGCACAGCAGGCAGGTGCAGGGTGGGAGCAAATCCGTCTGTTGGGAAGGAGGGATAGACAGGGAATCCAGAGAGAGGTGCTGGAGCAGGGCTGTGGGTCCCACACAGCTCGGGGGGCTGGCCCAAGCCCCCGGAAAACTCCTAACCCAGGGACAGGGTGGGATGAGACCCAGGGGAGAACAAATCCAGCTGGATCAGAGCCCGGAGTGGGCTGTGCAAAGTGAAGGTGGGGAGAGTCACAGGGAGGTGATTTCTTCTTGGGGGTGAGAGCTGTTGGAAAGGTCAGCTGTGGGGATGACTAAACGCAGAGTGGGGATGTTGGGCGTTTCAGAGGGAGTTCTCCTTCTGCTTTGAGGCTGTCATTTGAAAACTTCCACAGAAGGGAAATTTCGAAAGAAAACTTTGGCCTGGCTTCATCCAAAATGTCCCCATTGCATGGCAACCAAAGCATCCCATCCTGGCTGCAGTCCTGGTCGGTGTTTTACCATAATGCCATTTAAAAGAAATGAGAGTCCACAAGGGAAAACCATTTCAAACTTATCAAAACGCCTATTTTTTTTTTGGGTTTTTTTTTTTTTTTAATCGACTTTTGCCAAAATCAGCACGTTCTAGTGAATGGTTTTGGCTTGGACTAAGTGACTCTTTCCGTCAGAAAAATATGCTGTGCTGCAAATTTTTCCACCAGCTCCGGCTATTTTTCCATCACATGCTTTCCATTTTTGTGGCAGCCCCCAGTTTGAGCTGGGACAGAGCACACAGGAGTCCCCAGAGAGCAGTTGACCTCCTGGTCTTTGGAGGACTGAGATGATTCACTGGAGCTCTCCCCAGGGGCACAGGAAAATCCATCTGCCATCCACATCCCTCTGAGCAGGGCTCGGTGCTCCCTGAGAAGGAAACAGGAGCGTGGTGCTGATGGAGTTTAACAGAAGTCAATGAAATCACAATGAAAGTCAATAAAATGTGTCAATTAAGGCCAGCGGAGCTGTTTAACCCTCAGAATCCAGGCCTGGCTCCTCCAGCACGAGGCTGGGGATGGGCTGATGGCTCTTGGCGTGCTCCATCCTGCTGCCTGTTAATGAATCTCCGTGGGGAGCTGATCAGATTTTGGTCCTGGCTTGTCTCTCATGAATCAAGACTTGGGGAACGGTGGGTTTAGGGCAAATATGGGATTCCAGGCTGCCTGAAGGATTCAGGCCTGTCAGAGCTGTTGGGATCGCCGCCTTCCGGCTCAGTCAGATTTGGGATAAAAGGGAAATAACCTGAGAGAAGCCCCCAAAACCAGCCCAGTGTGGGTGGCTGTGTTTGAAGGGACACCTCTGTCCCTGGGCACTGAGTCACTCAGCACTGGTGTCACTCAGCACTGGTGCCATTCCACCTCCTGAGGGACATTTGTCATCGGATTCCCCTGAGGATCACAGCCCAGCTCCTCCCTGGGGCTACCTGGGAGCACAGAGCCACCTTGTTTGAGAAATGGGATAATCAGGGATGGAGAAATCCTTCATTTCTCTTCCTGAAAGTTCTCCTGTGTCCTTCACTGCATTACAGTCACTTAGGATATACAACTTTTGAGTCTAAAGTCTGCAGTTATCCCTGTGTGCCCTGCCAGAAAGAGTAAAGCTCGCACTGAGAGGTGTCCAAAGGCTCCTCGTTTCTCCTACAGGACAAATCATCTTTTTTCTGCATGAGTCCATGCTCCTCCTGCTTTGCCCTCTGCTCTGGGCTGAAGCTCTGTCTCTCTGAGCCCGTGCTGACTGCCCTCACCTTCCTGGGCAGGGAAGAGAGGCTGGACCTGTGTTGGTCTCCCAGGAAAGCAAAGCCCAAGCAGCCCAGAGGATGGGGCAGGGAGCGTGACCCACGCTGGGAGGTCTCCCTGCTGGGCTCTGCCCTCCCTCCCTGCCTTCCTCCCCCTCCACATGCTCAGGCTGCTTTTAATGGGTGGTCTTGTCACTTGTTTACAGTTCTGGCTCTTCCAGACCCCTCTGAGCTCAGCAATCATTCCCAGGCAGCCTGGATGGAGGTTGGGACCTCAATGCATGGGAGAGCTGCATCTCCACACAGCACAGAATGGTTTGGGATGAAAGGACCTTAAAGCTCATCCTGTCATGGGCAGGGACACTTTTCACTGTCCCAGGCTGTTCAGAGCTCCATCCAGCCTGGCCTTGGACACTTCAGGGATGGGGCAGCCGCAGCTTCTCTGGGCACCCTGTGCCAGTCTCTCCCAGTAAGGAATTTCCTCCTAAAATCTGATCTAACCCTGCTCTTTTTCAGTATCTGGAATATTTCAGAAATGTGGGGCTGGCTTTGCTCAGAGGGTGAATTGAAGACTCACCCCCAGTCTCAAGAAATTTCCTAATTTCTGGCGTGTTCTTAACACAAAATCTCAGAGTTTTGGTTGCAAGCAGTTTGCCCATGGTTGGCAAAAACGTGAGCCACATTTTGGGAACCTTTACTGCAGCTGTTGACTGGGCAATGTTTAGGTTTCCACACTCTGCCTATTAAATGCTTTTTCCACTTCATCTCCCTCGGTTTCCTCAGCCATGGAAATGAGGTGACTTTGCCATTTGCATGAGTTCTGGGTGGGGCTGTGGGGCTGTCCCACAAATGCCTCCATCCCTTCTTCCTCAGGTGAGAATTGCCACCGTCCTATGGCAGATCCCCACCTCTAACCGAGTGAGGTTGCCAGTGCTTGCCTGGGTGGCCTTGGGCACATCTCTTTGTCATTCAGCGCCTCTGATTTCCCCATCCCTGAAAGCAGGGGTAATAATGCTTTCCTGCCTCTCAGGGTGTTGGAGAATTAATTAGTTGCTGTTTGAAAAGCCTTTTGAAGATGCAAAGCTTTTTCCGTAAATATGCAGAGTTATTATTCCTGCAGGTCGGGCCCAGGTAGGGCTGGAGCTGTGTCTGCCTCTGCTCTGTGGAGATCATAAATCCGGGAAGATGTCAAATTTGTAGAAATTTCTTGCACAGGGGCTTGATGATAAGCAAACTGAGCAGCAGCAGGCTGGAAATCAGGCAGGGCACTGAATTTTGGGTTATTTGTACTCACTGTTCTTCCCAGGCTATTGTCCATGGGCAGGAATCCTTAAACAACCCAGAGAAAGTTGGGAGGTCTGAGTCTTTCCCACTTCCCTGCAGAGATATCTCTAGGGCAAGATAAAAACACATTAAAAGAGAAATCACAGGCAGGGAGCCAGCGAGGGGTGTCTGTCCATTGCATCTGTTGGTGCCATGTTTGCATTTGTCTTGTTTGCAAAGCTTTTTCCTACTTGTCAGCCACCAGAACATATATCACATTTTCCTGGTTGCAAAAAAACTTGCTTGTTTCTATCTTTTGAAACAAATTACAGAAGAACAGAGTGTGGCATTCCCGCTTGTGAGAGGAGGAAACATTTCTTTTTAACTTCAGGAGATAGTGAGATATCAGCAATATGTTATATCCTGAGAGATAATGGGAGGAAAGCAAAACCACAGGCAGAAAGCTGTGACTGTTAAACATGCATTTCAACTCTAGGAAAGTAGGAGTTTTGATCTTCTCCATGAAAATTACAGGGCTGGCCAGCACCAGCATGGCTTGGCAGGGATGGATTTTTCACCACGTTTTGGACAGAGGAGCAGGGTTAGGATCTTTGATAATTTCCTGTGACCGGGCATCTCTCCCGATGAAAGAGGCTTGGTTTGAGTGGGCACAGAGGGAATTGGCTGCTGGGGACAGCCAGAGGAGGCTGCCAGTTATTAACCCCGGCGCTGAAGTCACGCCTGAGTCAGCAGAGTTTCGGCTTTGTCCTTTCCCATTGTGGAGCTCCGTGAGTCATTCCCAGCTCCAGCCCTGAGCTCCATTTCCTGCTCCAGCTCCAAGCCCACAGACCAGCGAGGGAAGGAAGGATCTGATATTCTCTCCTTTTTCTGTGCCATCGAGTTTATTTTGGTTTTTATTGAATCTCCTCAGTCTCGAGTTCCCTCGTTTCGGAAATGAGGCTCTCCATGGGTTACTATCTTGATCCCCTCTTCACAGCTCCTCATTAAATCCCTCCTCCTGAGCACCTGGAGAGCTCTAATAGTGAGAAAATTTAGCACTGGACCAGAACTCCTTGAACAACATCCAAGGCAACAGGGAAGTCCAAGAAAGAGGCAGTGCAGAGAAAACTCTCGTGTGCATTTGGGGACTCAGCCCATCAAGATAAGGTCTCAGGACAGTCTCAGCTTAATTAGCTTCCCTCTCCTCAAAGCTCCAGCTTCTTTCCCTTCCTCCACACTTGATTTTCCAGCTTTTCTTCCCCACCCAACCACCAAATAAGCATTGGCTCTGCTTGTGGTCCCCTTTCTTTTGCTTACAGGTTAAAGTTGGTAAGCTAAAAGGCCTTGTTTCTTTTCCTTGATGGCAGGCAACGAGATGATTCCAGAGAGAAGGGCCTTGGATTTTTGGTTCTTTGTCTTTACCTGGCCAGGTGCCTGCTTTTCCTAGTGCAGGATCGTGATCCTGGACATACTCATGGGTGGAATAGAGGCGAATGGGTGGGCTGGGGTGTGGTGGGGATGTTGGAGAGACACAAGAGGGGTGGGGAAATTTTTAAGGCTCCGATGGAGGGAAGGCAAATCAATGGAAGGCACAAGCATTGAGCAGCTGGAGAAGCAATGCTGGAGACAGAGAGTGTGGACACAGGGAGATGTGACTTAGAAACTTCAGGAGAACAGAGACTGGAGTTGTGCAGCCAGGACTGGACAGATGTGAGCAGGAGCACCCAGCGGGAAAAGAGCTGAGGAAGGAGCTGGAGTCACGTCCAGCCCAAAGGGAGAGGGGAAGATGGCCCAAGCGCCGAGCGCTGGAGCACGTCAGGCTGGGCACGGGGCAGCCTGGTGTGTGCTCAGGTGTGTGGGAACTGGCAGCTGGAGCAGGATTAGCTGCCGTGCGGCTGGGGCGGGCCGGGCGCTGCTCGGCGGGGCCGGGCAGCCTTTGTGCTTTGTTGCTGAGCATGGGCTTTGCGAGCTTTATTGCAGGAAGGCCTCTGCCGGTGCTGCGTCAGCTCTTTCCTCAGGAGCCCTGCTCTGCCAGCCTCCCTGCTTTTGCCATGGGGCATGTTCCCCTCCCCGGGACTTGGGGGGTGAAGCAAAGCAGCTGTGAGAAAGCCAGGGAAGGAAGGGCAGGGAGGGAGAGCTGGGAGCAAAGGCAGGCTGCTGTTCCCATCCCACTGCTCTGCTCCGCAGCCCTTTTCCTGGCTGGGTGCAGCTGGGGGTGTCTGTAAGGCTGGAAAACTCGTGGTCTAGGCTGGTGGTCACCTCTGTCTCTTCAGTCTGTGGCCCACCCCACCCTGGCCTCTGCTTTTCTTTAATCTCTTTCTCTGAGGAGCTCTGGGCCAAGCGTGGCCTTGCTTTTGTTTGGGGCCTGAGTGTGAATCCCAGTGGTGGTTCAATGACCAGAGTTCCCAAAGTGCAACGGGGAGCAAGTGGAGCATCGACGGATCAGACCCTTTGGGCAGAGCTCTCATTCAAGTGGATCCTGAGGCTGCTTTGTGCTCTATTTATCCAAAGAGGAAATGTTGCATAGGCAGGAGAAGGCTTTATCCCAAAGGCAGCCAATGAAGGGCTGGCTGGAGACCTCACTCGATACCAGCCATTGACTGGTCCTGGGATAAAATCTTCTCTGCCCTGCTGCCACGGGCTGGATCTGGGTCTGAACCAGTGACCTCGAGGAGAGGGCCCCGTGTTTCCCATTTGCAAGCCAAAGCCAAGCCCAGTTCTTTCTTGTTTGAGAGGGATTTATTTGGCTGAGGGCCAGGCGGGCCATTGTACAACGCTGCCATTTCCCGACAGCTGCCATAAATCTCTCCCACTGGGAAGGGGGAAGGGATGCCTGGGCGTGCAGTTTCTCTCTTGGGGTGCCCCCACCCCATCCCGGTGTTATCTCAGGCCTTTCATGTGCAGCCATGTCACCTGGAGCTATAATCTTGCCTCATCTCTCTCATCTGCTTTCTAAGGCTCCCCCTCCCCTTGTGTTGGAAACTCAAGTTTTACAACCCCCGTGGTGCTGGAGCTCTGCAGGAGTGAATCAGTGGATGACACAGAGACCTCCAGTGAACATCTGCTGCCACAGGAAGGGCCTGGAGGTGACTCAGTGGAGCCCACTGACTCACTGGAGACCACTCCTTCACTGCAATGGGCTCCCAGTAGGGTGAGGCAGGCCCTGAGCTCTCGGAAGAGCAGCAGAATTCGGATTTAAATGCCTGGCAATCAATGCAAAGCCTCCCTGGCTAGAGCAGAGATATTAACCCCAACCTCTTGGCCAAGCGCCACCTCACACCTTTGCTTCTTGCCACCTGAAATTCCCCTGCTGGGATTTAGGATCTTTTTTCCCATGTTTCCCACCCTGCCTGGCACACCTGGGATGTTCCTTTGGGCTGTTGGAGGCCACCTGTGCTCTGCCCCACAGGAGTTGCGTTTCAGACCTTGTTTTCCACTTGAAAGATGAGTTCAGAAACGGCAGGAGAAAAATTTTTAAGTGCCACCAAGTGGAGAGTTTTGGGTTCCTGTTCCATCCCACTTTCCCTTCGTGGAAAATTTGCAAGGTCTGTGAGACACATGGGACCATGGATGGGACATCATTGCCTGTGGCCAAGGTGCTGTCACAAAATCACCAAAAAGGAGTTTTTTGCAGGCTGAAGTGTGATGCATTGATTTGTCCTCCTGTAAGATCCCAGGTGCTGTGACTGAGACTATCAGGAGCGATTCCTGTGACATCTGCATCCGTCATGATATTGCCACACCAAAGGGTGGCTCATCACACTCCTGCCAAGGGCTGTTTCAATGCCCTTGGGGGGAGATGAGTATCAGGGAACAGCAGGGAGAGAAATCGGTGAGAGGCTCAGCAGAGGCAAGGTTGTGCAAAGCAGAGTGCAGTTCACAGGGCTGTTAACAAAGAGGCATTGAGTGAGGTTGTGACAGAGCTCAAGGAGCCTGGAGATCATTTCCAGAGCTTTCTCCATGGGGGAGCAGGAACCAGCTTTGCAGGTGTGGGAGCCTGGCTGGAGCAGCACCCCCTGGGCTTTTAGGAGAAAGGTTTTCAGGTCCAAGGGCCACCACGTGCCACTGCTGCTCTGTCCCCAGTGCCCCTCAGACCCAGGGAGCGCAGACCTTCCCTCCCAGCCCGTGTGCCTCGGGGCACCCCGAGCTCTGCACGGTGCCCCCGAGGCCTCGGTGAATATCTGGGCTTGGGATCGTGGGGAAAGGCATCAACGCAAACCACTTCAGAGGCCAAGGTGGAGGAGGAGGATCTCCGAGGTCTCCGCTAATGAGGTCTTGGCACCAGCACGTCTTTGGCACACGGCTGGGCCTTTTTGGTCCCTGACAAAAAATAACACCACAAAACTAATGAATAAAATACAAGTGGGCAAGCTGCAACTTATCCAGCTAATCCCTGCTTGGGTGCCGGCTGCCCCTGGGGGGTGTCAGCATGGATTGGTGGGCACTGGGAGATCTGGCACGGGGTGTGAAAACAGCAGGATTCATCCCAAGCCTTCTCCCTGCCGTACCAACCCCACAGATCATCCAGCAAGGAAGAAACAAGGCCAACCCCAGCGCTTCACACACACACACACATCCAGTTGAATATGTTCAAACCTCTCCAGAGGCTGATTAGTGATTTTATTTTCTCCTCCTCTGCCGGCCTTGCGTGCTCATTGCCATCAATTATCCATGCATTTGCCCTGATGAATTATTGAGTGTGTAACGGGGCGAGGGAAGACCCGCCAGCCCAGCTCAGTCACCTTGCAAACAAGTGCTCCCCAGAGCGTGGCAGCAGCCAAGTTTGCCCTCTGGCTTCGGATTTAGGATGGGAGGCTGATCCAGCACCTTCCCAAACCCCTTTCCTCCATCTGTCCCCCTTCCTCATCCCTGCAGTTGAGGTGTGGGTGCTCCTGGGGCAGAACGGGTGCGTTGTTTTCCTGATTTAAGGCTTGGATGAGTGCAACAGAAAGAGTTTTTCCTGTCTTGCAAAAGAGTTATTCAGTCACCTGGAAAGGAAACGCGATTTCCGCATGGTGTTTGGGGTTTTTCGGGGTATTTTTTTGTTTGTTTTGTTTTGTTATTTCTTCTGCCGGGTGTTATTTTGCTTTTCCCTTTTCCCCTGGAGCCTCGAGAAAGTTTGGAATGTGTTTTTGCTGAAGCTGCTACAAGTAAGGGCCTGAATCCCAGCTTTGGCAGCGTTTGGTTGTTGGCAAGCACTCCTCACTCAACTGGCACCGGCTTTTTCCCTGGCCAAAAGTCTGCCTCTTTACACCTGGGCTCAGGAGGGTTCTGCAGGATCGTTCCAGGTTCAGGGTCAGGTTCACCAGCTCCAAAATCCACTTTTTCCCCAGTTTTTATCCAAGCCCAGTCTGCATCGATGTGTGGATCCCATGGCAGGGGGAGGGCAGAACTGGGAATTGTTTCTGCTGCTCAAGGTCAAGACAAATAACTTGATTTTTGAAAGGGTCACTTCATTCATTTGCAGGGAAATCGCAGCGTAAAGGAAGGGCACAGTAATGACGGATGGGGCGAGGGATCGGATTCACCTCCCCTGTGCTATCCATCACATTCCCTGCTGGAATGGCTGTAGGTTGATGCACTTTATCTTCATTTAAGGGGCACATCTTGGTTGCCCATCAGTGGCAGCCTTCAGCCTGGCAGCGCTCCTCCAGACGTGCCACGAGGCTCTGCCAGCTCTGCAGGGATGGCTCTGAGGAGAACCTGGTGGCTTTCCACCCTCTTCTCTCAGCAGTTTAGCTCCTCTCCTGCTCCCCTGGCACCGCCAGGAGATGCTGGGCTGGGACTTCTTGCTGCTTCTTTGTTGGGGTGTGGAAATGGAGGTTCAAAGGGCCCCGCTGGGCCCGTGGGGGGCCAGGGAGCTCGTGTGGGAGCAGAGCCAGCGGGGCCAGCGCCCCAGCCCCGGGCAGGTCCCGCTCGGGGCCACCAGCCCTCGGTGGAAGCGGCGCTGCTGAATCCGCACTGCCCTGGAGAAGGAGGGAGCGCTGAGCGCACCCCCGGCCAGGGCTGGGCTGTTCCCAAGGCCTGGCTACGTGATGGCAGTGCTCTCCAGCAAGCTCCCACACGCTCTGCGAGGCTCTGGAGCTGTTCCTCACCTCGGCGGGTGTGGGCAATGCTGCAAGAGGCTCGCTCACCTCGGGGTGGAAGGAGCAGCATATGCTGCAAAGCATGGTGGAGACATCTCCCCCCTCCCTAGCCACCCATCTTCCCTCACATCCCAGCGTGGCCTTGTCTAAACCCAGCCTGTGCCCTCGTTTTGTCAGGGAGGATGTTATGGGCACTGGTGGCAGGGAAAGTCCTTCACTGGGACATCCTTCTCCAGAGGGGAACATCATCCAGATGTGACTTTCTCAGAGTGGGAACATCCCTACCCTCTGATTTCTGGAGGGAAAACCAGGGGGGAGATGGCCCTGGCTGTGCTGGGAGGGGACAGGCGCAGCCTGCCAGCCCCAGGGGACGCGGTGGCTTCGTGCGTGCAGGCACTTGAGGGCACCAGCGCTTTGCTGTGGCCGTAAGAAGCTCTGGAAAACATTCCTGAGCACCCAGCTGTGGCGCTGGGGTGTGGGGCTTGGCTCGGGGAGCAGGGGGCAAGTTCACACAAAGCTCTGGAGGCCGAGTTTCGGTCGGAACTGCTGATGGCTGTGGTCAGCTGGTGGCGTCTCGTGGCTGGGCTGGGTTGTTGGGGCTTGTCCTCAGGGTCACAGGAAGGAGAAGGGAGAAAGAAGAGGCGTGGGTGGGATGTGGGGATGGGGATAAGGCTGGGAACAGCAGGCAGGGAGTGAGGGGCGATGTGGAGTGTGTGTTCTTGTGGGTGGAGGAGACTTTTGTCTGCCTGCGCTTGTGTGTGTGTGAAACTGCAGGAAGGAGGCTCTTGGAGAAGTCCCAGGCACATCTGCCGGGGACCAACACTGAGGAGTTCATTTTGGCCTTGGACAGGGAGCCATTCATCCCCTGGAAGAACAGAGCAGGGTGACATTTCAGTTAGGAGGTGCTGTCTTGTTTCTCTTGCTGTGCATTTTTCTTTCCCCAGCCCCTCTGTCTTCCATTACTCTCTCATGTTCCTCACTCTCTGTGCATCTTTCTTTCTTTATTATCCCTTCTTTCCTCCCAAGCCCCCAGAATCCATCCAGTTGTAGATTCTCCCAGAAGCAGGGAGCAAAACTCGCTTTTCTTGTTCTTACCACCTTGCCTCTCCATTGTATTTATCATACAAATACTGGCTGTATAATTACCAGGGCATTATCTCTAAACATGCAGATTAGGAAAAGACACAGTGGCAACAAAGATGAATTTCAGGGTCAGTCTGGTGGGAGATATTTTTCTCCATCTGTCAGGGGAGGAATCAACTGAGACAGAAGAGCTGTCAGGAACTCCAGCTCCCACTCTTCCCGAGCACCTTCCACAGAATCAGGGCGGAAGGTTCCTAAATTCAGCCCCTTCTGGGGTTATGAAAAGGCCACAGAAACGATCTGGGTGATACAGGTACATCGTGCAAGGTGCAGAGGCAGTGCCTTAAAGCCATTCTTGCATGGGAATTGCTGCTGCCCTGAAATGAGGGCTGAGTGTTTGCAGCTCCTTTAATTACTGCTGCGGCCCCAGTGGGATTAAATGGCTGTGTGAGTGTGTGTTAGCATTTGTTGGGATGCGCTGTGCTGATAAACATCAGGGCTTTCACATGCCTGCAGACACACATACCCTGCGTGTTTACCGTGCAGTGTCACCCAGAGCTGCAGACAAAAGGGAGGAAGGTGTCACTGAGCCAGCCTTGTGCCTTTGGGTGACGATGAGCCCTAGGGTGGACTGCTCATGGTGGGAGGAAGGTGTTGATGGCCAAGAGTGAAGCTGCAGGTGGGTGCAGAATGTGCCTGCAGCCACAAACTGAAGTAAGCGTAATAAATTGATAACACATAAATAAATTCATGGGAATTCACGAGTTGGCCCAATAACCACCCTGCTCCTGGGCAGGGCACAAACACTCACCTCTCCCCGTTCTGTTGCAGGGCTGCAAGCTCAGACTGTCTTGGTCAATGACACCGTCTCGGGGTTCATCGGCACGGACGTGGTGCTGCACTGCAGCTTCACCAACCCGCTGCCCAATGTGAAGATCACGCAGGTGACGTGGCAGAAGGCCACCAACGGCACCAAGCAGAATGTGGCCATCTACAACCCCGCCATGGGGGTGTCCATCCTGTCCCCCTACAAGGAGCGGGTGACTTTCCGGAACCCTTCCTTCAAGGATGGCACCATCCAGCTGTCGCGGCTGGAGCTGGAGGATGAGGGGGTTTACATCTGTGAGTTTGCCACTTTCCCAACCGGCAACAGGGAAGGGCAGCTGAACCTCACCGTGCTAGGTAAGACTCCGGGCAGGTTCTGTGGGGTGAGCCTCCAGTCCAACAGATCTGGAGGAGCCTGACATTCATGGGAGCTCAGAGCAAAGGTGAATTTTGGGTGTAAATTGTAGCTGTGATGGATTTTTAGGTTGGCTGGGAAGAGGCGAGGAGCAGGGAATGCAAAATAGGGGTTCTGAGACAGCTGAGCTGTCACACTTCTTCTTTCCAGATCTCAGTTCCCTTTTTCCCTCCACCTGCACTCAATGCAGGTGCAGTAACAGTGGCCAGTTCCCTGTAGGAGTGGTGAGCTTTAATGAGCTGGTGGCTGTCAAGAGAGAAAAGACAGCAGACTGATCCTCAACTCAAGCAGAGCTGGTCCCTGGAGCTCAGGGTTGTGAGTGAACAAATCCCACTCAAGGTCTATATGAGGCGTTTGCACTCCAATTTCAGTTCCTTTCTAACACAGGGCTGCAAACGTCTGGCAGGAAAGGATTGTCTTTCCATCTAGGGCACCTCCACCATTGTTTCCCCATAAACGATGGAGGTAGACGGTGCAAGGTGTGTAGGCACTGCTGTAAAGCAATTCTTATATGGGAATCGATTTGCAGCAGCTTTGGACTCACCACAAGCTCTGTCACAGCCCCAGCAGTGCTAGATGGCTCTTGGGATGTAACAAACACAGCAGCATTGCTTTTCTAACCCTCCCTTTGCACCCTTTTCTCCTCCTCGTCCTCCTCTCTGCACTCCCCTGCAGCCAAGCCCACGAATTGGATGGAGGGCACCAAGAGGCCACTTATTGCCAAGTCTGGCAGGACAGAAAAGATCTTGGTAGCCACCTGCACCTCCTCCAATGGGAAGCCCCCCAGCACCGTCACCTGGGACACGAAGCTGAAAGGGGAGGCCGAGTTCCAGGAGATCCGCAACAGCAACGGCACCATCACGGTGATCAGCCGCTACCGCCTGGTGCCGAGCCGCGAGGCTCACCGCCAGCAGCTCATGTGCGTGGTCAACTACCAGCTGGAGAGGTTCACCGACAGCATCACCCTCAACGTGCAGTGTAAGGGGCCTGGGCACGGCTTGGGGGGGCTTTCTGCACAGGAATGGGTGGAGGATTCACTCTGGAAAAAGAGGGTTTTGTGAGGGGAGGTGTTGGGCTGGCGGAGGGGCTGCTGTTTTGTTTTTGAGAGTGGAAAGTGAAGGGATGCTTTGGAATAATGGTGTGTTTTCTTTTTCTTACCTTCTTCCTCTGCCTCTGCCATGTCCCTTTTCTCTCTCATTTGCCCTCCCTCACATTCCTTGTCCTGTCATCTTACCCTCCTTGTGACTTCTCTCCATCTGCCTCCTCATCTCTTCCCATTTCATCTTCTCCCCTTTCCCACATTCCTTGTCCTGTCATTTTCCCTCTTTCTAAACACTCTTCTTCTCCCACCTCTGCCCCCTCATCTCTTCCCATCTCATTCCCTCCCCTTTCTCACAACCCTTTCCTCTCCTTTTCCCCTCCTGCTCTCCTCCCTTTCCCTCCCTGCCCCTGCAGATGAGCCAGAAGTCACCATCGAGGGCTTTGATGGCAACTGGTTCCTGAACCGCAAGGATGTGAAGCTGATCTGCAAATCTGATGCCAACCCCCCAGCTCACACCTACGAGTGGAAGCTGTAAGTGTCCCCAGAGCCCCACTCCCAGCAGCACATGTCACCTCCCAACAGGGACAAGGACACTCTGCAGACACCTCGCTCACCCTCTGGTCACTTAGGGCCCAGTGCCATTAGTGTGAGCGGTGTCACTGCAAGGTACAACCTGTGCCTGTGGCTGCCAGCACAGAGCAGCCTCAATATCCAGGGAAAACTTCCTGTTCTCACCTCACTGGAATAATATTCTGCCCTGGTGACGTGAGGCAGCTGAGATGTGACAAGGTGATTAATGTGCCCTGCACCACCAAGTGCCTCAGTAGCAGAGCTGGGAAAGAACCCAGGATTTCCCCGCTTTGAAGGGGCACAAATAACACCAAATTTGTCTGTGTGTGAGCAACCTTTCCCTGGAATCAGCTCCCCACGTGACTGACATTAAACAGCCACAATTCCTCGTCCTCCAGGTTCCCAGCTTTTGGCTAAAGGGACTTGAAGAGTGAGTGAGGGGTGTGTGGGGAATTGATAGAACCTGATGTGGTTCTCTCCGCCACTCTTTCTTCTCTGTAAGCACACGTGTAGCTTTAAAAGAGGAAGATCAAATGGATCCTTTCTTCTTTTCAGCCGGCATTTGTCATCAGGAGAGAGGCTCTCAACATGGCTTTGCAAGGAGCACATTCTCTCTCATTCCACTTCCCAGATCAGACTGTTCAAAGTGAAAGTCTGAAGAGGATTGTTTTTCTTGCCTTTTTTCCTAGTTCTCCTTCCCCAGCTCTCTCCATCTGTTGGTTCTGCGAGTCTGACTTTAACTCCGAGGGGCTCTCTGGGTTCCTCACAACATTTCCAGGAAAGCCTCAGAGACAAAAATGCACCCAAGGCAGAAGTGATGCCACTTGAGGCTATTTCTGTGCTCATCTGTGCCTCCTCCACTTCCTGGGGGCTGCTGATGTTTTGCTCCTGCCTGGAATGTAAAACCCAGCAGTGCTTTTCCTCTCCTCCCATTTGGATGGTGATGAGCAGCAGTCAGGGGAGCTGTCAGAGCCTTCTGGAGCATCCCACACCACCCTCTTGAGATGTGCCCTTGTCTTTGTAGGGTCAGGGCTCTGTAGGACCAAGGCTCAGGTGGTTTTCCATCAGCTTTGGGATCGCTGTGTTGGCTTGGTGTATCTGGACAAACTAATATGTTTTCTGTACATGTGTGTGTATGTAGATGTGCAAAATACACGCATTTAGGCACTTCTTTACAATCCTAATTATACCCCCGTTATTCCCTTTTGTTTCTTACAAATTGCTGACAATATGTGCACATTTGGGTTGGGAGGAGGGGAAGGAATTACTTGAGTAATTTTTAATTGCCTAAGAGAAGTAATTACTTTACTTTGCTTCAGTAATTAAGAATAACCAGGCCATGTGTGTCTTTTCCTAACACACAGGGGCTTTTTTTTTTTTTTTTGAAATTTTTCATCTGCCTTTGTTCATTTATTTTCTATATCTCTGGGTTTAGTTTTGCATTATTCCAGTTTCACACTTACCTGACTGTTCTGACACGGGCAGGGCTCTAAATCAACACTGCTCTCCTCGAGTTCGAGTTGCAATTAACACTGGCTGATCAGGAGAGTTAAATGGGCAGGAAATTGGGTTATGACAGGCTGAGGTTGTGTCCCTTTCTTTCCAACATTAATGAGGATTTTCCAGCCAGCACCTCCAGCTTGTGGACCTGCCCAAGGTCACCTCACAACACTTCTGGGTGTCACCTCTGGGGTCAACCATGGCGTTTGTCTCCCCCAGGCCAAACGGGACCCTGCCAGGGAGCGTGGAAATCCAGAACAACACCATCTACTTCAAAGGGCCCGTGTCCTACAGCGTGGCCGGCACCTACGTCTGCGAGGCCACCAACGCCATCGGGACACGCTCGGGCTTGGTGGAAGTCAATGTCACAGGTAGGACAGCTCCTGGGCTGCTCTGGGGCACGGAAAAGGAGGTGGGGAGGGAGAGGAGGGTGTGAGCATTGACAGCTGCCGGTGACATCTCCTTCATCGCCAGTGTTTCCTTTCGGGGGTGGCAATCTCGTGGTGCAAAGGGGGCACTGGAGTTCTTGGCTTTGTACTGGTGTTGCTTTGGATTTTTTTTTCCTCCTTTCCTCTTGTTCTCTTTTCCTTTCTTGCACCAATTCAATTTGTTTCCCCCTCGTCTTCTGCTCTGGATTCAGAGAGATTGTCATACATGCGAATAGCAAAGACACATCAGGGAGATATTGCTCGGGGCAGGGGCAGGATGGGGATGTGGAGTGCCAGGAAGGCAGGAGATGGACGAGCCACTTGCTCAGGATGGTGTTTGGTGTTTCTGGTGTTGGGCAATTCTCATGATTCTTCATCTGAGCTCCTTCCGATGCCGTGTTGCTCTGTGAACTTGCTCACCCGCCTGCCATGGATTTCTGAGAGGCTGTGATCACTCGAGGAGATTTATCTGAAAGGAATTACATCCCAGGATGCAGGCAGTGGGAAGCGATGCTGTGATGTCACAGGAGACAGAAGGAATTTGATGGCTTGCAAAGCACTGTAGCCACAGGAGGGAGGGAGAGACATGTGGGGAAGCTTAGGTAGTGTCAGGGAGAGAAAGCCACATCAAGAAATAGCTTAAAGAGAAGAAATAACATATGGCAATAGCCTGATTTCTGAAAGTCAGAGTGACATTGTGAGGCATCACCGAAGGGGAAAAATGGCTGTGGGTGCTTTGAGGACAGGAAAGGAACATTTATCCCATTCCTTTGGGGTAAAAGAAGACATTTGGTTTATCAGGCAGTGACTTGTGGGTCTCAGGAGAGCTGGAAGTTCCACTCGGAGCAGTGAGTTGGAGCTCTGCCCCACTGCAGTGAGTTCTGGGCTGCCAGCACCCCAGAGAGGATGGGGAACGAGCTGCACTGGGGGCTTCCAAGGCATGGGGAGTACAGGACAGGCTCCTAGGGCTGTTCCCTCCTCCTGCTGTGCAGCCCGAGGCAATCAGAGCCTCTCCTGCCCCCCCAGTCCTTGGGGAGTTGTCTGACCTGAGAGTGATGAAACTCCAGCCCCCTCCACCAGCTCTCTCTGGTAGTAAATGCTGAGCAAGCGTAGAGCAGAGTCTGGGGCAGCTAAAATTAGCATAACTCTGTGTTTGGCACCCTCAGCACCTCAGCTCCCCTCTCTGCATCGTGGGTAAAGCAGGCTAATCTTCCTCTATCCAAGTGCTTGGAGGTCAATGGATGGGATGTGCTAATTAGATGCTAATTACCCGGTATTTATTTATGATGATTATCACTGTAGCAGGCCTTTAATTCACACCTCCTGTCCTGGATCCCTGCCTGCTGAGTTGTTCCTGGTGCAGGCTTTTCTCTGGGGGCTCTTTCTTTTGCCAGCGAAAGGCACTGGAAGAACAAAGCTCTTTGTGCCCAGTCCTGCCCCAACCACCCAAAAGCAGGGCAAGGTCATGGCCAAAATCAGCTGCTGGCCATTCCATGGGAGTTGTCACCGCGGTGTCCCTGGGGCAGTGCCTGGTGCAGGCTGAGCTGACTCCCTCTGGCAGCAGAAATCCATCCCACGCAGCGTCCAGAACATTGGGGCACGTTTGAAACAGCGAATAGAGCTTAAAAACCCCCAAGCTCAGCCCCCAGTCACAGAGAAGGAGGTGGAAGAGGTGTTGAGAAAGACTCTGAGAGCAACAGGCTCTCATTTTCCATTCCTGCACAGCCTCTGTGTCCATTTCTTGCTGTCATCCTGCCTGTCCAACCGCCCCATATCGTTTGTGGTGTCAGGACAGCAGGCACAGCCCTCTCTTCACATTTCCTGC
Source organism: Acanthornis magna (assembly GCA_036785705.1). Classification (NCBI taxonomy): domain Eukaryota; kingdom Metazoa; phylum Chordata; class Aves; order Passeriformes; family Acanthizidae; genus Acanthornis; species Acanthornis magna. The sequence goes on from JAWUZG010000038.1 coordinate 1,194,436, forward strand.
TGCCACCTGCCCGTTTGGACGTGTCTCAACACCACAATATCCTCACAGGTGGCTGCACCAGCTCACCTGCACAGGCACAGGCTCCTCCAGGGACGAGGGGCTGTGGGCTCCCACTGCAGGCTTTGGAATTTTCTGTTTTCGTGGTGGTTTTGCAGAGGGCTGCTGGAGCATCGTTCTCACGCTCCAGCAGCACAGAGCTGGCAGAGGAAGTGGGGGCTGGCAGGATTTCTGGGGTTGGGTTGCTGCTGGGTCTCCCCGCCTGTAATCTCAGCCGATTCCCAAAGGTCCGAGCTGTGGGGTTGAGGTTAAATGAGAAGGAATGAAGGGCACACCCACAGCCGCCCCGCTAGGATGGATTAACAGGCAACCCCACAGGCCAGGCTTGCACCACATTAAAAAAAAAAATAGCCTTTAATAATTCATGGGATCTGAATATGTTTATCCAGCTCTCCCCGAGGAGCGATTAGGCCGATGCTGGGGAGGGCTCAGCCCTCCTCGCTCAGCTATTACAGGTACATTTGTTTGGGTCTTGCAGGCAATTTAGGGATTGTCAGTGGACCACGAAACCTCTTTCAAGAGCTGCATGCAATAAATGGAGTTCAATCTAGTGAGCAGCCAGCCTTGGGAGAAAAAAAACAACACGGAAGGCTGATGGAGAGAAAACCCTGCAGCAGCTTTTCCCCCTTCTGTGTCCCCATTCTCCCCCCTCTTGCCACCCAAAATCTTCCCTCCAGGCCCCAGGGAGGAAGAGTGCAGGGCTGCTTCAGCCCCCTGATGGGGAGGGCAATTTGTTCAGAGGGAGAAGGCTGAATGCTTCTATTCGAGTTATGGCGCATTAAAGAGATTGATAAGTGGAAATTTAATATTTTATTCCAGCAATCTGTTCCCGTAATAGCTTCTCCTGCCTTGCAGGACCTTTGTCAGTCGCAGGCAAGCCATGTAGTGTGACATGTAACTATTTATTACGGGCGGGTGGGTGACAGAGTGAAAAGCTGTGGTTATGGACTGCACGTGTGTGGTGGTCCTGCACGGAGAGCTGGCCTGGGATATTCACACCTGTGTGGTGCCGTCTGCATCCTGCCCATGGATATTCACGTGTGGGATCCCATCTGCATCCTGGCCATGGATATTCACATGTGGGACCCCATTTTCATCCTGGCCATTCATGGATATTCACATGTGGGATCCCATTTTCATCCTGGCCATGGATATTCACGTGTGGGATCCCATTTTCATCCTGGCTGTAGATATTCACATGTGGGATCCCATTTTCATCCTGGCCATTCATGGATATTCACGTGTGGGATCCCATTTTCATCCTGGCCATTCATGAATATTCACATATGGGATCCCATTTTCATCCTGGCCATGGAAATTCAGAGCTGTGACCCCCGGGTTTAACCTGGCCATGGAAAGGGGCATCCCAAACCTGTGTGCTCAGTGATGCTCTACTTCCCAGCCATGTGTCCATGCAGGAATAAAGCATTTGCACGTGGGAATGTGCATGGGTTGGGGAACATGTGCTTTTCAGGGTGCGGCAGAGCCTGGACGTGCCCCGGCCCTGCGTAGGAGACATTCACCCACTTGTGCGCTGGTTCCAGCCAGAGGAAGCACAAGGAGAAAGGGGAAAAAATGGAAAATTGGCCTTCAAAAGAGACTCACAGAGCTGGGGGAGCAGGGAGAGCCTGTGCCAGCAGCTTTGCAGCCCTGGCCTCGGCTGTGCTGCAGGCTGGGGGGGAGGAGAAGCTGGCAGGGGTTGCTGACCCCCCCCGTTTGCTTGGCTTCCAGCAGGGAGTTATTTACACACCAGCAGTGCTCTCGTCCCAGCAAGGTCACTGCAAACAGCCCCTGGGGCTCGCCGCAGCCTCCGCCACGCAGCACCGCCTTGGGAAAGCCCTTTCCGGGAAGTTCTAAATCCCAAGCCCACAGCAGGTGCTCCCAAAGCCGGGCAGATTTAGGTGGGAGGATGTAGGGCCCGGGGGGGGCTGAAGAGGAGCCTGGAGGGGGGGTCTGGCTGATGCTAATCTTCCGGAGTGGCTGTGCATCCTGTCTGGTGGCATCTGTGCCAGCGGCCCCCGCGGGAGCAGGGCTTGATTGACAAGGGATAGGTGACCTGAGAGAGAGATTAAAACCTAAGACACGTTTGGCATCTGGCCCAAAAGCCGCCACGCTCTGAAACGCCAGCGGCAGCTGCTGAACTTCTGGATTAGTTTGCAGTGGTTTTTCCACCTCCTCTGAATGGGGGGAACAGAAACCCCCGGGAGGGAGAGGAAAGCAGGATCCCTTGAAAAGCTGGAGATGGACATGCAGAGGTGCAAGGGGAAGGGAAAAGGTCAGCAGCACTTTGGGTTTCTCAAATTGCAGCTTTGTCCAGAGGTTTCTCCTTATCTTCGCTCGGTACACAACACAGGGGCAAAGTCCTGGGATAATTTGGCGTGGATGGTTCCGGCAGGGAAAGTTTGCCATCAGCAATCTGTCTCCTAAACAAACCCCCCAGGGTCATGGCTGTGTGTGCTGAGGCCATCTGGGAGCTGGGGAGCCCTGTGAATACGTTGGAATTCAGTTCCTGTTGCTCCCTGGAGCTGCTGTTCACAGTGCAGGGGTGTTTGGTTTTCCAAGGCAGAAGGAAATCCAGAGCCTTCCTCTGCAAGAGCTTGGGCTGGCACTGTCCAACAGGTGATTCCTGGTGGAGTTTGACATTTTCCTCAGGGCCTGTGGCTGCAGGAGAATTCGGGCTGCTGCTGGGTTTTCCCTTGGTCCTTAGGATTGAGGGGAAAAGGATGGCAATGGGACTAAAAGGAAAAACATGTCCCCAGAAAACAGTCTTTTAAAATATCCCAGCAGATGAGCAAAAGGGCCTTTGAAAGCTGGTTTCCCATGTATCTGCATATCACAGAAGAATTACTGGGTGTCTAAAAATACACTTTTTTCTGATCTGGGCCCTTCCTGCCCCTGGGAGCAGCCTCCTGTCCCTCTGGGTTTTCTGATGTCTAATGAGGTTTAGCTCCCACCTCTACCAAGGATCCCACTCCAGCCTTCTCCAGGAGCTTTCTGATAGGAATAATTTCAGCTCCTTCTGTCAGATAGCACTAAAATTGGCCAGCAAGTTCAAAAAGCAGCAGATAAAGGATTGATAGACAGGTGGGATGATTTGCATGCGCCTCATTTTTATTGGAAAACAGCCATTAAGAGAAAGATGGGGTTTTTAAAACCTGTACTTCTGTGATGGGGAAGGTTTGGGGCAGTTTGTGGCCTCATTGCCACAGGGAGAGGGCAGGAGATGCCTGGAGCCTTTCAAAGGGATCAAAGAGAACCTGTGGGCTGGGCCAGGTGCCAGGCTGAGCCCGGGGTGACCTCGTGTCTCGCTGCTCTCCCAGCTGCTGTCCCAGGGGTCTGGCTGCTGGCACGGGGACAGGAAGCTGGGCTGAATGCAACAGCTGGCAGAGGCGGGCACGGGCAGATAGTGTTGCTGCTTTAATTCCTATTCATACAGCACTCCCTCTTTTTCTAAGGGCTGGGGGGTGGCAGGCGGGGGGAGGCTTTTCATGCTGGCATTAAAGCCTGGCTTGTTCCCCCTCCCTCGGCTCCGCTGTCTCCTGTTTCTCCAGGCCGCTTTTCACAGCGGCTTTAATTCTCTCCAGACTCTTCCTAATGGATTTTTCACATGGGGCCCCCGAGCACGCTCAGGCATCGCACCGGTTCCCAGAAATTTCACGCCCCCCTTGGACACAAAACCAGGGGATCCTTTTCCCACACTTCCCCCTCTCTCCCTGGGGCTGCAGCGCTGCTCTGTTTGCACCCCGGACACGGAGCAAGGTGGGCACAGGGGTGGATCCTCGTTTGTGGGGCTGGCAGATGTCCTGGTGGTTAACGGGGCTGGGTGTGGGGACAGGTGACACGCTGCTCCCTGCTCCCCACCTGCCTTGTCACCAGGCAGGGACACAGGAGCACCGCTCCCTTCCCAGCACAGCCCGAGGGTCCGGCAGTGCCCACCCGGAGCATCCCCGGTCTGTGCCGCCATCCAGTGGCAGTGCCAGGCCCTGGAGTGGCCAGACCCCCTCCTCCCTGGACCACTGACCCCACCCGGGGTAACCCCAGAGCCCCTCTGGTCCCGGCTGCGGAGGGAGGATGAGGTGGGAGGAAGCTCTGTGGGTAAGGAGGGGGTGTTTTGGGGCTGCTGGCGTGTGATCATCCTCCTGTCTTTCTCCTGCCTCCCTCCCGACGGTTTGGGTTTGTTTTTTCTGGTGTGGGAACGGGGCCACGGCGAGGAGGACGGGGATGGGATGCGGGGAGAAAATAGTTCCTTCCCTGAGCGATGTGTGAAATCCACCGGGGATGGAGGGATGGATGGACGGACAGACGGATGGATGGATGGATGGATGGATGGATGGATGGATGGATGGATGATGGATGTGTTCCTGCTCGTGTCCACAGCGTTGGCAGTGCCAGGGGGTGGCTCGGGGGTGGCGAGCGCTGCATCAGGGGTGGGCAGCACAAAGAGCAGGGAAAAAATAGAAATCTCCTAAGAAAGGTAGGAAAACATCCCCCCTTTCTCTTCACACGTCCAACCTGGACTGTTAATGAGGCTTTTTTAACAGGAAAGTGGGCCAAGCTCCTTTAGAAAGCAAGCACAGACTTCCCCTCTCAGATCTGTTTTCCAGAGCTGGGAGGCAGCGGGATCAGTGTGGTTTGTGGGATCTGCACACCACGTCTGGGTCTTTTCGGGGTGGGTTTAGGGACCCGTGGGGCCATGCACAGAGTCTGCCTTGCTGTGGGGAACAACAGGGCGTGAAGAGGCTTCGGATGGCATCTGTGGGAAAAGGAAAGAGGAGCCCCTGGGGACTGAGGCAGCTTGCTGGGCTCCCCCTGCTCGCCCCCAGCCCCCAGGTGCTGCCCTGCTTTGTGCAGGAGCCAGGAGCAGCCCTGGGGAGGCGCTGGGGCAGGGGCAGGGACAGCAGTGTGGCTGCTCTGTGGTTGGAGCTGAGCCCTGAGCAGACAGGACAGCGATGGGATGGACGTGACTGTCCCTGGTGTCCCTGCAGAGAGGTTCTGCATTCCCAGCTGGCTGGGACAAGCCTTCTGCTGGTGCAACATGTGGCTTTGGCTTTCCAGAGCCCAGCCCCAGCTCTCTGTGCTGCAAGGCATGCCCTTGCTGCTTCTCCAAAGGCTGCTTTTGGGGAAAAATGCCATCTCCTGCCTGCACAGCATCTTGCTCCTCATTCTGGCTGCAGCAGGGACCCTCCACGTGTCCCCCAGCCCTCCCTGCCCAGTGGGCTGCTCTCTGCGTGGGTTCAGCCTCAGGAGGCTTTGCTCCAGGCAAGTCAGCACTGTGGAAACCGAGATGCTGTTGTTGAGTTGATGTCTCAAGAAAGGCAGGAATTAATCATCTTTCAGGCACAAAAAAACCCAAAACATTCACGGCTCAGGCCAGCAATTGCTCGAATTCAGTGCCCTTGTCCAAAATCTGCAGCTGTTCCAGTGCCGGCACTTGGGGGAAGCTCATTTCTGCCCTCTCCTCAGTGGCTGGGCTGAGCTGCGCTGCAGGAACCCCAGTCCTTGCCAGCAGGGACATGGAGGGGTAGGAAGCATTCATTTCCTCCCATCCCTGTCGAATCTGCCACCTCACAGCCCCTCCTTCCCCACCAGCCCACCCTGGCTGCTCTCTGAGATCGCTGCTGGGTCTGCACCTCTCCATGGCTGTGTGGGGGAAAAGGTGAGGCTCCAGGGCTGGCAGACAGGCCTTGGAGGGTGAAAAAGCACTGGGAGAGGTCCCATGTGTCCCAAGGCTGCCATGGGGCATTAACCAGGTGCCTGCTGGGAGGCACAGAAGGGCTGAGACAACCGTGTGGTGTTTAATGCCTCATGGACACGGCTGTTCAACAGGCTCTGAGCCTGGCCCGGGGCTGTAACTGTGCCCAGCAAGGCTGATTGAAGTCCTGCCTCAAACTTTATCTGTGCCAAAGTGTAGGTGTTGAACTGCATGAAAGAGAAGAGAGCTGCTTCCTCATCTCTTTTCTCTCCCTCTTTTTGAGTTATTTATTTTTTTTTTTAAATAGGTCAGGGTAGCTGTAGGAGCAAGATTAGCAGGAGGAGCAGCACTGTGGTGGCCGAGGAAGAGAAAGAAGCTGTGGGAGGGCTGTGTCCTCGTGCTGCAGGGTCAGCACACGGGGTCAGGAGCCAGCAGGGCTCTGAGCAGCCCCAGGGATCACAGGGTGCTGCTGCCTTCTGGCCCCAATCAAACCTCTTGTGATCCGGGCTGGGAGGTGAGGGATGCAGAGGTGCTGGGTCTGGCGTAGCACCTGCAGGAGCAGCTCGGTGCCCACCCTCGGATGGGGTTTGGGGTCTTGCTCCCCGTCAGGAGCACTCTGTGGGACACTGGAACTGGAATTTTGTCACCGGTTAAACGGAGAGCGTCCGGACTCAAGCCTCGGGGCTGGTGGGATCTGAGCACGCCTGGAGACACCAGGAGGGCTGGGGAGGGGAGATCACTGCTTCCAGCCTGCTGGGCTCCTGCATGAGGCTTGGCCAGCTTGGCACGGCACCTTCCCCCTGCTGAGGCAGAGCTCCTGTGCGCTGACCCCTGCGAGGACGCCCCTCTTCCCCTTTCCCCAATTTTTCCCTTCCCTGTTCCTTACCCTCATCTTCCCACCCCCTCACCCCCCCCAAACTGGCAATGAAAGCATGGAGGGAGGGCGCGTTTCCGCATGGTTTGACACTGTTCCCCCTTCCATCTGTCTTTTCCTACCCAGAATTTCCCTACACCCCGTCTCCAATCGATGATCACAAATCCATGGTGCAGCCGAACATCCCCACACCGGTGATTGGGGGCATAGTGGGAGGCGTCTCGCTGGTCCTGGTGGTGGCCGTGGTGCTCTTTGTGGTACTCCGGCGCCGGCGTCACACCTTCAAGGGTGACTACAGCACAAAGAAGCACGTGTACGGCAACGGCTACAGCAAGGCTGGCATCCCGCAGCACCACCCCCCCATGGCCCAGAACCTCCAGTACCCCGACGACTCGGACGACGAGAAGAAGCCGGGCCCCCTGGGCGGCAGCACCTACGAGGATGAGGATGAGGATGGCGGCGGCGAGCGCAAGCTGGGCGGCCCCAAAGCCTACGAGGAGGATGCCAAGAGGCCTTACTTCACCGTCGACGAGGGCGAGGCCCACCCCGAGCCGTACGACGAGAGGACACTTGGCTTCCAGTACGACCCCGAGCAGCTCGACCTGGCCGAGAACATGGTGTCGCAGAACGACGGGTCTTTTATTTCCAAAAAGGAGTGGTACGTGTAGCTCCACGCCCCTCTGCTACACTCACACACACACTCACACTCACAAAACCACGCTCACGAGCGATGCCCTCCACCCCTGCATCCCTCCGAGCACACCCACGCACGCCCCGGCCGGCCCCGACACAGACTTTTTGGATGCTCCCAGCAGCAACGGGCGGGGCCGGGGGCGAGCGGGGAGGGAGGGCGGCTTTGCTTACGGATCATTTTTTGGGGGGGGGCTCGTGCGGGAGGGCGGGAGGTCGGGTAATTATTTTCTCTCTCGGTTTTGGTTTGGCTTTTTTAATTTCTCTCTTCGACGACTTTCGTCCCCTTCTGTGGTGTTTGTATTGGTCGGTGGCTTAGGTGTTACTCTTTGCTTTAACGACTGTTGCCCAGCCTGTATATTACACTCTGTTTGTGTCTTCATGTCTCAGAGTGCCCTTCCCTCCCCGAGGCTTCCTCCTCCCACCCCCACGCCCCTGAAACACTGGAAATTTGTTCGTATGTTGTCTTCTTTGTTTGTTTTTTAACCTTGGGAGGGGGGCAGGTGGGCTGTCCGTAGGACAGAGGCCAGGAGAGTTTATGGCAATGGAAACATAGGTGCCATTATCAGGTGAATGAATTTTGGGGTTTTTTCCCTTAATCACTTTTTTTTTTTCAGTGGGGTCTGGGTGACATTCCCATTGCCTGCTGCACACCTGGAGAGATCCATACCCAGTTTTTAATGACTCAATAAAAGGAAAATGAGGAGAAAAGGGGGGGAAAAAGCGCCCTAGACCAAACCCCAGGTGCAGGGGCTGATAGCAGAGCAGGGAAACAAAACTGCCATTTTCCTCCTACAATTTATTATCGCCTGGCTTTTCATTTTTCTGTCTTTGTTTGAGTGTGCTTTTAAAAGAAAGAAAAGGAGTATTTATTGCTGACATTTTCCCCCTGTGATGGCTCAGAGAAAGGCTGGCTGTTTTTGTTCTTGTTGCTGTTGTTGTCGCTGGTACCAGCCACAGAGCAGTTCACTAGGCACGACTGTGCCGGGCACATCCACTGGGGAAGGGACCAACCGAGGACACTTTGCTTCCACACATTCACTGCCTTCAGCTCTGCCCTGCACACCCTGGCAGGGCAGGCCCAGCCCCTGAGTTTTATTTTATTATACCACTAAGACTTAACTGTCATGTGTTTACACTTTGTTTTTTATTCTGGTCAGAGCACGGGGGTGCTTCTCTCTCTCTCCTAGCAACAACCCCAGCCTGTGGCTGCACCACGTAGCTGGCATTGATTGCCACTTTTCCAATATCACATCCCTCTCCTGAGCACAGGCTTGGCAGACAGGGTAGGAGGGATTGAGCCTGGGGTATTGATCTCGCCCTCCTTTGCCTTGAGCCACGGCGTTGTGCTGGGGAGGTTTGGATTGCTGCTATCTCTGCTCTGTGGATAAATGGGATTCCAGACTTCAGGGCCCTCTGTCTCACACCGACCATCTCCAAATTAGATTCACTGGATTGGGGCTTATTTTACTTCTTGTGGGTTATTATTTTTTTTTTTTTTAATTTGATGTATAAATAAATCTTTTGTTTGAAAAGAAATCCTCAGTTTTCTGAGCTGTATTATCATGCACATCTAAAAATAGCAGGACTAATTCTCCTCCTGCCTTACCCGCTGGGTTTTGTTCCACAGCGGTTATCCTGCTGCAAAAGGGAGGAGGGTGGAGAGGCAGACCCACACATATGAGTCAAGGTCAGATCTCTGATCCAGGCAGCCTCCAAAGCTTTCCTTTTCCGTGTGGTGCTCGGTGCAGACCGCAGGGAGCTCAGCCTGAGCCATCCCCTGTTTGCTCTGATTGCATTAGTGGGGTAGGGCAGTGGGCAATCCAATTGTAGGGCTGTAATCTCTCTGCTGTTCCTGCCAGCCCCTCAGGCTTCCTGGCTTCTGGCACAGCAGCCACATGCCACAGGAAGGCTGCTTTGTGTCCTCTCAAAGCCAGGGCAGGCAGAGATTCCCTCGGGATCTCTGAGGCTGAGCCATCCCAGGGCCATCCACTGCCACCAGGAGCACCCTGCTAGCAAGAAACCCCCAAATAAAGGAAATAAAACCTCTTAACATCTCTCCATATCACTGATTACTGATAGTTAGGAGTGGGAATGACTTCCCTCCAGTGCCTTGGGAGAGCAGAACACACAGGGAGGCCTTTGATTCCCCCGGAGGGAGAGCCTATAATGTGGATCAGGACAGAGCCTGCACCGTGTGTGCTGCAGGGAGAATTCCCAACAAAGCCCATCTCTCAAGTGAATAATCCTTTAGATCTGAATTCCACCACCAGGCTCTGAGCAGGATGGTGTCTTGGTTTGAAAGACAGGTGTCTGCTAAGGAAGGTGGCAACCTCCCTTAGAATGGATAATGTGACCCCTTTCCCTCCGAATTATTATAACTTTGGAATGAAGGGCTTTCAGGCAAAGATATGGGAAAAGGAATAACAGTTCTTTACTAGTATCTGTAACGAGGCAAACAATCAGTAACAACAATAGTAACAACAAACCAAACCCAAACCTGGTGGCAGATGTCCCTGGGCTGCCAGGCACTGTCCTTTTGCTGCAGTCCTGGTCACAGCCAGCAGGGGCGCTGTTGGCTCCGGGCCTGGCAGGACAGGTGCAGTGACTGCCATGGAGCTGCAGGGGGCGCTGTGGAGCGAGGGCAGGTGTGTGTCACATGGTCAGGTGTGTGTCATGTGGGTGATGGGGGAGGGGCTGGGCAGGGATGGCGTGAGCAGGACGGGCTGGGCAGGGAGCTCAGAGCAGGGAGATGAAGCGGCAGGGTGGGCTCACTCAGGCCAGCCAGTAAGACGTGGCAGGTCACACACATGTCACTCGTGTGTCACTTGCGTGTCACGTGTGTGTCACTCACATGTCACATGCGTGTCACACACCTCGCACTGACATCTCATGCTCACATCCCGCGCTCCCGTCTCACGCACACCTCGCGCACATGGGAGCTGTAAATGGAAAAGTGTGGCCACGAGCATGTGCCAGGCGAACCAAGGTATGCTAGACCACATGGTGCCGCGCAGTGAGGTTTCTATGTTCAGGACACTACAGTAAGTGCGTTGCCCAGAAACTGTTACTCCTTTTGCACCTTCTTCTCTCAATGCCCTCAGGCCTCACGTTGGGCGCCAAGGTTTTTTTGGGGTTTTTTTTTTGGTTTTTTGGCCTATCAAAATGATCCATTTATTTCTGATAAGTTGCACACACCATTCTTTCATTGGCTCTATCCTAGACCAGTCACGGGGAGGAATTTCTCCCCCACCTTAAAGATACTGAAATTATGGGATAAAGCACAAAGAAAAGGAGGGAAGTTTCCCTTGCAGATAAAACACACAGGAAAACTTTGGCAACCCAGACTCCATGCAGCCACCAGCTCTGCCCAGCACAAGCCATAAAGATGCACCTCTCACACTGTTTGCTGTGGCACATTTCCTTCCATTATGACCCTAAAAGCAACTGAGTCCCTCCCAGTGTCTCAAATACGGCCTGGGTGACAAGTAGGGCCTGGTTGACAAATAGATTAATCCTGAACCAGGCCACCTGTGCAGAATGGCTGCACTTTATTGCCAAAAAAATGTACCCAGCAGAGCACTTCCCTTCACACGCATGGCCACAGAGCAGCTGAGCAGGCAGATCTAGGACACAGAAAAAGGGAAGCTAAAGAGAGGCAGAGCTTGATCTGCAGCACAGGTAGAGCATGGAATCGCTTTTCAACTCCTCCAGCCAACTTCTGCTGGGAGATTTACATACAAGTCCTCAATGAAGTCTTTGAAGAGCTATCCAGAGTTCCCTGGATAAAAACAAGCTGTTTAGAGAAAGAGGAGAGTCCGGAGCTGCTCAGTGGCTCTTTTTGGTTGAGCAAAAACCAGAGAAACCCATCCCAGCTGCCATTTCGTCATCCTCTTCAAAGGTCAAATCTTCCTCTGCCCGCCTCTTCTCTCTCCGCTTCTCCTTCTTGTAGGCTTTGGCCTTCTCCTCCTCCTCATGGAGTTCCTTCATCCTCTCCTCAAAGTCATAGCCCTTCTGCTTCTCCTCCATCTTTTTCTTGTTCACCTCAAAGCGTTTCTTCACCTGGTCCAGCGTGGAACGCTCCACCCGCATGGACATGCCCAGATTCCTCTGGTGTTTTTTGCCATTGATGTGATCCAAGAAGTTGATGGAATCTTTCACCACGCAGTCACAGACATTACAGTAATACCCTCCCATCTCTGACTGACGGGTAGTTTTGGTGACGACAGTGGTTTTCCCCAGCTTGGATTCCAGGTCCACTTTGTAGTCTCGGTGCCCCAGAAATTCCCTTTTGACAGGCTGAGCTGCTTTGCCATCTTTCTTTTCTCTCTCCTCCCTGAGCCGCTTCTCTGCAAGTTTCTCATATTCATCCTTGTCCCACTTCCGGCGGAAGTCCAGGTTCTTGGTCCCACTGCCTGATGCCATGGCGAGCTGAGGGCACAGCCAGGGGAAAATGTGCCCTCCAGGAGGGGAAAAGGGGGGTGGAACTCCGTACCCCTTTCCCAAAAGAAAGCTCACCCAGCAGGTAGAGAAAGAAGTGAAGAGCAGCGCTTTTCTGCAGTCACAGACAGCAGCTCCTCTCACTCTTGCCTCCCCAAAGTCTGGGCAGCAAGCAAATTTATGGATGGACAGATCTCTTCTCCCCTCGCCCCACCCTGGCCACATCTATTGTCCCTAAATGGTCCTTAAGTACCTGGTCGTTAGTTACCTAGCAACCGAATGGGAAAATGTCCCCACCCCACCCAACCTTCAACAAGTGGTGACAGTGCCTCAACACCAAACTCCGGGTGGCCATCAGCAGGCACAGAGTGAGATCAGAGGGACAGAGTGAGATTGTTGGAAAATATATCAGTTTTAAAATTTGGTATAACTTTAGTCAAAGGCTGTGTTCGCCTTTACCCCGGGAAAAGGAATTTTAAGTTTCTTTCCAGGGGATTGTTCTGCCAGGTGAGGTCTGATGAACTCAACACATCTACAGACTGGGAGTAGCCCAAAAGATAAAGGGCCATGAACAGAACATCAGCTTCAAACCTCACCCCTGGTGGGTCACAGACACGTGGTCCGGGAAAAGAGAGATAAGAAAAAGAGCTAATTAAGAGCTAACATCTCGGAGGAGATTCGGATCCAATGGGAAACTGAACACTGGGGGTTGCTCAACTCTGGACCAATGAACTTTGAAACAGTGCATCTCTGTGGGTTTTGACTGTAGAAAGTTTGGGGGAAAATCTTGTAAATCCATGTGTGATGGAATGACTCTCTCTGCACACCCGGGCTGTGTGTGGATGAGATGATTTCTGTGGCACATCCTGGCCAGAACAACATCCTGGCCACATAATAAAGTAATGCCTTGACCCTCTAACATTAAAAATATTCTTGGAGGGTTTTTTGTTTTTCCCACAGTTTCAGTAACAAGATCCGTGGCACAGACCCTCCCCTGCAGATTTCCCCCAGCACAGGTACACCCTGTGAGGGGATGGCTTCGGGCGAAAACAACCTTTTATAAAAAAATCTGCAGGGTGCAGCAGTGATTCCTCACGTTCAGGCCACTGCTCTGGCCTGCCAAGTTCCCATCACGCTGACCCCACAGCTCTGTGTCCTAAAGAACAAAGGTGCAAAGCCTGGCCAGGGCAGCAGAAGGGCCTGGGAGGGCTCAGGGCAGTGTGGCTGTTGCCAGGTTCAGGGATGACTTAAGGAACCCTAAGAGATCTGCTTTGGGAGTTATTGTTTAGCCTTTGAAGGTGTCATTCTTTTGAGTTGTAGCCTCCTTGGCTTACTTATTGCCCATTCAAACACTGCCTGTGTAGTTAACTGAGTAGAGGCTCAAAAAATCAGTGGGACCCAGGGAAAAAAGGAGAGAGTGGAGCAAAATGGAATTTCCAAGCTGGAGCCCATACACAATTCCCTTTCTGCTGCAGCACTTCTTCCTCCCCAGCACCGCACCAGCCCAAATTCAGGACTTAGCCACTTACCTCCTCAGAGTGGTTCAGAAAAGAGGTCAAATGATCATTTTTCATCCAGAGCCTGGAGTGGAAGATCCTTAGCCAGCGTTGCCTGGCACAGCAGCGAGGAACCCTGCGAGTTCAAGGTTCAGTGCTGCGTTTCTCTCATCCTTGAGCTCTTCAGCATTGCTCCCCTGGTGCAATTATCCACACAGCCACAGAGAAATGCCACCTCTGTGCTGTCATTTGCCTCTTGCTGTCCCTTGCAAGGTCAGCTGGATGGCCAAGAGACTCTTGGGGTGGTAATTAGCCGAGTGATTAGCCATTAATCCATAGCAAGGTGGAAGAAAAAAGAAGTGTGGGGGAAGAAAATCAGATTGATGCTTCATCTGAGAGCTGTTTTGGTCCAGTAATAGCCTCACTGTCTTCTCTGGCTTGAATTGCTCTGAGGGGGCCCTTGAAGGGAATTAGATGAGATTTTCCACCATCATCAAGCAGAAAGTGATAGCTGTCCCTACCTGAGTGCAAGGGTGAGCTCGGGAGAGCTGCCAAAGTGGAGAACTGTGAGCATCCTGCCTGGGAGCTTCTGCAGGGGAGGGAACGTGCTGGAGCTCACCGGGCAGGGCCAGCCTGGGCTGTTCTTTGCTCTGCTGGTGCTGTCACTCGTCTCTTGGTGCCCCAATTTCCCTCAAGGGGCAGATTCTGTCAGGCTGGAGCCACAGACCTGAGCTCACAGGCTGGGCCACCTCTCCTGGATTTCCACACCCCTTGATTTTCCATATCCCTCAAGTGAAAAACCCTCTGCTTCTCCACCCCCCTTCCATCAGAGGTGCTAAGGAGGTGGGAAATGCCCCCGTGGGACCTGGCAGAGAGCAGTGGGAGCTTCCAGTTGGGAGAGGGAAGCTGTCCGTGGGCCTCCTCCTCTCCACCTCGGTGCTAGGGAGCTGCTGCTCTCCAGGAAATGTCCCATTTTGCACCAGTCCTGAACTGGTGTGGCCCCGTGGCTGTGCCTGGGTTGGTTTCTGCCTTCCCACTGCTGGGGCTGGGGGTCAGTGCCTCATCACCTCCCTCTGGGGGATCGTTGTCCACGAGGGATCCCTGGGCTGGGTTTGCCAGGGAAGAGAGACATATCAGCGTGGTGCTTTTCCCTTTTCCAAGCCCTGATCCTGGATGGCAAAGCTTGTGGGACCTCAGGGTGCAGGTGGGTGGGTGGGGAAGCTGAACAGGCAGTGAGAGAGAGGTCAGTGACCCCAAATCCAGGTGAATTTGGGCCAATTCCCCATTTCCTTCCCTGTGTGAATTCAGGGAGCTGTGCAAGCAAACAGATCTGTGTCACAGCCCACAACGAGCCTGTGGTTTATGTACAAAGACACCCCAGCTGTTTCCCTGCTGGGGCTTATCTCTCGGATTATTCATAGCAATTCACCCTAGTGATGTTATTTTCCCATATTTAATTACCAGGTTTGTTGTTTTTTTCCCCCTGCTAAATCATTTTCATTCAAGCAGGGGGGGAAAAAAAGAATTAAGGGAAAAACAACCTGAAGATTTCTTCGTGAAATAAATCAACAAACTGAGACGGTTGCACCGAATTGATTGCGAAGACATGAGGGGCAAAGGGAGCCATTTTCCTGATGTTGAGTCAGAAAGAAACACAACAACTGTTCAGCAACAATCACGGAGGGTTAGGGAGAGAGAGATTCCAAAGATTGATCTCCAGGCAATTAGAGGAGGGAATGTGATTGAAACAGGGGCTGCTGCTCTGCTTGGCTGTTTCCCTTTGCCATGCACAAGCACACGCACGCACACACAGATTTTTGGGGGTTTGGGTACCGGGTGAGGCAGAGGGGAAAACCCCACTGCCCTTGTGGGGGTCAGATGTGTCATTCCTGCAGGCTCAGGGCTTTCTCAGTGTGGAAGTGGGGGATCCCAGGATGGCAGCAGGTTCAAAGCCACTTTTAACTTTCCCTCAGCCTCTGCTGTTGTAGCACTGAAGTTTTGGGTCTGTCCAGGCTCTGATGGGGACAGGGGACAGTGCCAGCCTGCTGTGACTGCTGCCCTCTCTTTATTGAAGCAGCACCTCACCCTCCCCAGCCTGCACTCACTGCCCTTTCCCCATCCCCTTCATTCCCAAGGAAATCTGCTGTCAATTCGAGCTTTTCCTTGGGAAAAGCAGGAGAATCCTTGGGAAAAGGGAGGGTGGGAAGGGCTCGGGTCCCACCACTGCCTCCCCATGGCTCCCCAAACTCCCCAGGGCGGGGGCAGCGAGGGCAGAGGGGCTGGGGGAGAGCAGGGGGGGCTCAGCCCTTCAGCAAGGGAAGGAAAGCCAAGGCTCAGAGAGGAGGCTGAGTTAGGATTTGGGAGCAGGGAGATTTCCATATGTGCTTCCCCCGGGGTGAATGTAAGGAGCACATGGAGCTGGATCCTCTGCTAGCAGACACTGGTGTTGGTGGAGGGATTCTCGTGGAGGATCTGGATTTTCTTTTCTTTGGCCTTTATCTTTTTTTAAAACATGATTCCTCAGCTCCAGTGATTTTATCTCTCTTTTTCTTCATCCTCTTGCTGTAATGATCATTGTGGAATTAAAATTGCAGACAGACAAACAACCCCAACCCCACTTTTTTTTTTTTTTTTTTTTTTTTTTTTTTTTTTTTTTGGTAATCTGTGTTGTAAGTGCTTTTGTAAAAAAAAAATAAAATAAAATTAATAATAATGTAATGGACTTTTATTATTTTGGTTTGTTTTTTTTTTTTAATTTTGTTGGGTTTTTTTTGTTTTCCATCCTCTGTAATTTGTTCATTTGGAGTCCTGGGGGAGGGGGGTATTTTCTCGGTTATAATTTGTGTGGGTGGGGTGTTGCATCACCCTTCCTTTTACTTGTATAAAAACCAATAGTGGCTCAGCTGTGGAAAAAAAAAATGTACTTTTTTATAAATAAAGAATTTTAAAAAAAGAGACCTTCTCCTTCTTTTTGGTGCATCCGTGGCTGCGCCGTCATGCACTCCTTGACTGGAAGCTGTGAGGGGAGTCACAGCAGCAGGAATGGCACTTGTTTTCCTATAATTTGGGTTGGAAATATCCCAGGATATTCGTATTTTTTTTGGAAATTCCAAGTATTTGTATTCATACTTTGAAATAAGAGTCGCTTGCAAGTGAAGGCTGAAGGTTAAGAGTTAAGAGATCTCCGAAAATGCAATGGGCTGGAGAAGGTGGACTGGGAATGACTGCGTTTGCCACTGGCATTGGTGGTTTTGTGTGGAATTCTCGGGCAGCAGATCCAGGATAGACTAAAGGAGGTTGGAAGCGCTTCCCCTTGTTGATGTAAACAGTGAAATTCCTTGGCTGAGGGCCAACGTTAACCTGAGCTTTAAAAAAAAAAAATCTAAAAAAAAAAAAAAAGGCTAGAAAAACACAGGGCAGAAAAATCCATCAAAAAATCTGTGAAAAGTTAGGACAAGTGTCTGCGGCTGAGGAAGTTCTCACTGCTGGCTGCAGCAGATGGGACAGGCTATTGGAAAAATGTCAATATTTCCCCAGGAATGTGGAATGAGCTGGTGCCAGGGCCGGGACACAGAATGCTCAGGAGGATGTTTTATCGTGCAGCACGTGCCTGCCATGGCAATGGCGCTTCAAAAGCCTCTGCAGGCTCTCGGGTGAGCTCATCCCTGTGTCCCTGTCCCTGATCCTGGCCTCGGGAAGGACACTTTGCCTTTCCCCAGCTCCCTGGCTGAGAACGGAAGCTACAAAGGAAGCCTTGTTCCCAAAGATCAAGGGCAGGCTTTTGCAAAGGAGGGACAGACAAGGCAGGCAGGAGATCAGAGGGATGGTTCGTGCTGTCCTTGCACTGATACCGTTCTGCCATTCCCCTGGGAAAATGGGATACTCCCTGGGAAGGGATTTTTGCACCCAACTTCAGCACGTGGGTGATGGGCCGGAGGTCTGAACCTCAATCTGACCCAAAGCTTCCCTCTCCCCATCGCACAGGGAGAGGGAAATGACCCAAATTTGCACTTGAGCTGGTCTCCAGGAGCTGGAGGGAGAGGGAATGTTCGGGATGAGGCTGGGATGGAGTGGTTGGGTCCTTGGAGCAGTGCCAGGCTGGGGATCAGTGCCCTGTGCTCAGCCTGGCAGGAGAGTCCCCAAAACCCCACGCTGCTCAGAGCCAGCTCTGTGCCACTCTGCTCCAGGGGGATCAGAGAGAGACCTGGGAATGTTCTCCTGGTGAAGCAGGAGGAAAAGCCAGGCCTGCAGGGCAGCTGTGACCACTCTCTGAGCTGTTGCTCTCCATCTATTTCCCCCCTCTCATTTTCCCGTTAGCCATGGCGAGTGCTGGAGGTGCAGCTTTCCTTCGGGAGCAACCCCAGAACCAACCAGGATTCCTCCAGAAGCAGCTCCCAGCAGCTGCCCCAGCCACTGCAGCCAAGTTTGGGGGTGGGGAGGAACGGAAGGAGCCCCGGGGAGCTGGGTCTGGGATGGGAAGAAGGACAGCAGGGGCTGTCTGGGCTGGGATGAGCCCCTGGGAAATGCTGCGCTGGTTTCCCAGGCCAGGCCTTGAGAGTTCAGCGATGATGGATAAAACCCATGGCCGGGGGCCTCTTCTCAGCAGCTCAGGTTGCAGAGGGCTGAAGGCAGCAGGAGCAGCCCCCAGGGATTGGGTTTCTCTGGAGCCAGCCCCAAACACGCTGGGGGTGGGAGTGCCAGCGGTGCCTGCAGCCCATGGAGAAAATGGCAGCGTGGCTTGGATCCTTTCTCCAAGCCACAAAAAAGCCCTGCTGGCCCCAGAAGGGGCTGCAGAGCCTGAGGAGCAGCAGGGAGGAGAGGCAGGAGCTGGATCAGGGCAGGAGGAGAGGAACCAGGGGTTTGTGGCTGTTGTGTGCACAGCGCTGAGCGTGGCCCGGAGCAGAGTGGGATTCTCCTCCCTGGATTTGGGAGATGCACACGGAATTCGGGGCTGGAATGTCCCTGATGGAGGTGCAGAGGCAGGTTCCCCTCTGGTGCATTCCATCAGCTTTCCCCTTTACCATGGGGTTGTATTTCCACCCACACAAATGAGTTGGGGGAGGATTTGTGGTGAGTAAGGGTGAGATAATCAGGGAATCCCCAGGGAACCTGTCCCATATCCCTGGCACAGCTCTGTGGGATTAACACCCAAACCCAGGGGGATCTCCCACAGACTCAGACCGGGAAGTGCAGGAGCCAAAGGGCACCAGCGGATGGAGGAAAAGGCAGGGACTGGGAGGTGTTAAACCAGTGAAAGGGCACCAGAAACAGTTCAGGTCACTGAAATCTGTGACCTTCAATCCCAAATTCCTCGTGAGGTGAGAGGCAAGTCCTGCTCCAGTTCAGCTCAGAGCGCTCAAGGTCACACACAGCCCATTAAAGCTCCTCCAGCCAGCGCTGGATAAATGGAACCAAGAGAAACTCTCAGTGCTGGCTGAATTACTTGTAGCAACAAATATGTTTGATTAGGGTTGCGTTGCCTTTTTTTTTTTTTTTTTTCATTTTCAAATTATTTGCAGTCTCGAGTTTGATTTGTACGAACATATTTGTTGGAGGAAATTGCTTTATGCAAATGGATTCCAGATGAGGGACCTGTGACACCAGAAGTGCTGTTGAGCCTCAGATGCCCTCAGTGGTGCCTGGGAGAAGGCAAGGGGGGCTGGTTCTCTCCTCCCCCTCCTCCAAACAAGGCATTTTGCAGCCTTCCCAGACGTGTTTAGATGCAGGCTGGCTTTTAGAGAGTATTTGCAGAGCAAGGCTCAGCCTGTAAAAAAGAATAAATAAATGGATGCGTGTGTTGCACTGCTGAAACTTCACATCCTAGCGAGCAGAAATCAGAGAGGCAGGCTGATATTTTCACCCCAAATGTAGGTTAAAAACATCGTATCACCCTCCAGGGGCTGAATTATTGAAAGGCAGTGATTTATGGATACCTGCCATCTGAGCTGCTGCCTTCACCTCGGCAGCCGAGGTCAATGTGGCCTCATCTGACTAAGCCTGGCTCAAGGTGAGTTAGGGACACTCCCTCCTCCACAGATTTCACAACTGCTGGACCAAAGCCAGGCCCGGGGAGGAAGCAGGCGGAGGTTTTTGTCTGAATGGTTTGGAATTTGGGGAAGAAAATGGTTTGAATGTGAGCAGGCAGTGAATGTTCTTTGTGTCTCTGTGCTGAAAACGCTGTCCTGGGCTTTGCTGGGGATCTCAGTGCTGGCTAAACCCCGGGAGGTGATTAGGGATCAGATCCTTAGGGATCAAATCCCAAGGGATCAAAGGGACCTGTGAGAGGAGGGGGGCTCTGATTTTCCTGGTTTTCAAGTCCTTTTCTAGCCTCACACCTGAGGTACCCAAAAACCGTCCCTGAGCTGCTGCTCGCCCCATGGAGAGAAGGTGTGGGAATGTTCCCATCTCTCCCTCATCGCCCTGTCCCTCCCAAACTCCTGCCAGCCTGCTTTCCTCATGCTTTGGAACAGAAATTTGCCAGCTTCACACCTGTCAGGTTTAACTGATTGCCCGTGGCGTGGAGGGAGGGGGAGAGAGAGTCCATCCGTATGGCTCTGCTCGCCAGGGGAAATTCCTCCATTCCTGGAGGAATAAATGCTTCATTTCCAGCCTCATCGCACTGCGCCAGCCCTCCCAGTGCCCGTGGACAGCAACAATGGACAGTGACTTTCTGCTGGCACACAGCTCTGTCCACCCGGGGGGCTGACCCCACCCCCGAGCTCCATAATGCCCCCAGTGTGCCCAGTCCAGCTGCTGCCAGCTGTGCGAGGGGCTGGGCCTCTCTGAATGCTGCAGCTGTCTGGGGTTATGGACGGAATGGGAATGGGGTGGGGATGCCAGAATGGCTCGAGTAAACACTGTCCAGGAATAATGGCATGGGGGGGCTTTGTAATGGGGGGGAATTGTAATTAAACAGAAATTAGTTACTTAAATGGTCACTTCCTGGGGTTTCGTTGGCGTCCGATTAACTGAACTTTTAATTTGCATAAGCAATAAATGTTTAATTATGTTATTAATATATTTGAGTTGAGGAGCTTATGGGGTTTTATAATTGGCATTTAACTAGATAGTTCCAGCATATTAACTGATGTTTTATGGCTCCGTGTGAGCTTCCCCAATTATAACTGACCTAAAAATTTGCTTGGAGGACCTGCCTTGAAAGTGTTACCTGAGCAACAGAACAGGGGGAGGTGAGGAGGAGGATTTTGGAGCCTGTCCCCGAAAGGAGGATTGAGCACAGGCAGCTCTGCACCCTCCCCAGGGGCTCTGAGACCCCTGCCCCATCCTTAGGATGTCCTTTCCTCATGGCCCTGTGCCACAGTGGGGTCACCTCCCCTCTCCTGGCATCCAGCTGGGCCCAAAGGCTGACCCACAGCAGGGGATTGGGGTGGGGAGGAGGAGATTTGGAGATGGGGAGGGCTTGTCCTGGGTTAGGGGGTGACCTTGTGACTGAGCAGCTCTGGCAGCCTCTGCGTTCAGCTCCCAAATCCTGTCAGTCATTCGAAAGCTATTTTCCATCCCATCTCTGCACTCGCTTTGATGACATGACTGGTTTAGAAGGCAAAAAATGACATTGTGGTTGACTGACAAGGCCCATTTCCCATGAACCTCACAGGCTGGCATTGATTACACTCCTGCCTTTTAATTCCTCGTTAACCGGAGCCTGTGTTTGCATTTTCTGTGGTGCCAGGCAATCACCCCGAAGGATTCGAGTCATTCTCTGCGCCCTCCTCTATTCTGCTGGAATTTACCCTTCTCAAATTTAACTATTTTAACAAATAGTAAAAAACCCACAGCAGTGAGATGCGAATGTCCTCGGCTGAGCCTTTCAGCCCCTCTGTTTGCTTGTAATAAGTGGAGTATCCAAGGAGATGGTGTCCAGCAAACTCCTCACTCTTGTCATCCTCAAACACAGGGAAATTGTTTTGTCATCTCAGAAGCCACAAACAAGTGTGTGCTGGCCTCCAGAGACAGATCAGGAACAGTTATTCAAATCTCCTGCCTTTTTTGAATCATTACAGCCCTCTGACCATATCCACCTGGTGGAGTGCCTGTGGAACACTGCAGGGATGTTGTTTATTCCTGTTGGATTCCCCAGGGGAAGCCTGGCTTTTGTATCCATGGCCTGTCCTTCAACTTCTCTGTCCCTTTCCAGCTTTTCCTCTTGAGCCGTGGTGGAGATGAGCTGTGTGATCCCTGTGCCCGAGCTGACCAATATCCAGCTAGATAGGATGGCTCATTGGGGTGTGAGAAGCCTTTCAGTGCCATTAACAGGAGGGGAAAATCAGGAAAAGGGTCAGGAATGTGAAGCCTGAGTTGTTTTCTGCATCACATCCCTGTCCTGGAGCAGGATTGAGTGGGGACAGCCCTGGCAGGTGTGAGGGGAAGGAGGGGAGGCAGCAGCTCCAGGAGCATCCAGCAGCAGCTCCAGGAGCATCCAGGAGCTCCAGGAGCATCCAGCAGCAGCTCCAGGAGCATCCAGCAGCAGCTCCAGGAGAATCCAGGAGCTCCAGGAGCATCCAGCAGCTCTAGGAGCATCCAGCAGCAGCTCCAGGAGCATCCAGCAGCAGCTCCAGGAGAATCCAGGAGCTCCAGGAGCATCCAGCAGCAGCTCCAGGAGCATCCAGCAGCTCTAGGAGCATCCAGCAGCTCCATCCTCACCTCTGGCAGCTCCCTCCCTGCCCCAGAAGGGTCTGGATTGCTGCAGGGCTCAGGGGTTTTGGGAGCGGAGAGGAGAGAGGAGAGGAGAGGAAAGAGGAGAGGAAAAAGGAAAGGAAAGGAAAGGAAAGGAAAGGAAAGGAAAGGAAAGGAAAGGAAAGGAAAGGAAAGGAAAGGAAAGGAAAGGAAAGGAAAGGAAAGGAAAGGAAAGGAAAGGAAAGGAAAGGAAAGGAAAGGAAAGGAAAGGAAAGGAAAGGAAAGGAAAGGAAAGGAAAGGAAAGGAAAGGAAAAGGAAAGGAAAGGAAAGGAAAGGAAAGGAAAGGAAAGGAAAGGAAAGGAAAGGAAAGGAAAGGAAAGGAAAGGAAAAAGGAAAGGAAAGGAAAGGAAAGGAAAGGAAAGGAAAGGAAAGGAAAGGAAAGGAAAGGAAAGGAAAGGAAAGGAAAGGAAAGGAAAGGAAAGGAAAGGAAAGGAAAAAGGAAAGGAAAGGAGGGAAGGGGTGTGAGGCCTGTCCCCCTCTCCCTGTCCCTGCACTCGTGGCTGGTGATAGAAGCAGAGCAGCTCCTCCTCAGCCTGCAAAAGGAAGGTGAGCTCATCCTTTGGAGACATGCAGGACACATCTGCCCGGTGCTGGAAACACCCCCGAGGCAACAGGAGACAAACAGGGCCCGGGGCACACGGCCAGGCAGAGCCAGCCCTTCCCAGGAGTGCTGCTGGGGATTGTTGAGCAAATTAACTCTATTAACACAAATGATGAGAGTCTGAGCTGCAGCTCCTGTGCCTTCTATCTGACAGAATTCATCTGGTGGCTGCTTGTAATAGCGTGACCTTAATGGACTCATCAAGGGAGCAGGGCTGGAGCTCTGGCTGAGCACGGGTTTGGGACCACGCTGTGCTCTGGGCAGGCTGCTGAGAGCAGGACAGACACGCTCTGGTGTGGGCACCAGGATCCGGCCCCTCCATCCCTCCAGGAGAGGCAATTTCAAGTGTCATCACCTCCTCGAAACTGTACGGCAGAAGAAATAAATTACTAAAGGGATTTGATTGTTCATTACTCTGCCGAGCTGCAAGGAAATGAAGCAGAACTAAAATTAAGGGCTGCGAGGCAGAGGAAATGCCAGAGAACATTTCCCTTCTTCTCCAGGGCTCATCTTCTCCCCCAGAACAGGCTGGGGTGCTCCCCATCCTGCAGGCCCCTGGCTGTGGGGTTGGCCACGCGAGGTGGGGAGAGGACAGATGAGTTTGGGCTGGGTTTGGGTTTGGGGATTAGTGGCAGCAAGGTCACGTTCACCCCCTCTTTGCTGGAGTGGCACAGAGAAGAAAAACCAGCCCAGGGAGAGGAATCTGCAGTGGAATTCCCACCACAATTCTGCAGAATCCTCTCCCTGCTGTGATCCCACGGGGTTACAGCACTGCTCCCACTGCTGCATCCAAACCCCATCCTTGTTAGTGGCCACGGGAAGCACAAAAAGGGAGGTCAGCGGGGCTAGGGCCACATTCCAGACATGTTTTTGCGGCCAGCAGCTCTTTAACCAGATGTTATTTAACCCAGGATGGTGTTTCCTACAGGAGAGGGACAAACTGGTCATTACTGGAGAGAGCCTTGCATGGCAAAGCCATTCCCTGCTGGAATGTGTGTGAAATCCCCACTAAAGCCAAGCGCTTCCGTGTGTCCACTTCAAAGCAGGCACCCCAGGGAGGGCTGGATCCACACACTGCCCTTCCAGGCTCTCCCAAAACCTCATCACAGGCTGGAGAGCAGCTTGGAAAGCCTCAAAGTGCCAGTTGGGCTGGCAGAAATGACAGAGGGAAGGAAAGTGGTCAGGGATCTTCAAGGGATGCTGTGATGAGTGCCCAGGCTGAGGAGCCAGAGGATACCCAGGCTTCAGCAGGAGGGAATTAGAGAGGGGACAGAGGGATTCCCACTTGTGGGAGGGAGAGAGGACAATGCAGAGAGGTCAGGGACAGTGGGTTTTGTCCCCATCACGTACACAACGGAACCAGGACACTCACAGCACCCCTCTGCAGGGACAGCAGCGGCACCGCGTGGGAGGTGAGCAGCACATTTTGGGGGCCCAGGCTGTGCAGAGGGGGATTTCCAGGGAAGTGAGGCATTGTCAGGATCGCAGCCATGCCTTGGCACTCGGCTGTGTGGTGGCTGATTGTGTAAGTGAGACTTACATCAACAAACACCCCGATGGGAGAGGCTGTGACGGCTCTAAAAATTCCATCTGACTTATATCAGGGCACGGAGGCAGAAGAGCAGCTCTGCCTTCATTTCGGCGTTTAACCTTTAGCTGGCTTTGTTGCAAAATGTGGAATAGGCCAAGATTATCTCGAGTCAGGATGTTCCTTGGTGATCTTTGTAGGCTTTCAAGCCTAATCAGGAAGAAAGGAGACCTAATCAGTGGAACAGGCAGCATCGCCCAGCCAAGGACATCGTGGAACTAAGAGGTTTTAAGGATGTAGTAAACGAAGATGTTGTTGTCTGTCAGTAGAACAGACAGCAGATAACATCCCTTACTCCAGGACCTCCTGGAACTAAGGAACCTAAAGGATGTGTTAAATCAAGGTGTTGATGTGTGTCTGTGTACACATTGCTAGTTTGGCAATATATTCAAGGTCTGTGCATCCTACAGCTGAACTTTCTTCATTGTAGACCTGGAAATCACTCCTGCAGGTCAAAGAGACCCTGCCCAGGTGAAAACCCTTCCCCTGCGCTCGTGTAGAAGTTCGCTGGGGTTCCATAACTCATATGGGCATTGCTAACAAGATGCTTGTGTCTCCAAGCGAAGCCCAGACATTCCTCCTGCTCAGAAAGCCCTGCTAGCCATGACCTTTCCTAACCAAATCACTCCTGAGGGGGCCTAGGTGGGAGCAGAACCGGGTGCTGTGTTCCCATTTTCCTCTCCACTTCAAACCAGGACCAAAGCAAGGGTGTGAGGATTTTGGGCCCAGGGAACGCAGCTGCTGAAGGGCTGAAGGCATTTCAGCCTCACACACTCAAGGTCCAGCGCCACTGGCTCAGTTTTCCCGGCAGTGTCTTGCCCTTCTTAATCCCTTTTATCCTCTGGATGCTCGGCTGTCCCTGGAAGGGATTCACTGAATACACACAGCCCCCAGAGAGACCCACCCCACCTCTCCTCCCTCAGACTTCAGATCCCTTCAAAATCTCCAGTGCCTCGCAAGCCCCACTGTTTATCCTCCCCTTTGGCCTATCTGCTCCAGCTCTGCTCCCCTGGGAACAGCTTCCCATTAACCCTTTGCAAACAAAAAGGCATCACAACAAGGCTGGGGAGCAGCTTGTGCCTGGGGGTGTGTGCTCTACTGGAGCGTGGCTCAAACGAGCCAATCCTGCTCCTGCCTTCCCCACCGAACCGGGGAAGTATTTGTTCTGCCAAGCTTTTCAACTCGGTTTAATTTAGCTCTGTGAACTTGTCTCAGGCTCCCTGGAATGTGTCAGGTGGGGTGTATTATAAATATGCATCATCTGAGCTCATTGTCTCGCTCAAAGGATCAGCAGGCAGAAGGAGTCCAGCAAATCCCTCCTTCCGCTGGGCCAGGGCGACAGCCCGGGTTGGGGACAGGCTGAATTTGGGCTAGCACTGCACGGGGACAGTTTGATTTTGGGCTGGCACTGCATGGGGACAGTTTGATTTTGGGCTGGCACTGCACAGGGACAGGCTGATTTTGGGCTGGCACTGCACAGGGACAGGCTGATTTTGGGCTGGCACTGCATGGGGACAGTTTGATTTTGGGCTGGCACTGCACAGGGACAGGCTGATTTTGGGCTGGCACTGCATGGGGACAGTTTGATTTTGGGCTGGCACTGCATGGGGACAGGCTGATTTTGGGCTGGCACTGCACAGGGACAGTTTGATTTTGGGCTGGCACTGCACGGGTACCGTTTGACTTTGGGCTGGCACTGCACAGGAACGGTTTGATTTTGGGCTGGCACTGCACGGGTACCGTTTGACTTTGGGCTGGCACTGCACAGGAACAGTTTGATTTTGGGCTGGCACTGCATGGGGACAGTTTGATTTTGGGCTGGCACTGCATGGGGACAGTTTGATTTTGGGCTGGCACTGCATGGGGACAGGCTGAATTTGGGCTGGCACTGCATGGGGACAGGCTGATTTTGGGCTGGCACTGCATGGGGACAGGCTGGTTTTCAGCTGGCACTGCATGGGGACAGGCTGCTGTGCACAGCCAGGCTGCACAGGCTGGGAGCAGGGATGCAATGGAGCACCAAACCAGCATTAAATCCTGCCAGGCTGGCTGCTCCAGGAGCTTCAGGGCTGCCAGCATCAAAGAGAAGGATCACAATCCCTTCCCATGGCTCTGCAAGGTGGCTGTGAGCAAGGCAGCCCTTCCCCAGTCCCTTGGCCAGCCAGCCATGAAATAGGAGGGGATTTGCTCAGTGTGGGGAGAGGATAAATGGAAAGGGAATTCTGCTTTGGTGGAGGGTGCAGGCAGGTCTCAGAGCTGAGGGTTTCTCCCAGTGCTGTGTGTTGTTGTGGGGTTTGCTGCGGAGCAATGAGGGATCAGGGTGGATTTAGGAGGGGGCAGAGACAGGAGAAGGGGTGCAGCTCTCTGGGAGTGAATTAGCTCCACTCGGAGCTGCTGGAAACCAGCCCTGAGACTGGCCCGGCTTCCAGAATTACCTGAGGGGTGCAGGTCAGTGCCTGAGCAATGAGATGGGGCTCAGGCTCTCCTTGGGGCTGCTGAATTCACTGCAGGCACTCAGAACAGAAAAAATACAGTGTGACACCTAGTCCCTCCTGCCAAAGGAAGCCTCCCTGCCTGCCCAGGATCCACCCCACAGCTCTGCTGCTCCCCACCTGCTCACGATGGCACTGTGGCTGCAGAATGAGCTGCCTGAGCCCAGCTTTGCAAAGCCAATCCCAGACAGGCCCAGACCCTTGGTGGGAATGTAGCATATCCCGCCCTCAATTCCTGGTTCCAAGAACAGCCAGGCTGCTTCATGAGCCAAATGCCCCAGCAAATGTCCCAGAAAATGCCCCAGGAAATGCCCCGGGAAAAGTCCCAGCCACTCCTGTAGCTCTGAGGAAAGACTCCAATTCCCAAAGTGTGACAGACGCCCATCTCCCCTTTCCTTTCACGAATTCCTCCCCATCACGCCCTCCACACCAAGAGCCAGTGAGTGATTCCTGCTCTGCCATGGCCTTCCCTGGATGCTTTCCAGCGGATCCATCCGTGCCTGGCTGCGGCTGCCTTGGGGAACATCTCTCTTGCCCTGCCGCAAGCTGGCTGCCCCATTGTGCCTCGGTGATTATTGACTGCTGCTCTGTGTCCCCGCCGGGGATGGCTCTGTCCCTTTGTCCCTCGGCTGGGAAACGCTCCCCTGGCTCTTGGCAGCAAATCCCAGCCGGGCCATCAGCCTCGAGGCTGTTGGGACACGAGGTTTGTCACCGCCAGTGCCATTAGCGCTGTGCCGGGACTGTGCCAGGCGCATCCCGCCAGGATGGCATCCGTGCCCAGCGGGCATCCCTCGCTTCTCTGGGACATGGGAGCCACTGGCAGCGCTGGGAGGTGGTTTAGCTGAGCTCTGGGGTGCTGAATCGTGGGATCAGCACCTCGCAGGGTGTTTTAATTGGCGTGGTTGGTGCGAAGATCCGCCTCTGCCGGCGGGTCCTTTAGGGAAGGCGCACACGCCATCGGGTGACTGGCAATGATGCTTTATGGAGAGATAACCACTTTCCTCCCTTCCCCGTGTCTGCCTCCATCTCCAGAAGAGCCGTGGGAGAACAAAGTAATGAACAAAACAGCTCTGAAAGAGACTGGGGGTGGGACGCCCTTCTTTTCTCCTTAATTGTAATACTGTGAATTAATTCAGCTTCCAGCAGGAATGAGGAGTTTCCCAGCAGCCCTCAGACTTCCAGATAAGGCTGAGCTGTTTGTTGAGCCCCTTTGGGTTCTCCGGTACCTGCCTCACTGCCAACTGCTTCACACAAACTTGTTTTTTGGAGAGTTTTAAATTATTCAAGCGTGACACAGAGCACGGGGGTTTGCATTCTTAATTGGCAAAGCCTTTTCCCACTCCCGTCTGGAGGCCCCTGAGCTGTCCTGCCAATTTATTCTGATCCTGGTTCACAAGCCTCGCAAACATCTTCCCAGGGCTGCCCAAAAGCCCTGTCAGTGGAGCTGAACCCTCATCTGGCAGTTCTGGCCATGTCCTGAGGCTTTCCTAGTCTTCCCCTCTTTGACTTGAAATGCCTCTTCTTGCAGCCAGAAAAGCTCTGTTGGTGCCCACCAAACTGCACCAGCCACAGCTCTTCCCCAGGAAGGGGAGACTGAGGAAATAAACAGGGGATAGAGATGAAAAAATAGGCTTAAAAAGGAGGGAAAAAAAGAAAAGAGGGAAGAGCAAGCATAAAGGAAGGTTTCTCTCTACTTGTTTTCTCCTATCCTCTGCACTTTCTTGCTCTCTCAGGACTTTCTTCTCTCATTTCTCTTCCTCTTCTCCTGGTGTTTCCTCTTCTGGCCAACCCTTCAGAATGCCCAGCCTGTCCTCAGCACGTGCAGGGGCAGGGCTGGTGTCACAGGGCTGTGGCATGGCTTGGTCCTTGTCCCTACACAGCGCTGGGATGGGCACTGGCACTGGGATGTTCATCCCACAGGCGTGAGAGCCTGGGAAGAAGGAGGGACTCTCACAAAGAGCCCAAAACATCTGCAATTCTCCTTCATTCTTTCACTCTCCTCATCCCCTCACTGCCTTTCCCCCCTGCCCTGTATTTACCTCTCCCTCTTCTGCCGCACTTTCCCCTCTCCAAATTCTCTCATCCCCTTCCTGCTATTACCCAGCCTCGACGGAGTTCCTGGAGATCCATTTTATTTATTTATTTCCTCTCCCCCTTTCTCCTTCCACCCTCTTCCCCTCACACAGCTGATTTACAGCGGTAGCAGGAGGCTGATGTTCTCTGCTCGGTCCCTGCCATCCCGAGAGCCATTAGGGGCCAATCCATCACAGAAATGCCCCAGCCAAAGTGACTGGGACATTCTTTACAGCCCCACAATCCCGAACGCTGGGCCGGGGGGGTTTGGGGAGGGGTTTGGATTGCGACCTGTCAGCTCTGAGAGAGCTGTCTGGAGGCAGAAATATTATTTACAAGGCGCTGTGGCTCAAGGAGGAGGGAAGGGGAAGAAAAGTGGCCGCCACTGCGAGTTGTGATGACTGCAGCATCCTGCCAGCGAAGACACACAGCTCGGAGCTCTTAATTAAGGAGCAGGGGAAGGAGGGGAGGGGAGGGGAGGGATGCTGACCGATGGATGCTCCGGAGTGTCACAGTTTGGCAGGAGAAAAGCAGCTTTGCGTGGAAAAGGGATGGGGCACCTGCGCCAGGACAATTCCCGGGGGGAATTCCTCAGTGTGGGAGCTCGAGTGGTTTGTGCCATTCGGGGTCGGCCTGAGCAGGGAGGGCTTCCCAGGGATGTGTTTGCACACCTCAGTTCACTCCTGGATGACAGCAGCAAATCTGAGAGGTGAGGAAGGCTGGCTGGGAGGGGACAGCTGGGAATACTCTCCTGGAAATGATCCAGCACAGCCCTTCTGTGGCCGAACCTGGCACGTGGGGCTTCAGCACGAGCAAGTGCTCGATCCGTGGGGGTGAAGTGGGAGTAAAAGGCAGCTTTTCACCCTGGAAAGTCCTGTGCCCGCGGCGCTGTGTGGTTTGGGAGTGTGTGCAGGTGTTTTATAGCCACACATTCCGTTTTATTGCTGTGCACATGGAAAGTGGGCCTAATTCCAAGGCCTTGGGGATGGGAAATTTCGAGGAGATGGTGGTACCCAAAGCCATAATTGCTGCAGGATAAGGTCCATACAGCCCAGTCTGGTCTCTAAGAGCAGCCAGTAGCCAGGGCATTAAGGAAAGTACAAAAATTAGATGTGACAGACAAGTTCTACAAAGCCCCTTGTTCCCTCATCCCTGTCTTGCTCCCCTCCCCTGAATATCTTTTCCTCCTCCTCCTCCTCCTTCTTCCTCCATCCCAATTATCTCCTCCTTTCATCACCGCCGGAGTTGTAAGTACAAAGTACCAATTAGCTAGTTTTCAAGTTTAATTAGGTTGGAAGGTAGAGCAAATTAAATCCTTTTATCGCAGGTTTCAAAGCGCTTTCCCATCAGGCCCACGGGATGGCTTTCCTTTGGATGAGGCCTGTGTTTGTCACTGAGGAGCTGGCCCAGGTCACAGAGCTCTCCAGCCAAAGGGATGAAAGGCAAGATTGGGTCTATCTCCCTCCTGGCCCTAAATCCTCCACTCAGGACATCTTTTTTTTTTTTAAAGATTTGAGGTGCACAAACCTCTGCTCCAGCTCAATAAACTGAGCATGGCTCCTTAGCTCGCTTCAAGAACATTCCAGCAGCACCAGGAATTCAGCGAGGATGCTGTGACAAAGCCCAGCAGAAGGCTTTCAAAATACTTCAACAGTATCAAGCAGCAGGTCCACATGAGTGCTTGGAAGCACCTTTATTCCCTAAACCCTTCTTCCTTTGAGGCCCGAACAAAGGCAGAGAAGCGGATCCAGGAATAAAACCCTGAAGATGAAATTGCAGAGCGGAGTGGGGAAGTGTTTAACTCTTGGAGACACAATTGTAGCCACAATTTCTGTTCCTCTTGAGCTCCGAGCGGTGCATTTCAGTCAGATCTGGAGCTGCTGGACAGGGATAAATGGGAAAGCTTGGAATTCTTCCTCACCTCTGCTCCTGCAATCCCTGCATTTCCTGGTGCTCTAACCCTCTCCCCTGTGTGTTGCAGACAAGCCACTACCTCAGAGTGCCCCCGGAGGCATCATTGGCATCGTGGGAGGTGTCATCGCCGCCGTCTTCATCATCGGCGTGGCCGTCACCGTCATCATCGTCTACCGGCGGCAGCAGAAGAACCGAACCGAGACCGACAATGACCTGTGAGTAGCGGAACCGCTGCCCACGGAGGGTGCAGGGGCTGTGGGGATGGGGGGCAGCAGCTCTGGCCCTCCCTCTGCCTGCACGACAGGAAAACTCGGCAGCGAAATGTTTTCCTGATGTTTTTGTCTCGTTCCTCTAATCCGCTCCCCTTCCTTGAGGCTTCCTGGTGCTTCCCATCCTGCTCGCTCCCAATTCTGAGCTCTCATCACGAGCCTGGGCTGGGAGCTGGAGCACAGGGATGCTCCCCTGGGTGCTGGTTTGGCTGTGGCCTGGCCTTGATGGGGCAGCTCAGTGCCACTGTCACCTCCATGGGTAGAACAGGAGCCTTTTCCTCCTTTCTCAATGGCTTCAGGCTCCTGAATGAGACTGAATCACATTCTGCCATCAGAGAGGGGTCTCAGACGGACCCCGAGCTCCTCTGAATGCATCCCAAGGAGCCTGGGAAGGGTTCACACCCAGCAGCATTCCCGATTTGTACCCACGGGTGACACAAACCCTGGCAAGAACAGGGACAGAGGCCACCACAGGGGCTCCCCTCGGCCAGGGATTGCTTTTCCTGCCCAGCACGGAGCAGCACAGATCCCAGGCAGGGAACTGAGAGGTGTGGAGGTCAGTGGATTCACCCTGGGCTCTGCTGAGCAGCCCCACCTTGTCACCAGCTCTTCACGCCCTCCCTTCCTCCCCACCTCGCAGGGGAGGCACGGAAAGCCCAGAGGTTGCTTTTGTGCTCCCCACCCCCCAACCTCGTTGTTGTTACACCTTGGGCACATTTTGTGCTCCATTTAATCCCATTTGAGAGAGGGCACTGGAGGATAGCGGGAGAGGCAGGGGAGAGGAGCGGGGGGGAGCAGCAGGAGAGGCAGAAAGGCACACAAACAAAAAAAAAAAAAAAAAAAATAGCACCACAAGGTGAAATTGCATCAACAGCAGCGGCCCTGTGATCGAGATGCATTCTGACAATCCACTTCCCACAATGGCCCTCCACCAGGCTCAGGGAAGAGCCACTTTAGCTGAGAATAGAAACACAGCCGTGCCCTGCTCGGCAGAGGTGCTGCCTCCATTGTGGAGGCTGATCCCGAAGGTAATAGCATTTCTTTCCTGCAGAGCCGCCGAGTCAATGTTTTACAGAGCCTCGGGGACCTGCGTTCCCCTCCCTGCCACCAGCACATTCCTGTCTCACGCTGGAATCCAAGGGAAGGCGCCCATCTCCGCCAGATCTGGTGGAGTCTGCACGGAGAGGAGGGAGGGGGGCAGCCAGCTAATTAGTGGATCAGAGTTTTAATAAGTTTTGTAAAAGGATTAGACACATCTGTGCATGTGAACAGAATGTGCAGAGACAGTCTCTAGGCTGGGATTATCGTGGCTGCCAATCCCCATGCTCTGGGGTAAAAGCTGATCCTTGGCGAGGGTCAGGGATAAATGTCCCTGCCTGGCAGAGCATGCCCATGAGGACGATTCAGATTCCTACTGGGAAGTCCCTGGCAGGGCTGCCATCCCAGAAATGCCAGACTGGGGCTGGCACTGCTTTGTTATCATTTCCTAGTGCCTCACAGCCACCTCCCATGGGATGCTCTGGAGCCATTCCCAAACAGGTATCGGGGCTGCACCCTCGGGATCTGCAATCCAACACGAGGATTTGCCTGGAATAGGGACAGGACGCTGGGAGGGAGTTTATTCCCATTAACAATTCTAATTGGGGTGAGACAAAGGGCGCGGGGGAGCTCCTGAGGATAATCTATAAGATGGTATTGGCAGTTTGGTGACAAACACAATCAAATCCTCGGACACATCAAAGCAGCAGAACCTTTTCTCCTGCAGAACCTTTTCTCCTGCTCTCTGCTCAGCAGACACTTCTCTCCCTGCAGGATTGACCTGCCTCCATCCCACAAACCTGCCCCTCCGCCAAAGAGGAAACAGGACACGAAAAGCCACCTGACTCCAGAAGACATCCAGGTAAAAACCCTCAAATCCCTGCCTCTGGCGAGGGAAACTGATTCCAAGCAGTGTCCAGAGTGCCTGAATTTTGGAAAATGGGGATTGCAAGAGCAAAGAAGTCCATGGCTTGAGTTTGAGAGGCAGAAAGTAAGGATTTTTCAAGGCCAGGTTGGAGGGGGCTCTGAGCAACTTGATCCAGTGGGAGGTTGGAACTAAATTATCTTTAAGGTTCCTTCCAACCCAAGCCACTCTATGATTCTATGGTTCTGTGGCTCTATGATTCTTTGATTCTATGGTTCTAGGTTCTATGATTCTGTGATTCTATGACTCTATGACCTGTCCCCCCCAGAATTCCCAGAGTTTGGCACCAATTGAAAGCTAAAATTTGGATTCTGCTCCCTCCCTCTCGTGGATGTTGAATTCTAAAGGAGTCGGTGCTCAGCTGTGGTGTCACCTGAAGCAGAGGGTGCCCCAGGCTGTGCCAGAGGACAATCCTTGCTCTTCTCACCCCTCTTCTCTCCCCTCTGCTGCAGGTTGTTCACTTGGACAACATGAAACACGAGGAAGAGATCCAGAAGTTCCCTCTGCAGCCTCCCTACTATGACATGGCAGCCCCCGAGCCCTCTCCCTACAGTGACAAACTGGTAAGGACAAAAGGGTGACAGTGCTGCTGCCTGGCACCTCAGCCCAGCCTCACTTTGCACACAGGACCTCCGACCCTGAAAAAGAAAGATCCCCAGGATTATCCTGGCCTGGAGGAAGGCAACCTCCACACTCTGATCTCAGCCTAATTCAGCTTTCCTTAGGTCCCGGAGCTGTGCCTTTATGGCTCACCCCTCAGTAAAAACCCCTGCTCACCCCAAATCCTTTACCCACCCCACCCTGGCTCATCCTCATCTCCTGCAAGGAGCCCCTGTCAGAGTCTGCAGCTGAAGGAAGCAGCAGTGAGAGCTTCACAAAGCAATTATCTGCAGGGCAGAGCGTGCCAGCGTTTGACTCTCACTTGACAACAAGTTCTTTAAACCTTTTTTTCTTTTTTTTTTTTTTTTTTTTTTTTTTTTTTTTTGGTGCGTGGATTTGTTCAGCCTCAGATGGGGAGATGTTAATGTGAGGCAGCAGCAGCAGGGAGAGATTAAGGGTCAGGAGGAGATGCTGGCAGTCACATGGGAAAGGCTGGTTTGCAAGGAGCAAGGCTGGAGGAGGAAACGTTAGATGCGAAGGCACAGGGAACAGAAAGCAGGTAAGATTAGAGTCTTGTTTTGGTGAGAAAACAGAAAGCCGTCCTCCTCCCAGGCCTTGGACAGTATCCTTTCCCTCCCTCACCCCATGGCATTGGGCTGCTTGCCCCTTTATCCACAGGAGATGAGACATGCCGACGTAAATCCTTCAGGTCTCTCCCAAACTCCTCCTCACGAGGAGCTCAGAGCACTGCACATCGAGCCTGGTGCTTCAGCACTGTGAGCTCCCTGCTTTGAGGAAGGTGGATAAATATCAGCCCAGGCTGGAGTGATATTTTATGAACACCACTAATTACAGCCCAGTTCATCCCGGTGTGACCCTGCAATGTGTGTTCCTGTGCTGATAATGGAAGGACAGGGCCCGGTGACCTTTAGCTGGCACAAGTCTGCAGCCAGACAGATGCCGAGGGCGTTGGAAATCAAATCCACAGTTCTGTGCTGGATGTGATCCTATTTACTTTATCCCTAAAGGGGAACTTCCCCTTGGAGCCCTCCCTCAGTCCTGGGGCTGGTCCCCAGCTCTTTCTGATCCTTGCTGAGTTCTAAACAGAACCCAGGATGTTAGGGAGAGACAGCTGCTTGAAAAGCATCTGAAAGCTGAATTTCAGGCTAGCAGGAGGATGGAGGAGCTCATTTTGGGAAATAACGAGCAGTCAGTTAATTAAGTGGCAGAGTTAGTGATGTGAGATGGGGCCTGATGGGTTGCTGCTCCGTAACCATGGGAACAGAGTTTGCTGCTCTCAATCCTGGCCTGAGAAGAAGCATTTCCATGTCCCACGCCTGGCACCGGCTGCTCCTCACCCGCGGATGAGCCAGGAGCTGACGGACTGCGGAGCTCTCGTTTCATTTGGCCCACCAAGACCTGGCTCTGCAGCAAGGACACAGTGTCCGGGGGGCTCCAGCTGCTGCCACAGCTCCTGGCACGGGGCTGGCACAGCTGTGGGTGAGCCCTGTGCCCGCTCAGCCCGGCTGGCAGCCCCCGGAGCGGTGCCAGGCTCACCCATGGAGTACCCGCGCAGTGCCCTGGCTCTGAGCCCCAAGCAGGACAGAGCTTGCTCCCATTCCTCGCTGAGTCGCGGCATCCTTTGGGCAGGCAGCTGGAGTTTGGGACTGGCAAGGGCTAGGAGGGTGTCCTTGGCTGCCAAGGAATGCTGATTTTGCTGGATTCTGCCCAGATCACACAGGCAGGACGTGCTGCCACAGCCAGGCCAGGCGTGCGTGGTGCTGTCCGGCCATGCTTTGCAAAGGAACGAGCTTTGCCTCCCTCCCTGCGGGGAAAAGAGTGACCTGCATCGCTTTTTTCACCCTTAAAAAGCCTCATTCTCCCGTCCCAGTGAGATTCTGAGGGATGGAAGCCTCCAGGGAACAGCAGCAGGGATGGTGGTGGTTACCAAAACCCTCACTCAGCCCATGGGATGGAGCAAGACCTGCCCAATCCTCCACCTGGGAGCTGGAGGATGAGGAGGGCAGCACATCCCTGGCCTCTGCCAACCTCACTGGGGTGCAGCCCTGCTCCCACAGTGCTCAAAATGCAGATGCAGGAGGCTGCCCCGGGGTATCAGTGGTTCTGGGATCTTTGAGACGCAAAGGCACAGCAGAAAGGCAGGATATTCCTGTTCTGCTCGTACTTCATCTGCAGATTTGGCTTGGGAGGGGAGTGAAGAAGATGAGAGCGGAAGGGAGCGGATTCTGCAGGAAAATGGGGCGGGTGCATTCAGCTTTAAATGAATTGTGCAAAACCTCGTAATTTGGGATAAACCAGATTTATCACGAGGCAGCATGAAAGCCACTGCCTGGGGTTGACGATTTCACAGCCCCAGAACGGGAGTCAGAGAGTGATTAGAGATGGCAAAGAGCGAGGGAGGGGAGAATGGGAGGGGTGCCAGGGGAAAAGAAAAGTGGCAGGTGGAGGAGGAACCTCCAGAGAGGGACGTGTGTGAGTGTGGACGTGTGCTGGCAGGGGAGCAGGACAAGGGGAGAGGCTGGGACACGTTTGCAGGGTCAGGATACCTGCAGGAGGGAGCAGAGCTGTGAATGGAGGTGTATTTTGAGGTGTTGCAGGGTGTGGGAAAGCCAACACAGCCTGAAATGCCCACGGCCAGCGGTGTGGACACTGCGGGAGTGAGGGTGGGGAGGCTGCCTGCGGTCTCTGAGCAATTTTGGGGCACCAGCTCTGCTTTATGTGAGGCTATCAAAGCAGGAAGGGTGTCTCAGGTGTGTGGGTGAAGGCAGGTGCGCTCTGCCACCGCTTTTGTGCCAGGTGGGTGCTCCGAGCGTGTGTGAGAGTCAGCAGGAGAGAGAGAGGTGGAGCCCCAGGGCGTGCGGAGCAGAGCTGTGATTAGTGTCCGTGTCAGCAGCGCCCATTTGCACAGGTAGAAGGGGAAGTTTCACTGCTGCAGACAGCAGGAAATAATTCCTCTGGGTTTGCAGGGCAATTACCGGGGTGCCGATGGTGATGATTTACACCGAGCGCTTGCGTGAGGCAGTGCCGGCCGTGTATACAAGGCACGTTATTGATATTGTGATAAATCCAGCTCCAAACTAGCAGCGAGGAGCAGGAGAGAGCCCGAGAGTGGGAGAAAGCAGGGGAAATCCATGGGGAAAACAGCTCCCGTGGGAAGGAAGAGGAGAGGAGTGAGGCAAAGTAGAAAGGTAGGAATGTGGAGGTGAGACTGAGTCTGCCTTCCTCCAGGAGTAGGGGAGGAACTGAGACACAAAATTCAGGGGGAAAGAGCTCTGTGGGGCTTCGGTTTGGGTTTGAGACTGGAGCTGGCATCGCTAATTTTCCTAAATGCCCAAACTCTGGGTCCAGACGCGAGGCAGAGCCACCAAAGGATGCGCAGCTTTCACGCCAGCACCTCGCCACTGCCACCTGGCCACCGAGGACAGGCCAGAGGTGACCTCCAGCCCGCTGCTCCTCCTGCTTCCAGCTTTGCTGAGCGCCGTTCCCCATCATTGCCCTCATCCCCGCGGCTGAGGGGCAGGATCAGGGAGCCAAAGCCTGGCACAGGCCAGCGCAGCAGGCAGAGAGAATCACTGAGTGAACGAGCCCTTCCAGCAGCAGGCACTCAACCAGCTCATTGCAGGGCTACAAACTTCTAAAAACGGCTCAGCCACAGCTGCTCGGTGGCTGAGGACACTTCCAAACAAAGAGGAGGGAAACACTTTCGAGTTAAACACCTTTTGCATCATTGCCATGCCGTGCAGCCATTTTGGAAAGGGGAGAGAGAGACTGGAGCTGTGTTTTGTTTGGAAGAGACAAATCTTTCCTCTCAGAGAGGCTCAGCAGATGCCTGGCTAATGCTGGCACCGAAACAAACCCCAAAAGTGAGGATTAAAGAATCTCCAGAGGGCGAAAAGCCAGGATCACCCTCACACTGTTGGCACCAAGGCATCTCCTGGTGATCCATATTCCCCACGAGCTCTCCAGGCTATCCTTCCTCCCAGGCTTCTCCCATTCTTATTTGCATGAAAGATGTCTGGGTAGGAATGATGAGACAAATTGGATAATATTCCATTCATGCAGTTCTTGCTGATAAGCCTGCTTAGTGCCGGAATACACATAAATATTCCCGTGCCAAAGGAGGATGCTTATAGCATCTCTCAGGCCGCGTCACAGTGACAAAGTGGTGCCGCAGAGTTAATCTGCAGTGCCAAGCTGTGAGGCCAAGCCAAGCTTTGAGTTAAACGTGGCACTTCAGAATTCCACAGGCCCCGTGGAGTTACCCCATTTACCACAATGGGGCAAAAAAACAGCGGTGGCCAAGCAGTGTCACTCCCCTGTGGCCACGCCCTTGGAATTGCAGCTTTAAAGACATTCCCTTTGGGGATCTCCTTCCCAAAATCCAAATTTCAAGCCAGTGATTTTCACTCACTCCCCCAAACTTGAGTTTGCAATGAGCCCCAAATTCTTGGGTTGAAACAGAGAGCTCGGGTGCGTGATGAGGTTTGAATTCAGTGATCCAGCCCCAGCTGAGGAGATGCTGATCCCAGAGAGGTTCAGTGGAAGAGGGGCAGTGGCTGGGGGTGCTGCCTGCTGGGGCTGAGTCAGTCAGCTCTGCGTTTGGGGGAGCAGTGCCTTTGGGACTTTTGCTTTTGTCACCGAAACTACGGGAAAAGCAAAAACCCTCCAACAACATTTTTAATGTTAGAGAGTCAAGGCATTACTTTATTATCTGGCCAGGATGCTGTTCTGGCCAGGATGTGCCACAGAAATCATCTCATCCACACACAGCCCGGGTGTGCAGAGAGAATCATTCCATAACACATGGATTTTACAGGATTTTCCCCCCAATTTTATAGTCAAAACCCATAGAGATGCACTGCTTCAAAGTTCATTGGTCCAGAGTTGAGCAACCCTCAGTGTTCAGTTTCCCTTTGGATCTGAATCTCCTCATCTCCCATGTTAATTAGTTCTTCTTTCTTATCTCTCTTTTCCCGGACCGGGTGTCTCTGACCCACCAGGGGTGAGGTTCGGAGCTGATGTTTCATTCATGGCCCTTTATCTTTTAGGCTACTCCCAGTCTGTAGATGTGTTGAGTTCATCAGACCTCACCTGGCAGAACAATACCCTGGAAAGAAACTCAAAATTCCTTTTCCTGGGGTAAAGACAAAGCCTTTGACTAAAGTTTACAAAATTTTTAAACTGCTATATTTTCCAACACTTTGATTTGGGGTTTTACCTGACTGATTATTCATTACCTCCCTACCTCCCTCTTTTTAACTGTTTTTTCTTCCTCCTCCCCTCCCTCCTCCCCCTTTTCTTCTTTCTCCCCCACCCTTCACACCCCCGTGTCCTGTCTCACCCCTCACCATCTGCACGGACCCTCTGTCCTCATTTCCCCCCAACTGTCCCTCGTGTCCCCCACCGCCTTGCTGCTCTCTTCTCTCCAGAACCCTGGCAACAAGGACTGTGATGTCCAGTATGCAGAGCTGGACACGTCCGCTCTGGCCGCGTCACCCAGCCCTCGGACCTCCATCCATGCTGGCGGAGACCTAGTCGAGTATGCAACCATCCAGCCCAACTTACGCTAGCGCATGTCACTCTAGGCCCTTTCCCCTCAGGTTCTGGCCTCAAGGTACACACGGCACTCTGCCTTCCTCATGCACCCCTCAAAGTCACCGCTGTCCTCGTCCCAAATCCCTCCCTCCCTCTGCGTCCCGTCTGTCCCTCCCTGCCTGCTGTCTCTCTCTCTGCTGCCCTGGTTTTTCGGGGTGCTGCCAGGAATGCTTTTGCCTTGCCTTGCCTCTGTGCATGCTCTTTTCGCTGTGTTTTCCTTCGCTTCCTGCAGCCAGGCATGGGGGACAAGGGGAGAGGGGTCACGGCTTCGTGTCAGAGCAGGGCTTGGGCCCCCACTGCACGTGGGTTTGGAGGTCCTGCTCTGGTTCGGGGAATTTCTGTGCAGAATCAGAAGCCAAGAATGCTAAAAGGGCTTTTCCAAGCCAGGACAAGGAGGGAAGGGGAAAGGGAAAGAGGCTGATTGAAAGGAAAATTACAAAAAAGAAGAGCTTGTGTGCATGTGGAAGTAGCTCCAGATAAGACGGAGCATATGTGCATGTGTGAAAGAACAAGGTGGGAGAGGATGTGAGAGAATATGGGAACACCTAAAGGTTCCTGCAGCGAAAGGCTCCGTGGATAAGACAGGCAGAGAGGGACTGTGATGTGGCAGGAACGGGGCTGGCGTGGCATGAAGTCGGTGCAGGTGGCAAGTCGGGATGCTTGGGAGAGAGGGAGACAGATCCTTTCCCTTGGTGTTCTCCTTCTCAAAACTAGGCCCAGACTGATCCCTGTTCTCCTGACTTTTTCAAGTGTCACCAAATTCTCTCAAGCTCAGGTTCTGTGGCACGGAGTGATTAGGACTCAGTTGGTTGGTCACTCAAAGTGACCCTTTGAATGCTGTTTTTTTTGTGAAAAGGGGTGACCTCAGCTCTTCCTACATTCCTTTGCCCCAGAATCCCACCTTTTTCTCAGATATTAAAGCCACCAGGTCCCTGAAAGGGAGACACCTCTCCTTTCCCACCTTTGCTGGATGATTCCAAGAGTTTTTGGCCAAGGAAATGCCACTGGTCCCCCTCTCCTTGGCTCCAGCTCTCCCTCACCCCTGTGCGTTCCTGGAGCTGTGACTCCGGGTTCTGCCCTGCTCCTTCCCCTTTATTTCGCTGTGAAGGGGCTCTGGGCTGAAAGGAAGGGAGAGGAGAAAAGGCAGAGAGCAAATGGAGAGAGGAGCTGCTTTGCAGGGACCTGAGTCCCTCCCAGGTCACCCCACACAGATCAGAGGATGCTCAAGAGGAGCAGCAGCTTGGGGATGGAGAGGGATGCTTGGAGGAAATAAAGGATCATTGGGAAGGAAGGAAAGGAAAGGAGGATGAGCAGGAGGAAAATGTGATTTTCACCAAGCCCCCGTGGATTTCCCGTTCAGCATCTCCCTGAGGTCAGGAGCTCGGTGCTGGCAGGGGGTGAGGGTGCAGCACAGCCCTGGGGGTGCAGGGAGCTGCTGCCGTGTGCCTCTGTCCCTGTGCTCCCTGGTGTTCCCGTGCTGCAAGCAGCCCTGTAGTTCCCCTGCTGTAGCAAAAGCCATCCTAGGTGAGTGTTTGCAGCAGCCCCGGGGCAGATCCGGAGCAGATCCGTAACCTCTCTCTCTTGCGGTGTCTCACCCACTCCTGCTCGCAGAATGAGGATCAAGGTCTTCGTAGACGTAACGAGCGAGAGTGGACAGTAAGTTTTGGATCGGTGTGGTGTTTTTCCTTTCCTCCGTGTGCTCCTGGGGGGCTGCTTGGCACTGGGCAGAGGGGCTGGGCAGCTCCCAGGCGCTTCCAGCCTCCTGCATCCTCTGTTGGGTGAGAATTCCAGCCCTGAGGAAGGTGGGGTTGAATCCAGCCGCTCTCCCTCGTGTCTTCACCTCCCGTTCCCCACAGATTCCGGGGCTGCTCCCACTGTTCCAAACAAGGCAAGAGCTCCCTAATCCATCTTGGGAGGTCTCGCCTCGTCCTCCCCGGGGTGGGGAATTTTATTGTCAGCAAAAGGACAGTAATCCTCCAAATCCAAATTTGGAAATCCTCCCAGTCTCTCTGAAGTAAAAATAAAGCCAGTCATATGGCGCTTTGAAGGTGTAATCTCCCTGCTAAGACACACCACAGATCAGGGCAATTTAATTTTTTTTGATGCTTTTTTAATTATTTCCTCCCCCTTCACCTCCCCACACTCCGACTCTCGGTTTCGCTTGGGAATTTCTTGTCCCTGTTGCAGCAAGAATAGCTGGAAACCACCAGGCTTGGATCAAGAGCACAACAAATCAGTGGCCAGGGCTCAGGTCCCCATTTCCAAATTGCAGAAGTAAAGCAAAGAGGTGGCTCCTTTTTAGTTGTAAATGAGGATAACAACCCTACCCTGGCTGCAGAAGGGCGGAGAGGAGGATTTGGGAGAGAAACAGCGAGGAGGGAAATTTTTGGGATGATTGGTGGTGTGAGGTGCTGTAGGAACACGGACCAGGTACGTACCAGAGGCAGCAGGGGAAGAGAAAAGCATGCTGTGAGAAGGAATGCAACGTTCTGAGCAAGTTTTCTGCACAATCAATACTTGCATGTGTCTGAATGCATCCCTCATGATAGGTCCTTGCTCTGTATTTTGGGAATTCCGGCTCAGTCTTTTTCATTTCCTGAACCCAGGGCGAGTCCCTCTGTCCCACTCGCCCTCAGTTTTGTCCTCACACAAGTCCAAGCTCAGGACCTCTGGTTCCTGCTCACCACTGCCACATCAATGTTTGTTCTTTGCTCAGGACGGGGATTATTCAAGAATTCCCTCACGGATAAAGCACCAAACAGAGCAGGAACATGCCCAGAGATACCTAAAATCATGGCCATCCTTGGAAGGTGATAAATACCCTGAGCAGGGAGTTCAGAACCAGGGAGGAGAGGATGTGAGGCTCCCAATGCCATGAGAAAATGCTTCTTTTTTTGGTTCCCAGTGTATTTTCTGTCTCCCAACACCCACACCCTCTGCACTGGCTGGCCCACAGTGTGACAGCAGCTTTGTGTGGCTGTCACTCAACAGAGCTGCTTCTTCCTGGCCACCAGCCTGTGCTGCATCCCAAAATTCAAAAGCAGCTGGTGAGGAGGGTCAGCCCAAATTCTGGGGAGTTTTGAGCAGCAGGAGCTTTTCCCAGCCAGGAAAACATGGGTTAACACATTCCACCAGTGCAAAAATGTGTTTGCCATGAGCTTGGCTAAGCAGAGAAAACCTTTACCTGTCCAACTCTCACATGTAAAAGTCTTGAGATTTCCCAAAATCCATAACAGTGAAATCCGCAGGTCACTGAGAAGAAGTTTTTCACTTTCAGACCAGTAAGAACTCATTATTCCAAGATGATTAAAAGTACAGGACGTGGTCAGCTGCTGCACACCTCCTTTTACCCAAAGAAATGTTCTGCAAATACAAGAAAAGATGGAATGAGGTGTGGAGGGATGGAGAAGGGTTGAGAGTAAGTCATGGCAGAAATGAAAGCTCCCTAATTCAATCAAATAAAGCCTGTTTAAAGGTAATCTGCCAGGCTGTCTGAAATGGATAGATTGCTGACATCCCCTTTAATCAAGCTCTTGGAAATAAAACTGAGAAGAGAGGATGTAACCCAGATAATGAAGAACTGCATGGAGTCATGCTGGAGACAAAGGCAAGTGGGAGAAGTCAGGTGGGGGAAGGTGGTAGAATCGTGTGCCAGTTCAATTTAATTAGTTCATTATCCCTAATTTAATTTCAAACTTCGTTAAAGATAAATTAGATTGGGGAAAAGTCACAGTGGGACTGGGGAAGGAAGTCAAAGGGCACCGGCTGCTAAATATGTTAAAAAACACCAGGCTGGTTTTGTTCTCCTCCCTTTTGCCACTTAGAAATGAGTTCAGGGAACGAAGCAGGAGCAGAGCAACTCCTGGTTCAGGTGCTGAGGAGAGGCAGAAGGAGACAGGGAAGTCTCTTCCTTTGGCCCTGATGTTCTCCTGCTCTGGCCCCACTGCGAGGAGTGAACACAAAACTCGGCCCAGCAAGAGAAGAAAAGGATTTGTTTGCACTCACCTGGGCAAACAGAAGTGCTGACAAAGCTGCACTCGGTGTGTTTGGCAATGCTTCACCGGCGCCTGTCTCGTGGCCACATTAACTGCGAGATAAGGAGAAGAAAAACGCTTTAGTGACCCGGGATATTGTCACAGCCCATAAAATAATGCCTCAGAGCCCCTTCTGCTGCCACCTGCTCACACCCAGCTCAACTTCCACTCGTGGTAATGAGAATCTCTTTCCTGGGAGACCTTTCTGTCCATCAGAGCTGCACACAGCAGTGTCGAGTCCTCTGCTTTCTGTCTCAAAAAGCACACAGAGCTCCCCTCCCACTTAACTATAACAAATTACCAGAACCCCCCTTGCCTGCTTTGTCTTACTAAATTTCTGTAATTAAGACAACTTCCCTTTCAGGTGAGCTTTGCCCAGAAAATTAATGATCTCGATAAAGCAGGAGGAAATCATGGCTAAATATATTTTTTCCCCTTGCAGGTGTGGAGAGGGGTCCTGTTGTGTGTGAGAGGTCTTGAGAGTAGGTTTTACAGGCAGAGGACTTTGCACATCCCATTCTCCCTATCCATGAGCCCTTTTTTATCTCTTTATCAGCTGGGGCCACCAGAAGGACAGCAAATATCTATTTAAGGTTGAGTTAGTGGAGCTTTTTCATGGCCCCTGGCTTGGGATCCTCAAGTTAAAGAGCTCTAAAGCTGCACTTGTCCACATTTTCACTTGGCAATGAAAAGGCTAAAGTGGATAAAACCTTGGCCCACCCAAATTTAGGATACCCACACAGCAACTCCACTACTGACTTTTAAAAGCTCAGTCTGTAGAGTAAACAGCTTTGCCAGTGAAATGAAAATGAGAGTTGGCCTCAGCATTGCTGCTGTTTTCCTGGGGCTCAGGCAAACTTTCCACCCTCCAGCAGCCCTCACTGGGCTGTTCCCAAAATTGCCTTCGTGCCTCTCCCAGCGGTCTGAGCCATCAATAAATTATTCTCCACACCTTGTTTTCTATAGGATTTTTTTTTTTAAAGCCTCCTAGTGAAATATTCATCCAGGAGCTGGCAGCAGAGGAGCTGAGTGGATTGTTCTGTTCCTTCAGGCGTTTTCTCCTGGGGGTCAAACCCTTGTCCTTTCCACTAAACTGACTGTTCCTGGGATTTTGAAAGGGAACAAGGAAGGACTCAAGGGCAAGTTGCTTGCTTCAAACAGCCCCCGTTCAAACCGCAGGCATCAAAGCATTTTCCAGCGCTGTTTGCTCCCTCTTGGAGAAGAAAT
Organism: Acanthornis magna; assembly: GCA_036785705.1. Classification (NCBI taxonomy): domain Eukaryota; kingdom Metazoa; phylum Chordata; class Aves; order Passeriformes; family Acanthizidae; genus Acanthornis; species Acanthornis magna. Next base: position 1,238,757 of record JAWUZG010000038.1, read on the forward strand.
TATCTCCTGGTGAGCGCCCATGAGCGCGGGTTGGGTTTAAACTCCTGCTTGGGTCATCCTGCAGGGTTTCCAGAGCAGGAGAGGGTCCGGGAGCAGGGAGGAATCCTTCCCATCTGCTGCCACCCTCTGGGAGCCGCAGCCCTGTGGGAAAGATGCTCCCTCCACCCCGGAGAGCAAAGCATCCTCACACCCCCGGCAGAGGGAAAATCACGGGGCCAGCGGAGCAGCCTCGGGTTTGAAAGAGGTTGGATGTTCTCCGGAGTGGATTTGACTCACAAAATTGGCCCCAAGGCTGCCCGGGGAGATGCTCACACAGGTGAAGCTGAGCACTCCTGTCTCCCACGTAAACATCAGGCACAGGAACTTTGTTTTGCGTCCCAAGTCCCCGGTCAGACACACGTGCCTTTTAAATGGAAGAGCACGAGCCCGGCTTAGATTAATGATGCCTTCAAGCACTGCTTTTCCAAAACTCAGGTGTGGAAAGGGTTAGAAAGTGTGAAAATGAACTGCCCTTCCTTGGCTGGCTGCTTGTTTTGTCCAGAGAGCCGAGTATTTACAGACAAGGGACAAACCATGCCCGGTCCATACATATTCATCAACGATTTGGATATTTCAGGATGTGAGACCAAAACTTTGCAGTGTGAGGATTTATCACCTGGGTTTCCATTTTCCCGAAGCAGTGAGCTCGGTAAACTGTTTAATATTCCATCCTGCTTGCTCTCTGTGTGTCTCGGCAAGGAACTGAAGAGCTGTGTGTGTTTTCTGGCCGGTGATCCCGGAGTTTTCACCCGTTGACTTTTGTCTCTACTTGCAGAACTTTGGAAAGTGTCACTCAGAGATATCGAATGCGAGTGATTACCTGACCCGCTGTTACTCACATGAAGATCGATATCTGGAGAAGATCCCTCATGTCTATGCCCCCTTGTCAGACCTCCCACAAGATCTTTATCCTCACCATTCCGACATCTCCTTCTGCTGCCCACCTCCCGGCTCCCGGGCTCCTTACATCTGTCCTAAGGAACAGTATGTTTAACGTGTCAACACGGCAAAAAAAAAAAAGGAAGAAACTCATGGTTTCCACTTCTCCTGTCGCTCGACAACCAAGGCCTTTCAGCCTCCCCTCCCCTTTGCCATCGCTCATTTTATTGATTAATTTTGAGATCCGGGTGCGATTGCCATGATTCGTTCCAAGTGTCTGCCTGGCTTGCTAATGCTCAAGGGAACACTCTGCCTTCTCCCACATCTCCTCCAGCCCCTGCATCTTTCTTTCTCCTGCCGGCTCTGTGTGTGCATGTGTCTGTGGGTGGATGGGATGTGCCCAACCCTGTCCAGTGTCCGTAGGTTTTCCCCTGTGTCGATCCCTGCTCTCTCTGCACCGGAGTAGCCGAGTGTGGATCCTTCACAGCTTGTGTGAGGTTTTACAGCACAGCCAGCGCTCAAATCTGAGGCTGTGGCTTTTTCTTTCTTTTCTTTTTTTTTTTTTTTCCCCTGCTCTTTTTCCCCCTTGGAAGTGGGGATAGCAAATCCCCGTTGTGAAGAGCTAAACAGCCAAGATTGCTGAACCAAATCATAAGATGCTTATAATGAAAGATGCTCAAAACCAACCCAAAAATAGAGATCAGGACTTGGTTTAGGCGGTTTGTTTCTGTCCTTTTCCCTTCCTGCTCCCACTCCCCATCTCTTGGATTGACTCTTTTAAAGGGGACATATTTTGGAGTCAACACATCTGGAGGAAGCATCCTTTAAATAACAGGTCTGATAACCTGAAACCCAAAGGAGAAAATAATTATAAAGGAAAATATTCTCTCTAATTTGCCTTTCAAAGCCCAACGTGGCCCCCCACGAGCTTTTCCCCCCTCTCTTCCTTGCATCTGTTGATTGGAATTTTAAAATTAACTCAGGCAGAATATGAAGAATAAATCATGATTTCAGGTAATCTCCTTGCTCTTAATGAAGGATAAAAGCCAATAGAGAAATCTGGCCTTTTAACTTTTATAAAAGCATCTTAGTTTTGGGACTACACCTTTTTTTGATATTGGAATGTGTGTGGGTGTGTAAATCCAAACGTGTACATTCCCGTGACCACAAAGTGTTTTAGAGAAGGGAATTTATCTCCACATCACATTTGTGTTCACTTGTATTAGAGGAAAAACAAATAAATATCGATATACACTTCAATGTATATAAAAGCAAAGAAGAGGAAGAGGAGGACGAGGAATGAGCATCCTGCCTAAGAGCTTGGTTTTGGGGATGATTCCCATCTGTGTCACCCATGGCATGGAAGAGGTGACGGCTGGGATGGCCCTGAGCAAGGGGATAAAGCTTTGTGGCCAGAGGGCATTTCCTTTCCTTTGGCTCAGGCTGGGAATGTGGCATTCTGCAGGCATTAAAATCCCTCTGGAAAGCCTGAGGATGCTCGAGCTAAGGGCACGTGGCAGGGAGAGGTGGGCACCACGCCATGGTCCTGCTGCCCAGGCACCAAAACCTGTCAGAGCTGCTCGTGCAGGTGAGAAATGAAACTCCCGGCAGGTGAAAAGCTCCTGTGAGAGGAGAGGTGACCCCACGGATGTCCTGCCGTGCCACCCAGACCGAGGCACCCGTTTATTTTTGTATTTCTGGATCTCTGGTTGTTCCCTGCCCTTGCTGTGCCCCCATCGCCTCGAGCCTCACCCTGCCTGTCCCTGCTTGTCCCCAGAGCAGCACATCTGTGTCACTGTGGGTTCCCTGCAGGCTGGCAGACACATCTGCATGTGGGAGAGGAGTTTATATTCTGCTCAGCCAGGCAGCACAGCCCTGTGGGGGATGACACCACGTGCGTGGATCCCCCGGGGCCCTGAATGGCAAAAAAACACCCCCGGCTCTCCCCAGCCCTTCCCCGGTGGCACTGCCACTCTGTGCTGGAGACAGGATGGTGGCTGCTCACGAGGACAAGGTTTGTGGGGGGAACTGCTGGACCTGGAGAGGTGTCTCCCACCAAATGACAGGTGGGTGCCTCAGCTGAGTGACCTGGGGGTCTTGGCTGGCTGGGGAGTGGATGAAGGAGCGTTTTTGATGCATTTTTTGGCCAAGCTGACACGGGCAGCAGCAGCTTTGCCACGTGCCGGTGCACGGAGCGCTCTGATTCCCAAAGGGTCGGGGGAGCATCATCAGGACACAGCCTTAGAGCACTCCACACAGCTTTCCAATCCCATCCTGTTAGTCCTGACTGATGCAAACCTCTCTGGAATCGTTTGGACTCACATTTCCTCTGCCAGGGGATCCAGGCGGGCGTTTCCTCACACCGATGGATTCTGGTGCTCCATGTCTCGATGCATTTTTCTCTCTCTGGTTTTCTCCTCAACACACTTCGGGTTCTTTCTGGGTACCACAGAGCAGGGAACTGGGTGTGCTCTGAACTGAAGGCACAGCCACCACGTTCACCCCAAATCTGCCAAATCTGCCTTTGCTCCCTCTGTTTGGAAAGGTGAGGAGGTGCTGGAGACCCTGATGTCCTGGAATCAACCCAGCACCAGTGACCATGAAGGAAAAGCAAGGAAAAATCCATCCCAAACTTCCCTACCTGCATGCCTGGAATAGCAGAGTGCTGCCTGTACTGTGGTTTGATTTGGAGCCTTCACCTGATGCCGTTCCAGACAGATCCAGGAATTTAAATGAGAAGTGGAATATGTTCAGGTCTTCAGATACACGAGGAAAGAAGCCCGACGAAATGGTCGCTTGCCAGAGGAGGCAGAGAACACATTGCAGGTGGTTTTCTCTGCTGCCCGTGTCTGGGACGACGATCCTTTGATGAGGAAGGGAAGGCAGGGACACAAACTGCAGCATTACAGAGAAACTCTGCTTGCCTCGTGCGGCTTTGAGTCGGAGCTGCCCACAGAAGTCTGCCACAAAGGGTTTTCATGGGCTCGCAGCAAAGCAAAACCATTTCAATCCTCCTTGAAAAGGTAAAAGCCTCAGTTCAGAGCTGTAGTTTGACTTATGCCAGCACATGTATTTAGTCTAGGAATGTCTGTGTTCTCTTTGCCTCTCCTTAAGAGCTGGGTTGATCTCCAAAAAAACGGCAAGAGGGGCTCACCACACACCACCAAATTCCTCTGCACCCTAGGAAAAGGGGGGGAAACCTGAAGGAAAACCCTGAAGTAAGAAATAGTGAGTCCACTGTTTGGTTTTACAAATCTGTGCCTGGGAATGGTTCTGATTCAGGGCTCCTATCCCTCCCTTTCCCTACGGTCACACAGCACTTGCCCAATGGCTCTTTCCAAACTTCCCTGCACCTGCTCAGCCCTCACTTTGCTCCGTGCTCAGGCTGCCCATGCCTGGGGGGACCTGGCAGGTGCTGGAATCAGGGCCAAGGGGAGGTGTTCTCCTGCTGACACGGTGCCAATTGACTTTCAAAGATCCCTGCTCTGGAGATGGAGCCATCCAGCAGCGCTGTGGGGCGTGGATTGCTGAACAAGTCCAACTGGAAACTGGTGGAGTGGGCTGCAGTGGGCTGGCAGTGCATGGGAGGAACTGGAATTAGAGGATAGAGAGGCATTTAGGTCGAAAAGACCTCAAAGGTGAAGCTGTTCTTCCTGTCACCAGGGTGAAATGTCACGGTTTCTGTTCCGTGTGTTGGTGGCACTGACACCAGAGCTCTTGCAGATGGAAAAGACTGATCACAGAACTTAAATAAAAGTGAGCTGAAGAGTTACAGCAACTCCTGTCCTGCCTGTGGGACTCGTGTGGGGTGTTTGATGTCTGCCTTGCTCCCAGGGCTGCCTTCCTGCTGAGCTGTTCTCCCCATCCCTCATCCCTTGCACTTCACCCCCCAAAATGTACCCACACACACTCCTGCCCTCTCCCAGGAGTTCCTGCCTGTTCCAGAGGCTCCTCAGGACTGGAATAACTCACTTTTTCTGTTGCATCCCTCCCTGTCCTCAGCGCAGGGGACCCAGGACTCAAAGGTAAGCAGTGTTCAGTCACCTCCGAGGCTTTATCTGCTGCACCTTCCAGCCCCAGCTCTGCCCCCAGGGCAATTATGGTGCCCAGGAGATGCCAGCTTCGCTTCATTTTGTATGGGAATCCTCCTCCCAGCACGTGGGTGGGACAGAATCAGTCACAAACAGCCATTCCTCGGGGCCAGCAGCTATTTAGGGAAAGAAAAGGGGAGTTCCTCCTCCTCTCCAGCCCACTTCTCCTGCCGGTGGCCTGATTTCCTTGAGCAGGCTCTCAGTCCTGGCTCCAGAGGCAGGGAGACACTGAACCTGCGCTCCTGGGGTCTGCTCCAAATCCTGCTGAACACTCACAGCTCCCCCAGCAGGTTTGCTATCAGCCACAATTGATCGATAAACCACCGGGGAGTTTTTAGCGCTGAGAATGAAAACACCCCAGGATATTTCTGAGCAACAAAGCTGCCCTGCGCAAGGATAGAGCCTCTGCCGCTGGATAAAGGCCTTTTGGAACTATTCAGCCGTGGATTTGGGGAGGCAAATGGCAGAGGGATGGGGGGGTCATGGAGGGAGGGTGAAAGGCTCTGAGTGCAGCCTGCACCAGCAGCAGGCACGGCTGGTCATTAGTGGGAAGGGTTAATTGGGTTGGGGGAGAGGAGTTGACATGAAAACAGCACAGTTCTGCTGAGAGCCCCAGTGTTCCTCTGGGCTGCTCCTCAGAAATGTCAGGGAGAGGCACAGTTCTCTGGGCCAGGATATCCTGCAGGGCGGTGGGAGCAGAGTGCTGTCCTCAGCCTGCACAGAGAGGAGTTTATCCTCTATTCCCCGAACCTGCCGTCTCCCCCAGGGCTGCATTTCCTTCCCAGAAAGGGAAAAGAGTCTAGATTTACCTCCTGCACGGCAGTTTTTAACACATTTGCACGGAGGCTTCCACCAATGCCCATCTAAATGTGGTCCATGTGAGCTGAAAGGTCACACAAACACCCAGCATGGCATCGGACCCACCTTGCACAGGTAAAATGTGCCGGGAAACACATCCATTCCAGCTCTTTTTTCATTTCCTCATGGCTGCCAGGGTCAGCACTGAGTTTTTTGGTCTCTTTTTCCAGCACTGAATGTCTGATCAGTGCCACACTCAGAACACAAAACTTCCTGCTGCGTCACTTTATAGTTATATAGAAATTTATGCATCTATTTATATGTATAAAACTAAAATACAGCTATTGGACTGCACTAAATATATCAAACCTATCAAAACACTTACAGAGGATAAGTAAATTGATACTTATGTAGTGTAAGGCTAAAGGCTGTTATTTTACCATCTAATCACCTTTATAAAGATATTTTCTGCTAGAACAAAAAGATAGGCCCCATGGAGGGTGGAGGATGTTCAGAGTGGGGTGGGAGAGCTGCAAATTCAGGGCAAATTCAGGAAAGGGCTGCACTGAAGATTTCATGTCCCTGCTGCAAACAGGGCAGGCTGAGTGCTTTTCTTTTTTTTTTTTTTTTTCTCTACTGTCATGCTCTATTTTCTTCCCCTTTATGGCAGATGGGAGGTGAGGTTTTAAAGGCTGCCAAGAATGCATCCAGCCCTGCTCCTCTGGGGGAACAGCACCATAGACGGAATGAACTTTCTCCAAGCTTCCTCCCACCCCTCCCCCTCGTAATCCAGGCTCGAGTGCCATCATTTTCATATCAGTACTAATTACATTAATTATTCTCCTCAGCATAAAACTCATTAAGCTGGAATTTACGGTTCGTTAAGTCAGAGCCTGGGTTGTTCCTCGGCGCAGCGTTGTGGAGCCAGGATTATTTCTGTCCTGGCTGGGGGAAGGTCCTAATCCGCGTGTGCCTCAAAGTGTGACCAAAGCCATGTGTGCCACCGCAGGGGTGTCACAGCAGGCAGGGGAGATGGCTCTGAGCCTCGGGAGGGCTGGAAAGGTCAGCACTGCTGGTGTGAAATGTGGTTTGTCACAGCTCAGGGGACATCAGGTGTGACGAGCAGAGCGGGAGCAGCCCGGGGAATAGTCGAGGCACGGTGATCCAAGGTGGAGCAGGACATGCTCGGTGGTGTGGGAAGGGTTTGCACCTCAGGAGATCAGCTCCACGTCTGCTGCAGAGCTGCCCTGAGCCTCTGCAAGTCCCCCCCAGCACAGCACAGGGAGGGTTTGTGCTCCTGAGCTAAGGCAATGCGCTCAGGTGCCTGAAAGAGGAGCGAGAAGTTCTCCAGAGAGCCTCACACCTGCTTCGAGGGTGTCCAGCCTCTCTCTCCGAGTGCCACGGGCTGGGAAGCCATCCTGGCCATGCCTGGGGTGACACCAATGGTGTGCAGTTCTGCACGTGCTTTTTGCCATGCTGGAGGGTTGGAAAGGCCATCCTGGCCATGCCTTTGGGGTGACACCAATGGTGTGCCAGTCCTGCCATGCTGGAGGGCTGGAAAGGCCATCCTGGCCATGCCTGGAGTGACACCAATGGTGTGCAGTTCTGCACGTGCTTTTTGCCAGGCTGGAGGGCTGGAAAGGCCATCCTGGCCATGCCTGGGGTGACACCAATGGTGTGAAGTTCTGCACGTGTCTTCTGCCATGCTGGAGGGTTGGAAAGGCCATCCTGGCCATGCCTGGAGTGACAGCAATGGTGTGCAGTCCTGCACCTGCCCTTTGCCACGCTGGAGGGTTTATCCAGATGAGCAGTCCCACCTGCACTCCCTGAGCACTCCCACAGTCCTGGGGGTGCTGGTGTCACCTCCTCCTCTCCCAGGGACACCTCTCTGATTCACCAGCACCTGCTCTTCTCCTAAAGAGCAGCCAGGAGTGATATTTCACTGATTTTGGAGAATAAAACCCAAGCTGGGAACGGTGGGAAGGAGGAACGAGAAAATGCACATGCCCTGCCTCAGGCTCTCCAGCACACAGAGCTCCCAAATCCCAAATTGGAGCCCAGAGCTGGGAGAGATGGGCAGGATCACTTCCAAATGGACCTGATCCACAGAGAATCCGTTCCCTGAGTGCAGTCCCTCCTTCTCACGCTGCACAGGTTCCTAGCACGCTCCCTAATTACTGTAATTAAGTAGTCACGCTGAGTGATGTTAGACACAGGGTTCTCAGCACTCACAGCCCTGCAGAAGATTAAACCATCGCCATCTCCAGGCTCTGAGCTCTTCCCTGTCACGGTGATGATGGGTTAGAGCAGGAGACTGAGCCCTGTGACACGACTTGTGTCATTTGTCACGGCTCTGGGGTCACAGCATCCTGTCACTGCCCGCGCCCTCCCCATCCCTGCAGCTCCCACAGGGCCAGCGCTGTCTGCAGCAGCAGATCTGAAGCCCTGGAAGGGTGAGCTCGTTGTGACTGGCACAGAGATGATGCCTGCACGTCTATTTTGTCATTTGTCAAGCGCGAGGGTATAAATATCCAGCTGGATTTGTGCAAGCGGCAAGTCCTGTGGAGCAGAGAGGTGCCTGTTTTCACTTTATTCACTCAGTGGCCACCATTTTCTCTCTCTTCTGGTCCCCTTTGGGTAGGAATTCTGAACCTGGAACCAGGAATGTCAACACCACGCTGATCAAGGAGTTTAAATCCATTTCCTCATGGTTTAACAGCAGCCTGCTTAGCTCGGAAATGGCCTTTCCTGAGGCCCTGGCTGGCAACAGCAGGGGACTAAACTGGAGACAACCTTTTCAATCCCACATCCGTGCTCTGTCCCTCCTTCCCCAACCTTTTTTTTCCCCTCGAGGGCACCCAGAGTTTTTCAGATCTGTTCTCACAGCGCAGGAGACAGGGGCTCAGTTCATACACAATTGGCATCCAATTCATTTCTGTGTGAATGTGAAAATCAATAGTGTTTATAGAACCCACAAAGGCCCTCCCATCGGTCACTGTCCTCGTTAGGTTCCTTTCTGGCTGCCAAGAGATCCTTTCAGGAGGTGATTCTGCGAGCTGAAGAAGGAAAATAATGATCCCCACAACTTTAATGAAGCCTGAGAAGTCTCCAGGCTTCTGCTCTTGCCCAGAGCAGAGGGAAAGAGTTTCTTGGTAATTTTATGGGATGGACTGGCTTTTCTCAGAATTTTGCCTGGATAGTCAAATTCTGGTGCTTGGTTTAGCTCCAATTAAGCTCAAAGTGCCTTCTTACACATGCAAGAACATGTATTCCTTCAGCAGATGTTCAACGATTTCAGCTCTACTTGTGCTTGCAAATTCTGTGGGCACAACACTGAAAGCCAAGTTCGGGCTGTCCCAGAGCACCAGAGCTCCACATCTTTTTAATTATTACTATCAATTTTTCCTTTTTAATTTTTTTTTTTTTCCTTCTGTTTCCTGTGCCTCTGATTTTATCTCCAGGAAGTTTCCTCAAGCCAGTGTTGGATGTCTGTGTCCTGCCTGTGCTAGGAACAATTCCAGCCCCGTGGTCAGCTGGTCCAGCAGGAGCTTCCTCCCACCCGGGGATGTTCCAGGGGTTTGTACAGATGTTGACTGCTCCCCTTTTCCCATCTGTTCCTCTCCTCCCTGACCCATCTGTCCACTCCACCATTCCCACCACCTGGAGCTGTAGGAGAAAGGAGTTTAGCAGAGCAGGGAATAGCCCAGGCTGAGCTCTCCCATTTGCAACTGCTCTTTTTATTTTATTTCTTCAGTGTTTGCCTTCCGAATCCCACGGAATTGTTACTAATATTCCATCGCTGCTTATTGATGGGAAACCAGCTGGAGTGTGATTGCTTGTTATATCTCAGGGCCTGCTGATAAATGTGGCTGCTGAGCTGGCCATTTCCCAGCTGCCCGGGGAAACTCCAGAAAACTTCATTTTTCTTTTCCTTAAAAACCCTAAACTGATGGACAGCGTGTTCCTCTGGATTTACGCCCTTTCCATGTTCTGGAAGGGTTTTTAGGCACACAGAAAGGGCTCAGTTCCACCTCGCTGGCTGCTCCAGGGATTTTTTTCTGACTATTTTCAGCTCTTCCACAGCTCCGTCCCTCTCCCAGCAGGCAGCAGCATCCTGGCTTGGGATGGCCCTGGGGCAGGGAGCCCAAAAATGGCTCCACATTCCCCAAAAAGAGGCAGCTGATCCTCCCCTGAGCTGGGTTAAAGATGTGATTTGACTTTTCAGCAGCAGCAGTGACAGAGTCCCAGGACCATCCACTTTTCCACCTGCTGATCCTCGGGGAAAAGCAGCGATCAGCACAAAATGTGAGCATTGCTCCCAGCCAAGCCCAAGGGTAGCACAAACCCAAAGGATTCAGCCTCTGTGCCATTCTCTCTCATGGGGAGGAATTTATAAAGACAGCAAAAAAAATCCTTCAGAGCTCAAATCCATTCTTTTTCTTTGTTTTTTTTTCTTTTCCCTCTTCCTTTTTGGATTTTTTTTCCCTCTTGCTTTTTGGATTTTTTTTTTTCCCCAACTTGTTATGAATACAGTCACAGAGCTCCTCAGAATATTTAGATTTTTTTTGTTTGAGCACCGGATTCCTCTGTTCCCATTCGCTCAGCTAATTACCCTTTTAGCTTGCTTTTGCTCTATTTTCACAGATCTCCTGGTTTATTTATATCTACCTATCTGTAATGATTTCAGAGCCATTACTCACAGCAGCACCAGGAAACATTACATTTCCCAATTTACAATTGCAATTATGATATCCGTCAGAAACAAATGCAGCTGCCTTTAATTTTAAGCAATATTTTGATCATTGTAATTAAAAAAAGAACTTATGGCACTGCACACATTAGAGAAATTAATGTAATTTCCTGGCTGCCTTAAAAGGCATGCAAATAGTGGTCGCTGGATGAGAGATTTAGGGGGAGAATTAACCCTTTTTGGTTGCTTTTGCCACTCTTCAAGGCACGTTGAAAGCCTTAATGATATGGTTTTTAAGACTTAACTTCAATGTAGGATTTAAAATGTGAGTTCTTTGTCCTTCAACTTCTTTTTTCTCCCACTTTTCTCTTTCTGAAATTGCTAGTTATTAGAGGATTTATGTGCAAACAAGACCATTTTCCTGTCACTGCTCATTTCAGCTCGCCTGTTTCAATGTGTGGGGACAGATGAAATCCAGTTGCTGATATTATAATCATTGCCACAATTGCATATTACAAACTCCATAACAAACTGTGGCAGATCCCGGGTCTGTGGCTCACTGTGCTTTACAACAAGGAGAATTTACAGCCTAAATTTGGATTAATGACACAAAAAACGTCTCGGAGGGAAGCAAGGATTCAGATGAACAGACACAGAACATCCTTTTCATGGAAGTTGAGGCTCATTCAATTAATTTTAATGCGCTGCTTTAGCCATGAAAGGTGGAAGATTTGACTTGTTGTTGTCTTAGCAGCAGGGGATTCATCAGTGCATGGCTTTTCTTGTTGTGTTATTTGCTTTCTCCTCTGTGATCCTTTGGCCGCCGGATGCCTTTCCCAGCTTGGAGCTTGCTCTGCAGCAGGGAAATGTTAAAAACAGGCACAGGGGGATTGCCAAAACGTGGGCAAGGCTGGGGTTCACCCAACTTTCTGTCCTTTCTGAGACTCCGGAATAAATAAGGAGATGTGGCCACAGCCCTTGGAGTGGACAGAATTTAATTGTTGCTCTTATCTCTGTTTGTGCTGCGATTGTCCCTGCAGATCCTGTCTGGCTGGTGCTGTACCAGTGGGAAATGTCCCTGTTTTGAAATTCCTGATGGCCAAAAATACTGGGAGAAGGGATGTTCCGTGGGATCAGCAAACACACACATGCCTGGGAAAGTGTGGGTGCTCCAGGATCACGTTGGATGAGCTGGGGGAGCCAAAATGACACCAAACTAAATGATCTCATCATAATTCCCTCTGTTCTGCTTCCTATTTCTGCAGTCTGCTAACTGCTCTGACCACAGATTTCCATCAGGTCCGAGATGATCTTGAGATAATTTGATGTCTGTCAGTAACAGGTCAGGAAGACAAAAAGCCTTTTATTTCCCCCTTTAAACACACAGAGCTATGGAAAAGAGACAATCCCATTGCAAACAGAAAATTTAAGTGTGAGAGAGGAAGGACTGACTTCTTTTAGGAATTTTCCTCCAGGTCGGCACCTCATCAGGGTGATCACACTCTTAATTTCAGCCTGCAAAGATCAATCCAGTTCAAGGAAATCAAGCTGCAGTCAGTTGTCTGCACATCAGCGCTCGGAGCATGGAGCAATAATCACTCCCTGATCAGAACTGGCTTTGCCATTATCTGCTGGTGCTGGGCTATGATATATGAAGCAATTTTGGCTGCGACAGTTTCTGTGTGCAAGCAGCTTCTGACTGGTAAAAACTATACAGAACTGGGTTGTTTTTTTTTCTTCCCCTTTGTGCTTTCTTTTTTTCCATATGAAGGAGCAATATTTTAAACTAAAAGGAGTTTTCAAACCACAGTCACCATCATTCATCTTTACAGTCCCGGGGTAGGAACAATCTCTTCATTAGACACTGAATTTTTCTCCATTACAGCACTATCTGAATGCATTTATTCGGTCATTTATTAGGAGACACTTGATGGGGGTGCAGGGAAGGAGAGGACTAAATTAAAGCAAAAGGGCTGTGCGTGTAAACACGCCTGTATATTCTAAGTGGAGAAGTCTATAAAGATATTCCAACTTAATAACAGCCATAACTCTGTAAGTCCCAGGGAAAACACCTCACTTGCTGCAGTGATAAGGAGGGGGTGAAGGGAAAAAAGGGGTTTGGCTCACACCCCATCTGCCTGTGGATTTTTATCCAGCCAGGGCTGGGGAAAAGCGATTTCTCTTTAAATGTTACATCAGCATCCAGCTCTTTGTTCAGGGATAGTCTCGTCTGTCTCAGGCCATGATTGTCTTGTTGGCTGCACTTTGTTTTGAGCGATCTGCAGGCAGCCAGGATTGAAGTGGAACAGGGACAGCCGGGTTTGATCATGCCAGGCTTTCGCTTTTAGGATTCCCCAGGCCTGGCCTGCGCTTTGTGTTCCAGGAGTGCCTCGGGGCCAGCTGATCAGAGGCTGGGAGTGGAAATTCAGCTCACATTCAGCACCACGTGCAGATGGAAGGGGCACCTCTGCTGGCCTCGCACACCTCATCAGCACTGCAGGTCAAACCCCTCCTGAGCCCGAGGCAGCAGAAGGGGCTCACTAATGGAAGAGAATAAACCACGGGAGATGCCGAATGGAAATGTGAGGCACCGTCAGTGGGGATGATACTGGGGATTTCAGAGCGGTCCTTTATGGACAGCTCTTGTTGTTTTCTGTTTTGTTCCGAGGCTGGGTGAGGCCACTTGGCCAACCTGAATGTGGCGGAAATGGGGAATCTTGCTCTCCCACTGCAAAATCCTCCCTGCCCATCTCCTCCAAGCCTGCTCAGCACCCACACTCCCCTTCCCACCCCTCCTGCTCCTTGCAGTTCTTCTCTTTGGTTAAAGCTCTGTGCCCACAATGCCCATTTCCTCCTCACTGCGTGAACTCCTCCAGGGCCCTGCTGAAGGTTGTACTCCAAGGAGATCGCACCTTTTGACTCGAGTCAGAGCATCGCTTTCCCACCCAACATCGTGCTTGGAGCTTGGCTGAGGAGATTAAAAAGCCTCTCCCCCATTTCTGTGCATGTCACACCATCATTCCCAAGTTAGTTCTCCTAGGATGCCTGTGAGGCTGCTAATTTTAGAGGATCTATCACTGTTTCTGGGTTTATTTTGATTCCCCTTCTCACTTTTATTAAAACAGACAAGTCTTCCCTGCGTATTCCAGAAGGCTGCTATGGTTTCTCAGAGGAGATTTGTAAAAACTAAACAAAAAAAAAAGGGACTATTTCCATCCAAATACTCTTAAAAATTTAACAAAACAACACAACAGCTCATAGCTCAACAGGACCATTTAGTCTTTTATGCTTAATTTCCACTGCGAATCTCTCCCTCAGAAGTGTGCTTGCGTAGCAATTGCACAGCGAAAATGCCAGACTGAAAAACAAACGCAGCGCAGGCATTTGGCCTCTCCAAAAGATAGCAGGACATAAAGCAGGATTATGATCCAGGAATGCAATAAAAAGAGATAAAAAATTCAGAAGAGATCAAAGTAATTTCGGAAGCAAATGAAACATTTACATGGGAATCAGACCTTATAAATGGGAAGAGACCAAATGGTTTCAGCCTGGATTAGTGTCAAGGGGGTCTAAGGGCAGATGTGTCTCAGAAAGTTGTTTAGGTGTTAGGGACATCCTCAAAGTGAAATCAGGGCCAGGAGGAGGAGGAGAAGTGAGCTGGGGAGGTCACCTGAGGTCCCCAGGGAATGGGGAGTGGGCTGTGAGTAGCTGGGAAAGGTCAGGTTTGTGGGAGCAGCAGGATTTTGCAGTCACAGGTTTGTAGATAACAGCCATGAGAAGGCCCTTTGCAGCCCAAAACTTGACAGACACCCAGAGCAGGGAGATTTTGAGCTCTTTCTGGCTGGAAAACCTTTGTGCAAAACCCACCTCAGTTAGGGAACCCCCCAGGAGATAAAGCAACACTTCCCTGCTGCTGCTCACACTGGAGAGGGGACTCCCAGCCCAAAACAACAGGATTTCATGGTGTAAATTAGGGAAACAGCTGCTCAAATGACACGGGTGAGCAAAGCCGAGCAGTTGGAGATGAAAATATTATTATAACCATCTTTCAACCCTTCCTTTAGGAACTCCAAGCAGATGGAAGGGTCAGCATTCCCCGTTTTGGAGGTGGCAAAGTAATGCACAGAGGGAAAGAAATAGCTCGATCCTGAATCAATTGCGAGGGAAAGGAGGAACTGGGAGTCTGTGTGGAAAGAGGGCACGAGAGCAAAATGACCACAAAGAAGAGAAAGCAGGAACAGAAGTGAGAAGAAATCCAAGTCCCTGGAGGAAGAGCAGCTCTGTCTGAGGCAGTGCTGGTCCAGCACAGGGCTGGAGGTTCAGAGCTCCTCAGCAAATATCTGTGCATAGATAGGGCTGCTCAGCACTGATGGATGGGGAGCTGGCGGGGGAGCCGAGCCTCTGAAACAAAGCCCTTTGACAAAGTTGTTAATTAGATCCAGCGCCTTATCGCCAGCATGGACTCTCCATCTATTTCCCTCCGTGAATTGGGATCATTCCCAGAAGAGACACAAAGGGAAGGAGAGAAGCTCACCCCCAAAGCCGGCTGCGATCAATTCTAATTTGCCTGGGACGCGATCCATTTTTTGTCTCACCTGACACGGGCTCAGAGAAGCAATTTTTAAATGTCACAGCTCATGACCTCCACCTCTCCTGTCTTCTTTCAGGATTCATCCCTGCTCAGGCTGGGGAATGAGGAAGGTGCAGCAGCCCTTGGGAGACGGTCTCAGTTTAATGCCCGGCGTGTTCAGCTTTGGATCTGCTATTGAAATCAGGGAATTTGTTAAGCTGATGAGGGAAGGCTGCAGTAGAGAAACACAATAGCAGAGTGGGATTAGGCCTGGAGTAAGTGTCTGTACTTTGGAGGATTAATGAGAAAACTGCAATGGATTTTACATGGTGAAAAGGATTCGCCGAATGCTTTAGGTGAAATGAAATTAGTCCCACTCACGCTCTCTGAGCCTTCAAGCAGGAGAGGAGACTGGCACCCTCCCATCACGTGTAATAACCAGATCCCCTCCAGCTGCTCTTCTTTGTGGAAAATTCCAGTGCAAAACTGCTGGCCATTTGTTTCCATTTAGGATGGCAACCCAGGCTCCATCTCTGGGCACAGGGAGAGCCTAACGAAGCCAACTCTGTGTCCAGGGACTCAGAGGTTCCCTGAGGTCGAAAGTGAGGAGAAATATTCTCCTCAGAAATTTCAGATGCACAGAATCCTTGGAGGAGAAAAGGCTCAGAAGGACAGGCCCTGAAATGGAGAGAGGAGAAGGAACACAAGTTCAACACGAGTTCTCTAACACACTGATTTTTCAGGTGAAAGGTAGATGGAGTAAATAAACATGTGGATGGATGAAATCTTCCCAGGGCCACGCTGGCACGTGAGGGGTACCAGGGAAGGGCTTCCCAGAGCCCTGATGGGAGGGACAGATGGGACAAAGGGACCTGCTGATGCTGGAGCATTGACACTGCCCAGAGCTGCTGCTCCTGGAAACAGAGGAGGCCACTGAGAGCACTTTGGGCTGGCTCGTGCCTCCTGTGTGTTGCCTTCCAGTCCATCATTCTTTCTAATTAGGCACCTCTGACACACAATTAATCCTATTTGCCTGCCGGCTTTTTTATCTTTCCTTCTGCTTTTATCAGACAGGGAATTAGACTCTGCTCGCATGTAAAAGTGCACTGCACGGGCCTGGCTTTTCGGGGGGATTTGGAGACTTTTCAGAAGGCAGTGCCTAACCCATGATCTTAAAAGTTTGTTAGGAGTAATTAATTTCTTTCTCTTCTTTTTCTGATCACTAAGTACTGATATCACCTATGCTCAGACAAGCAGAAAGGCAAAGATGTGAGGGTGGGTCAGAACTCAATTCAAGGCTGAAAAGTCCAGTAAATCCCAATTTTCAGCCTGGGATTTCAACTCATCCACTGTCCCCATCCCAGGCTTCACCTGCAAATCCCACAGACCTGCAGAGGTTTTCTTCAGGCCACAGTTTCTCTGACCAGGAAAGGAGGTGGGGACTGAGACTTTGGGTTGCCTTAGGCTTTCCTGCCCTTTTTCCACACCCTGAAAGGATTGGTCTCACCAACCTCCAAGGGAAAACAAAAAAAGTAAAATTCTTGAACTCACAGCAGGAGCATTTTGGCAAATGAGACAGGTTAAATCTCACTCCTCCCTGGGATTCCCCCATGAAAAGCCTTCCCCTTTTTCCAGAAAGAAGGAAAATCTTTCTGCACTAAAGCAAGATGAAGATGGACTGCAGATAAGGTCTAGTGACCACTGAACCCAATACTTCTTCCCACGCACAGGTCAGAGGCAGAATAAAGCCCCCACACAGCCCAGTGCCCTTATCCTGGGAATAGGAAATAGGGATACATTCCTTTTTTAAAGATATTAAGCTCCCTCCCAAGCAAATCCATCCTTCCTGGCCCCTCTCTCTACCAGCTCAATCCATCTCCAAAATGTATTTGCAGCTTCGCCCTCAGCCTTGTTTTTGTTCCTGTTGGGAACGGGGATGAGAAAATTGCAATAATGAGAGTTCTACACCTGTTTAGGAAATGAAGAGGCAGGAAAAGGTCAGGCTGCTCCCCCTCCCTGTTACCTGTTCAGCAAGAGCTGTCTTCCCCAATCAGCCCTAATTCCAGCCCTCCCCACAGCCACCCTGGGGATCAGGCCTGTTAGTCCCTCTTTGTTCCAGCGGTTTTTTTGATTCCTGTAAAACAATGATTAACAAGACACTTCTGACTGAGCAGGTACTGCAGAGAGCTGCACCTTCCCCAGCAGCTTCCTCTGCTGCCTTTTATATATCACACTGAAATGTAATTATCTTCACGGTGCAGGGTGTAAATCAGGGTGTGTGTCAAGACGATTTCCCTCAGGGCTTTATTTTATTGCGTAATAATATTTGACACAGGGCTTAGAGGTGCTGTTACCTGCCTAATCGTGTGAAACAATTTCATGTGCAAACAGCTGGTAAGTGTGAAAACTACCATAAACCAGCTCCAGGAAACGCTCTGCTTCCCTTAGCTATCCTTGGAAAATACCCCTTGGCATTGATGCTTCCCCATCAGGCTGGGAGGAGCTGCTCCATCCTCACCCAGGGAGAATTAACTTCCATCCTCCCTCCCAGCTCCGTGGTGTCCAGGGGGGAACAGGGAATTAGGGTCTCCATCTGTGTTGAGCCCCTCAAGCCAGAAGGGATAAAGTTAATTTGGAATTGGGGCTGGCTGGGTGTGTTACTCAGGAGAGGAATATCTGTCACAGGGATGCTGCTCCAGCCTGATCTCTCACAAATAACCTAGGAAAGGGTGGTTTGGCTGTCACCCTGCTCAGGTACAGATTTTTGCATTCATTTTTTCTGCATCTCATAGAGAGCAGACGTCGTAGGTGCCTGGCATTTAGCCAGGGTCAAACCCACGACAGTTTCCCTCAAAATCCATCTTTTGGGGTTGGTGTTTCACACGCTTTGCCCACAAAGAGGACACGAAGTTCTGCAGGGACACTTCAGGCACAGGGGGGCACAAGGAAAACCTCTGGGAGTTCAGCTGGGACTCCAAAGTGGAGCTGAGACGCTCAGTCCTTATTTACAAACCCTGCTCTGAATGGTAAAATACTCCTTCACTTGGAGGTGCTCAGGAACGCAGAGATGAACCCAACCCAGGCGTGAAATCAATATGGAAAAATTAAAGGGGGCGATTCTTGCAGGGAAGATCCCCAGACCTGAGCCCTCCTTGCCTTTTCATTTCGGGAGCAGGAGGTGGGCACAGCTTTGTGCCTGTGCTGCAGAAAAAGCCACGAGCAGAGCGAGAGAAGCTGAGAGCAGAAAGAGGAGATGAGAGCAGCCCTGCCCTGCTTCTGCTTCTCCTCGGCACAAATGGGAGCCTCCGACTCTGTCTCGGGGAGAGGGCGACAAAGGAGAGGCAGAGATGGCAATCTTGGAACAATGGTGGTTATTTATAAGGCTTTTTTTGTGCATTGGAGATGATAGCCAAAAGGCATCTGCCTGAGGTCTGAATTAGTCAGAGTGGGGCTGGGAGGGGAGGTGGGCAGCCGCTTGAAATCACCAGCCTCCAAGTCACTATTTTTTTTCTCCTCAGGGTAGCTGGCATTGTCAATGATGGTTTAACCTACTTACGATAATAATCCCTGTAATAAAGGCATTTTTAAAAAAATCTCTTAGCCCGAATGGCTGCGTGGAGGGGCAGGGGAGCTGCTGTGCAGGGAGGTTCTATGTGTGGCTTGCCAGGGACGAGTGGTGAGGCAGCTACATTCTGTCATTTTTTAATACACTCCCAGACCACCACCCCCTGCCAGGCAAGAGAATTCCTTTCCAGGAAGGGATTTGGCAGGGACCATCCCTTATCCCCACCCCCCAAAAAATATATATATATATGTCTCCTCCCTGTGGATTAAGTCATTTCACATCTGGAGCAATATTAGATCATCGAGGTTTCTGATGCATCCTGAAAAACCCCTAATCCTGGCCACCATCTGGCCTGAGCCCCCTCGCCAGCTGCTGGGTCCCCTTTTGCACACCCGGTGCCAAAATGTGTGACCTGGTGGCACCACCGACAGCCTGTCCTGGTGCCAAGGCAGGCAGGTGTGGTGCCGGGGGTGCTGCCATGGGCACAGGGAGCCCTGGGGCCACTTAATCCCAGCTCAGCTGCCTGATCCCCAGGCGGGCGGAGTTCCTGGATAAACCAGTCTGATACTGGGAGCAGCCCTCCGGGACGGCTCCACGGCTTTGGGACCGAGATCTCTCAGCTGTCTCAATTTCACAGAGATCTTTGGAGGCCATGGGTAGAGCTGGCCTTGCTCTTTATCTGTGTTTTACTCCTCAACATAAAGCCCTTCTCCCTCCGCTTCCAGGACTTTTCCTTCTGCAGGGCACGGATGTCCAGCAGCACTGTCCCACCTCCTAACTCCATTTAATGGGGTGCAGAGCTCACTGTCTCCCTGCCTCCAGCTCTGATAAGGTCCTGGCTAAACCTTTCCCTGCTCGCCCACTCGAGAACGCTGAGGAAACCTGAGTGCCTGAAGCCAGCTGGGTGCGGTGGCCAGGCGAGGACACGTCCAAGGAGTGGGCTGGAACCTGCTGAATCCCAGAGCTTTTCCCCCAGGCTCCAGAGGGGTTTTTTTTGTGTGTATTTACCAGATATCTTGGTAGTGAGTCACTGAGAACAGCACGAGTTGTGCTGGACGTGTTCGGAACAGCGCGAGAGAGCGGCAGGGAAATATCTGCGGGCTGTGCCTGGCTGTGGGCAGGCAGCGAAGGTGGGGACTGTGGGCTGTGTTATCCCCTCCCTCTGCACCCTGCCATGTGCCTGGCAATTGTCACAGGTGCTGCCCTTCCTCCCTGTGTGCTGGGTGAAGCTTTTCCACCCAAATCCATGGGACAGCTGAAGGATGAGGTGTCCTCAGCCATGGGACACCAGTGCAGCCCAGGAGCTGTGCCTGCTCCCCTGCCCAGGCAGATCATTTCCATACTGAGTGCTGTTATTCATGAGGGTGCCCGGGGGCCCCGGGGGTGCTCAGGGATTTTTATGGAGCTGTAGATCCCAGCTGCTCCGAGCAGGGAGGGAACAGCTGTGAGCCAGAGAGAGATTTCCCCACGCTGGAGCAGCAGTTTGCAGGGCTGCCATGGGATTAGGGGAGGCAAGGTGACAGCAGCTGCATGGATGAGTCTTGGGAGGGAAGGAGAGCCTGACTTTCGCATCCCGGGGCTTGCTGTGGTTATTCATCCTTCCATCAGAAAGGAGGGCTGAGGTGCAGGCTGGAAAATCCTCGGAGGGATGAATGATGGAGCTCATGGCCTCGCTGTGGTGCCACCTGGCACACGGGACCTTGGTATGTGACACCCACATGGGGTGGGGGACTGGAGAGCAGGGGCCTTCATCCCCATCACTGGAGCAACAAATCCATTTTCTTACTTTGGAGGGCCACCAAGGAAGATGATGGCGGTGGGAAAGTGCAGCCCTGGGCCAGTCCAGCTGCTGGTGACAGTCCTGGGAGGAGGGGACAGAAGGCAGGGCACGGTGTGTGTGACACGCAGTCACTGAGAGCATTCTGGAGCCTGCTCAGGCTAATGCAGGGTTTTATTCCAAACCACCCATGAAACACAGCTCGAAAATTGCACTTGCTATTGCTACCTCAGCCACTGCAATCAAAGCCGAGGGAATGTGCAGCTCAGAGAGCTCTGAGAAACAGCCTAAAAAAAAAAGGTCAAAAGGGAAATGGAGGCAGAGCAGAGCTGAGCAGCAGTGAGTGCTTTGATTGCCCTGATGCCAGGGAGGGGGACAGGGGCTCCCCAGGGCTGATCCCCTCCCGTTGTGACATCTCAAAAGAAAAGAGAGGTATAATCAATAATAAAATAAGAGGCAGGAGCAAATATGTCTATATTTGCATGGTGAGGGAACAATTTTGGGGTCCTGTTAACCCTGTGTAGATACATTAAACACCAATAAAATACTCAGTGCTCTCTGTAAAAATGTCAGCATTTATGAAGTGCTGTAGTGCAAGCATGGACCTCATCATTGTCTTTTTGCCTGCGATTTTGGAGGGGAAAGGAGCAGCGTTTGCTCTGAACATCACCACCAAAAATGAACATTTGAACATTATTTCACAGGGACACGATTGTGTCAGAAGAAGGTGGGATGTGGTGACCCTAGAAATGTCTAGAGCAGTAACGGGGTCTGCCCCATGCTGCTGTCAGCTGAATTCCTTGGGGCCAGGAGGTTTTACACCCAGGCTGTGCTCTCAGCTTTGCCTCCCAGGTCCAGGTCCGTGGGAAGGGCCTGAGGGGACAAATGTCTGTCGCTGCAGGAGCAGGGAGAGCTGTCAGGTTGGGATCCAAAGCTGGAGACAGTTGCAGGATGGATTGCTCCCAGCTCTGCCCTCAGTCTGGAGGCAGAGATAACAGACTGGTTTGATGTCACAGACCACGAGCCCTGCCTTCCCCATCCCTGCATCCCCACATTCCTCCGAATTGTACAACCTCCCCGGCTGCCAGGCAGATCTGAGGTATTAAAAACAGGATCCTGAAGAAATCTGGCAAAGGCTTTGCTATCTCAGCCTCACAGCAGGACAAGATACGGAGCTGAGGGAGCATCTATCAGAGCTCACAGCACCCAAAGCATCCCCAAAGAGCAGCAGCCGTGGCCACCGCCACCTTCTCCTGACACTTATCTGAGGGGAGCTAAAACATCTGCGGCAAAGCAAGAATATTGTGTGTTTTTCACTCACTTTCCACATGCTGGGATGGCCCAAGTGACAGCACAGAGCCACAAGGACTTGTGAAAAACACAGCTGAGGGGTTGTGGTGGTCACACAGCCCAGCAGCGATGGGGTACGGGCGTGATGGATGCTGCTGATCATCCTCTGCAACACCGAATTGCCTTTTTAGATGGGAGTTATCAATTTTGCTGCCATGGCAACCCCAAAAGTCACTGAGAGGGCTGCCTGTCTGGGAGAGCAGAGATGGTTTCTGGATGAGGTCGGGGGGAAGTCAGGATTTCTGGGGCTCTGGGCCCTGCTGGGGGGTGTGAGACCCCAGGGAGCAAAGCAGAGCAGTGGGGGACAGAACAGAATGGGGGACAGCCCCAAAAATGGGTGCTGGTGTTTCCTGTCACACCCCAGCAGCTTCCCCTACATCTTTCCTACGTGAGTCCCTCCTGCGTAGAGTTTAGCGACACCGAGACCCATTGTCCCTTTGTCACAGTGGAACAAAATCTGTTCAAGGGCTCAGGAGCTGTAGGAGGGGACAGAAAAGCCTTTTCCCATGTTTGCCATATGTGGTGTGATCCCATAACTCCATTTCCTTGGAAAACCAGGCTAGAACTGGCGCACTCCAACCATTTCAGCGCTTTTCTGCGAATGTTTTCAAACCCAGAAGTTTAGCAAAAGTGCCCTTTTCAATGCAAATAGCTACAATTTAGCTAAATAGTGATTTTCCAACCAAAGATTTCACAGTAAAATTCCCAGACAGCTGTACAGAGCAGCTCAGAGAAACCAGGGCTTCTTTCCTTCATTCTGACATTCATGTATTGCACATTTTAAACATGTTCCTGTCTGTCTGTGAGCTGATGTCGGCTTCTCATTCCTAGCAAGCGTTTGAAGTGTATTAATTTTATTGAAAGACCTTGTCAAAGCTGCCTCTGCGTCCCCATCTAGGATGCTGGCTCTGCAAAGCCATTTTATTTTCAATCTGACCCACTGAGCACTGATTGCAAACAACGATTTCTTCTGCTTTCGCCTCCTCTGCGCGCCGCCCTCCTTTTTGTTTGGAGTTTATGGTCACTGGCTCTGGGTTGTGTCATTATTTGCTTTTGTTCCGTGTTTTAACCTTTGTTAGAGACTCGGCCATTGTGCAATTCCTGTTCAGTGACCTATAATATCCTAATTTAGTTGGCATTTTGATCTGGGTGAACAATCCACTGCATGCAAGGCTTCTTTCCCTTTCTGTTCCCCATTCTGTTAAATAGGTCTCCTCTGTATTTCCTTACCCTCTTCACACCCCATTCTGTATTTCCTTACCCTTTTCTCACCCCATTCTGTGTTTCCTTAGGTTGCCTTTCACTCTTTCTCTCTTTCTTCCTCGCAGATCAGCCTCAGCTCTCACCTCTGCTCCTCTCCCAGTCCCTGCTCTGTGCCATGGCAATCCAGGCGTCTCCTCATCCTCCCACGATCAGCCTGATAAGGAAACTGCTCCTCTGCCGGGGCTGAAAATTTCATCAGCTGGTGGTGGATGAAAGAATGACCCTGAAAAGAATGACCCAGTAAAGCCCCCCCGGTGTCTGAGGGGGGGTTCACCATCACAAGAGGGACTTGCTGCTGCTTGGTTTTGTTCTGGGGGACCGAGACAAAGGAGAGGGACTCGGACAGCTCCTGCACCAGAGCCCTTCCCTGGATTGCCGCTGGATAGCAGCAAAGGCAGGACCTGTGCAGTGCCTCACGTCTGTGCAGCCACAGCTCGGGATCCTCTCCCAGTGCTGTGCTCGGCCACGGCTTGGTCACCCAGAGCCCCCAAGGACACGGAGCTGGAGCTCTTCATTCCCCTCCTGCCTTTCCCAGGGTCCCCAGTGGCTGAGATCAACTGGGCTGCTCCACGTCAGGGCAGAGCTGGTTTGGAGCCTGAGAGCTCGGAGAAAAAATTCTCCCAATTCTCCTCCCGCTGTCCCCATTGGCTTCCAGTTTGTCCCTGATGGGTTCCTCTGCCAGGAGAGCCCAGCTGGGAGCTGCTGCTCACATTTCCTCTGGCCCTGGGGACATGAATATTGCAGGCCTGGCAGGCAGCAGTGAGCCAGGGGGGCTGTCCATGCTAATTCCGCTCTAAAACAACATCCAACACCTCATCAGCAGTGCAGACAGGCACAAGGGGCTGCTCTTGGTGGAAACGCCTCAACCACAGGGCAGCACCAGGGCAAGGTGGGGTGGGAACTCAGTGCCAGGCCCTCTCAGTCTCACAAAAGCAAGAGGAACCAGCGTTGTTCATCTTCTCCTGAACGCCTTCTCAACGTGGCTGAGATCTGCCTGAGATAATCAGTTTAGGGAGGAGGCAAAATGGGTGAATGATTTAGAAATGGGTGGAATACTCTAATTATCCTAATGGGCTGTTTGTCAGGGCCCTGTTTAGGGAGCAGCATCCCTGTACCTGGCAGGTACAGCTGGTTGGGACCCCCATGTCAGCGCAGCCCTCTCGTTCCTCCTCCTTGCTCCCAGCTAAAAAACAACCCTGGGGAGCCTCACTCAGCTCTGGGGCGAGCCTGGCAATGCTCCAGCGAGCACACACCTGGGGAGAAGGGCACACACAGGAAAACGCCCTTCTGGCAGCTCCTAAACCTCTGCTGCTCCGTCACCACAGTGGCATCGTAACGAGGACATGAAAGAGGAAGATAACACTGAAAGGGAGGGAAACAAGGCCTGCTTTTCTGTCTCTCTGCTGTTTGGAAGGAAAGGCAGAGCGTGGCACGCAGGACTATCAGATCTGTCAGCACGACAAGTGGCGAGGGGAGGGAAGGGAAATGCTATTGTGCACACCATCCTGGGGCTGGCTGGGGGAAGGAGAGCGAAAACAGAGGGAAAACAAGACGCGGGTGTTCGACAGGGAGCCAGCACGTTTGTTATCAAAATGGAAATGCGGCCCTTTGTTGATGGAGGTGTATCTGCTTCCCATTGTCTCCCGTGCCAGCCCCGTGAAAGGCTCCTTTGATGGCTCCGTGTTTGTGCACCGGCTATGAAATTGCTTCAGAAGACAAAGGGAGTTCGTGCTCGTGGGTAATGAAAAGGAGGTGAGGGCTCCGCTCCTCTCGCCCCGGCAGCGCAATTTCCCCTGGAGCAGCTGTCAAAGGCTCGCCGAGAAAATTGGAAGGCTGAGGCTGGATGGGGGACCGGCGATGAGCAGGGAGAGCGAGAGGCTGCTCTTTTGCAGGGCTAATGTGGCCATCTGCTCTGATTTCACTGCTCTGCTCATGTCCAGGCGTTCCCGAGCCCTGCGGCCACTCGTTCCCTCTCCCTGGTGCGCCGTTCCCATTAGCAGCGAGGACAGGGCCAGGAGCTGTCTGCCACACAGTGCCACGTTAGACACTGCCAGGAGCTGCGAGGGGACCTTCCCTGGCTGGGGGAAGGAGAGGAATCCATAGCTGGGAGAGCCTGAGGGCTGCAGATCTCTCCCCTTTCTCCTACTGATCACCAGTGGAGCGCACCAGGGGTAGAGTTGCGTGTGAAGCAGCATCAAACTGAGAGAGAGCGGGTTTAGATGAGATATTAGGGGAAAATTCTTTCTTGTGGGAAAGAATTCTTCTTCTTCTTCTTCTTTCTTTCTTTCTTGAAAATTCTTTCAATGCCAGGCATTGCCCCATCCCTGGAAGTGTCCGAGGCCAGGCTGGATGGGGCTTGGAGCAGCCTGGGATAGTGGAAGTTGTCCCAGGGGTGGAACAAGATGGGCCCTAAGGTCCCTTCCAATCCAAACCATTCCACAATTCTCTGATCAAAACCGCAGGGATAACACACTTGGGAGACACACCAGGCATTGGAAAACCTCCCAGCAAAGCCGAAAACATTTTAGTACCCAAAGCACAGCCCAGCTCAGCTGGACACTGCACCAGCAGCAGCAGCACGTGGCCCAGTCCCCCATCTCCTCACCTGGAATGTGTTTGCACCTGGATTTTTCCCTATTTCTCCCTATTTCCCTGCTCCTCACCCTCAGTTCCTTGCACACCTGTGTCCCACGGTGTCCCCACCACCCCTCCTGCCTCTCCACCCCATCCCGCTCCCCTGTCCCCTGTCATCCCAGTTCTCCCACAGACCCCAGGGCCAGGTGTGTGTGTGGGAACCCTCTCTTGTCTCACACACACACTCCTGCTCATTAACTAATGCTGTTCCTATTAGGAATGGGTGTCTCTGCTCGCCCCTCCTGCTCGGCTGCAGAGTTTAATGGCTCAGTCATGCTCAGCCGGCCTCGCTCCTTTATCTGCTCAATAAAGAAATGGTTTATGGCACATCCACGCCTCGGCCCGAGCTGGCAATTTCACACAGGCCTTATCAGCACTCACACACGCTGTAAGGCCGCTGGAAATTAGACGTGGGATTCGCATGTCTAACAACCAGGGTTAAACGCTTTTTTTCCCTTTTTTCCCTGCTTTTCCCTTCCACTGCTCCTTCTTCTCCCCTCCCTCCCTCGTCTCACCGGTTACAACACTGACAATGGCTTTAAAAGGATAGTCTTGCCTGGCTTCTGGTAAAAGATGTTAATTTATTGTAGTCACTTCTTTATTTGATTATTGGTTTATTAAAACTGCCAGGGGTGAGAGCATTTCTCCTCGAACAAATCCTTTAATCTGTTACGGGCTCTGTCGGCAAGCCAAACACGAGTGGCTGGGGCTCTTTGGGGGGATCACAGCCCCTTTTCAGCAGGGGGAGGTGGCAGTGATGCAGCCAAGCCATGTCCCGTGCTGTGCAGCTCCGAGGAGCTGCTGCCAGGAAGGGCTGTCTCCAAAAGCTGTCACACTCTGCTCTGCCTTGGACACACTCAATTTCCATTTTCTGAGCTCACCTGCATCCTGAAGAGCTCTTTTGTAGCACCTACTGACCCCTGAACTCCTTGGCAGGACAGAAACTCTCTGTTTCCACTTCCTGCACCCCAAAGGGGCTCTGCACCTCACTCTTTCCCCCAGCCCCACTGCCCTGCTCCTGCCCCATATCTCCCCTAAATATCCTGCCCCATATCTCCCCATATCTCCTGCCCCGTGGCAGCATTCCCGCAGCCCTCAAACCCAAGTGTCCCACACCTGGTCATCCCTTTTTGCCCAGAATTTAGCTGGATGTCCCCACAAGTGCCTGCAGTGCCTGCTGGGGACTGAGGTGACTTTTTTAGGTGAAGCTGGGGCTGGTTTCTCTCAGCCATGGATGAAACCCATGAGCATTCAGAGCCCACTCAGAGCTGGAATTATTTCAGCAAATTCCAGCTCCTGGGAGCACCCAGCCCCATGGATCCATCCAGCCCAATCTCTGCCCTCACCCCTGCCAAAGCACCTCCTTTTCATCCTTCCTTTTCATCCCCAATTTCCCTTCTCCTGCTCTGCCTTCCAGCTCAGCCCCAGCTGGGATATTTTCAATATTTTCCCCATGCAGGGACATTTTCAATATTTTCCCCATACGGGGACATTTCCAATATTTTCCCCATACAGGGACATTTTCAATATTTTCCCCATACAGGGATATTTTCAATATTTTCCCCATGCAGGAATATTTTCAATATTTTCCCCATACAGGGGTATTTTCAATATTTTCCCCATACAGGGACATTTCCAATATTTTCCCCATACAGGGACATTTCCAATATTTTCCCCATACAGGGACATTTTCAGTATTTTTCCCATACAGGGACATTTTCAATATTTTCCCCATACAGGGACATTTCCAGTATTTTCCCCTTACAGGGAAATTTTCAATATTTTCCCCATACAGGGATATTTTCAATATTTTCCCCATACAGAGATATTTCCAATATTTTCCCCATACAGGGATATTTCCAATATTTTCCCCATACAGGGACATTTCCAATATATTCCCCATACAGGGTTATTTCCAATATTTTCCCCATACAGGGATATTTTCAATATTTTCCCCATACAGGGATATTCCCAATATTTTCCCCATACAGGGACATTTCCAATATTTTTCCCATACAGGGACATTTTCAATATTTTCCCCATACAGGAATATTTTCCCTGTACAGGGAGATTTTTCCAGTGGCAGCAGCTTGTTCCAGGCTGCCACATAAAAGTCAGCAGCAGCACAGCAGAGCGATTAATGACAGTGGTTAACATTTTATACAGAGCCTTCCAGCCTAAGTGTTGCAGGGCACTTAGAGGGTTGCATCAAAATACAGCCCCTGGGCTCCTCCAGAGACAGGAAAATAGTCCCCTGGGCACCATGAGCTGGGTTAGTGGCATGGCAGGGCAGGCAGAGGGGAAGGTTGACTCCCTTCCCTCTGAGCTGGATCAGGGCATTTCAAATAGCGTTGAAAATCCTCACTCTCAGGTCTAAAAATGACACAAATTCAGTGTTTGGAAGTTTGTTGTTGGCTTTTTTGCTTTTTTTTCTTTTTTTTTCTTTTTTCTTTTTTCTTTAAGACATTGCTGTTGCAATTCCTGGAGGCTTTGGGGAAGGCTTGGGGCAGATTTACACTTGGCTGAGGGGAGAAGCAGCCCCTGAAGAGATCGCTGGAGCTGCAATTTGAGCTCCAAGGGCAGGAGAGAGGGAGAAGCCTCCCAAGATGTGCTGAACTCCCTCCTCTTCTCCCTCCCCAACTCAAAGTCACCTTCAGCACTGCTGGCTGGGGCAGGACGAGGTGCCTGTGGCTGGAATTAAAGCAGGTTTTATCCATCCTGCGGAATCTGCACATTGCCAGGGCTGACGGCTCAGCGGCGCTGCTGAAACATCTTCATCATGAGTGTCTCAGCTGACCTGTAATTTAATTTTCTTTCCTTTCTCTCTTAGGCATGGACAGTTGCATCCCCGTGCCTTTCACTGGAGGAGAATCACAGATATCCAACACCTCCTGGCAAACCCACACGGCTCTGAGGGAGAGGATTCAGTGACTCTCCTGGACAACTTGTTCCTCACTCCTCTCATTAAAAACCTTTCCCTCTGACTTCACCTGGATTGTCTTGCTGCCTTTTTCCTCTCCCATTCATTAGAAATAAATAAGTGATGAACCAAGCAGTTTTCCTGCCTCCCTTGCTCCATAAGAGCTTTCGACATGGTCCATAGAAAATGAACCTCACCCGGAATTTAATTTTTTTGTCCCCAAACAGGAGACAGTTGAGATTAAGGCCTGAGACCTAGAAAAAATTCCTTAGCACGCGTAAATAAGAGGAATTTATGCAATATGTTGATTATAAACCAGGATCTGTCCTCTCACAACGAGTGTGGTGCCTCAGGGCATTAAGCTCCTGCTCACATGTCGGTGTTACGGGCAGAGAGGGCTGAATAATTCATCAATAATCCTCCAAATTTGGCTTCCCTGCCTGTCTGGGAGCTCTCTGTCTCTCCCAGAATCTGTTCATTAGGTGAGGTAACTCATAAAAATGGCAGAGGCACCCCGGGTGTGAAGCCCTGCTCCGAGTGGAAGTTTTGAATTTGCTTTGCTTTGCATCAGGAATTAGCTGGGAAAATTCCAGCAGGGAAATGAGAGCTGTTTGGCGTTGGCTATGCTGCTCACACGGCTCTGGCTGTCTCCTGAGCAGCTGAACTCAACCCCTGGAATGAGTTTCCTGGGTGAATATCACATTGGATTTCCATTAATGTGCTAAAACAGTGCTTGAAATTCGCTTCTCTCAGTCAGACCGATCTATCTCTCTGTCCATCTGTATCATTTTATTTCCAGAGCACCCATCACTGCTCCATCTAATTATTAATTCCTCCACTGGAACGCTTGCTGCAAGCTCCTGTCAAAGGCTTGGAGATACAACTGGAGTTAAATCGGTTGAAAAATGACAACAGATATTGTCTGGATTTCCCTACATTTAATCCCAGCTTTCCAAACCCTTTGAAACTGCTGAACAACATTCACACATCCAGAAAGGGGTGGAGGGGCAGAGGGATGAAAATAAATGGAAGTTTGTGATTGCTCAGAAACAATTCCACTAGAAATGGCAAAAGCTGATGGAAAGGAGAAGAGCTTGGCTATTATTTTTATTGCAGGGGAGTTTGTGAGCCTCCAGACCAATGTCAGGACACTGATCCTGGAAGCAGCCAGGGAAAAAGAGTGGAATAGCTCAAATCAGGAGGCAGGAGGTGTGATAATACCCGGGGACAAGGCACAGGAAAAGAGGGAGAGATCATCTTGAGAAGGATGCAAGAAAGCAATACAGAGTTGGGATTACTGGGATCATTCAGGGAAGGACAAAATTGCAAGACAAGGCACTGGTATTTTTGTCAAGTGGAGGCTGAAAGGGCACCAGATGCCAAAAGAACAGAGGGAAAAGGAGGAGGAAAAAGCTGAGGATGAAGAAACTTCAGCCCTGCAGCCAAACAGGACCAAGGAGGGGGCAGGAATCATCTCCTTTCCCCCTCCAGCCAGAGATTTACAGAAGTGCAGATTCCAACCTCATTTTCCCATGGATTTTAAACCCTCCCCAGCCCGAAGGGAGGGAAAAGCAAAGCCCATCTCTGTCAGAGACTGCGTCACTCTCCCCTCACCCTGGAGCGCCGCCGTCTCCTCCAGGTGACAGCTCACGTGGGAGGATAAATATAAATAAAGAGAGGGAAGCTGCAGCATTTTGATGACTCATGTAATATTCATTTTGAATTAATTTGTACATGATTCCATGAAAAAAAAAAAAGAAAAAAA
Source organism: Acanthornis magna (assembly GCA_036785705.1). Taxonomy (NCBI): domain Eukaryota; kingdom Metazoa; phylum Chordata; class Aves; order Passeriformes; family Acanthizidae; genus Acanthornis; species Acanthornis magna. The sequence continues at coordinate 1,269,098 of JAWUZG010000038.1, forward strand.
AAGGCAGACATTCCATAAGATTATATTTTTTTGCGAGCTCCAATTTGCTGCTGGCAAGGAGCAGCGCTCGGGTCTTTTATGGGTATTAGTTCCATAGTGTATAGCAGGAGGCAGAGGAAGTTTAATTATGATTCACTGAGCCACATTGTGGGTATGTTTTAAAGCCACTTAATTAGTGTAGAAATATACAGCTGTAATTATCCTGAAATATGGCCTAATTAACCTATCGAAAACCCGTGCACGTGGCTCAGGAAACTTGGAAGCATTAATAGTCTATTAATACACCGGGGCTGACAGCCCATCATGCTCACATTTGGGAGCAGGAACCTCCTCCCGTGATCTCCCATTGAGCAGAGATTCCTGTGGCAGGTGAATCCTGACTTTTCCCTGCTCTGGGAAGAACTGAGACTCCTCCTGCCACAATCTCTGGGTGTAAATTGGAATAAAGTTGCTGTGGTCCAGCCCTTCTGCTGATCATCCAAATCTTTGTTTTGTCCTCTCCTTCCAGCCTGAAATTCATCCCCCATGCCCCTCAGCCCTCAGCAGACATTCTTGGAGGCTCAGGGAATCCTCAGCCCCTCAGCCCTGCTCTGTCACTGTCCCCTCTCTGGAACCAGGAGCCATTAAACGCTGCAATGGGCCATTCCCTCCCTCCCGGATGAATTCCCAGCCCCGCAGCGGAAAGGAGATAATCAGGGAGATAGCGAAAGCACAGCTGAAGCAAAAAGGTGATGGCAAAAGGTCTCGTGTTCAGTGCTGGGTGTTAAAGCTGATAAAAGCTGGAAAAACCAATTATCATTTCAAAGGCACCATGATATCCAAGGCTGCCCCCAGATCCCTGCAAGTGTCCCAGGCCAGGTTGGACAGGGCTTGGAGCCACCTGGGACAGCAGAACGTGTGCCTGCCCATGGCAGGGGGATGGGACTGGATGATCTTGAAGTTCCTTCCAACCCAAACGATCCTGGGATTCCATCACAGATCTTCCCAAACCATCCTGGGATTCCATCACAGATCTTCCCAAACCACCCTGCACACCCAAGGAATCCAGAATTTTGTCCTTGGAATGCTGCATGTAGGAGCTTTCACGAAGCAAAGCAGCAAATTAATGCCCTGTCCCTTATTCCATCATTTTACAGATGAGGAAACCAAGGCACAGGCCTGGAAATTAAATTCTCTGTCTGCTTTCCTTAGGCCCTGCTCTGACAATCAGCTCATGCTGCCTCTTCACTGGGAAAACTGATTTTATCACAGCTTCATCTTCCAGGAAGGGGAATTTCCTTCCACTCGAGCTGAAGAAGCAGCAGAAAGACAATCCCTGGATGGGCAGGGAGGGCGATGGGGGCTGAGAGGAGCAGGATGGAGAGGGAAATGCAGAAGGAAGCATGAGGTTCTTCAGGCAGAGAGCTCCACCAGATATTCAAGCAGTGTCCTCATCCTTTTGGTGATCAAAGTAACTGAAATTGAATCCGGCTCGTAATCATCCACCACGGGCTGGTTTGCTCAAAATTCCCCTAATTGTGGAAGTGCAGAAAATTACTGCTCCACGATGAACGGAACAGGAAATTGAAGGCTCCCACAACCCAAGGGCTGCCATGGCAGCTTCAAAACAAAGACAAAGCACGAGGGAGGCTCGGAGGGAAGGAGAGACAAGGAAAGGCAGGTGAGAATGAGCAGGGAGAGGAGGGGAGGACCAGGGAAGGGAGAGAATTGTCTCTCCTACATCTCTCTGGGATGACAGCGGTTGTCATCTGGTTGTTGCCAGCGGTTGTGGAGAGCTGAGAGCACTCCACAAATGGAAATTTTTTCAGGAAATGAAGCCTTGCCGAGCTGACCCTGCCACTTCCCCAGCAATCCTGACACTCGACACTGTGGCACAGGCAGTATTTTGTCCAGTATTTTCAGGCTGAAACCCACAGAGCTCCTCTGAGCACCATTCCACCCGATATGTGAGAGTGCAGCACCTCTCTGGATAAATAATCTGTATTATTTTCTCTCTGAGTGCCCTTCCAGTGGCCATTCCTCATGAGAGGTGACAGAAGTGCCACCGAGAGCTCAGCAGAGTCGCTTAGGGACAAGGGGCTGGAAGAGGCTGTTTTGTGTTAACAAGAGGCATTCTCTTTAAAATTCACCTGAATTTCAGGGCAGTTCTCAGAGCAAGTCTTCAGCCCAGCCGTGACAAGGATCAGGACTGAGTTCTCCTGCTCTGGCTGTTCTGATGCCTTTGAATATTTCTAGTTTTTTTCCTCTTCATACACCTGTAACTTGCTGCAGTTTAGCGCTTCTTACAAAGTGCTAAAATCCTCTGTCCCAGCACCTTTGGGCAAACAAGGCTCTCTGAACACAGATTCAAGGACAGATTCATTGCCTTGGGGCCTGAAAATATGTAAACAACTGTGAGATGAGGGGAGCAGGCCTGGGGTGGTGAACATCATCACCTGAGGGTGAGATTGGAGAATTAGGAGCCAATATGCTAATGGACAGAACTTGTAAAAGGTGAAGGGCTCGTGACCCAGCATCCATTTTGGTGTAATCCCTGGGGGGACTTTGCTTGCCCAAATGAACCTTGAAGGCCTCGAATAAATTTGTCCACATTTTATACTCCTAATTTGTTTTGGTCTCTCTTTCAGGCATCAGTTCCACACCGAGTGTGAGCGGGAATTCTGCTGCCTCCATCCCTCTCAGGAGCACACACAGGCTGTGATTAAGCAGAGCACTTTGCTTACTTAATATCAGTGTCACTCCCAGAGCCCCGTGCTCGCTCGGAATGAATGAACTCAGCAGTGCAGAGCAGAGCCTGAGCTCCCCACAGCCACAGGAGGCTGCTTGGGCTCCATCCTCCTCCTCCTCCTCCTCCTCCTTCCAGCACAGCACATCAAAAGCTGCCTACAGGAGCCAAATCATCCTCCTGGGAATGCCACCCCCGTGAAAAACCAGTGCTGGGGCGGGAAAACACCGCAGACAAGTGTAATTCATCCCACCAGTGCGTTTCTACTCAAATAAACCCTCCGGTTCCTTCGAGATAAACAACAACAGAAAATAACCGGCAAGCCAAAAATGAGGATTTTTGCGGCAGCCTTGGTGTGGCACTTATCAACAAACTTCAGCCACAGGGAGGGCTTAGGTCCTGTGTTGATATGAGAGGTCAAGTGGGAAGGGACCCCAGGGCACCTCTATCCTGCTCAAAGTTTGTGAGGTCAGAGCAGGTCACCCAGGAGGGGGAATTTCAGATGGATATATGGAATAAATTCTCCCCAGTGAGGGTGGGGAGGCCCTGGCACGGATTGCCCAGAGAGGCTGTGACTCTCCCAGCCCTGGAGGTGTCCAAGGCCAGGCTGGAGCAACCTGGGATGGTGGAAGGTGTCCCTGCCGAGGTCAGGGGGTGGAATGGGATGAATTTTAAGGTCCCTCCCAATCCAAACCATCCTGGGATTCTAAGACTTGATCCCCTTTGGTCCTGAAGCCTTTCAAGGATGGCAGTGTGCAGTGCCTGGGGCAATTTTTGGGCTCAGGAGGCATCAGCGGGACAGGAGGAAACTGAGATTTGGCGAGCAAGCAGCAGAGCAGCAAAGGGATTTTTGCAGCAGAATGTTTTGTTCTCCTTCATCACAAACCCGAGCACAGGCACCAAGCCCAGCAATACCACGATGTCTGAGCCTTCCCCAAGCAGCCCCGAGCTGCCCCTGCCCATCCCAGCTCCCCTGGGGACACCACGGCAGTGAGGCTGCTGATGGCTCGGGATAATGAGGGGATGGCAATTAACACCTCGATCCTGGCTCGTGTCTGAGCACGGCCACGGGTGTAGGAAAACGATCCAGAGGAGTTATTGGTGCTGCTGGACAGGGGCTGTGCTCCTGCAGAGCATCATCAATCTGCACCCACTTTGCAGACTACAGAAAATCTTCTGTTCTCTCCTCATTTCCACCTTCAGAGCTTTGTTGAATTCCTGTGCCATTCCTGTCACCTGAACAGACCTTCCCTCCCATCCCCTTCCCCTAATTCTAAGCAAAAAGCATAGTTTCCCCCTGCAAACATGGTTTTAATCTCTACAGCATCTTTTTAAGGTCCTTAAACACTTATAAAATTGAAGTTAGGCATTGACCATGTGAAAATTTCTCTTTCTCAAGGAGGAGCAGTGGCTGGGCAGGATTTCAAGCTCTGCGATCGAGCAGAGTCTGGGTGTCTAAATTAGCTCCTTCTTCCAATTCAGGTGTAACATTTCTCTTTTCTATCATATCTCATTGTAAATCCGGGTGAACACAGGGGTTTAAACAGTTTCATCACATGCAGCGGCACAGCACTATCCTTTTTCTTTAATCCAGGTTGTTTTTTCCCCCAGAATTGTTTATTTCATAGTCAACTTCCAATATAATTTGTACCTTGTTTTGCATCACTCTAAATCATTTCATTAATGAAGAAAAAAAACCCAAGTCATTATAAAACAAATATACAAAATACACAGAGCTAATCTTTCCCTTATATTGCAAGGATTAAATAAACAGAAATATCAGCAGAAAGTATTCCAGACACGTTGGGCTGCCATAAAATTTAGTAGGTGAACTGTTCATTTACATATTCCCCAAATGCAACGGGATGACACTTTTGAAATTAAAAACTGATGATACAAATGGCATTTAAAGTTCATTTAATATTATTTGTTAAAATTTCGCTGACAAATCTGTCATACGTGAGGCAGATCCTATTACTAGAGGAAGGGAAAAAAAAGCAATTGAATTCCAAACCTACCCCAACACTGAAGGGTCTATTAAGACAGTAGATGAGAATTTGCATTATCAAATAATCCTAACAGGAGAATTCATAAATGGAAATGTAAACTGTGGAGAGTTTTAAGTGTTAATTCATCCCCATAACTAGCTTTATGAACAGACTGGAGGGTGTTTCTCCTGGAGACAATGCAGAGATGTTTCCCTGGGGATTGGGAGCAGCCAAACAGCAGCGGTTGGGTTTGTGAATAACAGACCTGGGGAATAATCCCACCTGGGATTTAGGTGGAGGGTCTGTCTGTGCAGCAGAACTGTCCCCAGCCCTGGGTTTTGGCATTTCTCTGGCCCTTTCCCACCCATTTCTGACTTTCCCACCTATTTCTGAGTATCCCACACACCTGCACAGCACCACTCCCTGGATCCTAAACCCCACACAAATCCTGAATTCCTACAGAGCAGTGACCCATCCCTTGGCCTGGAGCTTGGAAAACAATCCCACTGCTCAAGAAGATGAGGAGGAAAACTCTCTCATCCTGTTTGAATGACAGGTGGCTCATGCACTGCTTAAAAGCAGGTAGATATTTGGATTTCTTTTTGTTTGTTTATTTATTTTCCCCTCCCATAAATATGGAAGGGAAGTATTGCAGGTGAAGCAGTGCATGGAGATTAATCTGGTTCATAGCCCTCATAAATATTAACAGGCTGGTAAATGTGTAACCTTATTTCTTTGTCCCTCTGCTCTCATCTCTTCCAAGCTTTTTTCACCAGGGAGGGTTAAGTAAGTTGGTAAATGAGACCATGGAAAAAGGGAAGGAGTTCATCCAGAGCCCGTGTGCACAGAGGCGGGATCAAAGCTTTCCTTCCTTCTTTCCTTTCTTCCTTTTCTTCTTCCTTTTCTTCCTTTCTTCTTTTCTTCATTTTCCTTCCTTCCTTCCTTCCTTCCTTCCTTCCTTCCTTCCTTCCTTCCTTCCTTCCTTCCTTCCTTCCTTCCTTCCTTCCTTCCTTCCTTCCTTCCTTCCTCTTTTTCTTTTCTTCCTTTTCCTTCCTTCCTTCCTTCCTTCCTTCCTTCCTTCCTTCCTTCCTTCCTTCCTTCCTTCCTTCCTTCCTTCCTTCCTTCCTTCCTCCCTCCCTCCCTCCCTCCCTCCCCTTTCAGACAGAATTTTTTCCGTTCTCTCCCCTTCCAGCAATTCCCCCACACAAACAACTGGGTGGGGAGCGAACAGACACTTCAATTTTCACCGTAATAAAGTGTGTATGTGAAAAACAGTGGGGGAAAAGCTTCATCCTCAGATTAAAGCAACAGGCCTTGTCCCCAAGGAATTTCCCTGGAGGATGGTGATCCCTGAGCCAGGCGGGAGCTTTGTGCCAGAGGAGTGACTTGAGTGAAAAGGGCTCCGTGGTGTGAAATGCAGACGAGGGTTTAGAGCAGCAGGATTTATCTGTGGCTCCGAGCACTCACAATATTACTGATATGACTATTAGAAAAGCAAATGGATGGAACCATTAGGCCACATCATCCCTCAGAGCCTGGCTGCAGCTATAAAAGGGAGGATTTATGGGCGGGAGTAATTCTGGAGTGAACTCGGGCGATGGATGCTCCGAGTGGGGCCGGGGGAGATGGGGATGGGGAAAAGGGTCAGTGCTCCTCCCTGAGTGGAAAAAGAGGGAAAAGAGGAATATTTTCCTTGCTGAGGGAAGAGTCTGCAGCCTGCAGGGTTTAGGGGTGAGCACCAGTGCACATCACAGGCTGCAGAGCATCTCTGCCTCGCTCTGAACCTCTTCTGCTGAGGCTGGAGGAACTTGCAGGGTTTCATTTCACACCGAGCTCTGGGTCACAGCGGGACGTTCTCCTCACGTGGCCCCAGTGGGGAACAGAGGGGGATCCTCAACACCCCAAAGCCAGCACATCACCTGGAGATGCTCACAAGCAGGTTGGGACCACGAAAAGATCTGAAACTGCAGCTTGGGACTACAAAAAGATCTGAAACTGCAGCTTGGGACTACAAAAATATCTGAAACTCCAGTCTGAGTTGTGGCTGCTGTCCCCAATTCCTGTGGGGCTGGGCCAAACCTCGAGCTGGAGTCCTCCAACCAGAAGAGAGTGAGAGGCAGAGAGACACACACGACACACACACAATTTAGCAAAGGACTGTTTCTCCAGTAATTAACATTTGTGTCCTGCTGTTTTTATTTCCCGTGTCCATGTTTTTCCATCCAGCAGCGCAAATGATGTGGGTTTCAAAGCAATCATGCCATTTTCTGTTAGCTGATCTTTTAATGCCTAGGATTTATGAAAGATGGCACCCTATATTTTTGTGTTTACATGGATCATTGCTGAATTGGAACTCATCCTGTTTTCATGAAAGGATTCCTCCCTTTTTGGCAGAGCAAGCGAGTTTGTTTTCAAATCCAGCCTATGTGAAAGATCATGTGGCCATGAAGGAAATCTTGAATCTGTTCCAAGTGGTGAGTCTCATGAAGGCAGATTTGTACCAAAACCTCTAACACTTGCAGTTTCAGATATTTTCAGCAGGGAAAACCCTCAGCTTGGCGAAATTTCACAGAGGAGACATATTTCACTGACAGGAGCTTTCATGAAAGACAAAATCGTGAATCATATACAAAAGGAGGAAGAGGAAAAAAAGCTGCTGGGATTTTATACAACATTGCCATTGATCAGCTGCCCTGAAAAGCAGCCATTGCTGGGGAGAGCAGAGAGCCAAACGTCTGCAGAGATGCATCAGGTGAGGATGCAGATGGGGACCGGGAGAGTCATCCAAAACGAGAGAAACAGAGGGAAATGGTGGTGGATTTGCCCCGCGGTTTTAGGTTTTAGCAGGAATGATCAGATATTGGGAGGAACACCTCCACTCCTCCTCCTCGGTGGGGATGGAGGACACACCCCAGCAGTGTCCTGTGTCCTGCCGTGTCACACACCCTGAATTCAGCTCCTTTCATCCCCCCTGGGCTATCCATCCTGCCGAGCCTCTCCAGGAGCGTGGAGCTCGGGCAGTAATTGTCCTGTCGCGGGCTGCCACCTCCGCAACCAAAAATCCAGAAGCAGAGCTGGAAAGCCATTAATGTTCAACACGCAGGGAAGCTGCTGCCTGTCAGGAGCCTCCATCAGCCCCAGGCTGGCAGGCAGAACGTGTTAGCACCAGCTCGGGGTGCTGAGGCTCTGGTCAGCCTGGCAGGAGCTGCTCCTCTCCTCCTCGGCTGCAGCTCCAGCACCATGGAGAGAGGAACCCTCGGGAAAGGACACATCAGGCACCAGCAGCCTCCGGGGAGGATTGGGTTGGGAAAAATGGAGATGTTTTGGGTAGAGCCAGCTGGTGAAGCACAGAGAGTGCTCCTCGCTGCTCCCAGGGGTGCTGTTCCCAGCAGGGACAGTCTGGGATCAATCCTGAGCTGAGAGAATGATTTATGGCTCGACTAAACCAGCAGAGGAAGCATTCCCAAAGCAAATTAGTTGCCTCTGCTTTGTTAGAGAGGGCAGAACGGTGGCTTTGAGCTGCTCCTGCTTCTGGAATAGCCGTGGGATGATTGGAGGAGTTGGTTTTCAAATTTCAGGAGGAGCCTGAGGGACATCTGGTTCCTCTCTCAGGGCATCAGGACAACAAGGGCATCCTCATCCAGGACAACAGGAATGCTCTCCCAGCTGGTTTCACCAGCAGCTCAGAGCTCTGCTGCCTGCCTCAGAAGGAACTCTGACACAGGACACAAAACCTCTTGAGGAGAACTGAGTCTGGAATAAATATAAAAAACCTTAAACAGCCCAAAAGTCCTTCCTGCCTTATCCTCGTGTTTGAGTACTTAGCCCCAGCCACACACTGAGCTCTCAGTCCCTTTTTTTATTTCTGATCCTGTTAAGTTTCTCATGCAGGAATAGTTTCCCTGACCCCTGAAGACCTCAGTTAAGCCTGCTGACAACAACTTGGCTTTTCTGAGTTTCTTCTTACAGCTCCTTAATCTGCTGACCCCCAAAATTCTTCAAAGCGAGGGGTTGAAAACCACGGAGCTGCAGAATTTTTGGGAGCCTGTCTCCTCAGCCCCTACCTCAAAACTGCTTCCCCACACCAGGGGACAGAAAATGTGCCACGGATCCACATTCCTGCATGGAATTTCCCTGTCCCGAGTGAAAGTGAGTAAGGAGAGGAAACAAGCAGGGAGCGCGGAGGCTGAGACGTGGATTTGGTGGTGCTGATGGCTCTCTGATGGCTGTGTGAACAGCCCCATTTAGCCGCGGAGGTGCTGGCTGTGTCTGATTCTGAGAAAGGTGATGCTGCTGTGCCTCAGTAAAGCGTTTTATGAGCTCTGCTGGAAGATCAGCTAATGCCAGGCTCGTGTGGAGTGATACTGTTTTGATAGCACCCTGTTCTTGATGGAAAACCCTGTGTTTTTCCTCGTAGGAGGAAATATTTCTCCAGTAGCCTGCAAAACAACATGTTCCTTCACCTCCTGGCTTTTGATACCCATCAAAAAGAGTTCGCTGGCAGAGATACAATCACCAGCAGCTCCTGGAAGTGTTTCTAAACTGCACCAGGCAGGGTCTCAGGGGCTCCCCGGCTGAGGTGGGAGTGCAGCACAGACATCCCGCCTCCGCAAACTTTTAAGCATCCAAATTTCTGGGGGAAAAAAATCAAATAGAAGGGGCTGTGAAGTGCAGAGACCTTCTCCCAGCTTGCACCTCCCGTCCTGGCTGCACAAACGTGGATTCCCTTCCAGGAGGAGCCATTGATCGGCGTGACTAATGGGGGCTTTAAGGAGGAGAGCGTGCCAGATCAATATGCAATCCACAGTACATGAATCACTCCAGCTTTCCCAATTTATTCGCCTCCAAATCAAGTGGATGAACAAAAGATAAATACTCAGCCGTGGGGAGGCCGGGCTGGGGGGGCCGAGGAAGGCAGGTGGGGAGGCAGAATCTCGTAAGGGATAATTAACTGGCTTTTATCATTCTAACAAAGCATTAAGCCAGTAAATCTATGGAAATGGGAATACTCCAGAGGGTCGTTCCTGGCATGAAGCAGAGGCTCTGGAAATCTGCTTGTCTTCTCCAAGTGGTTTGGGTTGAGGAGGGAAGGGCCCTACACAGCCTCTATATCCAGACAGGACAGCATCTCACATTTCCATGCTGGAGCTTCCCTTTCCCACTGCCCTCCCAGAGCTCCTCCAGGCCGGGGGAAAGCTGGAGGTGCAAAAAACCTGGGTAAATGTAATTCAATAGAGGAGAAAAGTTCTGTCCTCTGGGGATGAGACAAGAGAAAAGGATCGTTTCTTCCCTTTGGGGTGAACAGTGCCCAGCAGCAGAGCTGCTGCCCAGCCTGGCACAGGGAGAGACTCCTCGGAGAGGTTCTGGGCACAGAGATCACAGAGTCCCACACTCCCAGGTCCTGCAGACATCCCTCAGCATCCTCATGTTGCACCAAACAGAGAAGGAAAAAGCGTGGGGCAGAGAATAATTTTTTTGACTGACAGAAATCTATCTCAAATTGAAGCATAAAGTCGATGTGTTGCCAATTTTCCCCAGATGACCAGTAGAAATACACTTTAGATTGGGTCATTCCTTTCCTCCAATAACTTTAGATTGTTCCATTTTGATTTTAAGCTTTAGGGTATTTTAAAGCATTCAAGTTAAACTTCAAGTGAAAGGGTAAATTTCGACTCAGACTTTCCCAGAATTTGTGTCCTGATTGCATGAGACTAGGGTGCCTTGATAATTTCAAACTCTGTTTTTCCAACCCAGAAAATTCCTCGTGAACGCTTCCAAATCTTGAATAGTTCTGCTACAACAAATGAGCACTTTTCAGTGAAGGACAAAAATGCATCTTGGGGAAAAAATTGCCACTGTGTCTGCCTGTCAGAGACAATCTCATGCTCACCATTCTCCTTCCAGTTCTCTCCTGCTTCTTAATCTCCCCTCATTCCCAAATGCATCACGGGATGGATTTGGGACAGATTTGGGACAGATTCCCACCCTCTGCCATAGAAACAACACTTTGCCGTGTCCCAGCTGAAGGCAGAGTGTCTTTTGCCATTAAAACCACCAGTTGTTTTAAAGGCCAAGCCTAAATTTACAGAGACAACCTCAGGTGTGACTTCAGCTTCCCCGGTGAGTGATGCACTTGTGTTCCCAGTGGTTTTTCCAGGCTCCCATCCCTTCCAGGATTTCCTCCCTTCTCCACAGCCTCAAGGTGGCACATCCCTCTCCCTTGCTCTCCTTCTAATTCCTGCTGGGAATTTCCGCGCTGCTGAGGCAGGAAGAGGGGTTTTGTTGCCACGCCGAGGTTTTTAATTTCCCCGTGCGTGGCGATGCTATCGTGGCCCTGACACCGTGCCGAGCACGTGCCTTATCTGCCTGCCCGTGGAAAAGCAATATCAATTTGGTGGCGTTGAGGCTGCAGCGAGAACAATGAGCTGTGCATTGTTAAACAAGGCACCAGCCCTGTGCTGTACAAGTGGAACAAGTGTAATCGCTGACACAGGCTCTGAACATAATTACTGCTCACCAGCAAGCACAGAAACCTTCCCTGCCTCCCTCCCTCAGCTGGGCTAGCCTGTATTTCATATATCCTGCATCCTCAGGGAGAGGAAACAGCCTCAGGATGCACTGGGGCAGGTTCAGGGTGGACATAGGGAGGAATTTCTTCGTGGAAAGGGTGGTCAGGCTGCCCAGAGGGCTTTGGAGTCCCCATCCCTGGAGGGAATGGATGTGGCGCTCAGTGGGGATCAGTCACAGGTTGGGCTCGATGATCCTGGAGGTCTTTTCCAACCTCAGTGGTTCTGTGATACCTCACAGCCTTTGAGATCAGCCTCTCTAATGCCAAAATCCCACTGAGCAACCACAGAACCACACTCTCACCTGCCTTCAGCTGGTTTGGAATGGGGCAGGGTCGTTGCTTGGACCCTCAGTGACAGCACAAAGCCCCCCTGGGCTCCTGCAGAACAATCCCACCATGTGACACAGAGAGAGAACTGCCCCATCCTCCTACCTGAATGTTCCTTTCTTTTTTTTTTTTTTTTTTAAAGCAAATCCTAATGCTCTGAAGTCTAATTGCTTCTCTTAGCAGGCAGATTCACATAATGACTACAGTGTTTTGCCACGTCGAATAGCAGCTGTGTATCAGTAATATCTCTGGAGCAAGGTCAACTGCTCCGCAATAAAACTCCATCCTGCCTTTCATATCCCATCAGCACAATCAGCAATTTGGGCTCTTCTCCGAATACCAAATGCAGCAGCAAACTCCAGAACGAGCTTCCTGTGAGAGTGACAGCTCTGCCTGGTGAGGCAGCACTGGATGCACATTCCTGATGCTGCTCCCCCCAGGAGCTCAGGGCTCTCTGCAGCCCCACTCCAGCCAGGTGAGGCTGCAATCTCAACAGCAGCATGGATCAACGTGGCCAGGCAGGCAGAGAGGTCACCCTCATCCAGACATGCACAGGAATTGAGGGTAAAACCCATTTCCCCACAGCTTTTCACCCTGATTCCCCAAAACCACACTCCCCCTCCATCCTGTCCCCTGCCCGAGCCTTCCAAACCAATCCCTCCCTGACATGGCCACTTGAATTTGTTCCTGCTTTCATCTCGCTTCAAAAAGCAAAGGAATAAGAGGGTTAAAAATTGGTTTCAACAGGTTTGCCTTTCCTCCTCCCCCTTCTTAAATGGATATTCATAAAGCCCGTGCCTGTTTTCCCATGGCTAATTAGCAGCGCGGATAATAAGCTGGTTTCATGGAGTTAGCATGCATCAATGTCTCTGCTAACTGGGTTAATTACACACTGGATGGGCATTTGTTGAAGGCAGGATGGTGAGGATGGGTCTCTTTTTCCCAGCAGGGCTTGGGAACCTGCAGGATTTCCCAGGCAGTGCCACCAATTTTCACAATAATTCCGATTTTCGCGATAATTCCAGTTCTCCCCCATTTTCCAGCAATTTTCCCTCAAGCTCTAGAGCCACCAACAGTGTGGCTGCCAGCTGTGTCCCCAGCCCTGGGTGTCCCAGGTGGCTCCCAGCCACGATGGGTGAGGTGTTCCCCACAAGTGACAATGTCTCCATCCCAGACGCCCCTTTTGACCCAAGAACTGTTAAATTTTTGGTCAATGAAGGGCTCTGAGCATTCAGCGCCTTGAATTTTGCATATCTCGAGACAAATATCCAAACACATCCCCACGAATTGTAGATACCAAAAAAGGGGTGAATGCAAGGACAGCCTTCAAGGGGTTAAGAACAGCATCTCTGCAGGCAGAGAAAAGAGAGTTGAATTCACAGGCTCAAGAGCAATTTCAGAATCCACTCAAGCTTCATGCCACTCTGTGAAATCTCAGTGCACCTCAACTAGATCAGAAATTGGTTTACATTCCCTTCTATGTGTTTATGGGTTTGTAAAAGCTGATTTATTTTAGTTCATTGTTACTCTAGGATATTACAGCAAAGGCATCTGTTGGGAGAAGAGCTGGGTTCATTGTAAAGTTGCTTAAACAAAGTCAGTGCTACCAGGAAAGCTGGATCAGAGAGTATTTTATTTTTATTGCACTGCAAGGAGATACCTTGGCAGCAGAGTTAACCAAGGCCTGGCATCTGATGGTGGGAGAGAGTAGAGCTCTGGTCAGATGCAGTCAGTAGAAAAATTACTTTTCACTTCTCAGAGGACACAATTTCACCTGCAGGGTTTCATTTCTTCCTCCGTTCCACGCTTGCACAGTGGCTGTGCTTCGCCTTTCGCTCTCCCTGCTGGAGAAGAGACACCAGGCTGGGCGTGCCCCCCTGAAAGATTTACTTAAACCATAGATGTTAAAGGTTCTTGCCTTCCTGTGGAGCTTCACATCCACATGCCAGGCCTTGCTTCTCACTCTGGAAAGCCAAAGGACACAGCCCTTCTGCTGTGACCCCTGAGCTTTTACTGAAACCAGGATATTTCACCCCAGCTTTCACCTCTTCAGTCTCCCCCATCCCAATCCCTTGGCCTCCTCTCTGCTCCCTCCATCCCAAATGTTTTTCCCGTGTCTTACTCAACCGAGGAGTTCACGAGCACAACCCAACTGTAGAACAAATTGAAAGCAATTTTGCCGCTGCCTCGTGATAAGAGGCAGAGCTCGTATCAGGGATGTTCACTTTAGAGCCACGGAAATAATTATCTCTGCTCGTGGAGAGAGGGAGACTGAGCAAAAACACCCCACACTCAGGTGGTCTGGCTGGATCCTGCCTGCATTTCTGAGCTCCCATCCAATAGTCTTGACTGTGTTTTCCCCAGGACGTCTGGAGAAAGTTTTCCCTGAAGAAAGAGAGGCTGGAAACTCCCCCAGACACAAATCCAGTGCATTCCTTTACTCACTACACTGACAGGGCTCAAACACTCCACAGCAGCTTCACTCAGCTGACTCAGGGCTGGGTTTGCACCAGAAGGAAGGGAATTGGAAAATAATAGCATTGCACACATCCATTGCAGTGATTCATTACTCGCTGGCTAATATAAAAGAGATGGAGAGCGACTTTTCGCACAGGCAGACAGTGATAGGGCAAGGGGGAGCAGTTTTAAACCAAAAGAGGAGAGATTTACATCAGATGTGAGGAGGAAATCCTTCCCTGGGAGGGTGGGGAGATGCTGGCACAGGTTGCCCAGAGAAGCTGTGGCTGCTCCATCCCTGGGAGTGTCCCAGGCCAGGTTCCCTTCTAACCCAAACCATTCCAGATTTCTATGATTTCCTCAGTTATTCTTAATAATTAATTAGAATTTCTGAGCCCTCTGGGGAGGAACTGTGTTTGCTTTGTGTGCAGTGCACAGCACTTCGCTCTCAGCTGGCTTCAGCTGATGCCACAATGAACTGAATCCTTAAAAACTGCCCTGACACATTTAAAAACTTTCCTCTGAAAGCAGAGTGAAAAATAACACTCTCCTCCACAGAGCTAAACCCAAATGCAGGCACTTTTAAAACTCCCTTTATAACTTTCTGATCCAGATCTGAAAATTGGCTGTCAGATCAAGCCAACAAATCGCAGCTCTGCCCTTCCTCCCTTAATTCCATGCCAGGATCAGCGTTCCTGCCGGAGCTGCATGAGGAACTGAATGAATAAACAGCTCTTGCCTTCAAACCCTGCACCTTTCCTTCCAAAGATAATCACACGCACTCTTGATTTAATAGCTGATTCCGGAGGAGATTAAAGCTGAAAGCAATAGGCCACATATGAGGAGTTTTTATCTGTAGGTGGGAGAGATTTCCAAGGCAGCCACACAGGCTGGAGGAGTGGACAAAATTTTCCTCTGTCACCTGAAAAATGTGGCTTCTTGAAGGAGGTCTGGCTCAAAACCCTGGGGATTTTAGGTCTTGTTGGGGCAGCGTGTGACATCCTGGGGCAGTGTGTGACATCCTGGGGCAGTGTGTGACATCCTGGGGCAGCGTGTGACATCCTGCCAGCCTCAAAGGCCCTTGCCAAGGGTCATCCTCAGACAGGGATATTATTCAGATTCATTCTTCATTCTTTATTCAGGAAAAAATCCCGATTTAAGGATTCCTGACCCTTGGCTGGCGAATGAAGCGTGAGTGAAAGCTGTGGCACCGTGGCTGGGTACCCCTGCCACCTCCCTGATCCTCTTGTTGGGTCAAATGGGTTCTGCAGCTCTTTGAAAGTCCAAATCCCGAGAAATAAATCCTCCTAAAGAGACCAACTATGCCTAAGCTGGCTCTCCAAGTGCCAGCGCCAAGCTCAGAGCTGTAATACAGAGAAGACAAACTGTGCACCCATTAGCACCACATCAATATCATTTAAAGCCCCATTCTGAGGAGGGCCTGGCAGCCCTCTTAATGCATTTCATTTCCCTGTGTCTCTGAGTGGACATAAATAATTGTGCAGCGCTGGCCCTTCCCACTCCATCCTCTCCAGCCAGACGGATTATCTCTTGTTCTTTCCCTAGATTTGGCTCTGGGATGCAAACAACCATTTATGGCCACTGATTGTTCAAAAGGCCAAGTGTATAATGTACCATAAAATGAGATTTTAATACTCAGTGGGAGATCCGAGCAGCTCTGGTTTGTCACAGCGGCCTCTGTTCCCACACTTGAGTGATCCCCAGCTCTTGGAGCTTCCCACTGGGCTCAGGAGAACCTGGAGTGAGGAGAACACTGATCCAGCGTGGGCTTAATGATTCTGTTTGCTGCTGTTTTGCCTTCAGATTTTTGCCTTGCAAGGGCTGCCGCCCTTGATCCTAATCCTAGTTCAGAGTGGCAGGAACTCTCTGTGCAGAGGACAGGCCACGAGACGAAGGAAAGTTCCACAAATAGGGACGGCAGGCTCAGCTCTGGAATGTTTCTCCCACAAAGCCAAGCTGAAGGAACAGTATTATCCTCCCAAAGTTGGGAAATCGGCAAAGCTGAGCCTGAGGAACAGACTGCAAGCAGAGGAGAGGAAAATCTATCATGAATTAATCACAATAGGGCATCTTTCCTCAGCCTCCTATAAAACTCCAGTGTGATAATTTAGTGGTGAGAATATCCTCTAATGAGCTTCGAGGAAACTGCAGTCGTCTTAATGGGCTTCTTAATGAAGAATCATTTAGGATTTTATTAACACTGAGGAAAAACACATGGTGTTTGGTAGCTGTTTGGAGCTGGATGAACATGAATAATTGCTCCAAATGCTCAAACACAAGCGTTCTAATGGGCCCCTCTTTGGTGCTTGAAGGATATCACAGTTTGGGTCTTTGGGAAGTGTACCCAGAAAGAAGATTTTATGTTGGTTCTTAAAACAGAATTTCCAGCTCATCCAGCGCTGTGGCAAGTGCCATTGGTGCCATATGGATCCCAGATGTTCTCACAAGTGAAGAGAGCTCGAAGTTCCAGTGGAAACCACCAGAGGATCTCAGCTTTCAATCTCATTCTTTGTTTGTGCCAATCCAAAGAGCAGTGTTTGCCAAGTGAGCCCAGTTTTTCACTTTGCTCCTACCTGTTGCCTCATATTTTAATCCTTTATAAGTCCTGACACAACTCAAACTTCAAGCAAGATCATGATGCACCAGTGAGGATGGATTAGGAGAGCTGGGAGAGGAGAAGTTGTCATTTCCTATCACCATTTACCCAATTAATGGGCAATTTGCTCTGTGGGCATCACCTATCAGCAGTTTGTGAATAAAGCCAAGAGTTTCACACTCTGCAGCCCTTCTGTGTGGGGTTTGTTCAGTGCAGAAAGGCTGAGCTCGCCTCTAGACCTCAGTCCCAAATGCCAGCAGCTCACGGGAAATGTTTCTTTCTAGCTCTGAGAATGGCTTCAGATAAAGAGAATTCTATCAAGGGTATTGTGAGCAGGCAATTAGACAAGCAGGGATCCCACAAGAAGCAAAAGGGGTGCTAAAAGGGAATAAAGAGGTTATTTTTTTTTCTTTCCCTTGGCCTAGGTTTGCTGCAGGACTTTCCTCCCAACTTTCTCTGGTCACATCCCTCCATCCCTGCTCCCTGTGTGAGCACCAGGCACCTTCCAGCCTCTGCACCTCCACCAGAACTGCTGATGGATATCTCCCTGGTCTAAGAAAGGCTTTCCTTAATTTTAAGCTTCCTAAAGGACAATCTAAATCCGTCCCTAAGATACCAGCAGTGGGGAAAGACAGAAATAGCCATGAAATTATTGCCTTCATCTGTATCTGCTGCTTACTGCGCAATGTGAAGGCCAGCAGTAACCACACAATTATGGAGTTAATTAAATGGGTATCAGTGCCCTTAAACATAAAACACAGCCAGGAGGTACCTGCGGCATACATTGGATTTCAGGGAAATAAAGAAGGCAAAAGAAGGGGGAATGGAAACATTGTGGATTAAGATAAAGGAAGGAAGGGGCGTTCATTTTCTTCCCTGATGCTCCACTTTGATAGATGCCAGGAGCTGAACTCTTGTTTAAACAAGAGCTTGTTTTTCCAAGATTTGTGCTTCGGTGCAGGAGAAGCAGCAAGGGAAGGGTTTTTGCCAAATTCAATAGAATCAGTCAATAATATTTCATTAACACAGAGGCAGTATCACAAGCTTTTAAATGTGGACACAGTACTCACAATTTATTTTCAAGCTAGATTTATTCTCCCAGTACAGCTGGAAGTAAAATAAATGGCAATATTACCATTATAATTAATCTCTAACCTTGAAATTCTAGTAATGACTGAAAAAAAAAAAAAAAGAAGAGGAAGCTATCTTTGAGGTGGAATGTTCCGGGGAGGTATTATATGCAGGTGGATTTATTCCACATTCAATTAAAACACTAACACTTCTGTTACTCCATCAGCTTTGATTTGCCAACATCTTTCTCTGGTTTTACTGCAAGCAGAAATTAGGTTCTTGTGTTTCTAATGGAGTCAGCACCAGATTAAAAGAGTATTTACCCAAATAGTTCACGAGTGCTTTGGGCTGCGTTTGAATGGCTCCTAATTCACAGCAATTTGAGGACGGCATTCCCTGCAGTTTGTTTGGATGATGGAATATGTATCACATGTAATATATGCCTAAAACTTGCAGGTTCCTGACACGGAGGAGCTGTGCTTGGCTGAGTTTACCCTTTTTGTCTGCTCCAAGCACCCTCCAGCCCTTCCCTGGCTTCCCCAGGCCAAAAAAACAATCACCGCTCAGCATCAGGAGATTTCTCCAGGCACAGAAGATCCACCTACTGCTCTAGAGCCTTTGCCTACCGCACAGAGAGGCTGAGATTGGCATGGATTAAAGAAATAAGGATAAAATCATGCCTAATCTGCTGTTAAAATGGGGGGGAATCAGCTGCCCAAGGCACATGGTGAGGTTTGAATCATGCTCTGTGCTGGAGCCTTCAGTGTGGTAGAGACAGTTTTTAAATTAGGAAATTAGACATTATTTAAGTTTCCACTCTCTCTATTGGTAATTACTCTGGATTCACTGCTGCACTGAGATTCACTGTAGATGTTCCTCTCTGGTGGTTCTTGCTTTGGCTTCCAAGGGATGCTTACCCATCCATTGGGGCGTGAGAGTTTGATTCATTTTTGGCTCAATTCGCTTCTGTCGTGCGTAAGAGATGGACAATGCACCTGGACACCAGTGCAGAGTAATAACATTAACTCTGGATCCAGCAAACAGACCAAACCTCAGAAAATGCTGCCAAGGAAACCCTGAGGAAAGGAAAGTGATGAAAATATAAACTATTAGAAAGAGATAAGAGACAAAGAGCCTAAACATGCCCAGGGAGAGAGGAAATGAAAGTTGGGAAGTGGTGTTCAGTGGGTTTAAATCAACTCAATGATTATTACAGATTGGCACTGGCTGATGAGCTGCCTCCCTGGATGCTGCTGGAGCAGCTCAGCTCTAACACTCCTCAGGGGGAGTCCTGCAACTTTTTTCCAGAGTTAAAATTGTTGAAACTGGGTTTGTTGTGCTAGACTCTCCCATCAGCCTGTGCTGATCTCTTTGTGCACAATCTTTAGACACAGCGAAAGAGGCAGGGACAGAATTTGGGAAGGACAAGGTGATTTCTGGCCCAGCACGATGGTCCCTGAGGTGCCATCAGGTTTGCAAACACCTCCGTGCTGTGCAGCTAAGTTTCCTCAGGAACATGTTCCTCAGACATGAACAGGTTCTTCCACCCTACAAGGAAGAATTTATGGAAGTGGAGAAAGTTGTTTTAAATTATTCAATATAAATGTAAATAGGAGAAAGGGTTCCTTTGAATAAATTGTGCTTTTTATGCTCTGCCCTGGAAAAGTGGGCAGCAGGTTAGGATCTGCCTGCAAATCGAAGGCAGTATTTTTCCTGGTAGTTGATGCAAATAACATAAATATGCTTTACATTTTAGAAGGAAGCTTATGAAATATTAAAGCCAAATTCCCAGGTCCCATCTCCTATTGAAATGGAGTGCTCTTGAGGGAGGCTGGAGCACAGCACAGCGAGGCTGAGGTGTGTGTGCAAGGCAGGGAAAACAAAGTATGGAAAGGGCTGGCTGGGAAGGCAGATGTTTGTACAGAGGGAGAGATGGCCAGGGGGAAGGACGGATGAAAGGAAAATGTGTAATGTTCGTGTCTCCCAGGAGAATCTCCCCCTCTCCCAGGCCCCATGTGTGTGGCAGGGGGTGGATTCTCCCAAGGGACAACAACAAAAAAAGGAGCAGGGCATGGAAGTCACTTGAATTATTCATTGTTCATAAATTACCTCTCTTCGTCACTGCCCGTTTTATTTCAGGGGAGGGATGAGGAGATGGAATAGGACCATGAGCCCTGACAGTGCACAGGTCCACGTCTTGTTCAGGCAGGGACAGAACCAAGAATACAACTTTTCAGATTTCACCACTTTTCCATAGCATAAGACTGACTTTTTCTCATCCAGAGAATTCAATTCATCACAAAAATTAAAAAAAAAAAAGTGAAGGGCAACTCTCTAGCAAAGGGTGGGGAAAACAGATGCTCTTGTTTCTCTCAGAGCTCACTGCCTGCTCCTCTCTGCCTTCACATCATGAAGTCCCACAGCCCTGGGGATCTCTCACAGCATTCCAGAGACTCCTTATCCCATGGGATGGAGTTCAAGCAGCTATTTTCCTGCCCTACAACCAGGAGCAGCTCTCCTAGCCGTGTCAGCTTGTGCTTGGAACTGAGCAAGTGCTGGGAAAGGTGGTTTTGGAGGGAGTGGGCAAGTGAGAAGTTCTTGGACCCAACTTTGCCTTTCTCTAGGGCAACACACCAAGAAATAAATGTCAGCTCTGCACTGCAAGGCACTGTCAGCCCTAAGGTATCATTTTCTGGTTTGTATTTCCAATTGCTCCATGTCTGTCCGAGATCAGGATTAAGAAATGCAGGCTCTGGGGTGGCCAGAGGGACAGGAGGACAGAACACAAGGAGTGAGATTTCTGCAGCATTGGTTCATCACAGCAAAGGCACATCCCTGGGTGCTGCACAAAGCTCAGAGATGGGCAGGGACATTGTGCCTTCTCCCACCATTCGGAGCCTGTGAGCAGAGCACAGCTCAATGAAATCTGTGACCAAGGGGGTGGCAGCTGTCAGGGCCCGGTGCAGGGACAGGAGGGTGAGCACCAGCTGGAGCAGGAGCTGCAGCAATCTCTGCTCTGGTGCTGTTTGATTATCAGCCTGCGCCGCCCCCAGAGAGCAGCTCCATGAAAAATGCAGGAGTGGCTGCGTGTGAGACTCAATAAACATCGTCACTGCCACGGCAGAGGGGAGAGGGGAGAGAGCTCTGGGTGCAAGAGCCACAGCAAAGCCACCAGCTGTGAGCCAGGGAGGACAGAACCCAGAGCACGGGGAGAGGCTCTGGGAAAGAGAAACGTCCACTGCATGGCTCCATCTTGTCCCCGTAAGGAAGGGATGGATGGGATGGGACAGGCACATGATCAAGGGGAGATATATGGCTATAAACCAGGGCATGCAGGAACTTTACACATAAGCATATATATATATCATTATTTGTATTTATTTACTTATTATATATTTATATATATAATTACTTGTATTTATTTACATAGTATATATATTTTATATTCTATATTCTACATTCTATATTCTATTGTATATTATATATTATACTGTATATTGTGTATTGTATATTGTATATTCTATATTATATTTTATCTTTTATATAATATATAATATATATTCTATATTCTATGTTGTATATTATATATTATATATAATATATAGTATATAATATATAATATATTATATATTGTATATTATATATTGTATATTAATACAGTATTATATATAATAATATTTTTTCTATAAAAATATATATTATATATATAACTTTTTTTTTTTAAATATAAATAAAGTGGATGTGTGAGTGAAATGCCTGTGACACAGGTCTCTGTCTTCAGTGACCCCAGCCAGTGCAAGCTGGCTGTCCCCAAGGGCCGTGTGACACATGGGAGGCAGGAACAGAGCTCAGCCATGGCACTGCCCTGCAGCTGAGGCAGAAGGCCACACACACGCTTCTTTAACATGCCTGCAGCAAACAGCCCAGCTTCTATTTTGTCTGGTTTATTTTCTTCCTTCCCTCTTGAGATAGGCAGCATGACCACTTCAGATATTTCTGGGGCTAAATATGGAATGCAGCAAGAGGCAAGCAGAATCAGGCTTTAAACATCTGCCTTCCTAGGCTGGATGGGGCCGGGGAATCTGAAAAACTCCTTTGAAAGGCAGACAGGAGATCAATTCCATCACTGCAGTGATGTCCCTTAGCAGGTCATTTTTCTTCAAGGAAATCTGATTCCCAAAGTTTTTACATTTCTGAAACACTTTTTTTTTTTTTTTTTTTTTTAATTGAATGCAGTCACCTATAGCACTGCCAAGACAGCAGAAAGGAGGGAAAGGAAAAAGTACATTATTTAACTTCTCATTAGGGAATCTGACCGTAAATATGGACCTGCCTTGAACATTTTTATGACACACAGCACTCCTGCAGCATTTTAAGCAGCACCCCAACAACAAAGCCATCAGTTTGATCAGTTTGATCCTCTTGAATTGATGACTGATGGTCATTGCCGGTGTCTGGAAGCTGTGTCTGTATTTACTAAGAGAGATCCCAGCAATGCAATCATTTGCTTGAGTTCCCCAGGCAGTGGTGGATAATAGGTGGCTGTAAACAGTAATGGATAGAGAAATATTGGTGTAGAGAATAACTGGCAGAGAAAACACACAGGGATGGCTCCAGGATGTGCTGTACCTGAGCAGGAGGAGGACTCACCTGGATCCCTTCGCTCAAATGGCACAGCTGGGCATGAACTCTTTCTGATCTGGATTCTCCTGGCCCTCAGGCATTAAATTTCCCCCTTATTCCTGCAGAATTCCTTTGCCACCCTCGGAGCCACCTTTCCCTGCCACGAGCACGCTCTGAACGCTGGGTTAATCTCAGTGAAAACAAAACACCGGACGCAATAAAACCAGGAACCTCAAGGAAATTGTGATTGCTACCCTGCACTGGGAGCAGGAAAACCTCTCTTTCCATCCAGGATCTGCTGGAACTGCCCCCGTGCCTGGCTGGATGTGAGGAGTGGATCACGAGGCTCCTCCTGCCAGCTGGATGCTGGTGTTGCCACCGGCTCAGCACCAATTATTTATGAAAGGAAATAGAAACAAAACTGCTTGACATTTGAAAAGAAATCATTACCACACACTTGTGGCGAATCAGAGCTGGAGTGCTTTAAAGTTCCATGTCCCAGTGCTTAATTAGAGACGAGGCAGTCGATGTTTAGCTCTCATGAAAAATTTAACCCCCGGATGCTTTGCCTGCTTCCAGCCAAACCCAGCCCCTTCCACTCGAGCAGGGCGCAGGGCTCATCCCTGGGCTGCTCAGGGTGTTCCAGCCGAGCTCCAGACCCCACAGGGATGGTTTGGTGTTGAGTCCATCAGAACAGGGCCTTGGTGAAGTGTGTGGGAATCTCAGTGAAGCCATCAGAGCATTTCCCTTTCTCCCTGGGGCAGGAAAATTCATGGTACAGCAGCTCTGTGGTGTCACCATCCTCCCCAGGGCAGGAGCAGCTTAGGCTAAACCCGGCTTGGTTTTTTCTATTTCCTTGTTTTTACAAAACACACCTCCACAGATGGGACTGAAAAGATATTTTTCTTTATTTTCCTCTCTCCCTGACAGACCTTCTTGGCTCACAGGGCAGCAGTTAGAGCCTACTCCTTATTTTGGGGGCCTGCTCTCAGCTGGAGATGACACCGCTCACCTCCATCCCTCACCTCTAAAACAGATGTAGCAGGTGTAGCACGAAGATAAACAGACTGAGCAGCACAAACTGCTCAGATAATGGGATCTGTGAAAGCTTCCACAGCCAACCATCATTGTAGCTACAGCTGAATTTCCCTAATCTAGACAAGCTCCTGCTTTCCTGTCCTTCAAACAGCAGTTTCATCTGCATTTAAAAAAAAAAAAAGCTTCCAAGATGATGTGGATTGCAGTTTTTTTTCCTCCCCCCTCCATGCTTTACAAGATACAAACATTGAGTCTTCTGTTTAAACGTAGCCTCTGGGTAGGGATTCCTGGGAAATTGAGAAGCAGGCCGTTTTTCAGATAAATGATTTATACAGAAGATGCTATGGATGACCTGATGCTGACCTGTTTGAATTAATTCCAGCATTTGAGCTTCCATTTCTATTAAAACTCCATTTACCAGGAAAGTGAAAAGGTAATTATCGTCCCCAGCTTTAAATCACTCCACTGCTGAATTATTAAAGGGAAGAATTAAAAATAATCAGGCTTTTTCATTATACTTCATAGAGAGGAAATTAAAGGTGTAAGAATGTATTTTTTGCTTGAATTTAAGTATTCATTTCTGAGATTTATGTAGAAATAGAAATTATTCTCTCTGCGTGCCCAGTTCATTCTCTTTATGAAGACACACAGACACACACATGGGGGGAAGGCAAAAAGTAAAAGCCCTCTTGTAAAATTAAAAAAAAAAAGAATAGAGGAAGAAGGGATTTAACATGAGAAAGTATAGGAGAGCGTTTTGCATTTTAATACCCTTTTTTCTGCACAATTACACCTCTGAGTGATCCAGCAGAGGGAGATTAAGCTGCTACTAATTTCAGATATACAGTTGTAAAATGCTAGGTTAGTTCTTATCAGGAGATGTAAGAAAATCCAACACTGTCAGGCAGCAGGAGAGAGCTGATTGCCTCTGATGTCTGCAAAGTCGCAGGAGAGGAGCTGCAGCAGGGACTGTCACCGGATCAGAGCGTTCCAGGGACGTGCTTGCTCCCGGGGAAAGGCACTCACAACTTTACACAAACCCTCACTTGGCAAATCCCAGCCTCCTTGCCAGGTAGGCAATGATTTGTGCACTTTGCAGAGTGAAAATAGGATGGGAATGGTTGATCAGACGGATGGATGGATGCACACGGTGAGAGTTCACACCTCCCCAGCTCCCTGGAAGAGGAATTACAGCAGGAAAAGCAAACCTGGGGCCTGGATTTCATAGCTGCCACAAGGCTGAACCAGGGAATCTAGGGCAGCCAACATCTGTCCCTGGCAAAGTAATCAGAAAAGCTGATATATGATTCGATTGATAAAGAATTAAAGGGTAGAAATATAATTAACATCAGTCAACATGGTTTTATGGAAAATAGGTCTTGTCAGTCAAATCTGATTTCATTCTTTGATGAGATTACAAGTTTGGTTGATAAGGGTAACTGCAGAGATATAATATATTTAGCTGTTGTAAGATGTTTGACTTTGTATCTCACAACCTTCTGATTAAAAAATTAGTGTTATATGATATCAGTGAAGCACGTGATAAATGGATTAAGAATCCAGTTTCTGATGGAAGAGGCTGTCCATGGAGGAGAGAACACAGGAGAGAGAGAGGCACAAGTGGAGCTTTAACACATTTCCAGCCTTGCACTCAATTCCCCTCAATAATCTTGATATGAAGAATTAAATTAATCCTAATGAAATTTGCAGGAAGCCTGAAGATCTAAGGAGAGGAATATGGCAAAATAAAAAAGGGGGAAAACTCCTCTGGGAGAGAGCAGGAATTCACTGGAGCAGGGCTGGTGTGGACAGGGCTTTCCCTGGAAAAGACCAAAGGCAAATGCAGAGCACGCTGAGAGCACTGATCCATCACTCCCTGGAGAGTGGCAGAGAGAGCTCAATCCTTTTAGTTTATCAGAGATTGAGAAGTGACTTGACTAGAGCAGATAAAAGCCTTTGTGGGGAGACAATAGCAGGTACTAAAGGCCTCGTTAATCTGGGGAGAAAAAAAGAAAAAAAAAAGAGACAGCCCAATGACTGCAAGATGAAGGCAAAGAAATTCAAATGAGAAATTAGGCCCCAATGCCTGACTGCAATGTGATTAAATACTAAAAACTGCCCGAATTCTCAAGCCCCAGACACATTTAGTGCTTTATGAAAGGGCTGCTGAAACAACAAAACTGATTTTAACCCAGAGCCAAGATAAGCCTTAACTTGATAAGCCTGGCTTTACTGTCTTCCCGCTCAGGATCCAAAGGCCTCCCAAAGTCTTCCCTTTTCACCACGTTCTGCACAGAACTTTGACTACCAGATCTCCTGGGCAATGAATTTATTATCCCTTTAACTGCCTGAAAAGAACTTACAGCCCTTTTAATAATACTTTACATCTCCCTAGGGTTTTCCCTTTTAGGATCTCAAAGAGCTCTGCAAATAACTATTATTCCTTATGCTCCCACACCTGGTATTCCTTTCCATCACAGGGATCTGGGAAGAGGCTGAGATGACATGATTTGCTCTGTGTTGTACATGGGATAAGCTGTTTTCTGACACTAGACGAGAACACGGAGACATTTTCCATCCCTGCTCTGCTTCTTTTGCCTCCAACGCCCACCCATCCATCAACTGGGTGGAAATTTTGATCAAAAATTAGGCAGAGATGCCTTTGGACAAAGCAGAAACACAGTTTTGAAACACTGTTAGAAAGGAACACCTTCATTTTTCATTTTAAGTCAGAACATGACTTTTATACTATTATCTTCTCAAGGCAAAATTGGAAAGAAATATTGCAGTCGGCCCAAAACAATGTTTCTTCCAAAAAATTGCTTTTCACAAGGAAAAGGAGCTCTGGATTTTAATTCAGAGCAAAAAAGCAGACATCCCCAGTTTGGATGGGTATTGCAGGCAGAGAACAGACAGACAAGTCAGCAAATAGGGCAGTAGGTAAACAGGGGATGGATTATATTGTAAATGGATTAATAAATATGCAAGTAGAAGAAACAGAGGTACTTTTCCATTTCCTTCCCCTCCCTTCCCAGCACGAGAGTCTGTAATGAATTAGGGGGAAACGCTGCTGAGGTGTCAGAACAACTTCTATTAAAGGTAATTTTCTAATGAAAAGGTTATAAGAGACTGTGTCAGAGCTAATCAAAATTCAATCTCCCCGTCACCAAACAGCACAATCCTGCTCCAGCAGCTCTGCCTTGGAGGGTTGTACAGAGGGAGGAAGTGGAGCCCCATTCCAGAGCTCCAGGATCCTCACCAGAGCCCAGGGAGAAGGAATATTTCACTCCTTAGTAAGCCATGCCCTCTCTGGGATTAGGTTTTCCATGCCTCCAGCATTTCCCCTAAATTATCCCTCTCATTCCTTACTGTCCCTCCTTCCCTCCCACCCATCCTCTGCTCCCTGTCTTTCCCAAGCCACCGGAGAGGATTGGAGACAGGATTACTTATTGATAGCAAGAGCCACCCTCCTAAATCCAGGCAGGGCTGGTGGCTAATCCCTTTAATGAGTTGGTTTAGCCCTGGCAGCCGAGCTAACCTGCATGTTCAGCTCCCCAGCTCTCCTCTCCTGCCCTCCCTGCTCTCCCCTCGCCCCCTCCCAGCTGCTGAGCAGAAGCTGCAGTCCAGGGGATTGCCCTCAGCCATCGGGAGCAAGCCCTAGAGTATTTTACTATTCCTTTAGCACTGTGGAAAATAACCTCAGAGAGCTCCAAACTCAAGTCCCTTCAGCATCAAGAGCTGGAACAGGATAGGTGGGAAAATCCACTTCCCTCTCCATCAAATACCATTTGAGAAATGCTATTATGACATCCAAGAAGACAATCTGGAAAGGTGCTGCCTGTTTCCCATCCAGTTTGTATTTTCCTGCCATCCTTGTTGGCAGAAATAAAGGGTTTTTTCCCTCCCTTTCCTTATTAAGATAAAACTGTCACCAGCTTTCCCATTCCACTGGTTTGTTGGGACTTTCAAAGCCTGGAACTGTATTAAATATTCAGTCTACTCCTTTTGGCTACATTTCAGAGCCTGGATCCCTCCCTTTAATTGCTCTGTCAAGAATAGATGAAAGTTTGATACCAAGGCTTTGACTGGGAAAAACTCAAACACTTTGGGCTCTGCTGTTTTATTTATTTAAAGAGGAAATATCGGCAATACTCTGCTTAAATTAGGCCCTGTGCAATTGCTAAGGACTTCTTTTCTCATTTGCTCTTTTATGCATCCTTCCACTAACTCCTTTCTCTGCTATTTTCTGTTATGCTGAATTATATGCATGGGCTCTCCTTTATCTCTTTCCCTCTCTTCTGTCACTGAGTGCACATCTCCTCAAACACCTCTTGTAGAGCAGCACCGTGCCCTATAATCTCCCAGGAATGCAGATGGAGATTTCCATCCAAGGAGAAACCTCCCTGGGGCATTGCTCCACCAGCAAGGTGGCAGAAAGCAGAATTTGGAGAGAACTTGGCTGCCAAAGATGAAACAACCACAGCATCCTCTGCACGGCTTCAAAGGCTGTCTCTGATTCATATGCACCCAACAGAAGCTCCTTAATCTGCACCACATCAGTTCAGTGCCAGGCCCACCTCGCTGAACAGGCTGAGCTCTCAGCCATGTCTCCAGGGCCCTTTCCCTCTTTTCACCTCTCCTGAGCATCTTTGTTCTTGCTCTGAGCGCTGCTCACTTCCCCAGCAGCCTTCCATACACAAATTCAGCTCGCTCCTATTGCAGGCTGCAGCTGGACGGAGATTTTTGTTTGTTTGGGGTTTTTTCCTTTGCTTTTTCCTTGCCTTCCCATAGCTGCTTCTCACTGAGGTGTAGGGTGAGCACATCTGTGCCAGGATCAGGGGACAGGGGCAGCGCCAGTCCCAGGGTGGCAAACAGCAGCCGCTCCAGCTGTGCTGCCCTCCTGCTTCCTTTGATGTAATTAACATCCCTTCCTCACTGCCTGCAATCACTCTGTCTGTGCTTTAATCATCCTCTCCCAGCAATGAGCATTCCTTGTCATTAGGGCCTTAAAAACCTCCATTATAAACATGTAAATGGGATGCAGCGAGGAGGGAAATATTTTCCTCCTCCAATTTCCTGTTGTGCCATTGCCAGCAAGTCATGATATTATTGCTGAGCATCTCCAAGCTGCACCAGCAGCTACAGGACCAGACCCACACTGTGCTTGCAAGCAGCATCTGACAAGGCACCAATATCAAGGTTTTCCAGATTTTTTCTTTGAGGACAGAGTGGAGACGGATAGAGAAATGCAAAGGAGAACCTGATCCGCTTCCCTGATCCGAGTGGCAGCACAGTCTTGAGGTAAAAGCAGGAAATGGAGCCATATTTGTAGTATAGAAAGTGGATTCTCAGTTTCTCTGGCAGCATCATTTAAGGATTTTGACCTCCTCGGACTCTCCTGCACTGACACCGAGCTGAGCTCTGGCTCTGCAGGTCTGCTCATCAGCAGGGACCTGCCACAGGCACTGGGATCCGCTGGATTCTGGCAGCTTCCTCCCCGGGCCTGGCCAAGCACTGCCTCCCCATCTTTCAGAAAGAGCAGGGTGCTGTATTCCAGAGGAATTACAGCCTCTCCTTCCCTTCTCCCCACACTTCACCCAAGAAACCCCTGCCCTGTCCCCCTGCACAGCCCCTCTCCCATGGAGGCAGCAGCCAGGTGCTGCCAAGGCCCCTTCAAACAGGAATTGTTCACCTCGATAACATTTACAATGCAAATAGCAGTTGTGTTTCCAGGAACACAGGCTTAGGGGGAAGTGCAGGGGGGATTTATCCTCCATCTCCAAAAAAAGCTGCGTGAAGCCCATGTTACAATTTTTTGTCCTTTTCCCTCCCGTGTTGGTGGTTATTGTAGGGTACAAGGGACGCTCGATCCCATCTCTCCAGACAGGTTTTGCACCTCATGCATACTAAGGCTTGTGCTTGCAGAATCCACCGAATAGACACAAAATATTTCTCCCCAAGTTGCCTAACAAACCCCTAAAGGCAGAACCTGCAGCCAAGGTGCAGAGGAGAGATAGCAAATCAGGCACTACAGTGCTTTCAACTCCAATTTCCTTGTCCTACCTCCTGATAAGATGTTGCTGAGACCTCTTCCATTTCTCAGTTCCTCTCTAGCATGTGGATTTGGCACTCGTGAACTTTTTAATTTCATAAACCACCGGTGCTTTGCCTTCCCTTTAGCACCCCTGTGCCTTCTTGGAGCTCTCTAAACCAGGTGCAGCCACCTGATAATTCCCTGTAATGCGATCACAGGGCCTCTGGGCCAGGACTGAACTGTGCTGAGCTACAGCTTCCACTCAAGGAGACCACTGCTAATAAAAGAGGGGACTCAAAGTCCTCTGGAGCTTGAACCACATCACACAAACCCCCTGATTTTGCTGCTCCTCACATTAACATCCACAACATCCTCCTGGCTAACAAAATCCTGCTTGCCTGCCTTTCCCAGGCTCCACACATCTCATTTCCAAGGATATCGATACAAAAATAAAAGCTTTTGGCTTGCTGATGAGTGGTTTATATCCTTGGGCACCTGAGGAAAGGGCACACAGTGCTGGTGCCTTCCTGGAGGAAAAATCCCACAGCCCTTTTTGCACTCAAGTCACCAGGATCAGGACAAGGCAGCTGTGCTCACCCAGTTAAAGAGGGAAAGACAGGGAAGTTAAAAGAGGTTAAACAGACTTATGAACACTCTCAGCCTTTTGTGCAAGGCCCTGTGCTTAGGGGCAGCCCACATCAGATTAAATCCTCTTTAAGAACCGCCCTGGCTTTGCCCCTGGACCTTTCTGTTTGCTCCCGAGGAGACAAGCCCTGAAAGCTTCTCTAAGAGCCCTGAGTGTTCTCGTTTCCTGCCTCAGCTGCCATCCACACTGCCCAGTGGCCAAGCTGGGGATGGACAGGGCAGGATAAAACAAGGCAATGGGTGCCCAGTTCTGGCTTTCTCTGGCCTCAGCTCAGGGGTTAGGAGTTACGATGCAGGATTAGGAATATTTAATAACAAGAGGAAGATTTGAACCAGTTGGAGAGCTAAAACATCAAAATTACAGCGCTAATTATAGGTTTAAGGGAGGTTTACTCTTAAATGGACTTGAATGAATGGGGAGTGGATGAGGGCGGAGCAGAGAGATTCTTGTATGAGTGGGAATTAATAGTTGTAAAGATGAAATTTGGCTTTGTTTTGTGGTTAGGGCTGGGATATGACAAGGCTGCCATCAGAGTCTGGATGATTTCAGCCTGTGCTGTGTAAGACTGGCCAATATTCTAAATTCCCTTTTGTTTCACTTATTTGGGAGAAGATCCATCTATGGATGTGGAGATTAAAATGGCTTTTTTCCTTGTCACTTTGGGTGCTGATTTTAATCAGGGAGGTTTTTTTCCTTCCCCTTTCACAGCTCCATTTCTAAAGAAAAAAGAACAGCTCAGAGAGAAATTGGAGCTGCTCCCAGGACAAATGGGCCTGACTGGCAGTGCATAAAATTACCACTGTCTCTTCACCTTGCTTTCTGCAATCCCTTTATTAACTAACTGAATCCACAGTCATTCTCTCTTGCCCAGCTCATTCATTCTTTCTTTCTCCCTCTTTACTCCCAGCTAAAAGGTTCATTATCTCATGCTCCTGGACAAGTAATGCACCCAGATCATGGGGCACAGCAATTACATGTCCTGCGAGTGTCACCAAGCCACCAAGCCGGTGGCAGCAGGCCCACCTGGCCCTGTGGGGCTCTGGACCTGGAGGGCTTTTCTCCCCAGGCATGGGGGGATGCCCCTGGTTGGATCTCAGGGTGTTTAATTTCCAGGATAAAGAGGAATCCTGCTCTCCCACAGGAACAGTAAGAGGGAACTAATGTCAATTATGACAGAGCCTCAGCTAGGCCAGGATTTTGCCTCAAGAAATTCCACAAGTTGCTGTGGGGCTTAGCAAGGAGTCCTGCCATCACCTTCCTCGTGACTGAGAAAGGGGCCAGTTCTAATTTCATCCTGTCAAAAAAGGCTTCAGACACAGCCCCCAGCTGCCAGTCAGAGCACACTTCCAGGTTTAGGTTCCAGGAGGGTAATTAATTTCCATCCAAAGACCAGAGGAAAAGTGTATTTGTTTAATGATTGCATTAACAATTTGTTCTTCTGCTCAGTATGTGTTCTGGCATTTTATGAAGACTTTTTTTTTTTTTTAACTGGGGGTGGGGAACAAAGACTAATAAAATGTGCTAATGACAAATACCAGCTGTGTGAAGAGGAGACATAAAAGGGACAAGATGATTCGTGGGCTGGATTGAAAAAGACTCTGAACCCTCAGTGCACAAACTGGGGTGAGGAAGAGCTGACACCACTCCATTTCTAAGAGATGTTGGATTTCTGGCACTTAAATCTTGCTTATTATGGTCTGCCTGTGGCAGGATGGGGTCTGAAGGAGCTCAGCCCTCTCCCAGCAGGTGCTGTCTGACATTTCACCTTTTTCCCTGCACTCCCTGGACCAGCTTCAACTCAAGGAAAGGGATCAGTCTCACTTTCCTTATTCGCAGTTTTTCCTGCTCTCCTCATCCCTCCTTGCTTGTGCATTCAAGTCTGATGCTCCTGGGCAGTCTCTCGGCCACCAGACTTCATCCAGGATAAATTAAAATTTTTTTACTTCCTTAATATTTTGTAGCTGACAAGACAATAAATAACTAAAATACCCATGCTTTTGTTGCAGCAAATATTGTTTTACGGGAGATGGAGGCAGATATGACCCTCAATATACTGCCCTTCACTGTAGTTATTTTCTCTTCTCTCTATTATTTGGTGAAGCTTTCTAGAACCATTTATATTTTTCCGTATATCACTTTAAAATCAGAAAGAGCTTTAAAAAGTAAATTGCATTTTTCTCTCATCGCAGAGCCTTAGATTTCTTACTCCTTTCTTTGATTTTTCTTTTTTTCCCCGAAGTAAATAAACAACAAAATTTTTTACAGCACTCTCAAGAGGTTATATTCTGGTCATTTCTCATGGTTGTTTTTCAGCGTTCAGTGACAATTATTACTAAGAAAGAACAATTTTTCCAGCCAGGACCTAAAATGGGAGCAGTCATGTAAACCATGATTTCTAAAGGATGAAGCAATCAGGCTGTATCCACCTGTTACAGAAATCCTGGGAACCTCAGTGACCTTGGATGCACTAAGGAGATTTGCACTGCACTTTTTTAACTTCTGCACCCCCTGACACCCTCAGCTCAACTTGTACCTGCTAGACACAGAGGAAAGTGCTCCAAACACTTTATTTCTGGCACTTCTCACAGTTTGGAGGTGTTACCCACTTCCTCAGTACTCACCCAGGCAGCAGCAGGATATTGCTGCAGGATGCTGAGCGGGGATCAGCCCCAGAAAACAGAGGGCTCAGAGTTTGCTGAGCCTCTCAGTGCCTCAGTAGCTGTGGGAAACCTGAGGAAGGAGCCGGAATTTGTCCTGCTGGTCCTGCACAGAAACCACAGGAATTTTCTAAGCATAATCCAAAGCAGGGCGAGACCTACAGGGCAGCTCACCTTTCCTGTCTGGAGGTAGCGCTAAATTCTACAAAGATTGTCCCTTTGGTACCTTCCCTTCATCTCTCATTCCCTCCAAGTAGCTGCTACCATCTGTTCACACATGCAGGGGGTTTATTTCGAGTGGAAGTCCTTCACCATTTAAGGACAGTCTGCCCCA
The DNA here is from genome assembly GCA_036785705.1 of Acanthornis magna. Lineage (NCBI taxonomy): Eukaryota > Metazoa > Chordata > Aves > Passeriformes > Acanthizidae > Acanthornis > Acanthornis magna. The sequence continues at coordinate 1,302,183 of JAWUZG010000038.1, forward strand.
TGATACACAGCCCAGGCAACACCTCTGCTTTGATCAACGCCTCCTGCCAGTTCCAGGTGAGTCCCCATCAGCAGCTCCGGCTCCTCACAATGAAACACCTCACCAGGCTGCAGTGAATCTCTCAGCACAGAAACAAGCCATGCAAAGCAGAGAGCCTTGTCATTGTGCTTTATGCCTTGGGATTCACTGAGTTTACGGACAGAAGGGCCTCGGGGACAAAATGCCACTCCATGAGCTCTTTGCTGTCTAATCTGAAGAGTTCCAAGTGGGGAAAAGCAGGGGGTGGAATAGCAACAGGTCAGGGAGGAGTCTATCCACTTAAAAACCACTTGGATTTCAAAGGAAGGAGCATCAAGGACACTCTTTCACACTCATTGATGTCAGCTCCCAAAAGAGACAGGAGGAAGTGCCTCCTTGATGACCACAGGTGTCCACGTGGTTGAATTGAGGTGAAAACTCTGCATGGTCTTACAGGACAGTGGATACTCATCTGTGGACACTTCTGCCCTTGAAAAGCGGGAGGAGATGGCCAGCAAATCTTGCTTGAGGGCTCTTGCTTCTGCACTGAAGGATGCCCAGAGTTTGTCAAAAGCATTTAGGAGGAATCACACCCTGAAGACAAACTCTGGAGCTCTCCTCGCTTTTGCTCTGCCTGGTCTGAGTTTGGAGCGGCCGCCCCATTACTGCTGGTGACAGGCGTGTGATAACATTGCCATTTCATTAGCAGGGTATTGTTCAGGAGATTGATGGCTGGCAAGCTAAGAAAAATTGCATCTCCCTCTGCAGCTGCCTGTCTTGTAGACAGCATTCATCACAGAAGGAAGGGAGGGAAGGAAAACATACAGGAGTAAGAACCTGATGCATTGGCATTCCACTGAAATCAGCTGTCTCTGGGTGAAGATCCTGAATTCTGGGAATCTTCCCTTTGCTGCTCCAGCCCTAGGAAAAAGTAGAGAAAATGTGAGTGTTAGGACCACTGTCCCCAGTCTGAACCCACACAGACCTCATCTCTCCTCTGTGCTCAGGAATTATTATTATTATTAAACAGACAGTTCCAAAGCAAAGCAAATATTGATATTAAGTAAGAAAGTAAATGCCGTTGTGCTTCTGGGTGCTTGAATAGAGGAGAGAGACAATGAGGAGCAGAAGGAAATGAGGCTCTGGAAAGATTTAGAGAAGCTTAGGTTTGCTCCCCAGCCCTCTCAGCATCTACACAGTCTCTTTTTGCTGGGATTTGGGGCTTTCTGCCAGAGACAGGAACACTGCAAGAGCACAGGAAGGGCACATTGTAGTGCCATGTGTTTGTGACAAAAGAAAAACTCAGCTCATGTTAAAGCTGCAGCCCATCCTGCCACTTCTGAAATATCATCCCCATTTTGTCTGGCCCTCTCCATCCTCTCGGAGGCAGCTTCTGACGTGGGAGGCCTGCGAGAGCTCCCGATGCGATGAATAAAAACCACCTCGCGCCTGTACACAAAAAATTAAAACCTCATTTGTGTCTGCTGAGAGAACAAACCACAGCTAATTAAATCCCCTCACAATAGGACGTTCCACGAATGAGAAGCACCTCCTTCAAAGCACAGCTGGGGGCAAGCACAGCCATTCGTGCTGTGCCCCTCCGGACTCACGGGGTGACAAGTCTTTCATGGCACAGGCGGGAGGGAGCTCCCCACGCCCTGGCAGATGAGCCAAGAAAGACTTGATTTGATTCTGCCAGGGAAAAAACACACATAGACACACAGAGCCACACAGCAGGAATGCTCTCCTGCTGCCTCCCCGGGGAGCAGAGGAGCTCTCAGCCATCGCTCCTGCTGAGGGATGGGGAGTTCCCTTCGTGCTCACATTTGGAGCAGGGAGAGGACACTCAGGCAGTGGCAGTGTGGCTGTGGGCTCTGTCCTGCCCTCTGTCACATGTGACGTGCAGGAGCCCAGCAGGGAGAGTTTATTACGGGCTAACATCTCTGCCAGTGAAACCATACCCATCTCCAAGGCTCAAATAACTTCTCTTGCCGTTGTGCAGGACCTCCTCGCCAGCTTCACACATCCTAAGGGAATGAGGCTGTGAGTTCCTTTTCCCCCCTAAATTTTTCTAGATGGGGAGATGAGAAAGACAGAGAAATCTAAATGACAAAACTGGGGCCAAGAAGCACATTTTTATCAGTGCCAATCAGCATCCAAATCTGATCACAGAATCATTAAAATTGGGAAGGACCTCTGAGGTCGAGTCCAGCCTGTGACAGATCACTGAGTACCACATCCAGCTGTTCCTTGGACACTTCCAGGGATGGGGACTCCAAACCTCCCCGGACAGCCCCTTCCAATGCCTGGCAACCTTTTCCATCAAGAAATTCTTCCTCAGTCCTTCCTGGATTCTTCCTGATGGTCCATGACAGCCCCTGACAGTCTCCCTTAGCCAAAGGCATCCATGTGAGCAGAGCCATGTCACACACCAAGGGAAAGGTCCCCAAACTGCTGGGGACAGATTACCAATTGTCTCACAACTTCCCACACTGTTTATTTTTCACCCTGCCAGCTGGTGTAATTTGCAAACTGTGCAAGGTGCCTGCTCACAGCTATGCCTTTGCAGTGGAGGGTATTGAAAAGTCAAAGGGTGGTTGGAGAAAGACGTGTTTTGTATTAAAAGGATGAAGTTCATTCAGCTGAGCTCGGTCTGGACTCCTTGAGCAGGAGGACAAGGACTCCTTCTCTATCTGCATCCACACAAGCTCAGCCTTTGTGGGTTTTTTTTCATAATATCAGTTAACTTTCTTTTCTGAACAAAATGTGAAGTGCCTTTTTTTTTCATTTTGGAAGTGTTGAAATGGGATGATTCACCAGTATCTTTCATTCTTTCCTACAGATATATTTGTTATCGTGTTTCTTGTGAAAATAGACTTATTTATGGAAGAGTTACCTGCAAAGAATTTCAGTTTCATTAAAGCAGTTTTCTGATGAGGAAGCAGATAATCAGAGAACACCTGACCTTACCTAGTGTGTCTCATCTTCCCCCATTAGTACTGAGGAGCTTTTCTGACACAGTGGCAGAAGTGGGAGGGCTGGAATTCTGTGTGTGCCATGATTCCAGGCCAGGCATTTCGGGGAGTCAGGAGCAATCAGGGAGAAAGGACCCCAACCTAGACCAGGGAGGAAGCAAGAGAGAATTTTAGCACCTTTTCCCTGCCTCTACTTTGTCTGCAGTGTCAGCAGCATCACTTCTGTGATTTTGCAGTGGTTTGCATGAGACTTTTTGATCCCTGGGGGAACAACTGTCATGCCCTTCAAGCCTGTGGTTTGAAAGGGTCTAGAAGTGCAAAAAGGAGACAAAGCAAAGACAAGACTTCATCTGGTTCTGAGGCAAAGTCAAACCAAGCCATTCATGCATTGCAGTTTCTATCAGCAATTCACGTGGAACACGATCCACAAGCACTGACACCTGGTGAGTGTGTGACCAGTGCATTTTCTCCTGGAATATTCTGGGGCAAAAATGCTCTGCCTTCCAAAACTGCCCTTCAGTACCCACAGTGCTGCCTCCCCTTAATGCTTTCCCTAGGAGCATTCCTAAAGCCAGAAATGTGGCAGAAGAAGGAAAAAAACCTGAGGAAGCAAATGAATGCAGATGACAGAGAGAGGCTGTGAGGGAGGCAGAGCCTCGAATGGCTGAATTCACTCTCGGCGCTGAAGCCAGCTCTGCATTGGCTCAGGGGAGGGGACTGTTCTGTGTCGTTTTGCATGGAGTGTTGGTGGGGTTTTTAAGGTTTTCATCCTGGTTTGACACCAGTTCTGTCATTTCCAGACTGGCTGATTTGTGGCACGATCCCAGAGGCCGTGCAGAACTGCCTCTCCTCACCCATCTTGTCTTGCTCCTGAGGGCAGCTTAACTAACTCACGTGAAAGATTATTTATTTGGCAGTAAAAGCCACAAATAAAACACAGCCACCTAATGAAGACAACTTGGTGAGTCTGGTCCATTTTTAATTTTAATGTTGCATGTAATCTCCATTCTGGTCTCTGGACTTGTCAGTGGTTTTACAGCTCCTGATTATATGAGTGCAGCAGGCAGAGACAGCTCAGTGGAAGAGATGGGAAAGCAGCATTAACAAGAGCCCCTGGGGAATCCAGCCCCGGAGCTGAGGAATCGTCTGCACCATCGCTGCAGTGACAGAAAGCACAGGCTGAGCAAGCACTCCGTGGTGGTGTCCTCTTCACAACCTACCTGACTGCTTATTTATGGGTAGTCAGATAGCTCTGGGCCTGAAACAGAAAGGGAGAGGAGACTCCTGCATCGCCATCCATGGAGAGGGGGACACTTTACTGTGTGGTACAGACAGGCAACTCTTACAGAAATAAAGTGGATGCCAGGGATTTGCCCACGGGTACAAGGAGGAATGTCAAGCCTATGGAATCCTGGACTATGCACCACTGCCCAGCTCCTTATCCTCAAGGCTGTCTCTGCCAGTGAAGGATCCCATCAATAACAAGTGAGCCAGCCTCCTCTCCAGAGCACTGCCCTGCCAATAAAGCCCTCCAGAGTCATTCACCTCCTCCCACTAGACAGGCTTGGTGCTAACCAGCTTACAGATTGGAGAGTAAATCTATTCAGAGGCTAAGGATTTTCCGACAGAAAGATGGATACAGAGACAGCACTTTCCTTCCCAGCATGAATAGAGGCAAACACAAAAGGCCATGTACATTAAAGCTGGGCACAGCTCCTGTTTGGAGCCCCATGTCCTCAGCTGTCCTTCATGGCTTGCTCTCCTGCCTGCAGGAGCCTCAGGCTCATTCCTTCCATTGTGCCATGGGGGATGCTCTCATCCACCGCACAGCGAGCACAGCAGCCTCTGTCCTTGGAAGAGAATGCACCAAGGGATGCCTGGAGAGCACAGAGGCTGTTGGGATCGCCACCACTGCAGGCTGAGGCAGCTGGATGCTGTCTCACAGCTGGGGATCTGGAAGGGAAATGTGAGCTTTGCTCCATGGGCAGTTCTGCCAGCCCAGAGTCAGGGCTGAAGCAGTCAGCAGAGCAGCACATGGAGCTCCACTGCTCTCCTGGATGCTGTGGTGGCTGGCAGGAGCAGTCTCAGCCCTGAAAGGTTTGCATTCCTCATAACCAAGGCAAGATGTACTCCAGCTTTTATGGATAGGAGAATTGGGACCAGGAGGAATTATACAACTGACAAACAGGCAGTCTGCAGCAGGTTTCGGAGTTTTATTCCAACCTCTCCTAGGACTCAGAAGAAGTTTAATCAAGGCTGCATCCTTTCTCTTTACACTCATGTAAATCAGGAGCAACTCCCCTGGAATTACTCTGTCCTTACCTGCCCAGAGCCTGCCCTAAGGTGGTGAGCTTGGGCTGCACTCAGAGCCAGGACTCAAAAGCAGGCAGGATTTGGGAAAGTGGCCAGAGAAGATGCTTCAGACCCTCCAGTTCCCCAGTCCCGGGCCTGCAGGCTCTGCCCTGATGCTGGGCCCCTTTTCCTGCTGGGGAAATGGTACTGCAGTGCACAGAGTGCTTGGATAAGGTCCACAGGCACCGACCCCCAGTGAGAAAGGAGGGGTCTCATCCCCTGGCTCCCCTCCAGGGAGCAGCATGTCAGCCACACAAGATGCTTCTCGAATGAAGTGCAGAAACTGCCACCAGCTGTGGAGCTGGTGAAAACTGGCCTAGCCATTGACAAATCTTTCTCTGGAGACGGCTGACTCAGAGCTGCTCTGCCTCCCGGGTGTCTCCTGTCGTGCAGGCCCTGTCACTGCTGTGTCTCAGAATTAGCCAGGAGGGTTTTCTGCCTTCTGAGTTTGACCTTCTAAGGATGTTCAGCATCTTTCAGCATCTGGCCCATCAGGGATGTGACATGCTTCACAGCTGTGCAGGGCAGCAGGCACAAGCTTCCCAGAGCAACAGAGACCTTATTCTCCCTTCTTGCTTCCCATCTCTTTCCAGGGACTGAAGCAGATGGGCTGCACAGCTCCTTCAGGTCCCAGCAGGGACACTGGGGCAACTCACAGCAGTGTACCAGGATTCTTCTCCTACTTTTAGCTACTCCAGCATGCTGTTGGAAAGCACCTTTCTGCTGCTGCCACCCACGGCTCTGCAGCCAAACCACTGGCAGGAGTCTCCATGGATAACTAGCATTCCACCACAAAGCCAGAGAAACCTCCCTCTACCTGCACAGAGGGATGTGCCTCTCTCAGGTGCTGGATCGCTGATTCCCAGTGCTGCTTAGCTCAGTCCCCGGACACATTTATCTGTCCCCAGCCACAATGGAAATTCCTGTGCACATCAGGGGCTCACCAACTGGGGCTGCAGTTTGGCTTTGTCCCAATTCCTGACGCTACCCTGCTGGCTGGGTTTCCCAAGGGGCAAGGAAGAAGCTTGTCTGTCTTCACAGGTAATTAAATCTGGATTAGAACATGATCTGACTGGAATCCAGCCTGGGGAAAGTTGTAAAGGGCTTCCCAGAGGTGAAGCTCTACAACCAGAGTCCAGGCAGTGCTGTGCCTTTCCTCTGTCTCCTGAAAGAAAGGAGGCAATGAAAAACTCACAGAAATTACTTTGGGAACCTGGACAACACAACACCACACCACATGCAGCTCTCTGTTCCACCTGCAGGAATTGAGGCACAGAGACCTGACTCTTGTAAGACTAAGTTTAATCCCTAGTTCTCCCTAAAATTTCACATGCTTGGCTTCGCAGGGCTCTCAGGAGTGAGGCTGCAATCTGGACACCCACAACACCCCCACCCATGATCAGCTTCCTCCTGGCTGCTGCAGAATGGGCCTGAAAACACAGAACCAATATGCAAATCTGACATTTAATTTGGACATGAGAGTTTAATGAGGCTGTGGAGATTCTGCCACTTGCAGCCTCCACATCCTGCAACCTGCAGTCACACTCCCTTAATTGAGCATGTCCCCACTACTCATGTCTGGATGCACAGGCATGGGCACGTGCTCTTCCACCCTTTGCTTCCAAATTCACACTCTGCTACCCCAATCTGGAGACCTCTTTTAAGGTGATGCTTTGGTTTGGTGGCTCTGCAGCCTCTGAGCCAGAGGGCTGGGGCCAGACAGTCCATGAGCTGCTGAGCTGTTTTGTTCTTGAAGAGATGGAAGGACACAGATTGTGCCTTACAAGGCCTCTCCTCCCATCCCACAAGACCTGGGAAAAGTTTCCCTGCCAACACAAGTGCTTCAGTCAGGGAGAATGAATCACATCCGCTAGCCCCAGCGACAAATGAGAGAACAAATAATCAAATAATAAAGCCCAAGCAAAACCCAGGACTCCTACATGCAGCAAGGAGATACTCCCTTTGTGCCACCTGCCTGAGAGCAAAACCTTCCATCAGCTCCCAGTACAGAGACTCCACAGTCTTTTTATTTGAAGAGGATTATGGAGCTGCCATTCAGTAAATGAAGTGCCACTCCAAACAGCTGCACTGTGGCCTGCCCTCGTTCAGACACAGTGCCTTGCTGGGGCTGCAGAGCTGCAGGCAAAGGCTGCTCCTGGCCTTGCAGCTCTGCAGAGCTAAGGAATGCTGGAGAGTGCATGCACAGGAGCCAGGAGAGAGGTGAAGAAGCAGGAGAGTGTCATTCCATCATTTCTGCTGCTCTCCTGGAAGATACAGCCAGGATTTTTTTCTTCAGCAGCCTTCTTTTCTCCCAGGTTGCAGGCACAGCACCACACTGCTCCTCTGGCAAGTGAAATATATATCCTGCTTTCCTGAGAGGGGACAGCAGGATGAGAGTCACTCCCCTTTCCCTGCCACCCGATATCACAACACACTGCTCCCAGAACCCATTATTCCCACAGTGAGCACGACACCCTCTGTGCAGGGCTGATTGCCCGGAGCCACAGGAGACAAAGGCAGAGAGCTCCAAGCCCCAGCTCCAAGCGTGGCACATTTAATTCCCAGGGAATGGGATCCTAGGAGAGGCTGTGCAACTGGTGAAGAGACAGGGAGAGCCAGCCTGGGGCTGGAAGGGGAGAATGTGAGCTGGGCCAGGGCAGGAGATCAGCGGGAAGAGGTGGGAATGTGGGACATGAGCTCTCCTCAGCACGAGCAGGCTCTGGGATGAAATATTAATGCCAGCATCCTGAACAGGCAGCAAGCAGCGGTGTCTGAGCTACTTGGCCATGAATAAAAGATGGTCCTGAAAATGGGGAAGAGCAGCAAATTAATTAATCGATGCAAAAGTCTCTCCACTCCCATTAACGAACAAGCCTGGAATCCTCCCACATGCAGCTCAGTTTGGGGAACATGCAGGGGCACAGAGAGGAGAAGGACAGCAGAGGCAAGATCCTCTCCCAGTGACCTGGGGTCACCCACTGCCCAGCAGTGCCTGCAAGCTCAGGTTCAGGTCCAGATTCAGCTTCTCACCATGTCTGACCTGCCAGCTTTGAGAGTTCAGCCTCCACCAGCTCAGCTTCCTCACCTGTGCCCTGGCTCCCTCAGGTTTTCAGTAAGGGGCGAGGTGGGAGCTGAAGGGGGGCTGCAGATTCCTAATCCCCATTCCAAGAGTGGTGCCAAGCACCACAGCTCTGGGACAAATGTGGGGCCCAGCCAGTTGCTTCCAGGCGAGCTAGCAGGAAGGCTCTCTTGCTAGTGGAGGGCTTGGAGCTGTTCCTGCCTGCGAGAGAAGACAGTCCGGTTTTCCTTCATTCAGAGCTGGGAATTTTCTGGGCGCTGCTCAGTGTTGCCATGCCCAAGCCTAATCCCTTATGCTGCAGCAGTTGACTGGGAACAGAGCAGTGGGGGCTGCTGCAGATGGAGAGACACCCTCAGCACCAAGAGACGACTGATCTCCTCTTCTGAAGCCTTGCCCATAAATTATAGATTTTAAGCAGTGTTTGTTTAAAATATTCAGCTTGCCACTTAAAAAAGAATACTCATACACACCAGGAATGGGGAAAAAGGATGGGGCTGCGTTCCCACTTGGAGGAGGGGGAGGGAAGCAGCCAGGAGAGAGGTGTTTCCTCGACTAATGAGCCAGCATCCCTGGCTGTGGATGTGCAGTCCGACACGTGAGCCACCTGCACTGCAGCTTTGCCTGCCTCTACCTCCAGCACACAGCTCAGGCCCAGCCTCTGCTTTCCCCCCTGCATCCCGGTGTGCACATCATCCCACAGGCTTCCCTTCGAGCCCACAGGACAATGTCGTGCTTGCAAAGTCAGAGCAAACACACCTCAGGTGCTCTGAGGGAAGGAAGGAGGTGAGGAGGCAGGGAAACATCCCCCTCTACACAATCCTCCCTTACCTAGAAACACATTCCTGGCTTTGATTAAAAATTCAGCTCTTCAGCTGCCTTGGCCACGGGGCAGGTCCACAAAAGGTGAGATGCAGGGAGCAATAGCCAAGATATTTCTCATCAATGAAAAATGCTCCCCTTCATCGACACGTCCCAGCCCGGCCAGGCACCAGAGCCTGTGTCGGCGCCTGGTGGTGAGGAAGAGGCAGTGCTCTGCTGCAGCATGAAGGCTTTCTCCTCTAGGTTGCAGCACTTCCCAGGCTCTCACTGTCTTCTGGGATGGATTTCCCATGGAAGAGACTGCAGAGAGCGCTGGTGAAGAGACACAGCCTTGCAAGAGGTGATACAAGCTTCCTTCAGCTTTCCCTGCCCACGGAATCTCACCTGGGTACTCAGGTACATCTTGAGCAGGGCACAGGGAGCAGCAGCTCAGCTGTTCAGAAGGCACAGATCCAACCCTGGCTATCTGTGATTTTCTCAGGGTCACACCCAGCTGGGAGCAGGCTCAGGTAGCTCTGGGATCCCCCTGTGATCGGATGGATGGATGGATGGATGGCTGCCAGGACCACCAGCCTCTCCCTTCCTGCCACCTGGGTGATGCTGCAGGCCCAGCCCTCCTCCTGGCAGCTTAAGCACACTCCAGACTGGCTGCACCTCCTTCCCTCCTTAGCTGCACCCCTGTGCCTCCAGGAGGCAGAGAACCTTTCTTGCTCTCCATCCCAGGAGACACTGACCATTCTGGCAAGCTCTGCACTGTATTTTTAATAAATTAGCCCCAAACTCCATTTGCATGGATAAAAATAGCATCAACTGCTCTGCCAAGCCGTTTTTCTCTTGGTTAACACATTCATCCAAGCTGCTCTATTTGTCTTTCCTCCACAGACTCATATTCTTCTGGATTCATTTTGTCAAACAAATTGCACAAGCTGGACTGCCCATTTACCCAGTGCTGTTTGATTAGAGGGGTTATTTATGAAACAGCAAGACATATGGCATTAAGCTTCTTAATAATAATAATGAGAGAAGGGAAGGAGAAAAGCACTAGAAGAGAGAAGGGGGAAAATGTTTTTTATTACAGACAAAAGCTCCTGCCATCGGTGATAAATTCCAGACACTTTTTCCAGTTGCTCTTGTGCTGCTGGCATGATGAATGGCACAGGGTCCCAGCTCAGGAGCGTGGCCACAGGATCCAGGGAAAGGAGGGAAATGCCAGAGCACACACAGGCTGGCTCAGGTGTGCAGGGGCCCCTGGCCACCAGGCACTTCATTTCCCAGGAGGTCACAGCAACACGGAGTCCACCAAGCCCTGCTTTTGAATCCAATTCCCCCTTTCCTCTCTGATGCAGTCACTTATTCCTGAGGAGTTTGGGACAACTACACTCACCACATGCAGAGCCCAGTTGGCTCCCTGAAGACATCCCCCTCTGACCTGGCCATCCGGGCTCTAATAGTGACTCACTGCAATTCAATCAAAAGTTCTTTCAAAGAAAGATGCTCAATTAAGGGCCTGGCAGACCTTGAAAGCAGAGTCATTTCTGCAAGAGGAAGGTAATTAACTTTTTTAATCAGTGGGCACTGATCTCAAGGTCTAGTGAAGAGAGAGAGAAGCAAACTCACTCCCGCAGATACAGAAAGGGGCCCTGATGTCACTAGAGGCCAGGGAAAGGGCTGAGAACTAGAGTTGGTACACACCAAACTGCAGAGCTGCTCCAGCACCTCATCCTTCTCCCTGATGCTCTTCCCTTGGGGCAGAGGCACCTTCACCTCTGGTCTTCCTTTTCACCTTGTCTCAGTAAAGGAAAACACACCAAATTTCCAATCAGAGCAGCATCTGCAGAGAATTCCTCAGCAGCCCAGACTCCCTCCCTCTCTTACAGGGAAGGCCCTGGCAATGGGATAAACAAGCTCAAGCACCAAGACTAAAGGCTTTCCCCTGGCACTTGCAAATGTCCTGTAGCACCAGTCTCAGCTCCTGGTCTCATGTTCATCAGCTGGCACAGAGCAGGGTGCCGGGCAGGCAGAGTTAATCAGGCCTCGTTTGCGATTACAATGAACTCCTGCGTTTCATGGCCTGCATCCTAAACCTGCTTTCTAATTCCCCAAGGCAGAGGGATTTACACTTTCAATTTTATGTCTAGTTAGTTAATGGTCCATTACTGTCAAAAGGATCAGTAGCTAGAAGTTAAATCCTACAGGATTTATGATAAGGAAGAACCAAAGCCTGCAGAAGAACACATGCCAGAGGGGGCACAGGGAACACTGAGGGGTTTGCAGGTCCTCAGTGCTGTGACACTGCTGACTGGACACTGCTGGGGACAGCTCTAGGATGAGGCTCACCCCAGCACACTGTACCTTACACACTGTACCAAGTTTCGGCCTCAGAAACTCAGGGCAAAACAGCAGCTTTGGCAGGGCTGGGATGGGTTTGCCTTGTTCACGTGGAATTCCTGCACCCTCCCCATCAAGGCACTGAAAGGGCTCCACTCCCTTAGCAAGATAAAGGTCTGCAGTACACATGAGCTTGCCAATAGCCAAAAACATCTGTCTGTTCTGCTGCTATCGCTGAGATCCACAGTGGTGCTGCTGTCAGAGCAGAGGTGTTAAACCAGCTGCACTGAAAGGTCTGTCAGCACTGCAGAGATGGCTGTGCAGAGGTTTATAAACCTGCCCATAAAAACTCACTGCAGGCTGAAGGGCAAACAAGGTCCCCAGGTCTCTGAAGCAGAGAATCATTATTTTCTTTTTGTTTTGTAAACAAGGAAAAATGTTTTTTTCTGCTGGCTGAGGTTTTCTGAGTGGTAAGTGGTGCCAAAGAGACAGAGTTTGGCTAGATTGGGCACGGGAAAATGTTTAAGTGATCAATGAACAGTTCCTTGTTGTGTTTAGCAAGAGGCTGGAAATTATTTTGTAGTTCAAGGTACCTTGAGCTGCAGCCAGGCAGGAAGCACAGCTGAGGTCTGAAGCCATCCAGACAGGGCCAGACGTCCACACCTTTAGAAGATGGACATAATTAGACCTGGAAAAACAACCCAGGAGAGCTCCCAGGTCTAAGCCCCCCACTCCCTTACCACCACACACAGATGTGCCAGAAACATTGCTGGTTCTGAAAAGCCTGCGACAGAGAAGGAAGACTTAAAGGTTGTTGAAAGACTCTCCCAGTCTGGCTTTCCAGTGATTCTATAACTCTCTCCCTACTAGTATTCCCCACTAGAGTCTGTCGTACCCCTTTGGTGCAGCCATAAAATTTGGAGGAGCCCATTACATACTCCATGAACATCATTCAGAAGTTGTGCTGCTCTTACTTTTCATCATTTCATCTACTAAGCTGCTGGGAGATCAGCAGATGTTAACTGTTTTTTTATTCCCCTCTACTTTCCATATTGATGGGAGTGCTTCTCCGCACTGAAACTTGTGTTCTCCACTAAAACCCTGCCTCAATAAGTCAGGCCTGAGAGTATACACACAAAACAGATCTGTGCCACTCATAAAGCTCATTCTCATCCCTCCTACCTACCCTAGTGGGCAACACAAGGCTAAGCTCAGAAAAGCAAGAAACATTAAAGCATAAAAAATAAATCAAAACCCACCCTACCAACGGCCTGTAGTCCATTAAGGAAGCACAGGACTCCTGCATCACACAATTTGTGTCACCTGCAAGGGATCTGTGTTCACCCTGTGCCCCCTCACCTGTGCACACCAGCCCAGCGACGGGCAATGCTACCCTCTCGTGGCTCCCTGGCAGGATCACACCCTGCCTTTGCTTCTCCTCCTCAGCACTCCTTTTACTGCTTTCACTGCAAATTCGCTGCATGGAGCAACCTGCACTAGTGGAAGTGTTCCTGCTCATGGCAGGGGCTGGAACAAGATTAGTTTTAATGTCCCTTCCAACTCAAACCATTCTGGGATTCTGATTCCCTCGTGTATTTCCAAGCAAAAGCAGCCCATGTATTATTAAGAAGAAGAGGTTTGCTCTATCAAATCACTCCCTTGCGAGGAGGACACATGGGCTGCCTTTGCTGGCCCTTCACACTTGATTAATTCATATTTACAATGCTTTGCTTCATCTGAATGGAGTTTCTTGTGATTTCTTTCCAATACGTTTTCAGAAATGCAGCCCTGGCCTGCCAGCACATAGAGAGGAACGGCACGAGAAGAAGCCGTGGGTTGGTTCCTAGTGTTTGTTTACTCTTCTTGTAGTAAACAGCAGGTTATGTTGTTTGTGGTGCTTAGTAAATCCCTGCTTTGTTAAGTGTGTGTTTGCAAGTAGAGTCTTCCCACAGGCCCGTGTGTAGCAAGATTATAATAGCAATGTTTTCCTCTGGTTTTCATCTAATTCTTTCCCTGCCTTTCTCATTTTGCCCATCTTTTATCCCTGCCTCTGATTTATAGCAACAGATTTTTCTGGTTTTCCTTTAGCTGCAAAAAACTTGCTTTCAGAGTTTCTTTGAATTTACTAATATGTAGCCTCAGAAATAAGTAAGTACTATCTATACTCCCCTTAAGAAAACATTGCTATTTTGGAGTATCTTGCCCAACATTTTTTGACTGAAATCTCAATCTCTTCAAAACAGATTCATGACACTAAAAAAAACCAACCCATAGCATAAAAAATTCCACCCATTGGAAAGAGTAAAATCACAAATCATGTCATAACTGGCTCATCACAAACACCTGTTTATCTGTAAATAAACATAGTAAGTCAATCCTTGCAACAAAAATGTGAGAAACATACCTGTTCCAAACGTTTTGAAGCCAGCATACAAACATAAATAGGCATTTTTTTTTTTTTTTAAATTATCTCATGCTTATTAGTTTATCTCAGGACTTTGACTATCTCAGATGGCTCAATTTTAGCAACGGAAGATAACATTGTCACTGAATGGGAAGCAGATGCTCCGTGCACCGCTGAGGGGTCCGTGGGGGTCATTGAGGAGTAGTTGGGTTCCCTGACTGTCACTAAGGGGGAACGTGGGTCCCTCGTGTGTCGTTGGGGGCCATGAGGAACACAAAGGCAGAGACACGTGCCGCGAGTGTCGCTGAAGTGCCCTGAGGGTCACTGAGACGCCATGGCCGTGCCCTGAGGGAGACGGAGCGGTGCCCTGAAGAAGATGGAGCAGCGCCCTGAGGGAGACGGCGAGGGAATCGGAGGGGTGGGGACCGGAGGGGGACAGGGCGGAGATCGGAGTGGGACAGGGCGGGGACCGGAGGGGGACAGGGCGGGGACCGGAGGGACACGGGGCGGGGCTGTGCCGCTGGCGGGCAGATTTTCCCGCCCAGAGAGGGGGCACCTCCCCCCCGTCCCCTCAGAACCGAACGACGCCTCAGCGCCGCGGTCCGTGAGGCGGGCGCAGGCGAAAGGCGCTCCGAACCGCTCGAAAAAAGGTGTTGCAGTGACCCTAGGGCACACTGGGGGCTCTTGCAGAGGGATGGAGTGTTGGGCAGCGGCGGCAGAAGGTAGCAGGGTGTTTCGGTGGAGTTACTGAGGGAGAAGCTGAGGTAGTTCAGCTGGGACAGAAGAGGTTCGCGAGGGGGAAAGCTGAGGGAACTTGGAAGGGAGAGCCGAGGGGATGTTTTGTGGTAAAATCTGAGGTAAATTGTGAAGGGCAGAATGAACATCTCACAGTGAAAAGCTGAGTTAGTCTGCAGGGCATATTTCGGGGGATTAAATATGAGGTGTCAGGTGTTTCACTGAGGGAGAAGCGGATACTGCGAGTTACGTTGAGGCTCGTGAGGGACCCGGAGGCAGAAGTAGATGCCGTGAGGGTCACTGAGGGGAAAAGTGGGTGCCGTGAGCATCACTGCGGGAGAGACAGGTGCCGTGAGGGTCACTGAGGGAGAGGCAGGTGTGAGGGTCACTGAGGGAGAAAGTGGGTGTCGTGAGGGTCACTGAGGGAGAGGCAGGTGTCATGAGGGTCACTGAGGGGAAAATGGGTGCCCCGAGCATCACTGAGGGAGAGGCAGGTGCCGTGAGGGTCACTGAGGGAGAGGCAGGTGCCGTGAGGGTCACTGAGGGGAAAATGGGTGCCCCGGGCATCACTGAGGGCGAGGCAGGTGCCGTGAGGGTCGCTGAGGGGGCCACGGGGGTGCCCTGAGGGAGACGGCGCCGGGGTGGGGCCGTGCCGCTGGCGGGCAGATTTTCCCGCCCAGAGAGGGGGCACCTCCCCCCACGTGCCCTCAGAACCCTCCGACGCCTCAGCGCCGCGGTCCGTGAGGCGGGCGCAGGGGAAAGGCGCTCCGAACGGCTCGAAAAAAGGTGTTGCAGTGACCCTAGGGCAGACTGGGGGCTCTTGCAGAGGGATGGAGTGTTGGGCAGCGGCAGCAGAAGGTAGCAGGGTGTTTCGGTGGAGTTACTGAGGGAGAAGCTGAGGTAGTTCAGCTGGGACAGAAGAGGTTCGCGAGGGGGAAAGCTGAGGGAACTTGGAAGGGAGAGCCGAGGGGATGTTTTGTGGTAAAATCTGAGGTAAATTGTGAAGGGCAGAATGAACATCTCACAGTGAAAAGCTGAGTTAGTCTGCAGGGCATATTTCGGGGGATTAAATATGAGGTGTCAGGTGTTTCACTGAGGGAGAAGCGGGTACTGCGAGTTACGTTGAGGCTCGTGAGGGACCCGGAGGCAGAAGTAGATGCCGTGAGGGTCACTGAGGGGAAAAGTGGGTGCCGTGAGCATCACTGCGGGAGAGACAGGTGCCGTGAGGGTCACTGAGGGAGAGGCAGGTGTGAGGGTCACTGAGGGAGAAAGTGGGTGTCGTGAGGGTCACTGAGGGGAAAATGGGTGCCCCGGGCATCACTGAGGGAGAAAGTGGGTGTCGTGAGCATCACTGAGGGAGAGGCAGGTGTCATGAGGGTCACTGAGGAGAAAGTGGGTGTCGTGAGGGTCACTGAGGGGAAAGTGGGTGCCCCGGGCATCACTGAGGGAGAGGCAGGTGTCGTGAGCATCACTGAGGGAGAGGCAGGTGCCGTGAGGGTCACTGAGGGGAAAATGGGTGCCCCGGGCATCACTGAGGGCGAGGCAGGTGCCGTGAGGGTCGCTGAGGGGGCCACGGGGGTGCCCTGAGGGAGACGGCGCCGGGGTGGGGCCGTGCCGCTGGCGGGCAGATTTTCCCGCCCAGAGAGGGGGCGCCTCTCGCCGCTCCCCTCAGATCCCCCAGATGCCTCAGCGCCGCGGTCCGTGAGGCAGGTGCAGGGGAAAGGTGCTCCGAGCAGCTCGAAAAAAGGTGTTGCAGTGACCCTAGGGCAGACTGGGGGCTCTTGCAGAGGGATGGAGTGTTGGACAGCGGCGGCAGAAGGTAGCAGGGTGTTTCGGTGGAGTTACTGAGGGAGAAGCTGAGGTAGTTCAGCTGGGACAGAAGAGGTTCGCGAGGGGGAAAGCTGAGGGGATGTTTTGTGGTAAAATCTGAGGTAAATTGTGAGGGAGAGAATGAAGAGTTTGGAGGGGAAAACTGAATTACTCCTTAGGGAATATTTTGGGCATAAATCTGAGATAAGTTATAGTGGACAGAATGAACATTTTTGAGTAAAAACGGAGGTAAATTTTGGGGGATTAAATATGAGGTGTCCGGTGTTTCACTGAGGGCTAAGCAGGTGCCGCGAGTTTCGCTGAGGGGCCGTGAGGGAGCCGGAGACAGAGGCAGGTGCCGTGAGTGTCGCTGGAGTGCCGTGAGGGTCGCTGAGGGGAAAATGGGTGCCGTGAGGGTCACTGAGGGAGAGGCGGGTGCTGTGAGGGTCGCTGAGGGGAAAATGGCTGCCGCGAGCGTCACTGAGGGAGAGGGAGGTGGCGTGAGGGTCCCTGAGGGGGAAAGTGGGTGCCGTGAGGGTCACTGAGGGGAAAATGGGTGCCGTGAGGGTCACTGAGGGGAAAATGGCTGCCGTGAGGGTCACTGAGGGGAAAATGGGTGCCGTGAGGGTCACTGAGGGCGAGGCAGGTGCCGTGAGGGTCACTGAGGGCGAGGCAGGTGCCGTGAGGGTCACTGAGGGGAAAATGGGTGCCGTGAGGGTCACTGAGGGAGAGGCAGGTGCCGTGAGGGTCACTGAGGGGAAAATGGGTGCCCCGAGCATCACTGAGGGCGAGGCAGGTGCCGTGAGGGTCGCTGAGGGGGCCACGGGGGTGCCCTGAGGGAGACGGCCCCGGGGCGGGGCTGTGCCGCTGGCGGGCAGATTTTCCCGCCCAGAGAGGGGGCACCTCCCCCCACGTCCCCTCAGAACCCTCCGACGCCTCAGCGCCGCGGTCCGTGAGGCGGGCGCAGGGGAAAGGCGCTCCGAACGGCTCGAAAAAAGG
This sequence comes from Acanthornis magna, assembly GCA_036785705.1. NCBI lineage: Eukaryota > Metazoa > Chordata > Aves > Passeriformes > Acanthizidae > Acanthornis > Acanthornis magna. The sequence goes on from JAWUZG010000038.1 coordinate 1,319,701, forward strand.
TGTTGCAGTGACCCTGGGGCAGACTGGGGGCTCTTGCAGAGGGATGGAGTGTTGGGCAGCGGCGGCAGAAGGTAGCAGGGTGTTTCGGTGGAGTTACTGAGGGAGAAGCTGAGGTAGTTCAGCCGGGACAGAAGAGGTTCGCGAGGGGGAAAGCTGAGGGGATGTTTTGTGGTAAAATCTGAGGTAAATTGTGAGGGAGAGAATGAAGAGTTTGGAGGGGAAAACTGAATTACTCCTTAGGGAATATTTTGGGCATAAATCTCAGATAAGTTATAGTGGACAGAATGAACATTTTTGAGTAAAAACGGAGGTAAATTTTGGGGGATTAAATATGAGGTGTCCGGTGTTTCACTGAGGGCTAAGCAGGTGCCGCGAGTTTCGCTGAGGGGCCGTGAGGGAGCCGGAGACAGAGGCAGGTGCCGTGAGTGTCGCTGGAGTGCCGTGAGGATCACTGGGGGGAAAATGGGTGGCGTGAGGGTCACTGAGGGCGAGGCAGGTGCCGTGAGGGTCACTGAGGGGAAAATGGGTGCCGTGAGGGTCACTGAGGGCGAGGCAGGTGCCGTGAGGGTCACTGAGGGGAAAATGGCTGCCGTGAGGGTCGCTGAGGGGAAAATGGGTGGCGTGAGGGTCACTGAGGGAGAGGCAGGTGGCGTGAGGGTCCCTGAGGGGGAAAATGGGTGGCGTGAGGGTCACTGAGGGAGAGGCGGGTGCTGTGAGGGTCGCTGAGGGGAAAATGGCTGCCGTGAGGGTCGCTGAGGGAGAGGCGGATGCTGTGAGGGTCACTGAGGGCGAGGCAGGTGCCGTGAGGGTCACTGAGGGGAAAATGGGTGCCGTGAGGGTCGCTGAGGGGGAAAGCAGGTGCCCCGAGCGTCACTGAGGGAGAGGCAGGTGCCGCGGGTGTCACTGAGGGGGAAAGTGGGTGCCGTGAGGGTCACTGAGGGAGGCGGGCAGGTGCCGCGGGTGTCGCTGGGCTGCCGTGAGGGTCCCTGAGACGCCACGGGGCTGTCCTGAGGGAGGCGGGGCGGGGCCCTGAGGAAGGCGGGGCGGGGCCCTGAGGGAGGCGGGGCGGGGCCCTGAGGGAGGCGGGGCGGGGCCCTGAGGGAGGCGGGGCGGGGCCCTGAGGGAGGCGGGGCGGGGCCCTGAGGGAGGCGGGGCGGGGCCCTGAGGGAGGCGGGGCGGGGCCCTGAGGGAGGCGGGCCTGTGCCCTTGCCGCGCAGCTTTTCCCGCGCCGCAAGGGGGAGCCCTCCGCCGTTCCCTTCAGCGGGAGGTGGCGATGCGCTCATAGTAGAAAGGAAGTTTTTACCGTAGTTGTTAAATTAGCGTTCTATATTGGTATAGTACTTTGGTTCCACGACCTAAAACTGCAAGAGGAGTAAATGAGGAGGATTTCTATGAAAGAATATCACCCTCATAGAAACTAAAAGAGTTAAAAATGGTCTATTAAGCTGTTTAGAGCCATGAAGCCAAAGTTTAACAGAAATAATGGATCTAATTCTCCTGGAGAGACGCAAAAGGGAGAATAACAAATACTTCATGCTGCATTCAGCAACAGATTTTCAGCAATGAAAAGGCTGGAAAAAGAAAAAACAAAGGAAAATGAAATGTAGAAAAAAAATAGAATTCATGTCAGTTATGGAACAATAATGCAATAAAAAAAAAAAAAGTTGAGTTTCAAGAGTCAGTCATTATGCACAAAAAGTGCTTAGGACTCAGCACTCAGGCTTAACTGTATCCTCCTTCCATGGCAGAAGCCACCAGAGAAGAAACCACAGATGGGTTGGATGAGAAGGAAAGAGAGAGCACGAGGAGCAGCGCCTTGGAGGTCAAGAGGTGGCACGGGAAAGGCCCTCTGGGCAAATGGCATCCGTGGCTTTTCCAGGGCACAGATTGATTAAAGAGTGGTGGGCACCTTCAGGGTGCCCCAGGTGATCTTGTGCTGGGCGACCTCCCTGTAAGCAGGGCTGGGTCTTTGCTTTCTTCTAGTTGGCCTTTTGCCATTGTGCTGTAAAGAGTGGTGGGCACCTTCAGGGTGCCCCAGGTGGTTTTGTGCTGAGCGACCTCCCTGTAAGCAGGGCTGGGTCTTTGCTTTATTCTTGTTGGCCTTTTGCCATTGTGCTGCTTTGGCAGCCTGGAGAGAGGGGCAAACCCTGTAAGGAGGCTTGGAGCCCCGGTCTCTGCACCCGAGGGGGAAATTGGAGCTCCCCCAGGCCACCCTGTAAAGCAGGGCAGGGCCTTTTCCCCATCCCCATGGCTTTGTGCCCCTGGCCAGCGTGACCCCCTGTACTCAGGGCATGTCACAGCCTTTTGTGCCTTGGCCCCCTGGAAAGCCCTTTGGAGTCTCCCTGGATCCCCCCGGGGCAGGCCTGAAGGTCTCCTCTCGTGCTCAGCGGCTGGGAGGCCTCCCCACAGGCTGTGTGCACAGAGCTTGCTCCCTCTCCTGGGACGTTGTCCTTGTGTGTTCCCCTGTCCATGTCAGTGTGAGTGAGGCAGTGTGTGTGTGTTTTTGTCCCCCTTAGAAATAGAGCAGAGTAGCTTCGACTTCCCAGGAGGGAAAGAGGAGCTCTGTGCAGCAGCAGGGGGTGGCCTGCCAAGCTGTGGGCAGAGACGGGGCCCGGCCTGCTCCCTTGTTCCTGAGGGCAGAGCGAAGCCACTTAATGGCAGTGCGGGCACCGGAACCCACCTGTAGCCAGGGCCTGGGTGTGTGCCTGTGCTGCAGGGCTGCCTGTCGTGCTGGTGACCTGCCAGCGTGCGTTGCCTCTACTCAGAGCACGCAGCAACTCAAGCCCCCTGTAAGCAGGGGGTGCAGCCTCTTTGGCTGCTGCTTTCTATGCCCAGCTTCATTTGCCCAGAGGGCCTCACTCCCACCACCAGCAGCAGCGGAAGGGCCTGCAGCGTCCGACGCTGAGGTGAGACAAGCTGTGCTTGGTGGCTTTGGAGTGAGCTGGGGGAGGACCTGTGGCTGGGCAAGTGGTGGTTGGGACAGCTCCCTGTGGGGCTCTTGCCTGCCATTTTCTTGCCGTTGTTGAGATCGCAGTTTCTCAGCCCTTACTGTGTTCTCCTTCCTTGGCAGAAGCCAGTGCGGAAGAAGGAAGAGACATCGTGAAGGACGACGAGGCAAGAGAGAGGAGCGGCTTCGAGGTCAAGAGTAGAACGGCGAGGCAAGAGAGAGCAGCAGCTTCGAGGTCAAGAGTAGAACGGCGAGGCAAGAGAGAGCACGAGGAGCAGCGCCTTGGAGGTCAAGAGGTGGCACGGGAAAGGCCCTCTGGGCAAATGGCATCCGTGGCTTTTCCAGGGCACAGATTGATTAAAGAGCGGTGGGCACCTTCAGGGTGCCCCAGGTGATCTTGTGCTGGGCGACCTCCCTGTAAGCAGGGCTGGGTCTTTGCTTTCTTCTAGTTGGCCTTTTGCCATTGTGCTGTAAAGAGTGGTGGGCACCTTCAGGGTGCCCCAGGTGGTTTTGTGCTGAGCGACCTCCCTGTAAGCAGGGCTGGGTCTTTGCTTTATTCTTGTTGGCCTTTTGCCATTGTGCTGCTTTGGCAGCCTGGAGAGAGGGGCAACCCTGTAAGGAGGCTTGGAGCCCCGGTCTCCGCACCCGAGGGGGAAATTGGAGTTCCCCCAGGCCACCCTGTAAAGCAGGGCAGGGCCTTTTCCCCATCCCCATGGCTTTGTGCCCCTGGCCAGCGTGACCCCCTGTACTCAGGGCATGTCACAGCCTTTTGTGCCTTGGCCCCCTGGAAAGCCCTTTGGAGTCTCCCTGGATCCCCCCGGGGCAGGCCTGAAGGTCTCCTCTCGTGCTCAGTGGCTGGGAGGCCTCCCCACAGGCTGTGTGCACAGAGCTTGCTCCCTCTCCTGGGACGTTGTCCTTGTGTGTTCCCCTGTCCATGTCAGTGTGAGTGAGGCAGTGTGTGTGTGTTTTTGTCCCCCTTAGAAATAGAGCAGAGTAGCTTCGACTTCCCAGGAGGGAAAGAGGAGCTCTGTGCAGCAGCAGGGGGTGGCCTGCCAAGCTGTGGGCAGAGACGGGGCCCGGCCTGCTCCCTTGTTCCTGAGGGCAGAGCGAAGCCACTTAATGGCAGTGCGGGCACCGGAACCCACCTGTAGCCAGGGCCTGGGTGTGTGCCTGTGCTGCAGGGCTGCCTGTCGTGCTGGTGACCTGCCAGCGTGCGTTGCCTCTACTCAGAGCACGCAGCAACTCAAGCCCCCTGTAAGCAGGGGGTGCAGCCTCTTTGGCTGCTGCTTTCTATGCCCAGCTTCATTTGCCCGGAGGGCCTCACTCCCACCACCAGCAGCAGCGGAAGGGCCTGCAGCGTCCGACGCTGAGGTGAGACAAGCTGTGCTTGGTGGCTTTGGAGTGAGCTGGGGGAGGACCTGTGGCTGGGCAAGTGGTGGTTGGGACAGCTCCCTGTGGGGCTCTTGCCTGCCATTTTCTTGCCGTTGTTGGGATCGCAGTTTCTCAGCCCTTACTGTGTTCTCCTTCCTTGGCAGAAGCCAGTGCGGAAGAAGGAAGAGACATCGTGAAGGACGACGAGGCAAGAGAGAGGAGCGGCTTCGAGGTCAAGAGTAGAACGGCGAGGCAAGAGAGAGCAGCAGCTTCGAGGTCAAGAGTAGAACGGCGAGGCAAGAGAGAGCACGAGGAGCAGCGCCTTGGAGGTCAAGAGGTGGCACGGGAAAGGCCCTCTGGGCAAATGGCATCCGTGGCTTTTCCAGGGCACAGATTGATTAAAGAGCGGTGGGCACCTTCAGGGTGCCCCAGGTGATCTTGTGCTGGGCGACCTCCCTGTAAGCAGGGCTGGGTCTTTGCTTTCTTCTAGTTGGCCTTTTGCCATTGTGCTGTAAAGAGTGGTGGGCACCTTCAGGGTGCCCCAGGTGGTTTTGTGCTGAGCGACCTCCCTGTAAGCAGGGCTGGGTCTTTGCTTTATTCTTGTTGGCCTTTTGCCATTGTGCTGCTTTGGCAGCCTGGAGAGAGGGGCAACCCTGTAAGGAGGGTTGGAGCCCCGGTCTCCGCACCCGAGGGGGAAATTGGAGCTCCCCCAGGCCACCCTGTAAAGCAGGGCAGGGCCTTTTCCCCATCCCCATGGCTTTGTGCCCCTGGCCAGCGTGACCCCCTGTACTCAGGGCATGTCACAGCCTTTTGTGCCTTGGCCCCCTGGAAAGCCCTTTGGAGTCTCCCTGGATCCCCCCGGGGCAGGCCTGAAGGTCTCCTCTCGTGCTCAGCGGCTGGGAGGCCTCCCCACAGGCTGTGTGCACAGAGCTTGCTCCCTCTCCTGGGACGTTGTCCTTGTGTGTTCCCCTGTCCATGTCAGTGTGAGTGAGGCAGTGTGTGTGTGTTTTTGTCCCCCTTAGAAATAGAGCAGAGTAGCTTCGACTTCCCAGGAGGGAAAGAGGAGCTCTGTGCAGCAGCAGGGGGTGGCCTGCCAAGCTGTGGGCAGAGACGGGGCCCGGCCTGCTCCCTTGTTCCTGAGGGCAGAGCGAAGCCACTTAATGGCAGTGCGGGCACCGGAACCCACCTGTAGCCAGGGCCTGGGTGTGTGCCTGTGCTGCAGGGCTGCCTGTCGTGCTGGTGACCTGCCAGCGTGCGTTGCCTCTACTCAGAGCACGCAGCAACTCGAGCCCCCTGTAAGCAGGGGGTGCAGCCTCTTTGGCTGCTGCTTTCTATGCCCAGCTTCATTTGCCCGGAGGGCCTCACTCCCACCACCAGCAGCAGCGGAAGGGCCTGCAGCGTCCGACGCTGAGGTGAGACAAGCTGTGCTTGGAGGCTTTGGAGTGAGGTGGGGGAGGACCTGTGGCTGGGCAAGTGGTGGTTGGGACAGCTCCCTGTGGGGCTCTTGCCTGCCATTTTCTTGCCGTTGTTGGGATCGCAGTTTCTCAGCCCTTACTGTGTTCTCCTTCCTTGGCAGAAGCCAGTGCGGAAGAAGGAAGAGACATCGTGAAGGACGACGAGGCAAGAGAGAGGAGCGGCTTCGAGGTCAAGAGTAGAACGGCGAGGCAAGAGAGAGCAGCAGCTTCGAGGTCAAGAGTAGAACGGCGAGGCAAGAGAGAGCAGCAGCTTCGAGGTCAAGAGTAGAACGGCGAGGCAAGAGAGAGCACGAGGAGCAGCGCCTTGGAGGTCAAGAGGTGGCACGGGAAAGGCCCTCTGGGCAAATGGCATCCGTGGCTTTTCCAGGGCACAGATTGATTAAAGAGCGGTGGGCACCTTCAGGGTGCCCCAGGTGATCTTGTGCTGGGCGACCTCCCTGTAAGCAGGGCTGGGTCTTTGCTTTCTTCTAGTTGGCCTTTTGCCATTGTGCTGTAAAGAGTGGTGGGCACCTTCAGGGCGCCCCAGGTGGTTTTGTGCTGAGCGACCTCCCTGTAAGCAGGGCTGGGTCTTTGCTTTATTCTTGTTGGCCTTTTGCCATTGTGCTGCTTTGGCAGCCTGGAGAGAGGGGCAACCCTGTAAGGAGGCTTGGAGCCCCGGTCTCCGCACCCGAGGGGGAAATTGGAGCTCCCCCAGGCCACCCTGTAAAGCAGGGCAGGGCCTTTTCCCCATCCCCATGGCTTTGTGCCCCTGGCCAGCGTGACCCCCTGTACTCAGGGCATGTCACAGCCTTTTGTGCCTTGGCCCCCTGGAAAGCCCTTTGGAGTCTCCCTGGATCCCCCGGGGCAGGCCTGAAGGTCTCCTCTCGTGCTCAGTGGCTGGGAGGCCTCCCCACAGGCTGTGTGCACAGAGCTTGCTCCCTCTCCTGGGACGTTGTCCTTGTGTGTTCCCCTGTCCATGTCAGTGTGAGTGAGGCAGTGTGTGTGTGTTTTTGTCCCCCTTAGAAATAGAGCAGAGTAGCTTCGACTTCCCAGGAGGGAAAGAGGAGCTCTGTGCAGCAGCAGGGGGTGGCCTGCCAAGCTGTGGGCAGAGACGGGGCCCGGCCTGCTCCCTTGTTCCTGAGGGCAGAGCGAAGCCACTTAATGGCAGTGCGGGCACCGGAACCCACCTGTAGCCAGGGCCTGGGTGTGTGCCTGTGCTGCAGGGCTGCCTGTCGTGCTGGTGACCTGCCAGCGTGCGTTGCCTCTACTCAGAGCACGCAGCAACTCGAGCCCCCTGTAAGCAGGGGGTGCAGCCTCTTTGGCTGCTGCTTTCTATGCCCAGCTTCATTTGCCCAGAGGGCCTCACTCCCACCACCAGCAGCAGCGGAAGGGCCTGCAGCGTCCGACGCTGAGGTGAGACAAGCTGTGCTTGGAGGCTTTGGAGTGAGCTGGGGGAGGACCTGTGGCTGGGCAAGTGGTGGTTGGGACAGCTCCCTGTGGGGCTCTTGCCTGCCATTTTCTTGCCGTTGTTGGGATCGCAGTTTCTCAGCCCTTACTGTGTTCTCCTTCCTTGGCAGAAGCCAGTGCGGAAGAAGGAAGAGACATCGTGAAGGACGACGAGGCAAGAGAGAGGAGCGGCTTCGAGGTCAAGAGTAGAACGGCGAGGCAAGAGAGAGCAGCAGCTTCGAGGTCAAGAGTAGAACGGCGAGGCAAGAGAGAGCACGAGGAGCAGCGCCTTGGAGGTCAAGAGGTGGCACGGGAAAGGCCCTCTGGGCAAATGGCATCCGCGGCTTTTCCAGGGCACAGATTGATTAAAGAGCGGTGGGCACCTTCAGGGTGCCCCAGGTGATCTTGTGCTGGGCGACCTCCCTGTAAGCAGGGCTGGGTCTTTGCTTTCTTCTAGTTGGCCTTTTGCCATTGTGCTGTAAAGAGTGGTGGGCACCTTCAGGGTGCCCCAGGTGGTTTTGTGCTGAGCGACCTCCCTGTAAGCAGGGCTGGGTCTTTGCTTTATTCTTGTTGGCCTTTTGCCATTGTGCTGCTTTGGCAGCCTGGAGAGAGGGGCAACCCTGTAAGGAGGCTTGGAGCCCCGGTCTCCGCACCCGAGGGGGAAATTGGAGCTCCCCCAGGCCACCCTGTAAAGCAGGGCAGGGCCTTTTCCCCATCCCCATGGCTTTGTGCCCCTGGCCAGCGTGACCCCCTGTACTCAGGGCATGTCACAGCCTTTTGTGCCTTGGCCCCCTGGAAAGCCCTTTGGAGTCTCCCTGGATCCCCCCGGGGCAGGCCTGAAGGTCTCCTCTCGTGCTCAGCGGCTGGGAGGCCTCCCCACAGGCTGTGTGCACAGAGCTTGCTCCCTCTCCTGGGACGTTGTCCTTGTGTGTTCCCCTGTCCATGTCAGTGTGAGTGAGGCAGAGTGTGTGTGTGTTTTTGTCCCCCTTAGAAATAGAGCAGAGTAGCTTCGACTTCCCAGGAGGGAAAGAGGAGCTCTGTGCAGCAGCAGGGGGTGGCCTGCCAAGCTGTGGGCAGAGACGGGGCCCGGCCTGCTCCCTTGTTCCTGAGGGCAGAGCGAAGCCACTTAATGGCAGTGCGGGCACCGGAACCCACCTGTAGCCAGGGCCTGGGTGTGTGCCTGTGCTGCAGGGCTGCCTGTCGTGCTGGTGACCTGCCAGCGTGCGTTGCCTCTACTCAGAGCACGCAGCAACTCGAGCCCCCTGTAAGCAGGGGGTGCAGCCTCTTTGGCTGCTGCTTTCTATGCCCAGCTTCATTTGCCCGGAGGGCCTCACTCCCACCACCAGCAGCAGCGGAAGGGCCTGCAGCGTCCGACGCTGAGGTGAGACAAGCTGTGCTTGGAGGCTTTGGAGTGAGCTGGGGGAGGACCTGTGGCTGGGCAAGTGGTGGTTGGGACAGCTCCCTGTGGGGCTCTTGCCTGCCATTTTCTTGCCGTTGTTGGGATCGCAGTTTCTCAGCCCTTACTGTGTTCTCCTTCCTTGGCAGAAGCCAGTGCGGAAGAAGGAAGAGACATCGTGAAGGACGACGAGGCAAGAGAGAGGAGCGGCTTCGAGGTCAAGAGTAGAACGGCGAGGCAAGAGAGAGCAGCAGCTTCGAGGTCAAGAGTAGAACGGCGAGGCAAGAGAGAGCACGAGGAGCAGCGCCTTGGAGGTCAAGAGGTGGCACGGGAAAGGCCCTCTGGGCAAATGGCATCCGTGGCTTTTCCAGGGCACAGATTGATTAAAGAGCGGTGGGCACCTTCAGGGTGCCCCAGGTGATCTTGTGCTGGGCGACCTCCCTGTAAGCAGGGCTGGGTCTTTGCTTTCTTCTAGTTGGCCTTTTGCCATTGTGCTGTAAAGAGTGGTGGGCACCTTCAGGGTGCCCCAGGTGGTTTTGTGCTGAGCGACCTCCCTGTAAGCAGGGCTGGGTCTTTGCTTTATTCTTGTTGGCCTTTTGCCATTGTGCTGCTTTGGCAGCCTGGAGAGAGGGGCAACCCTGTAAGGAGGGTTGGAGCCCCGGTCTCCGCACCCAAGGGGGAAATTGGAGCTCCCCCAGGCCACCCTGTAAAGCAGGGCAGGGCCTTTTCCCCATCCCCATGGCTTTGTGCCCCTGGCCAGCGTGACCCCCTGTACTCAGGGCATGTCACAGCCTTTTGTGCCTTGGCCCCCTGGAAAGCCCTTTGGAGTCTCCCTGGATCCCCCCGGGGCAGGCCTGAAGGTCTCCTCTCGTGCTCAGTGGCTGGGAGGCCTCCCCACAGGCTGTGTGCACAGAGCTTGCTCCCTCTCCTGGGACGTTGTCCTTGTGTGTTCCCCTGTCCATGTCAGTGTGAGTGAGGCAGTGTGTGTGTGTGTTTTTGTCCCCCTTAGAAATAGAGCAGAGTAGCTTCGACTTCCCAGGAGGGAAAGAGGAGCTCTGTGCAGCAGCAGGGGGTGGCCTGCCAAGCTGTGGGCAGAGACGGGGCCCGGCCTGCTCCCTTGTTCCTGAGGGCAGAGCGAAGCCACTTAATGGCAGTGCGGGCACCGGAACCCACCTGTAGCCAGGGCCTGGGTGTGTGCCTGTGCTGCAGGGCTGCCTGTCGTGCTGGTGACCTGCCAGCGTGCGTTGCCTCTACTCAGAGCACGCAGCAACTCGAGCCCCCTGTAAGCAGGGGGTGCAGCCTCTTTGGCTGCTGCTTTCTATGCCCAGCTTCATTTGCCCGGAGGGCCTCACTCCCACCACCAGCAGCAGCGGAAGGGCCTGCAGCGTCCGACGCTGAGGTGAGACAAGCTGTGCTTGGAGGCTTTGGAGTGAGCTGGGGGAGGACCTGTGGCTGGGCAAGTGGTGGTTGGGACAGCTCCCTGTGGGGCTCTTGCCTGCCATTTTCTTGCCGTTGTTGGGATCGCAGTTTCTCAGCCCTTACTGTGTTCTCCTTCCTTGGCAGAAGCCAGTGCGGAAGAAGGAAGAGACATCGTGAAGGACGACGAGGCAAGAGAGAGGAGCGGCTTCGAGGTCAAGAGTAGAACGGCGAGGCAAGAGAGAGCAGCAGCTTCGAAGTCAAGAGTAGAACGGCGAGGCAAGAGAGAGCAGCAGCTTCGAGGTCAAGAGTAGAACGGCGAGGCAAGAGAGAGCACGAGGAGCAGCGCCTTGGAGGTCAAGAGGTGGCACGGGAAAGGCCCTCTGGGCAAATGGCATCCGTGGCTTTTCCAGGGCACAGATTGATTAAAGAGCGGTGGGCACCTTCAGGGTGCCCCAGGTGATCTTGTGCTGGGCGACCTCCCTGTAAGCAGGGCTGGGTCTTTGCTTTCTTCTAGTTGGCCTTTTGCCATTGTGCTGTAAAGAGTGGTGGGCACCTTCAGGGTGCCCCAGGTGGTTTTGTGCTGAGCGACCTCCCTGTAAGCAGGGCTGGGTCTTTGCTTTATTCTTGTTGGCCTTTTGCCATTGTGCTGCTTTGGCAGCCTGGAGAGAGGGGCAACCCTGTAAGGAGGCTTGGAGCCCCGGTCTCCGCACCCGAGGGGGAAATTGGAGCTCCCCCAGGCCACCCTGTAAAGCAGGGCAGGGCCTTTTCCCCATCCCCATGGCTTTGTGCCCCTGGCCAGCGTGACCCCCTGTACTCAGGGCATGTCACAGCCTTTTGTGCCTTGGCCCCCTGGAAAGCCCTTTGGAGTCTCCCTGGATCCCCCCGGGGCAGGCCTGAAGGTCTCCTCTCGTGCTCAGCGGCTGGGAGGCCTCCCCACAGGCTGTGTGCACAGAGCTTGCTCCCTCTCCTGGGACGTTGTCCTTGTGTGTTCCCCTGTCCATGTCAGTGTGAGTGAGGCAGTGTGTGTGTGTGTTTTTGTCCCCCTTAGAAATAGAGCAGAGTAGCTTCGACTTCCCAGGAGGGAAAGAGGAGCTCTGTGCAGCAGCAGGGGGTGGCCTGCCAAGCTGTGGGCAGAGACGGGGCCCGGCCTGCTCCCTTGATCCTGAGGGCAGAGCGAAGCCACTTAATGGCAGTGCGGGCACCGGAACCCACCTGTAGCCAGGGCCTGGGTGTGTGCCTGTGCTGCAGGGCTGCCTGTCGTGCTGGTGACCTGCCAGCGTGCGTTGCCTCTACTCAGAGCACGCAGCAACTCGAGCCCCCTGTAAGCAGGGGGTGCAGCCTCTTTGGCTGCTGCTTTCTATGCCCAGCTTCATTTGCCCGGAGGGCCTCACTCCCACCACCAGCAGCAGCGGAAGGGCCTGCAGCGTCCGACGCTGAGGTGAGACAAGCTGTGCTTGGAGGCTTTGGAGTGAGCTGGGGGAGGACCTGTGGCTGGGCAAGTGGTGGTTGGGACAGCTCCCTGTGGGGCTCTTGCCTGCCATTTTCTTGCCGTTGTTGGGATCGCAGTTTCTCAGCCCTTACTGTGTTCTCCTTCCTTGGCAGAAGCCAGTGCGGAAGAAGGAAGAGACATCGTGAAGGACGACGAGGCAAGAGAGAGGAGCGGCTTCGAGGTCAAGAGTAGAACGGCGAGGCAAGAGAGAGCACGAGGAGCAGCGCCTTGGAGGTCAAGAGGTGGCACGGGAAAGGCCCTCTGGGCAAATGGCATCCGTGGCTTTTCCAGGGCACAGATTGATTAAAGAGCGGTGGGCACCTTCAGGGTGCCCCAGGTGATCTTGTGCTGGGCGACCTCCCTGTAAGCAGGGCTGGGTCTTTGCTTTCTTCTAGTTGGCCTTTTGCCATTGTGCTGTAAAGAGTGGTGGGCACCTTCAGGGTGCCCCAGGTGGTTTTGTGCTGAGCGACCTCCCTGTAAGCAGGGCTGGGTCTTTGCTTTATTCTTGTTGGCCTTTTGCCATTGTGCTGCTTTGGCAGCCTGGAGAGAGGGGCAACCCTGTAAGGAGGCTTGGAGCCCCGGTCTCCGCACCCGAGGGGGAAATTGGAGCTCCCCCAGGCCACCCTGTAAAGCAGGGCAGGGCCTTTTCCCCATCCCCATGGCTTTGTGCCCCTGGCCAGCGTGACCCCCTGTACTCAGGGCATGTCACAGCCTTTTGTGCCTTGGCCCCCTGGAAAGCCCTTTGGAGTCTCCCTGGATCCCCCCGGGGCAGGCCTGAAGGTCTCCTCTCGTGCTCAGCGGCTGGGAGGCCTCCCCACAGGCTGTGTGCACAGAGCTTGCTCCCTCTCCTGGGACGTTGTCCTTGTGTGTTCCCCTGTCCATGTCAGTGTGAGTGAGGCAGTGTGTGTGTGTGTTTTTGTCCCCCTTAGAAATAGAGCAGAGTAGCTTCGACTTCCCAGGAGGGAAAGAGGAGCTCTGTGCAGCAGCAGGGGGTGGCCTGCCAAGCTGTGGGCAGAGACGGGGCCCGGCCTGCTCCCTTGTTCCTGAGGGCAGAGCGAAGCCACTTAATGGCAGTGCGGGCACCGGAACCCACCTGTAGCCAGGGCCTGGGTGTGTGCCTGTGCTGCAGGGCTGCCTGTCGTGCTGGTGACCTGCCAGCGTGCGTTGCCTCTACTCAGAGCACGCAGCAACTCAAGCCCCCTGTAAGCAGGGGGTGCAGCCTCTTTGGCTGCTGCTTTCTATGCCCAGCTTCATTTGCCCGGAGGGCCTCACTCCCACCACCAGCAGCAGCGGAAGGGCCTGCAGCGTCCGACGCTGAGGTGAGACAAGCTGTGCTTGGAGGCTTTGGAGTGAGGTGGGGGAGGACCTGTGGCTGGGCAAGTGGTGGTTGGGACAGCTCCCTGTGGGGCTCTTGCCTGCCATTTTCTTGCCGTTGTTGGGATCGCAGTTTCTCAGCCCTTACTTGTGTTCTCCTTCCTTGGCAGAAGCCAGTGCGGAAGAAGGAAGAGACATCGTGAAGGACGACGAGGCAAGAGAGAGGAGCGGCTTCGAGGTCAAGAGTAGAACGGCGAGGCAAGAGAGAGCAGCAGCTTCGAGGTCAAGAGTAGAACGGCGAGGCAAGAGAGAGCAGCAGCTTCGAGGTCAAGAGTAGAACGGCGAGGCAAGAGAGAGCACGAGGAGCAGCGCCTTGGAGGTCAAGAGGTGGCACGGGAAAGGCCCTCTGGGCAAATGGCATCCGTGGCTTTTCCAGGGCACAGATTGATTAAAGAGCGGTGGGCACCTTCAGGGTGCCCCAGGTGATCTTGTGCTGGGCGACCTCCCTGTAAGCAGGGCTGGGTCTTTGCTTTCTTCTAGTTGGCCTTTTGCCATTGTGCTGTAAAGAGTGGTGGGCACCTTCAGGGCGCCCCAGGTGGTTTTGTGCTGAGCGACCTCCCTGTAAGCAGGGCTGGGTCTTTGCTTTATTCTTGTTGGCCTTTTGCCATTGTGCTGCTTTGGCAGCCTGGAGAGAGGGGCAACCCTGTAAGGAGGCTTGGAGCCCCGGTCTCCGCACCCGAGGGGGAAATTGGAGCTCCCCCAGGCCACCCTGTAAAGCAGGGCAGGGCCTTTTCCCCATCCCCATGGCTTTGTGCCCCTGGCCAGCGTGACCCCCTGTACTCAGGGCATGTCACAGCCTTTTGTGCCTTGGCCCCCTGGAAAGCCCTTTGGAGTCTCCCTGGATCCCCCCGGGGCAGGCCTGAAGGTCTCCTCTCGTGCTCAGTGGCTGGGAGGCCTCCCCACAGGCTGTGTGCACAGAGCTTGCTCCCTCTCCTGGGACGTTGTCCTTGTGTGTTCCCCTGTCCATGTCAGTGTGAGTGAGGCAGTGTGTGTGTGTTTTTGTCCCCCTTAGAAATAGAGCAGAGTAGCTTCGACTTCCCAGGAGGGAAAGAGGAGCTCTGTGCAGCAGCAGGGGGTGGCCTGCCAAGCTGTGGGCAGAGACGGGGCCCGGCCTGCTCCCTTGTTCCTGAGGGCAGAGCGAAGCCACTTAATGGCAGTGCGGGCACCGGAACCCACCTGTAGCCAGGGCCTGGGTGTGTGCCTGTGCTGCAGGGCTGCCTGTCGTGCTGGTGACCTGCCAGCGTGCGTTGCCTCTACTCAGAGCACGCAGCAACTCGAGCCCCCTGTAAGCAGGGGGTGCAGCCTCTTTGGCTGCTGCTTTCTATGCCCAGCTTCATTTGCCCAGAGGGCCTCACTCCCACCACCAGCAGCAGCGGAAGGGCCTGCAGCGTCCGACGCTGAGGTGAGACAAGCTGTGCTTGGTGGCTTTGGAGTGAGGTGGGGGAGGACCTGTGGCTGGGCAAGTGGTGGTTGGGACAGCTCCCTGTGGGGCTCTTGCCTGCCATTTTCTTGCCGTTGTTGGGATCGCAGTTTCTCAGCCCTTACTGTGTTCTCCTTCCTTGGCAGAAGCCAGTGCGGAAGAAGGAAGAGACATCGTGAAGGACGACGAGGCAAGAGAGAGCAGCGGCTTCGAGGTCAAGAGTAGAACGGCGAGGCAAGAGAGAGCAGCAGCTTCGAGGTCAAGAGTAGAACGGCGAGGCAAGAGAGAGCACGAGGAGCAGCGCCTTGGAGGTCAAGAGGTGGCACGGGAAAGGCCCTCTGGGCAAATGGCATCCGCGGCTTTTCCAGGGCACAGATTGATTAAAGAGCGGTGGGCACCTTCAGGGTGCCCCAGGTGATCTTGTGCTGGGCGACCTCCCTGTAAGCAGGGCTGGGTCTTTGCTTTCTTCTAGTTGGCCTTTTGCCATTGTGCTGTAAAGAGTGGTGGGCACCTTCAGGGTGCCCCAGGTGGTTTTGTGCTGAGCGACCTCCCTGTAAGCAGGGCTGGGTCTTTGCTTTATTCTTGTTGGCCTTTTGCCATTGTGCTGCTTTGGCAGCCTGGAGAGAGGGGCAACCCTGTAAGGAGGCTTGGAGCCCCGGTCTCCGCACCCGAGGGGGAAATTGGAGCTCCCCCAGGCCACCCTGTAAAGCAGGGCAGGGCCTTTTCCCCATCCCCATGGCTTTGTGCCCCTGGCCAGCGTGACCCCCTGTACTCAGGGCATGTCACAGCCTTTTGTGCCTTGGCCCCCTGGAAAGCCCTTTGGAGTCTCCCTGGATCCCCCCGGGGCAGGCCTGAAGGTCTCCTCTCGTGCTCAGCGGCTGGGAGGCCTCCCCACAGGCTGTGTGCACAGAGCTTGCTCCCTCTCCTGGGACGTTGTCCTTGTGTGTTCCCCTGTCCATGTCAGTGTGAGTGAGGCAGTGTGTGTGTGTTTTTGTCCCCCTTAGAAATAGAGCAGAGTAGCTTCGACTTCCCAGGAGGGAAAGAGGAGCTCTGTGCAGCAGCAGGGGGTGGCCTGCCAAGCTGTGGGCAGAGACGGGGCCCGGCCTGCTCCCTTGTTCCTGAGGGCAGAGCGAAGCCACTTAATGGCAGTGCGGGCACCGGAACCCACCTGTAGCCAGGGCCTGGGTGTGTGCCTGTGCTGCAGGGCTGCCTGTCGTGCTGGTGACCTGCCAGCGTGCGTTGCCTCTACTCAGAGCACGCAGCAACTCGAGCCCCCTGTAAGCAGGGGGTGCAGCCTCTTTGGCTGCTGCTTTCTATGCCCAGCTTCATTTGCCCAGAGGGCCTCACTCCCACCACCAGCAGCAGCGGAAGGGCCTGCAGCGTCCGACGCTGAGGTGAGACAAGCTGTGCTTGGAGGCTTTGGAGTGAGGTGGGGGAGGACCTGTGGCTGGGCAAGTGGTGGTTGGGACAGCTCCCTGTGGGGCTCTTGCCTGCCATTTTCTTGCTGTTGTTGGGATCGCAGTTTCTCAGCCCTTACTGTGTTCTCCTTCCTTGGCAGAAGCCAGTGCGGAAGAAGGAAGAGACATCGTGAAGGACGACGAGGCAAGAGAGAGCAGCGGCTTCGAGGTCAAGAGTAGAACGGCGAGGCAAGAGAGAGCAGCAGCTTCGAGGTCAAGAGTAGAACGGCGAGGCAAGAGAGAGCACGAGGAGCAGCGCCTTGGAGGTCAAGAGGTGGCACGGGAAAGGCCCTCTGGGCAAATGGCATCCGCGGCTTTTCCAGGGCACAGATTGATTAAAGAGCGGTGGGCACCTTCAGGGTGCCCCAGGTGATCTTGTGCTGGGTGACCTCCCTGTAAGCAGGGCTGGGTCTTTGCTTTCTTCTAGTTGGCCTTTTGCCATTGTGCTGTAAAGAGTGGTGGGCACCTTCAGGGTGCCCCAGGTGGTTTTGTGCTGAGCGACCTCCCTGTAAGCAGGGCTGGGTCTTTGCTTTATTCTTGTTGGCCTTTTGCCATTGTGCTGCTTTGGCAGCCTGGAGAGAGGGGCAACCCTGTAAGGAGGCTTGGAGCCCCGGTCTCCGCACCCGAGGGGGAAATTGGAGCTCCCCCAGGCCACCCTGTAAAGCAGGGCAGGGCCTTTTCCCCATCCCCATGGCTTTGTGCCCCTGGCCAGCGTGACCCCCTGTACTCAGGGCATGTCACAGCCTTTTGTGCCTTGGCCCCCTGGAAAGCCCTTTGGAGTCTCCCTGGATCCCCCCGGGGCAGGCCTGAAGGTCTCCTCTCGTGCTCAGCGGCTGGGAGGCCTCCCCACAGGCTGTGTGCACAGAGCTTGCTCCCTCTCCTGGGACGTTGTCCTTGTGTGTTCCCCTGTCCATGTCAGTGTGAGTGAGGCAGTGTGTGTGTGTGTTTTTGTCCCCCTTAGAAATAGAGCAGAGTAGCTTCGACTTCCCAGGAGGGAAAGAGGAGCTCTGTGCAGCAGCAGGGGGTGGCCTGCCAAGCTGTGGGCAGAGACGGGGCCCGGCCTGCTCCCTTGATCCTGAGGGCAGAGCGAAGCCACTTAATGGCAGTGCGGGCACCGGAACCCACCTGTAGCCAGGGCCTGGGTGTGTGCCTGTGCTGCAGGGCTGCCTGTCGTGCTGGTGACCTGCCAGCGTGCGTTGCCTCTACTCAGAGCACGCAGCAACTCGAGCCCCCTGTAAGCAGGGGGTGCAGCCTCTTTGGCTGCTGCTTTCTATGCCCAGCTTCATTTGCCCGGAGGGCCTCACTCCCACCACCAGCAGCAGCGGAAGGGCCTGCAGCGTCCGACGCTGAGGTGAGACAAGCTGTGCTTGGAGGCTTTGGAGTGAGCTGGGGGAGGACCTGTGGCTGGGCAAGTGGTGGTTGGGACAGCTCCCTGTGGGGCTCTTGCCTGCCATTTTCTTGCCGTTGTTGGGATCGCAGTTTCTCAGCCCTTACTGTGTTCTCCTTCCTTGGCAGAAGCCAGTGCGGAAGAAGGAAGAGACATCGTGAAGGACGACGAGGCAAGAGAGAGGAGCGGCTTCGAGGTCAAGAGTAGAACGGCGAGGCAAGAGAGAGCACGAGGAGCAGCGCCTTGGAGGTCAAGAGGTGGCACGGGAAAGGCCCTCTGGGCAAATGGCATCCGTGGCTTTTCCAGGGCACAGATTGATTAAAGAGCGGTGGGCACCTTCAGGGTGCCCCAGGTGATCTTGTGCTGGGCGACCTCCCTGTAAGCAGGGCTGGGTCTTTGCTTTCTTCTAGTTGGCCTTTTGCCATTGTGCTGTAAAGAGTGGTGGGCACCTTCAGGGTGCCCCAGGTGGTTTTGTGCTGAGCGACCTCCCTGTAAGCAGGGCTGGGTCTTTGCTTTATTCTTGTTGGCCTTTTGCCATTGTGCTGCTTTGGCAGCCTGGAGAGAGGGGCAACCCTGTAAGGAGGCTTGGAGCCCCGGTCTCCGCACCCGAGGGGGAAATTGGAGCTCCCCCAGGCCACCCTGTAAAGCAGGGCAGGGCCTTTTCCCCATCCCCATGGCTTTGTGCCCCTGGCCAGCGTGACCCCCTGTACTCAGGGCATGTCACAGCCTTTTGTGCCTTGGCCCCCTGGAAAGCCCTTTGGAGTCTCCCTGGATCCCCCGGGGCAGGCCTGAAGGTCTCCTCTCGTGCTCAGCGGCTGGGAGGCCTCCCCACAGGCTGTGTGCACAGAGCTTGCTCCCTCTCCTGGGACGTTGTCCTTGTGTGTTCCCCTGTCCATGTCAGTGTGAGTGAGGCAGTGTGTGTGTGTGTGTTTTTGTCCCCCTTAGAAATAGAGCAGAGTAGCTTCGACTTCCCAGGAGGGAAAGAGGAGCTCTGTGCAGCAGCAGGGGGTGGCCTGCCAAGCTGTGGGCAGAGACGGGGCCCGGCCTGCTCCCTTGTTCCTGAGGGCAGAGCGAAGCCACTTAATGGCAGTGCGGGCACCGGAACCCACCTGTAGCCAGGGCCTGGGTGTGTGCCTGTGCTGCAGGGCTGCCTGTCGTGCTGGTGACCTGCCAGCGTGCGTTGCCTCTACTCAGAGCACGCAGCAACTCAAGCCCCCTGTAAGCAGGGGGTGCAGCCTCTTTGGCTGCTGCTTTCTATGCCCAGCTTCATTTGCCCGGAGGGCCTCACTCCCACCACCAGCAGCAGCGGAAGGGCCTGCAGCGTCCGACGCTGAGGTGAGACAAGCTGTGCTTGGAGGCTTTGGAGTGAGCTGGGGGAGGACCTGTGGCTGGGCAAGTGGTGGTTGGGACAGCTCCCTGTGGGGCTCTTGCCTGCCATTTTCTTGCCGTTGTTGGGATCGCAGTTTCTCAGCCCTTACTGTGTTCTCCTTCCTTGGCAGAAGCCAGTGCGGAAGAAGGAAGAGACATCGTGAAGGACGACGAGGCAAGAGAGAGGAGCGGCTTCGAGGTCAAGAGTAGAACGGCGAGGCAAGAGAGAGCAGCAGCTTCGAGGTCAAGAGTAGAACGGCGAGGCAAGAGAGAGCACGAGGAGCAGCGCCTTGGAGGTCAAGAGGTGGCACGGGAAAGGCCCTCTGGGCAAATGGCATCCGCGGCTTTTCCAGGGCACAGATTGATTAAAGAGCGGTGGGCACCTTCAGGGTGCCCCAGGTGATCTTGTGCTGGGCGACCTCCCTGTAAGCAGGGCTGGGTCTTTGCTTTCTTCTAGTTGGCCTTTTGCCATTGTGCTGTAAAGAGTGGTGGGCACCTTCAGGGTGCCCCAGGTGGTTTTGTGCTGAGCGACCTCCCTGTAAGCAGGGCTGGGTCTTTGCTTTATTCTTGTTGGCCTTTTGCCATTGTGCTGCTTTGGCAGCCTGGAGAGAGGGGCAACCCTGTAAGGAGGCTTGGAGCCCCGGTCTCCGCACCCGAGGGGGAAATTGGAGCTCCCCCAGGCCACCCTGTAAAGCAGGGCAGGGCCTTTTCCCCATCCCCATGGCTTTGTGCCCCTGGCCAGCGTGACCCCCTGTACTCAGGGCATGTCACAGCCTTTTGTGCCTTGGCCCCCTGGAAAGCCCTTTGGAGTCTCCCTGGATCCCCCCGGGGCAGGCCTGAAGGTCTCCTCTCGTGCTCAGCGGCTGGGAGGCCTCCCCACAGGCTGTGTGCACAGAGCTTGCTCCCTCTCCTGGGACGTTGTCCTTGTGTGTTCCCCTGTCCATGTCAGTGTGAGTGAGGCAGTGTGTGTGTGTTTTTGTCCCCCTTAGAAATAGAGCAGAGTAGCTTCGACTTCCCAGGAGGGAAAGAGGAGCTCTGTGCAGCAGCAGGGGGTGGCCTGCCAAGCTGTGGGCAGAGACGGGGCCCGGCCTGCTCCCTTGTTCCTGAGGGCAGAGCGAAGCCACTTAATGGCAGTGCGGGCACCGGAACCCACCTGTAGCCAGGGCCTGGGTGTGTGCCTGTGCTGCAGGGCTGCCTGTCGTGCTGGTGACCTGCCAGCGTGCGTTGCCTCTACTCAGAGCACGCAGCAACTCGAGCCCCCTGTAAGCAGGGGGTGCAGCCTCTTTGGCTGCTGCTTTCTATGCCCAGCTTCATTTGCCCAGAGGGCCTCACTCCCACCACCAGCAGCAGCGGAAGGGCCTGCAGCGTCCGACGCTGAGGTGAGACAAGCTGTGCTTGGAGGCTTTGGAGTGAGGTGGGGGAGGACCTGTGGCTGGGCAAGTGGTGGTTGGGACAGCTCCCTGTGGGGCTCTTGCCTGCCATTTTCTTGCTGTTGTTGGGATCGCAGTTTCTCAGCCCTTACTGTGTTCTCCTTCCTTGGCAGAAGCCAGTGCGGAAGAAGGAAGAGACATCGTGAAGGACGACGAGGCAAGAGAGAGCAGCGGCTTCGAGGTCAAGAGTAGAACGGCGAGGCAAGAGAGAGCAGCAGCTTCGAGGTCAAGAGTAGAACGGCGAGGCAAGAGAGAGCACGAGGAGCAGCGCCTTGGAGGTCAAGAGGTGGCACGGGAAAGGCCCTCTGGGCAAATGGCATCCGCGGCTTTTCCAGGGCACAGATTGATTAAAGAGCGGTGGGCACCTTCAGGGTGCCCCAGGTGATCTTGTGCTGGGCGACCTCCCTGTAAGCAGGGCTGGGTCTTTGCTTTCTTCTAGTTGGCCTTTTGCCATTGTGCTGTAAAGAGTGGTGGGCACCTTCAGGGTGCCCCAGGTGGTTTTGTGCTGAGCGACCTCCCTGTAAGCAGGGCTGGGTCTTTGCTTTATTCTTGTTGGCCTTTTGCCATTGTGCTGCTTTGGCAGCCTGGAGAGAGGGGCAACCCTGTAAGGAGGCTTGGAGCCCCGGTCTCCGCACCCGAGGGGGAAATTGGAGCTCCCCCAGGCCACCCTGTAAAGCAGGGCAGGGCCTTTTCCCCATCCCCATGGCTTTGTGCCCCTGGCCAGCGTGACCCCCTGTACTCAGGGCATGTCACAGCCTTTTGTGCCTTGGCCCCCTGGAAAGCCCTTTGGAGTCTCCCTGGATCCCCCCGGGGCAGGCCTGAAGGTCTCCTCTCGTGCTCAGTGGCTGGGAGGCCTCCCCACAGGCTGTGTGCACAGAGCTTGCTCCCTCTCCTGGGACGTTGTCCTTGTGTGTTCCCCTGTCCATGTCAGTGTGAGTGAGGCAGTGTGTGTGTGTTTTTGTCCCCCTTAGAAATAGAGCAGAGTAGCTTCGACTTCCCAGGAGGGAAAGAGGAGCTCTGTGCAGCAGCAGGGGGTGGCCTGCCAAGCTGTGGGCAGAGACGGGGCCCGGCCTGCTCCCTTGTTCCTGAGGGCAGAGCGAAGCCACTTAATGGCAGTGCGGGCACCGGAACCCACCTGTAGCCAGGGCCTGGGTGTGTGCCTGTGCTGCAGGGCTGCCTGTCGTGCTGGTGACCTGCCAGCGTGCGTTGCCTCTACTCAGAGCACGCAGCAACTCGAGCCCCCTGTAAGCAGGGGGTGCAGCCTCTTTGGCTGCTGCTTTCTATGCCCAGCTTCATTTGCCCAGAGGGCCTCACTCCCACCACCAGCAGCAGCGGAAGGGCCTGCAGCGTCCGACGCTGAGGTGAGACAAGCTGTGCTTGGAGGCTTTGGAGTGAGCTGGGGGAGGACCTGTGGCTGGGCAAGTGGTGGTTGGGACAGCTCCCTGTGGGGCTCTTGCCTGCCATTTTCTTGCCGTTGTTGGGATCGCAGTTTCTCAGCCCTTACTGTGTTCTCCTTCCTTGGCAGAAGCCAGTGCGGAAGAAGGAAGAGACATCGTGAAGGACGACGAGGCAAGAGAGAGGAGCGGCTTCGAGGTCAAGAGTAGAACGGCGAGGCAAGAGAGAGCAGCAGCTTCGAGGTCAAGAGTAGAACGGCGAGGCAAGAGAGAGCAGCAGCTTCGAGGTCAAGAGTAGAACGGCGAGGCAAGAGAGAGCACGAGGAGCAGCGCCTTGGAGGTCAAGAGGTGGCACGGGAAAGGCCCTCTGGGCAAATGGCATCCGTGGCTTTTCCAGGGCACAGATTGATTAAAGAGCGGTGGGCACCTTCAGGGTGCCCCAGGTGATCTTGTGCTGGGCGACCTCCCTGTAAGCAGGGCTGGGTCTTTGCTTTCTTCTAGTTGGCCTTTTGCCATTGTGCTGTAAAGAGTGGTGGGCACCTTCAGGGTGCCCCAGGTGGTTTTGTGCTGAGCGACCTCCCTGTAAGCAGGGCTGGGTCTTTGCTTTATTCTTGTTGGCCTTTTGCCATTGTGCTGCTTTGGCAGCCTGGAGAGAGGGGCAACCCTGTAAGGAGGCTTGGAGCCCCGGTCTCCGCACCCGAGGGGGAAATTGGAGCTCCCCCAGGCCACCCTGTAAAGCAGGGCAGGGCCTTTTCCCCATCCCCATGGCTTTGTGCCCCTGGCCAGCGTGACCCCCTGTACTCAGGGCATGTCACAGCCTTTTGTGCCTTGGCCCCCTGGAAAGCCCTTTGGAGTCTCCCTGGATCCCCCCGGGGCAGGCCTGAAGGTCTCCTCTCGTGCTCAGCGGCTGGGAGGCCTCCCCACAGGCTGTGTGCACAGAGCTTGCTCCCTCTCCTGGGACGTTGTCCTTGTGTGTTCCCCTGTCCATGTCAGTGTGAGTGAGGCAGAGTGTGTGTGTGTTTTTGTCCCCCTTAGAAATAGAGCAGAGTAGCTTCGACTTCCCAGGAGGGAAAGAGGAGCTCTGTGCAGCAGCAGGGGGTGGCCTGCCAAGCTGTGGGCAGAGACGGGGCCCGGCCTGCTCCCTTGTTCCTGAGGGCAGAGCGAAGCCACTTAATGGCAGTGCGGGCACCGGAACCCACCTGTAGCCAGGGCCTGGGTGTGTGCCTGTGCTGCAGGGCTGCCTGTCGTGCTGGTGACCTGCCAGCGTGCGTTGCCTCTACTCAGAGCACGCAGCAACTTGAGCCCCCTGTAAGCAGGGGGTGCAGCCTCTTTGGCTGCTGCTTTCTATGCCCAGCTTCATTTGCCCAGAGGGCCTCACTCCCACCACCAGCAGCAGCGGAAGGGCCTGCAGCGTCCGACGCTGAGGTGAGACAAGCTGTGCTTGGAGGCTTTGGAGTGAGGTGGGGGAGGACCTGTGGCTGGGCAAGTGGTGGTTGGGACAGCTCCCTGTGGGGCTCTTGCCTGCCATTTTCTTGCCGTTGTTGGGATCGCAGTTTCTCAGCCCTTACTGTGTTCTCCTTCCTTGGCAGAAGCCAGTGCGGAAGAAGGAAGAGACATCGTGAAGGAGGACGAGGCAAGAGAGAGGAGCGGCTTCGAGGTCAAGAGTAGAACGGCGAGGCAAGAGAGAGCAGCAGCTTCGAGGTCAAGAGTAGAACGGCGAGGCAAGAGAGAGCAGCAGCTTCGAGGTCAAGAGTAGAACGGCGAGGCAAGAGAGAGCAGCAGCTTCGAGGTCAAGAGTAGAACGGCGAGGCAAGAGAGAGCACGAGGAGCAGCGCCTTGGAGGTCAAGAGGTGGCACGGGAAAGGCCCTCTGGGCAAATGGCATCCGCGGCTTTTCCAGGGCACAGATTGATTAAAGAGCGGTGGGCACCTTCAGGGTGCCCCAGGTGATCTTGTGCTGGGCGACCTCCCTGTAAGCAGGGCTGGGTCTTTGCTTTCTTCTAGTTGGCCTTTTGCCATTGTGCTGTAAAGAGTGGTGGGCACCTTCAGGGTGCCCCAGGTGGTTTTGTGCTGAGCGACCTCCCTGTAAGCAGGGCTGGGTCTTTGCTTTATTCTTGTTGGCCTTTTGCCATTGTGCTGCTTTGGCAGCCTGGAGAGAGGGGCAACCCTGTAAGGAGGCTTGGAGCCCCGGTCTCCGCACCCGAGGGGGAAATTGGAGCTCCCCCAGGCCACCCTGTAAAGCAGGGCAGGGCCTTTTCCCCATCCCCATGGCTTTGTGCCCCTGGCCAGCGTGACCCCCTGTACTCAGGGCATGTCACAGCCTTTTGTGCCTTGGCCCCTTGGAAAGCCCTTTGGAGTCTCCCTGGATCCCCCGGGGCAGGCCTGAAGGTCTCCTCTCGTGCTCAGTGGCTGGGAGGCCTCCCCACAGGCTGTGTGCACAGAGCTTGCTCCCTCTCCTGGGACGTTGTCCTTGTGTGTTCCCCTGTCCATGTCAGTGTGAGTGAGGCAGTGTGTGTGTGTTTTTGTCCCCCTTAGAAATAGAGCAGAGTAGCTTCGACTTCCCAGGAGGGAAAGAGGAGCTCTGTGCAGCAGCAGGGGGTGGCCTGCCAAGCTGTGGGCAGAGACGGGGCCCGGCCTGCTCCCTTGTTCCTGAGGGCAGAGCGAAGCCACTTAATGGCAGTGCGGGCACCGGAACCCACCTGTAGCCAGGGCCTGGGTGTGTGCCTGTGCTGCAGGGCTGCCTGTCGTGCTGGTGACCTGCTAGCGTGCGTTGCCTCTACTCAGAGCACGCAGCAACTTGAGCCCCCTGTAAGCAGGGGGTGCAGCCTCTTTGGCTGCTGCTTTCTATGCCCAGCTTCATTTGCCCGGAGGGCCTCACTCCCACCACCAGCAGCAGCGGAAGGGCCTGCAGCGTCCGACGCTGAGGTGAGACAAGCTGTGCTTGGAGGCTTTGGAGTGAGGTGGGGGAGGACCTGTGGCTGGGCAAGTGGTGGTTGGGACAGCTCCCTGTGGGGCTCTTGCCTGCCATTTTCTTGCCGTTGTTGGGATCGCAGTTTCTCAGCCCTTACTGTGTTCTCCTTCCTTGGCAGAAGCCAGTGCGGAAGAAGGAAGAGACATCGTGAAGGAGGACGAGGCAAGAGAGAGGAGCGGCTTCGAGGTCAAGAGTAGAACGGCGAGGCAAGAGAGAGCAGCAGCTTCGAGGTCAAGAGTAGAACGGCGAGGCAAGAGAGAGCAGCAGCTTCGAGGTCAAGAGTAGAACGGCGAGGCAAGAGAGAGCAGCAGCTTCGAGGTCAAGAGTAGAACGGCGAGGCAAGAGAGAGCACGAGGAGCAGCGCCTTGGAGGTCAAGAGGTGGCACGGGAAAGGCCCTCTGGGCAAATGGCATCTGCGGCTTTTCCAGGGCACAGATTGATTAAAGAGCGGTGGGCACCTTCAGGGTGCCCCAGGTGATCTTGTGCTGGGCGACCTCCCTGTAAGCAGGGCTGGGTCTTTGCTTTCTTCTAGTTGGCCTTTTGCCATTGTGCTGTAAAGAGTGGTGGGCACCTTCAGGGTGCCCCAGGTGGTTTTGTGCTGAGCGACCTCCCTGTAAGCAGGGCTGGGTCTTTGCTTTATTCTTGTTGGCCTTTTGCCATTGTGCTGCTTTGGCAGCCTGGAGAGAGGGGCAACCCTGTAAGGAGGCTTGGAGCCCCGGTCTCCGCACCCGAGGGGGAAATTGGAGCTCCCCCAGGCCACCCTGTAAAGCAGGGCAGGGCCTTTTCCCCATCCCCATGGCTTTGTGCCCCTGGCCAGCGTGACCCCCTGTACTCAGGGCATGTCACAGCCTTTTGTGCCTTGGCCCCTTGGAAAGCCCTTTGGAGTCTCCCTGGATCCCCCGGGGCAGGCCTGAAGGTCTCCTCTCGTGCTCAGTGGCTGGGAGGCCTCCCCACAGGCTGTGTGCACAGAGCTTGCTCCCTCTCCTGGGACGTTGTCCTTGTGTGTTCCCCTGTCCATGTCAGTGTGAGTGAGGCAGTGTGTGTGTGTTTTTGTCCCCCTTAGAAATAGAGCAGAGTAGCTTCGACTTCCCAGGAGGGAAAGAGGAGCTCTGTGCAGCAGCAGGGGGTGGCCTGCCAAGCTGTGGGCAGAGACGGGGCCCGGCCTGCTCCCTTGTTCCTGAGGGCAGAGCGAAGCCACTTAATGGCAGTGCGGGCACCGGAACCCACCTGTAGCCAGGGCCTGGGTGTGTGCCTGTGCTGCAGGGCTGCCTGTCGTGCTGGTGACCTGCTAGCGTGCGTTGCCTCTACTCAGAGCACGCAGCAACTCGAGCCCCCTGTAAGCAGGGGGTGCAGCCTCTTTGGCTGCTGCTTTCTATGCCCAGCTTCATTTGCCCGGAGGGCCTCACTCCCACCACCAGCAGCAGCGGAAGGGCCTGCAGCGTCCGACGCTGAGGTGAGACAAGCTGTGCTTGGAGGCTTTGGAGTGAGGTGGGGATAGTTGGGACAGCGTAGTGTCTTTGTGGAACTTCCTTCACATCTTCATCCTGCCCTGAACTGCTGATATTGTTTATGAGGTTTAATGGGCTGATTAATTGTGTTTTTGTCTTTCCTCCCCTCTCCTTTAATCTTTTTTCCCATCTTGGGTTGTAAAGTTGTGGTTGTGTTATCGCTCACCCTGTTTTTTGTGTTTTGCAGCCTTTTTCCTGGGCAGAACACATCTGCATGTCAGCATCCACAAAATCCTGTTCTCTTTTCTTTGGGAACAGCAGCTGTGATTTCCATTTTTGCTTTTCCTCCATCTTTTTTTCCTTCAATAAAATACTTTTTCAGTCTGTGTTTTACATTTTTTCATACACCATTTTTCTTCTCTCATGCTCTTACGATTGTGCTGTGTTTCTGTAACATTTTTCTCTGCTGCTGCTGATTTTGATGTCACCACGTGTTCATCCATTCTGAGTGCTCCTAAATGCAGTTGTCTTCCCATGTTTTGGTGTCCAGGTAGGTGCCACTGCCCTGCTACAGCTGACATCTTCTTGACAGATCTCTGTGAATTACCCGAAAAGGTGAGTGAGTTGTGATCAAGTGCTGGCTGGCAGGATCCCAAGCCCCTTAGGCATAAATGTTACAGCAGGTGCTGTGTGGCTTCTGCTTTGGAACATGCTCACGCTCCTTGAGCCACAGGGAGAGATTTCTCCATTAAACACAGACTGGAGGTGTTTACTCTTGGCTGTGAAGACTTTAAGAGAGATTTATTTAGCATGTGTTGCTTTTAGTGTTTTCTCCTGGTGTTGTCACAGGGCATAGCCAGTAATTCCCAGCTGAGAATTCCTCAGCACCAGGAGTGTGCTCTTCTGATTTTACTCATTGCTGTTGTGCTTCTTGGCCAAACTTAAAGCATTCTCCAATTGGCAGGGCTTCCACCTGCTGAGTTTTAAGTACTGTAGATAATAATAAATACCAAAGAGATAAGTAATTAATAATGGATAATAAATAATTAACGATAATGGATAAGAAGTAATAGCTCAGAGAGATGCTTGGGTCAATTCTCCCTGCTGCAATCCTGATTGTTTTTCCCTCTTCATTTCCAACTTTTTTCTGACATTGGTTCTCCTTTCTAAAGCTCAGAGCTTCTTTATGATAGTGCTGTCTATATCCACAATCTCTCCTACACTAATATTTCCGATCAGAGGGTTGGCCTGTACTGAAAACAGGTAAGTAGTTTCTGAGGTTGTGTTTTTCTGTTGTAAAACTGCTCCCCAGGGATGTGAAGTGACCCACTTGCTGTCCCTGAAGGGGCTGGTAGAGGGAATGGGGGACTCAGGCTCCCAGCTCTGCCTTGGAAACCCCAATACCTGTGGGTTCTCCAGCCTAAGCAGGAGCAGACAACAATGGGTATTGAGCTGCCTGGGCGGCACTTGAAAACCCTCTCTGCTCCAAGCCGTTTGTCATTATGGTCTGGGAGGAATCCCTGAGTGACCATGTAGAGCAGAAGAGGTTGATGTTGGCTGGAGGGCTGCTCTTTGGGGTGTGATGCTGAGAGGGGTCATGCAGAGGGCAGGGCAGGCCGAGTTCCTGGAGGAGACAGCCTGGGGTGTGGGCAGGCAGGGCTGCCTCCTCCTCTTCCCGGCACTCGGCTGTGGCTGCAGCAGGAGCGCTCTCGGGGCGCAGGGGAAGCCCTTTTGCCCTCAGCCCTGCACATGCTGCCATTGTCCCTGCTAACAATGGGGAGAGGAGGGAGCGCTGGAGCTGATGACACAAACCCCAGTGCACGAGCAGCTGGGGGCTGCTCAAGGGCAGCTCTGTGTGTGCAGCCACAGCCTCTGCCCTGCCAGCACGGCCTGGGGCGCAGCCAGGGCTCCTGACGGCCTCAGGGTAGGATTGAGCCCTGTGCAGTGCCACCAAGGGGCAAAACTGCCTTTATTTATAATGGAATATTCTGGATTGGGAGGGTTTGCTGAGTCCACACAGACACCCCGACAATCCCACCCTGTCCCTGAGTGTGTTTTCCAAATGCTGCTGGAGCTCTGGCAGCCTTGGGCAGTGACCATTCCTTGGGGAGCCTCTTTTCCTAATAACCAGTCTCTTTTCCTAATATCCAAACTAGATCTCCCCTGACACAGCTCCAGCCATTCCCTCGGGTCCTGTCCCTGGTCATCAAAGAGCAGAGGTAGGTGCTGTCCTTTAGGAGGAAGTTGTAGACTGTATTTTGCTGTAGACTGTATTTAAGCTGCCTCTGCAGAGGCTGGGGCTTCCCAGCTGCCTCAGAGCACAGGGAGCCCCTGCGGGCAGCTGCTTCCTGTGGTTCCTCTGGCACTGTCCCTAGGAGCTTGTGTGGTGAGAGTTAACCACCCCTGCCTAATGGTTCCTTCATAAATAAGGAAAGCTAATAAACGCTTTCTATTCCTTAAGGCACAGCAGATAGGAAGAGAAAAATCAAGGAAGCTATTTTCATTTTCTGTAACTTGCATTAGTCATCTCTCCTGAGATGGAGGGGAAAGCTTGGCTGGGGATGGGCAGCAGAAATGGTGCTGTGCTCCACACTTCTTTCTCTGTCCAGTACCTCCTGGAAGGCCCCCAGCAGCTTGTCCTTTCCAGCATGAGTAAATTTCCCTATACCAAAGGGGCTTGAGGTTTATCTGGGAATCAACTCCCTGTCTGGGGCCTCTAATGCTCTACAACCTGGCATCAGCCCCCACCGGTCCCACATTTTAAAGGGCATGGGGTGGGTGGTGTGTCACAAGTGTTCAGCAGGAGGGGAGTTTCACCACCTGAAGTGGCAGCTTTTCCCAGTTCCAGCTCTGTCCATGTTCACCCCTATCCAAAGAGCATCTGCGATGGGCACCTTGCAAAGAGCTTGGAATACAGGCTCTGTGGCCACTGGCCCTGCAGGTAAGAGACAGGTCTGCAACCTCTGAGCCAGGAGTTACCTGCCAAACCTGCCTGGTTCAGCTGGCAGAGATATCTCTCTTGCCCCCAGTGACAAGTCTCCCTCTCAGTTCAGCAGAGATCAGGTTTGCAGGGCACTGTGCAGAAAGCAGCTCTCCCAAAAAATCCCAGCCCCTGCCAAGAACTAACAGGATGTGATGGGAGGCAGTGAGGAGGAGGCTGGAGCAGGCAGCCAAGCACCCTTCCCACTCAGTCTGGAGAGCAGATGGAGCAAACTAAGAGCTCTCTACCTCAGTCAACCTCCTCTTCCAGGCTCAGCTGGCTCCCACAAGGATTCCCAAGCCTCTTGCAAGGAGATTTTTGTGGCCTTGGGCTGGAGGCAGGCAGAGGTAGTCACCCACTCCTCCAGATGGATATCAGGCTGCAAGGAAAATTGCTCTGCTTGGGCAGGAAAGCTGCACTGCTGTGCTCTTGTCTGGTGGATCCCAGGCAGCAGTGCAGGTGAAGCAGGGATTTAGTGGGGATGATCCTACACTGTAGTGAATGCTCAGTGCTGGCAGCCTCCCACAGACATCCCCACCACAAACATTCGCACTTTGGGGCACTCGTGTGACTGGATGGGGGCTACGAGGCAGCCACAGGACACGATGTGCAGCAAGGAGGAACTGAGGGAAGGGAGGGATTGTGCTGCTGGCAGCTGTGTCAGTACAGGGCTGGAGCTGATTGCTCACAGGCACTCCCTAGCCCTGGTCTCCGTTAGACCGAGGTCTTCAGTCTTGGTCTTCTCTGTGCTGGACACAGGCACAAAGCAGGTAGAGGCTACCCAGGCTGGGGCTCTGTGCAAGCCCTGTCCTTTGCCAGGCTAACATGACCCCAGGCCCGTGCTGCAGCAGGAGTCCTGCCTGTCCCTGTTTTCCATGGCTCTGTGCTGCCTGCAGGAAGCAGGGGAGCACAGTCTCCTCCACCCCTGCTCTGTGCAGCACTGCCACAAAGCCCAGGGGCTTTGTATCTGGGCCATGCTACATTTAGCATCTGTGGGGCCTCGCTGGGCTCCCGAGGGCCATTCTGTCCCTCCAATCAAGGGCACAGCTCTTCTGCAGCCTCCCTTCCTTGTCCCTCCACGATGGGGTGGGAAGGACCTGGGTTTGGTTAGTGCAGTGGGGAGTAAACCCTTTGCAGCCCTCCTGTCTCTGGGGCAGGGGCTGAGCTGTGAGGCAGGTGAACATCAACCACTCCTAGGGCTGTGATCTCTGCAGATGCACCACTGATTCCCAGATGCCCTCCCTTACTCCTCCATGCTGTAACTCCCCAGCTCTAATGGCCTTGGAGGCTGTCAGGGGTCTCTCCACAGCACTGCTGCCCTCAGGTCCTGTTGGCCATGTCCTTACATCTCTCTCTAGCAATTGGCAGCCTGGAAACAAATGGTTGCTGCGTGGGCATTGTTTTGAGTAAGACCCAGGGTGTGCTGCTGTGCAGTGATTCATGAGCAGGAGGGAAAGGGAGAGACTCTCCAATTCCTGTGTTTGGGATAGGCTGAGGGCAGGGCAGAGATATTTCTCTTGGGAAGGATGTGCATCCCCTTTCTCCTAGAAGGGTGTCTCCTGCAGCAGGATGTCCTTGGGCAAGGCCAGGTTTTAATTGCTGCAGCATCACCAGACACCCGAGTCATGGTGCCCCTCCAAGCCTCTGCTCCCAGCCTCCCTCCTGCAGCTCCTGAGCTATTGGGAGCTGTGAATCTCCCCCCAGGGACTCCCCACATGCCCTGGCTTTCTCTCCAGAGAGGATCCAGGGGCACTTTGGCTGATCTGAGGTCCTCGGGGAGCAGTCTGTGCCCTGCCTCTGCCTGCTGGTCTGTCTGTCCTGCCGCATCCACTCTCTCCTGCTGCTGTCTGCACTGCTGTGCTGCACTGTGCGTTTGGCTGCCTCCTTGTCCCTCTTGCTGTCTGTCTCCCTGACTGACAGCTGCCACTGCAAACACTGGTCTGTCACTATTAGGTTTTCTCCTCCCCACCCTTTTCCTTTGGCTGCTATTTGGAGGCCTCTGCATTAGGTGTGACTTGGGTGCTTTTGTCCAGTTTATGGACAGCAGCCAGACTGCAATCTGCAGCAGAAAACTATCCAGAGGGAAAACCTCTGCAAGGAGCCTCCTGCAAATACCTAGGCAGGACACTGGCTGCCAGCACTGCCCAGAAACTGCATACTCACGCCTGCCTCCACAGCACTGCAGCCAGAGACTGAACAGAAGCCCAGATGTCTTTCAGTGGCATTTGGGCTACTGCCTGCCTCCAAAAGCCAGTCCTTGGAGCTTGAATTCCCTGGTTACCTTTGAGATATCTGGGGATGAGGGTGGGGATGTGGAGGAGACAGGGCTTGGGGACTTGTGAGGCTAAATGTGAAAAGGACCTGTCTCTGTGTGTGCGTGTGTGTGTGTGCGTGTGTGTGCGTGTGTGGTTACATGTGCTGCCCCACATCACAGCTGTGTTTGGACGTAGACCTTGTGCTTGCAATTTTTCCACTCTGAAAACAGCGCAGCATGCCTCGTGTCTGTCTCTTTGCCTTGCATCCATCTGCTTCCAGTCTCCGTGTCTTTCCATGTCAGTTTGCCGTGCCTCTGATCCCATCCACAGCCAGCCCTGCCAGTCTGAGCCCTGCTGGGCCAGCAGTCTGGTGTGTCATTGTGCTGCCACAGAGCCTTCAACACCCAGCTGCCACAGCAGACAGGGTCAGGCCTTTGCCCTCCTCATGGCAGCACACTGGGACCCTGCTGAACCGACCCCAAGCCCCCTGGCCAGCTTGGGGGACTGTCCCTATTTGGGCCAGTGTGGGGTTACAGGATATAAGCAGCAGAGCAGCAGGCCTTGAAAGCCAAAGTGAGTGTCTGTCTCTAGTCCGGAAGAAGCCCTGGGACTAGTAAAAACATTCTGGAAATGGCACGATGGGTCTGTGAACTGCTGGACCTGTTAGAAGTAAGAAACACCGTTTGTTACCTTAATAGGTATTTTAACCTGTTACCATAAAAAGTAAAGTTGTGAAGCACGATGGTTAATTGGAGCACTTTGTAGTGTAGAGTCGCTTCCTGTTTGTGTTGTAGTATATAAGGAATTATCACTGCGCAATAAAAGTCTTTGCTCACCACCACCCTGTGAAGTCTGTACCCTCTCAGTCACTGCAGCCCAGCACACCTGCAGCCCACATAGTGAGCGAGCAGCCAGAGCCAGGCTTTTGTAGAATTAGCAAAACCCCCTGCACAGCCAGCTTGCAAAACCTCAGCACTCGAGTGTCACCTGGGATCAGGTTCTGCTGGAGCAGAACATGACTTTTGTATCAACTTTCCCAGTGTCAGCCCTTTTCGCAGAGCCCAGCCAGGGGTGTGGGAGGAGGTGAGGATGGGACAGGCCATCCTGTGTGTCTCTGTGCCATCCTGGGATACCTCTGAACCCAAATTCCCAGGGAAAACAGCTCCCTGATGCTGCCCTCCTCTCCTGTCATGACCTTGCCCAAGAGCAGGGAAGAGATATTGTCCCAGGCTGCTTTCTGGATCCAAAGCCCTTTTGCCTGTGCAGAAGCAGCTCTGCTTATGCCCTTCTCACACATGTGCTGATGGGAACCTGGGGGAGAAAAACCTTGATGTGTCCTCGTTGTCACCAGACCTGGGCCTAAAACTGAAGGTCTGTGGCCAGCAGCATCACAGAGGCTGTAGATGTGACAGTTGGGGCCATGGCTCAGTGCTGGATTTGGCAGAGCTGGGTTAGCAGTTGGATTCAATGGTCCTTCCCACCTTAAATGGTTCTGTGATCCTCTGATTCAGCTGTGTGTCCTGTCATTCCCACAATGATTTCCCACATGGAGGAGGACCTGTGTCTCACAAGCCCTTGGTGACTTGGTGCAGGGTGGCCTCTTTGAGCACCTGAGCTGAACTCCTTTGGCGGCAGAGGATGACACCTGCCCCCTCCTCAGCAAAGCCCACGCCAAGCTCCTTTTCCCCTTCCCAACCATCCTCCTTTCCCAGCAAAACACCTCCCACGCTGCCGGGGAGAATGAGGGTTGGCAGCTCTTCCGCCAAATGATGTTCCCATGGCAATGGGGATGTGTCGCCCTTCCCGAGGAACATAAGGGGGGCGAGCGGGACCCTCCGCATCAGTGCGCGCCCCTTCTCCGGGGCGGGGGCGTCCGAGTCCCGCAGAGGCAGGGCCCCCCCGCACCGCCCCCCGCCGCAGGGCCGGGGGCCGAGCCTCAGTGACGCCTCCCGGTCCCCATTCGCTGGGTCCGCCCGCCCAGCCCTGCCCAGACTGCGGGAGCGCCGCGCCCACAGCCCGCCGGGCAGCCCCGGACAGCGCCGGCAGCCCCGCAGGCAGCGGGCAGCACCGGACAGCGCCCGCAGGTAGGCACGGAGCGCCCGCAGCGCCAGCTCCCGCCGGCTCGGGGTCCGGGTCGGGCTCGGGGTCGGCCGAGGGCTCGGGCTCGGCACGGCGCGGGGCTGCGGGCGGGGAGGGTCCGCACCGCCGGCACGGCGCTGGCCGCGGGAGCTGCTCGCCCCTCGCCCGGGGGATGCTCGGCCGTTCGGAGCGTGTCGGCGGAGGGGAAGGGCTCCGCTTCTCGCCGCGCTGCCGGTGCCCCCCACCCCCGGCTCGGGACTGCGGCATTCCCGGTGGGCGCGCCCGCGCGCACGCCGCACCGCAGCCGCGCTCCCGCTCCGCGCTGCCGCAGGGGGGGATCTCGCCCACCCCGAGCCCTTCTGCCCCTCTCAGGGGTCGCCTCATCCTCTTCCCCGCGCACCGCGTCCCCGGGCACTCCTTTGCTGGCAGCCGCCCCCCGGCACAGCCAGGTTCCTCGGCTCTGGGCTTCTCTCAGCCCACCAGTCTGGCTCTGCACGCCCCCGTCCCCATCGCCGCAGCTCGTCTGTCACCCTTAGCCTGTCGCGCTGGTGGGCACAGGGGGGTTAGGTACCGCCGTGGTGTGACCCCGAGCAAGTGGGGACAGCGCCGGGAACTTCGCCTTGCAAGAGCTGGGGCCCCTCGAATGTCACTGTCCTCAATGCTGTCGTCCTCCTGAGCCCTGTCCCTATGCCAGACCCCTGGGATCATGCAGGAGGGAGAGTTGCCTGGCTTGCTCTGCTCCCAGCACCACTGTCAGGAGGAGAAGAGGGGTCCAAGGGCTATCAGCCCAGAGCCTGGAGAATCTCAGTGCTTGGGCACATCGATGGGAGGAAGACCCCCTCTCTGGGGGCTTATTTGCACTGATTTTCTGGAGGACAGCTAGGCTATGACCTAGATAGTGTCCCAGGATATTCAAAAAGGGGCGGGCTGGTCCTAGGAAATGACAAAGCAAGGGACGAGGGGGCAGTTTCTGGGAATCCAGAGGTTCAAGTACTTGCCCCATTGGCAACCTCTTCGTTGTCAAGATCAAGCAGAAGGGAATTTTCTTCCTGGCTGAGGTTTAGGGTTCTGGATAAAGAGATATTTCAGAGCTTCAGCGTGAGCAAATGGGTTTGGTATTTCCTCTTAGAATATTATATGAAAGACCCAAAAATCACTAAACAGAAAAATCCAGCTGGCTGTGGTACAGGTTCTTCCTTCCCTGGGTGCCTTGCCAGGCTCAGAGGGAGCAAACTGAGGGTCTGTTGTCCCCTCCGCCATCCTGGAGCCACGAAGGGGTGGTTTATCAGCTCCCCCTCTTGGAGCTGGCCCCACACGGCCAGCCTGGAGGGCTGACTGCAGGGCTCTTGCCGTGTCCTTCAGCCGGGCCGCTGCCTCGCTGCTCCCCCTCCCCGTCCCTCCATTCCGCATGTCTGCGGCTGGATTCCCCACGCGGCTGCTTGGCCGGGCTGCAAACATTTAATTAATTCCTTGCGGCCAGCTGGAAGCAGCAGCCCTGGTGTTTGGATGGCACATCATGGGCTCCTTACCCACACGCACCGCCTGGAGAGAGACAGGCACCGGGCAGGGACCCAGCGAGCGGATGCTGCCACCCAAAACCCTTCCACCCCGCGGCCAGGCAGGCTGAGCTCAGCTCCTGGAGGCTTTGTGGCATCCTTCGGCTGTCTTGGCTCCCTGTCCAGCTGCTGTGTCCCTCTTGCTCGCTGCTCTTGGCCCCTTTCCCTCACTGCATCGCAATGACTCATCCTTGCTGAGCTCACCCGCTGGAGCTGCGGGAGCACTGGCGCCCGCCGGCCCCGAGAGAGGGTCCCTCACCTGGCAGCCCCCTCACCTGGCAGCCCCCTCACCTGGCAGCCCCTCACCACGGAGCTCTGGTCAAGGTGCGCAGGCTCTGGGGTGCAGGCTGATTTCACCTGCCCGAACCTTGGGTGGCCACGGGGCAGAAGGGAAGGCAGGGTGTGCAGGCCTTGCTGCGGGTCTGGCAGTGCTCATTTAATGTCTGCTGGAGGCATCTGGACAGGGAAGATAAAGTGTGCATGGGGCACTGCCTGAGGGTGTGGAAAGGTGATGCTGGGCAGGCACGCAGTGATTGCCCAGCTGGTTGTGGTGCCAGCCAGGCTCTGGGCAGGGAATCAGACACTGTGGTGAGGAGGAGGAGGAGGAAGAGGAGGAGGAGGCTCTAGAGCATCATTTGTGCATGAAGGGCAGCCTGGGCCATGCCTGCACCACCGAGTGCCCACGGGCACAGGGCAATGGCCTGGCTAACTGCCTCTCTCCCCCTGCCCAGGTTCCCCTGTCAGAGACAGCCCCCTCTGGGCACCTCAGCGGCGAGATGAACCCCACCGTGGGCATCGCTGTCATCCTGACAGGTACATCCCCCCCTGCTCCCCAGCCAGCTCGGCCCAGAGCAGCCTGGAGGCTGCACGGGCACCCCCAGAACTCGCTGCTCCCTGTCCAACCCCTCCTGCCTCTCGCAGTCCTCCAGGCCGCCCACTGCCAGATGGTCAAGGACCTGAGTGCCTGCCTGCTGGGCCAGAACCTGCGCGTGGACTGTCGCTATGAGAACAAAACCGACAACCCCCTGACCTACGAGTTCAGCATCACCAAGGACAACAGGAAGCACGTCATCCACAGCACCATCAGCGTCTCCGAGAACATCTACCGGGGCCGAGCCAACGTCACCATGCACAGGAACCTGGTGTGCCTCCACCTGCAGAGCTTCACCACCAGTGACGAGGGCATCTACATGTGCGAGCTGAAGGCCACCAACGACTACACCGGCAACCAGTCAAAGAACATCACTGTTATCAAAGGTGAGATGAGCAGTGGCACCTGGCCTCAGCCCTTCCTGCCTGCTCCTTGGCTTGGCAGGGCCAGCAGAGAACGCCACAATCTTGTGGTGTCCCCAGGTCCTCCCTGAGCTCCAGAAATGTGTCCTGACCCTTACATGCCCTTCAGATGGGCTTTGTCCCACAGATGGGCTCACTCTGCCCCATCTCACTCTGCTTTTCCTGCCTCTTGGGTCCCACCTCAGGCACATTGCCTAGATATCCTCCCACAGAGAGGATTTCCCATACCTACATCTCATACAGTCCTCCAGCTGCAGAGACCTTCGTCTCACCTGGTGCCCCTCCACTTGTCACCTTAGTCAGGCACAGGCAGGGTTATGCTTCTCAGGGTCCCAAAAAATCTTTGCTCCTACCTGTTGGGAAGGAAACAGGCCAGAACTGGGCTTGCTGTATTTCTGTGACAGAGCAAAGTCGAGAAGCTGGGTTCCAGTACCACTAGAGCACCTAGCCCGAGCCCTGTCCCCTGTCCCCAGAGGATTTCATTACTTCTCTCCCTCCTCGTTCCTTCTCCTCACAGACAAACTGGAGAAATGCGCCGGCTTCAGCCTCTTGATCCAGAACACCTCGTGGCTCCTGCTGCTGCTCCTTTCCCTGCCTCTCCTGCAAGCCGTGGACTTCGTGTCCCTGTGAAAAGCGAAGCACCCCCGCACACACACACACACACACACACGCACAGCGCTCACACACACGCACGCACACACCGAGCACCCCAGCCACCCCGCCTTCCTCGCAGCCCCTGGAAAGAGAAGCTGAAGCGTCTGGAAGCCGTGAAACCTCTCTGTGTTATCTCTATTTAGCCGTATATCTAACGCTAACCACCGTCCCGTGCCGAGGCCCACCATCCCACGCACACGCGCCCCGCTCCGAAGCATGGTGGCTCTGCTAGGCAGCGTTGCTTCTCCCATCGCGCCTCCCCGCTCCGTAGGCTGGCTGGTTTGCTTGTGCTGGGAGCACTGGAGGCCTCAGCCTCGCTTGTCCCATCCCTTTAACTCCTGGGGTTTGCCTGTTCTCAACTGGGGAAAGACAGCTGGATCGGCAGGTAAGAGAGAGGGGCGGTGCGGGAGCGTGCGGAGGGTGCCCGTGGTGGGTGCTGTGCCCACAGCCCCTGCAGGTGACAGGGCTGTCGGTGTCCCCACCTGCCCTGCCTGCCAGCCAGGTGACTGATTCCTCACCCTGCTGCTCTCACCCTGAGCGGCCATGGCTGGCAGGGGCACAAAATGAGTCCTGTCTCAGTGAACAGGGGAGCCGTGGGATGCTGCTGGGCCTGGCAGGAGGGGAGGAGGTGGGAGCAGGTCTAGCAGACACCACGAACCCCCTCTGCCTGCTTAGGGCTGCTCCGGGGCCCTGGGAACGGGCTCAGTGCAAATGTGCTTCGGCAACAAGTTTTTCCTAATCTGTTTCTTACAGCTGAGCGGGAAGTGAGGCCTCCTCCAGACACCATCTGGTACCTTGGGGCTGCCCGAGCCAGACACCACTCGCTCTCCCCGGGGACCAGCCCTTAGCTGTGACGAGAGAATTGCTGCCAGCACCCGTGGAGGCAAGCAGAGCCTCTCTGAGCTAGCCACAGCCCCACTCCCCTCCCCAGGGCTCCCAGAGCTGCCCCCAGGCTGGCTGGTGAGGAGGGGGCTGTGACCCCAGGGTGTCCCCAGGGACTCCTCTGCACCGGCCCCTTGTTTTCCCTAAGGGACCCCAGTCCTTCCTCATGGATAGGCAGAGAAGTCTTCCTCGAATCCCACTGCATTCCTGGGAGGAGCCTGTGGGCTCCCTCCCTTCTCCCTTCTCCCTTTCAGCATTTCCCTGTCTCCGTTCAAGAGCAGCAAAGAACCTAAGGGCAGCCCACAACCTCAGCAAGGCCAGGATGGTGCCATGGGCTGGTGGGAGCAGGGACAGGGATGCCAGCACAGCTCAGATCCGCCAGCCCAGGGCTGCCCGATGCCCATGGGACCCCGAGGAGGTGCCCAGGGGAGGGCACGGGGAAGGGAAGATGCAGGCAGGAGCATCCAGGTCCATGGGGTGAACCCCAGCTGTGCTTCCCACGCAGCCCGGGCTGTGCCACCACGGCGTAGAGCAATACACAGCAGCTGCTCCCCACTCCCTGCTCTTCTCCAGAGCTGCTTCCTACCCCCCTGCCCATCCCCTGCCCGTCCCCTGCCCGTCCCCTGCCCATCCCTGCCTGCTTGCTTGCTGTCTAGTGCTGCTGAGGCCGTGCCCAGCTGAGGCCTGGCTGTGCCCAGCTCCCTGGGCGTGCTGGTGAGCGCCGGGGCAGGCGCGGAGCCCAGCGGCAGAGCGCGGACGCGGCTCGAGTCTCATTTTTTTGTGAACATTTGTAGTTGTTTCCACAGCTTGTCGTCAAAGAAATTCTGTTAAGGGAAAAGAAAAAAAAAAAAAAAAAAAGGGGGAAAAAAGAACCTTATGAAAAGCAACAACAACGGGAAAAAAAAAAAACCTTATCATCCAGGAGTGTTCCTCTGTCTGCACAATAAAACCCTACCTAGGTTGTGTGTTGGTGCCACCGTGTGTGGGGACAGGGGCTGTGTGGGGCTGGGCTCCAGGAGCCTGCTGAGGGGGACAGCCCCCAGGCAGCCCTCCTGTGCCTCCAGCACTCCAAAGCCTGCGGGAGAGAAGCAGGCAGGGCTGCAGGGCAGGGCAACCCTCCCTGGGCACGGCAACCCCCTCCTGCCCACCTGGAGCATGCCCACACCCTTTGCCCCCATCCCTGTCCCTGTCCCTAAACCCCCGGCTCCATCCCAGAGCCACCTGCTGCCCGTGGTGGTGGCAGGGAGGCAAAGCACTGACCCCCGGTGTGGTCCCTGCCCATCCATCCTCTGGGGAGGAATTGCCAGGGATGGAGGTGCCCATGGGAGCGGGGCTGGGTGTGCTCGTGCGCCCCAAAGCTCCTGTGCCTGTCACACCAGGGTCCTGCCCCAGCCCCTGTGCCCCAAAGCTCCTGTGCCCCAAAGCTCCTGTGCCTGTCACACCAGGGTCCTGCCCCAGCCCCTGTGCCCCAAAGCTCCTGTGCCCCAAAGCTCCTGTGCCTGTCACACCAGGGTCCTGCCCCAGCCCCTGTGCCCCAAAGCTCCTGTGCCTGTCACACCAGGGTCCTGCCCGATCCCCTGTGTCCCAAAGCTCCTGTGCCTGTCACACCAGGGTCCTGCCCCAGCCCCTGTGCCCGCACGCTGCCCGTGGGGCTGCCAAGGGCTCCCCTGTCCTCTGGAGGAGACGTACGCTGCCCTGCCCAGGGTTAAGATGCCATCCTGGCAGGGGAACCCCTGCCACCACCCCCTAACACCATTGGTGACCCTGCGCCACCTCCCAGAGTGACGCCCCGACGCGTCCCTCCCTGCTGAAGGGCTGGAGCCAGGCGGGAGGGAGGGAGGGAGGGAGGGAGGAAGATGCCATCGTAATTACATCTCTCGCCATTATCCTCGGCAGGTGCTCGCTGAGTCACGGCCGCGCAGGTGCCGTACCCTGGGAGGGTCAGGCGTCCCGGAGCGGTGTCCCCGTGTCCCCACGGATCCATGAGGGGTGGCCACGCCACGCCAGCTGGCCCGTGCCCACATTTGCTGAAGGTTTAGGAGGCTTTTCTCCCTCCAGCTCGTCCCAAGGGGGGCAAAACCCAGTCCAACTCCTCCCCTCGCTCTGATGCTCTACTCCAGACCTTGCTGGGCCCCCCCTTTTTGTGCCCCCCTGCCCCCCACACCAAGCTGTGTCCCACCCCGCTCCCTCCCTTAACCCTCCACCTTTCCTCTCCCTCCTGGACCTCGATCTCTCTCCCTAAACCTCTCCCTTCCTCAGGCTTACCCTCAGCCATCCTTCTCCATTCCCACAGCCCCCGCTGCCCTCGCAGCCTCCCCTGCCGGGACCCCCTTTCTGTGGCCCACCCGCCCCTCGGGTTCACGTCCCCTTTAAGCCTCGCCAGGCTGGAATGCGAGAGGAGCATTTCAGCGCCCTGTGAGGTCAGATAAAGACACTATATTTATCTGGCTGGTAACCTGAGCCCTGAATTTCTGCGGTGGTGTTTTTACGCGGCCCCACAGCCCTCGGGCTCGGTCCCCTCCGGCCATTGCGGGTGCCCTGTCCCCTCCAAAGGGCTCGGCTGCTGCCCATCTCCGCATCGCCCATCTCCGGTGCCAGGGGAAGCTCCCCAAGGAGGCAGGATCAGCCCCGAAGGCATCACGGAATGCCTGGCTGGTCGCCCCTCGCCGTGCCCTGAGCAGCCATCGGCCACCCGCCCCACATGCAGGTGAGTGCGGGGGCTGCCGTGGGGACAGCGCCCTGGGGAGGGGGACACGGGGGCAGACAAAACTGCTCCCCTCTTCCTTCGGCCGGATTGAACCACGGGGGAGAGATTCAGAGCTCACACACAAAATCTTGGCTTTGAGCCGCCCTTCCCGGCACCTTCCTCATCCCCCGGCGTGGGCAGAGCTGCCTGCCCGGGGGTCCCTTCTTTTTGTGCCACCCGCAGACCTCAGAGCAGTAGCTCATGGCCTGGGTGTTACGTCAGGGTCCCCCGTGGGTTTGGGGTTTTGCCTGGGGGTGGCCCGGGAGCAGCAGGTTGTGCAGGCGGCTGGGGATGTGTCAGCAGCAAGGAGCGAGGCCAGGGCGATGACTCCCGCACATGTGGCGTGAGCTTGGACGGTGCTCAGGCCCAGGGCTGGCACGGGAAGGGCCCTGGCCATGGCTGGTTGAGTCACCTTGGGCAGGACCTGTCACTTTGGGGGCTGTGAGTGGTGGGGGACAACGCTGGAGCTGGGCTGACTTCTCCCCAGCGCCAGAGCAGGGCTGTGAGGGGCGCTGGGGTCTCCAGTGCCTTATGGACAGAAAACATTTGGTGGCACATTCCCCCCAGGGCTGCTCGGGGTCACCATTCCTAGAGGGAATTCGTGCTTTGTTCCCCTTGGAGAAAGGGCAGGAGGCTGTGCCACCCCTCTGGCACCCTCAGCCGGACAAGGAGCCCCTCAGCCCCAAACCATTGGTACTCTGGAGTGTGCAACGTGCCTCACACAGGATCCCCTCTCTGCCTCCACCATTCCGCGGTGCTGGGAGCTCCCACGTAACCTCCAGGCTGGGACATTGTGTCTCAGGGGACACAGCTCCGAGCCTGCGTAAGCGAGAAGCAGCTGTGCTGTGACACCTTGGATGGAGCCAGCGCTGTGTAAACTGAGCTGAGCCCGCGCTGGGGCTCCGCGGCCACCGAGGGGGACAGCTGCCACCGGGCACGGGCACGGGCAGGACAGAGGGGACAGCTGCCACCGGGCACGGGCACGGGCAGGACAGAGGGGACAGCTGCCACCGGGCACGGGCAGGACAGAGGGGACAGCTGCCACCGGGCACGGGCACGGGCAGGACAGAGGGGACAGCTGCCACCGGGCACGGGTACGGGCAGGACAGAGGGGACAGCTGCCACCGGGCACAGGCAGGACAGCAGCTGGGGACAGAGCAGGGACTCTGCTTCGCCGCCGCCCGGGTGAAGGTTTTGCTTCCCTGCTTTGAGCTGAGCTTCCCGCTGGGAAGGCTGCCGGAGCTGGAGGCCAGGGCAGGGCTCCCCAGCACCCCGAGCAGCCCCACGGTGTCCCACTGTCCTGTCCTGGCGCTGCTCCTGCCTGGCCGCGTGAGCGCAGACCGGACATTCCTGTGCCTCAGCTTCCCCTGACACCCCGGGAGGATGATGAGGGTGCAGGAGGCCTGAGTCAGCCGTGCCAGCCCCAGGGCTTTGCCAGGCAGCAGGAAAGCTCAGCACAATGACGGGCAGGGAGGGGCCAGGCAGCCCAGGAAGCGCTGGGAGGAACCGGGGTTTTCTCACACCCCCTCAGCTCCTCTGGCTCCTGGCACGCTCCGCTCTCCCGCCGCCCTGGGGTCCGCTTGGATGTGACACGGGGACTTGGAAGCACAGGCAAGCCTAGCAGATGTGACATTCCTCCATGGTAAGGCCTCTCTTCCCAAGAAATGGGGTAGCTCCTGTGTCCGGGGCCGGTGCCTGCTCCTGACCCCGCATCCCTCCATCGGCTCCTCCGCATCGCCAGGGCAGGTGCTGCCCTGCGGTGTCCTGCTGCCAGGACACTGTCCTGCTGCCCTCCTGTTCCCAAAATGGTGCTCTGCTGGTGCCAGAGGTGGCACAGTGGGAGAGCGTGGGCACCTGGCAGGGGACGATGGCGTGGGGCTGTCCTGGCACTGTCCCAAGCCCAGATCATCTGTGCTGGCGAGGAGGATGGGGAGCAGGGGCAGTCCCTGTGCCAGGCTGCTCCGTGCCCCGGCAGGGCAGGCAGCCAGGCATGTGCTCCCTGGGAGCCCAGGGGCTCCGTCACTCTCATCCTGGCACTCGAGTGCCAGTCCTTTGGCCGGGGTCCCACTCCCTCTGAGTGAAATTCCCCACAGTCCGTGTCAAACCCTGACTGGCAGCGCCACTCTCCTGCTGAGGGCGGCCGCAGCCAGGCGGGGAAGAGCCGGGAGTTTCGTGGAGCCCTTGCCTGGGAGCAGATTATTCACCCTTCAGCCTCCGTCCCCAAACAGGTCTG
The DNA here is from genome assembly GCA_036785705.1 of Acanthornis magna. Lineage (NCBI taxonomy): Eukaryota > Metazoa > Chordata > Aves > Passeriformes > Acanthizidae > Acanthornis > Acanthornis magna. The sequence continues at coordinate 1,362,149 of JAWUZG010000038.1, forward strand.
TGCGCTCCACCTCGCCGCTGCTGCCGCTTGTAAATATTTCCCTCTCCGCTGTGGGGTGGCTTTCCCCGGGCAATAGAACAGCTCCCGGGATGCAGCCGGCTGCCGGCAGAGCCAGGCTGCCAGCCAGGAGCCCACGGGGCTGCTTGGTGTCCCTCACCACCCTCTCCTAAAACCCTTCCCGGGGCATTTCCACGCTCAGCCTCCGGGCTCTGAGCAGGAGGCTGTGTCCCCCCAGGGCCAGGCAGGGAGTGACGCCGCGGTGGCTCCTCTTGCCGGGACCCGGTGTCCGTCCCCAAGTCCGGTGCACCGTCGCTGCTGCCGGGGCCGTGTAAGGGACGGGCCAGGCACAGGCTCCGGCACCTCCTGCCTTGGAGCAGGGCCAGAGCCCGCCCCGGCTGGGCTGGGAAAAGCCTTTGAATCAGGGTCATCTCCCGGGTGACTGGAGACTCTCGGAGCCACATGAGCCACTGTCCTGCCAGGGAAGGGACACCAGTCACCCCGGGAGCTGAACACCAGCAACACCAGGGCAGAGGAGCTCGGCTGGGGTCCTGCCCGCCCCAGTGCCACCCACAGCCCCAGGACAGGTAGGGATCCAGCCGCCAGCCTGCCAGCGTGGGTGCTGAGGGAAAACCTTCATCTGGATCCGGACAGCCCATGTTTGGGGGCTGCTGGCTGCTACACTGCCCTGTCCCTGCTCTGGGCTGCCTCCGTGTGTGCTCTGGGGGCCTCTGTCCCTGTCCCCTGTCCTGCCCTGTGCAGGTGCCACGGCGCAGAAGCCACCAGCTCCCTGTGGGGACCGAGTGCTGGCTCTGCCTGGCTGGCAGGGACATGGCTGCCACCTCACCAGGAGCTCTCAGCTTGAATTACTGATGAAGGCTCACGGGGCACTACCATGGCAGGGAGACAGGAAAGCTGCCCAGATCCTGAACCTGCCTCAGTTTCCCTCTCACTGAAATGCCAGCCCCGTGCCAAGCCCCAGCACTCTCTGTGAATAACCAGGGCAAGGTGCTGGGCTGGCTGGAACAGTCCATCCCACCTGCCTGTCTCAGCCAGAGCTGGGGCTAAGCATCATTACTGTGACCAGGCCACTGCTTCCCACCTGCAGGAGGCACTGGGGACATCTCTCCAGCCCCAAGAGTGGCACAGCCATAGGATGGTGTGCCAGGGGTGCCAGGGCTGGGGCAGAGGTGACTGCTGCAGTTCTTCAGTGTCTCTGGGGATGCTCTGGCTGTGCCCTGGGGCTCCCGTCTGTGTTCTGAGCTGCCTGGAGGCACAGGGGTGGCAGTGCCAGCCATGTCCTGCTGTGCCAGGCTCTCCAGGAAGGCTGGCAGGTGGCAAGGGCCATGGCCACACTGTGACCAACAGCCCAGTGTACCCTTCATCCCCCGGTTCCCCTCTGTGTCCCAGGGTCTCCAGGTGAGGCAGGAGCGACTGGGTGGGAGCTGGTGGGATGGTGGGAGCCGGTGGGTGCCCTGTCGAGCTGCCCACGGCCCCTGGCAGCTGATCCCCGGGCTCTTGCCTTGCAGTCGATGCCTCCAGGACAACCTGCCGAGCCCCAGCCCGCAGCATGTCCCAGCTCTCCTCCACCCTGAAGCGGTACGTGGACTCCTCCCGCTACGCCGAGACCACCTACAGCAAAGTGCCCGGCGGCTACAGCTCCTACAGCTCCTATGGATCCACCGTGTCCTACGCAGACAGCGACAAAATCGGCTTCAAAGCCAGCTACCTGCCCTCGCCGCGCTACCACCACGCCGGGGGGCTGTCCCCCACCGGCGGCTATGACAGCAGCCGGCTGTACCCCGACCCCAGCATCCGCCTGAGCCCCTCGTACCTCCGCACGCAGCCCCGCCCGCCCGGCGCCGGCCTCAGCGGGGGTGCCTGCTATGCCTTCACCGGGACCCCCGGCAGCCCCACGGGCTACCTGCCCTCCGCAGCGCCGCTCAGCCGCCACAAATCCATCAGCCACTCGGACCTGGCGAGGGAGTTCTCGGGGCTGCACACCTCAGACAGTGCCTACCTGCCCGCGGCCGGCGCGCTGAGCGCTCGGAGCCGGCCGGAGCTCGGCAACCTGCAGGGGCTGTACCAGGCTGCCACTCACTCCGACTATGTCCGTGGGTACCTGGAGAGCTACGGGAGGAAAAGCAACCACGGCAGCCTCTCCTCCGGCCACCTCAGCCCCTCTCAGGCCACCCTGCCGCCCTCGGGCACCCGCTGTGCCAGCCAGCCCTGCGAGAGGAGCGACGACCACTGCGATGTGCCCGCCCAGGACCCCACGGTACGTGGGGCTGGCTGGGGGTGGGGGACAGAGCTGTGCTGTGGGGGGATGTGATCCGTGCCTGTGGTGAGCCGGGCAGCCCGAGGCACCCGCGCTCTCCCCGGGAACCTCGGTGCGCTGCTCCGTGCCTCAGTTTCTGCGTGTGACCCTCCGAGATGCCCTTGCTGGCACAGCAGTCCCGGCTGGAGCTGCTGATGCAGCCGTGTGCGGGCAGAAGGGTGTCCTCGGAGGGGCTGTGCTTGCAGGGGACGCTCCCCAAGGAGGCAGGATCAGCCTGTGCCCGGGATTGTGCCCGCTGCACTTTCTGCGGGCATGTGACAGCAGGTGATGGCTCCAGCCCCGTGCGGAGCTGACGAGGATTTCCTGCTGCCTCATCCCAGATAGCGAAGGTGACATGGCCAGGCTGGGCAGAGCTGGCATGGCTGGTTTGGCTGGTGCTCTGCCACAGCGCCTCGGTGCCCAGCTGCCAGCCAGGTTTCTCACCGGTGCCCAGCGATGCCAATTCCCTGGCATCATCCACTGCTGCCAGTTTGGGGCCCTGTGCCCCAGCCTTTGTGGCAGCAGTGGGTTCCCCGTGGCAGTGCTGCTCTGGGCAGCACCACACGTGTTGGCAGAGCTGCCCCACGTCCCCGTCGGTGCTGCAGCGTCCCCAGAGCCCCGGGCCGGGAGCAGGCACCGCACACGCAGCCCGTGCAGGGGAGCAGCCTGGTAATTTTCCACTCAGGTTTCCTTCCAAGATCTGGTCAGGCTCTGCCTGCGTTGTCTCCCGCTGTCTTTCCAGTCACCCTCCATTCACCCATGGTCTGACCTGCCCTTTGCTTCTCTGCGTCTCTGTCCCACCGCCCTCCGCCGAACTGTGAGGAAAAGTCCTGTCCTGCTCACAGGGGAGCAGACAAGAATCCCCCAGCAATCGTTCCCTTTGCAGCCAGGGCCCCACATCCCTCTCTGTGCCCCTTCCCCCACAGAACCACCTTCAGCAATACCCTGCCGTGGTGTGGGACCCCCTGTGCCCACCCGTGCCCACCTGTGCCCCCAGCCCTGGGGAGAGGGAGCAGGCTGGCGAGTCAGGAGAGCAGAGGATCAGTGCTGTGGAAGGGAATTCCTGCCTCCCCCTCCCACAGCAGGCCCTGGTGGGGGGGACCGAGGGGGGATCCAGCAGCTGCTGCAGCCACTGGCTCTCACCGAAGCCCTCCCCACCATGCCAGGGCAGGGTCCCCACCCCATGTGCGCACACATTGCTGCGGTGGGATGCCCCCTGGGGCAGCAGGGGCTGTGCAAGTCCCAAAGCACAGCCCTGTGGTCCACACGTGAGCACAGCCTGGGCTGACGGGTGGCAAAGGTGGCACAGGGTGCTGGGACAGACACCCATGCCAGGGCAGGCTGGGTCAGCAACACTGGCTTATGTTTCCTTGGTGCTGTGATGGGCGCACCTGCTATTTTCCACTGCCGCGGTTTTTTCCCTCCCTTTCCCAAGCCGGGAAGCAAATGTCCCGATCGTAAACCAGCCTTGGGTGCCTGTGGTCACGCCAGGCGCCGGAAACAAGCGCAGGTTGCAGCCCCGGAGCTGCCATCGGTTCTGCCCCATTGCCCAGCCCCGAGGGCAGTGTCAGCAGCACCCGCTCCTGACGGAGGCAGCCGTGGGACGGCCAGGGCTGGCCCCATGCCTCCTCCCATCCCTTTTTCCACCGCCACCACCTCCTGCCTCTGTGCCACAGAAACCTCCACCCAGAGGGGCTGGCAGCTAGCAGTGAGGCTGTCTACGCGTGTCCCTCACCTCAACATCACTTTGTGCCTCAGTTTACCACCCCGTGGGCAAAGGGAGGTGTGTGAAGGTGCGGTTTCAGCAAGGGGCTGTGCCTGCGGAGCTGCAGGGCCGTGCTGGCTCCCGGGAAGGGCAGTCTGGTGGGGGGCAGGACTGGAGCTGTGCCGCCCCATTAACCACCCCGGGTGTACATAGGGTCAGAAGGCCAGGGCCACCCACAAACCCGCCGGCAGCTCTCCGCAGTCCCATCCTGAGCAGCTGACGTCCCTGGCCCGCAGCCAGCCCTGGCCCTGCCTGCCGCCGCGGTGCCAACCGGGCCTGTGGCAACCTCTGCCCGCGGCAGAAGGTCACCGCTGCAGAGGGGCCAGCTGAGGGCAGAGACCTGGCTCTGGGTGATGCCATCCCACCGGGTGTCCCCTTCTCTCTCCTGCCCCAGCCTCGCCTTCAGAGCCTGCGTGCCACTCTCTGGCTGGAGGGGAATTCAGTCCTTGGCCCAGGGCGCTCGATGTCACCGGGGCACGAGGTTCAGCACGGGATGTGGCTGAGCCGCCCTCTTGCCACGGAACCGGCTCAGCCAGCACGGTGCATCCCCATGGGGAGAGCTGTCCCAGCACCCTGCACACTGCTCGGGGCTGGTCGTGCACCGGGGCCTGTCCTGCCCCCGTGGTACCCACCCACACTGCCGGGCAGGGTGGCGGGAGCCCTGGATTTCGGGGAGCTGTGCCCCAGCCCGGAGGCTGTACCCCTGGGCATGGCAGGGCACCCACGCAGGCTGCGGGAGGGCAGTGGGGTGTGTGCCCCGGCGCGCACACCGTGTCCCTGTGTGTGTACACCGTACACGGCTCGGGGTGTGTACATGTACACACATGTGAGCACGCGCAGGCCGCGATTACGACAAGCCTCCTGTTGTGATGCAAAAGAGCCCTGGCCCTGCAGATGAATAACGCTGCAAGATGCCTCCTCAGATATTTTTGCTGGTGCCAAAAATAGTCTCCCTCCCTCCCTCCCCCCCGTCCCCAGCCAGCCCCTCCGCTGGCTGTGCCGAGCTCTGCCGCGGACAGGGGAGGCTGCATCTGCAGCCATCAGGATTCAGCAGCCCCTGCCTCGGGGTGGGGGTGTTTTGGGGGCTCCAGGGGAGGAAGCAGGCTCTGCTCGGGGCTCTCTCAGTGAGGCTGGAGGCTGTGGCTGTGTCAGAGCGGCCCGACCGCACTCCCTGCCCTGGCTGCCCGTGGAAATTTCCCTGTGCGGGCAGAGAGACACCTGGGCACGCACAGCAGACGCAGGGCTCCGGCGCTCGTCCTGCCGCGGTCAGAGGGGTGAAGCAGCGGGAGACGCAGGACTAGGACGCAGGACACCCGGGCTCCCTGCCAGTCTCTCTGCATCTGCCCTTGCTGCAGGAGAAGAGCTGGAGCCCTGCCCGTGCCGTGCCTCAGTTTACCGAGAGGAGACACCAGGTGGGGTCTTTGCTCCACGTAGGAATTGAGGGGAGTTTTTCCCCCAGCGCAAGGCACTGAAATATCCTCTGAGCTCAGTGCTAATGCATCCCCCAAAGAGGGGGGTTCCCCCAAAATGTCACTGCCTGGGTACCTGGCGTTGGCACTGCAGGAAAGGCACATGCCCGGGAGCCCCACAGCCCTGCCTGGCAGCCCGCAGCCCCTTTTTGGTACAGACACCCCCTGCACCCACACGCTGTGGGACTGTCCCACTTTTACCGAGGCAATTTTGGCGAGTAACCCCCAGCCGGGGAGCCCCATGCTCTGTCCAGTGCCCGGCTGGAGCACGGCATGCCCGGGGCCGGGCAGTCGGTTCCACCAGCCGTGGGCACGCCGAGCTGGGAGCCCTGGGGGAGCACTGGGGGAGCACTGGGGGGGCAGGCGCTCCTCCGGCTGCGCCTCGCCCCAATTCCCCATTGCCCCTGCGGTGCGCGCACGGTGCCGGTGTCGGGGTACGGCAACGCGGAGAGAGCTGCCGAGGGGGCACCGCAGCCCCCCGCAGCCCCCCGCAGCCCCCCGGCGCCGGGGCAGTGTCGCCGCCCCGTTCCGGAGCGTGTCCCCGGGGCAGAGCCGCCCCTCGCGGGCCCCCCTGGCTCCCGGCGCGCTGTACCACGCGGTGCGCGGGGGCTGGCCGTCACCGAGCCGTCACCGAGCCGTCACCGAGCCCGGCTGCCGCCTCTCCACCCATTTGATGTCAGAGCCGCTCAGGTGCCGTCAGCCCCGCAGCCGGCAGCGGCTCCGGCCCCGCACGCCCAGCACGGGGGGCTCCGCGCCTGACCCCGCGCCCCCGGCTGCAGCCAGCCCCGGGCCAGGGCAGCCCAGCCGGTCCCCCCTGGCACCCCGCTGCCCGCGGCTGCTCCCCGCCGTCCTGCGGTGCCCGCCGGGGCCATCATGAGGGACTCCTACACGGTGACGCTGCCCGAGGAGCCCCCCGCGCTCCCCGACCTTCACAAGGACCTGCGGCCCCGCACCTCCATGCCAGGGTCCCTGCTGGTCTCCACCTTCGTCGGGCTCGTCCTCAACAAGACCAAGGTACGAGATGCCCGCAGCCCCCGGCCCCCGGCTCGGGGGCAGAGAAGGGGACACCCCCTGCCCTCCCTGGGGAGCGTGGGGTGCCCTGTGCCATCCCCCGTGCCCGAGGAGGGGTGCCTGGGGTGGGTGCCCTCTCGGCCGCCCGTGGGGACGGCGTGTCCCGGTGTCCCAGAGGATGGCAGGGAGCAGGTGAACTGCACGTGGCAGGACACCTGGGTTCCTCTCCCAGCCCTGCCCTTGCGGTGACCTTGGCCAGGTCCCCGTGTCCCACCGCATGGAAGGGTCTGCTGGCCACACCGAGCCCCTTGGCAGTGTCACCGGAGTGAACTTGGCTGTCCCCAGCGCCACCGTGCCGGGGCAGATCTCTCCTGCAGGGATGGCAGATCAAGGGGCAAGGAGGGCAGGGTCTGGGCACTTATGTAAGTCAGGCTGCTTCAGCTCTCCCTCTGCCCCAACCGGCACCTGGCGTGCGGACCTGGATGGGGCAGGACGGTCCGGATCGTGTCCCTTGTCCCCATCGCCTGTCCCTTGTCCCCGTCCTGCAGTGCAGCCTCGGGGAGTCCCCAGCCGCGCCGCGTGAGCCAGCTCTCCTTCACCGCCTCTGAGCATGTCGTGTCCTAGATAAAGCCCTGTACGGGAGAGGGGGATTAGCTGGAGTTGAGTCACCCAGGGGAGGGAAATCCAAGGGGGGAAATAACACCTCGGTGCACACAGGGCTTGTGCCACGCTCTGGGAGCACCTGACACCCCCTCCTCAGCTCCAGCCCTCCCCTGGGGTTGTTCCAGGCTCTGGGAGGACAGCCTAGCACCTGGCTGTGGGGGAATGCAGGAGCTGTGCGGAGCTTTGCACCCACATCAGCAGGACTGTCCAGTCCCTCCTGGCACACAGTGGGAGCTGCCCAACCAGGGCAACTGGATGAGCAGCGTCCTGGTGGGGATGGCTGGGGCACACCGGGGCAGCTGCCGGGGATTGCTGCTCACCCCTGGCACCGTGACCTTCCCTGTGGTGGGTGTGGGGACACAAGCAAGGCCTTGGGGTTCAGATCCTTCAGGGGATGGGTGTGGGTTGTTGGTGGGACACAGGCCCACCTCTCCTGCTGCCATCTGCTCAGGGACCAGAACCAGGCCAGCTCCTCCAGCCATGGTGTGGCACTGACCTGTCCCATCCTGCTGGCACCCTGTGCCCACCCAAGCCTGTCCCCAGCCCGGGAACAAGCCGGGGAGTTGCCTGGCACTTTTGGACAGCCACCCCCCGGCACTGACGGCTGTGGGCAGCCACATCTGGGGACACCCCTGCGCTCTGGGCACTGCGGGGGCACCCGGTGGCACACAGGGCAGCCGGTCAGTCTGTCAGAGCCGCGTGTGCCCACGCAGGGCGGCCGGGTCCCCGCTGGTGCCGGTCCCTGCCGCGGTGGGTGATGCCTGCGCCGTCGCTAAGGAGCACGTGTAACTGGATCTGGGTTATTTTGGGCTGCTGTCAGGGCTGGGTGCTCAGCACCTCCCACACACACACCAGCTGCTGCTATTTCAGAGATGCTGGGCCCCCTCCCCTCCTCTCCCCTCCTCTCCTCCTCCTCAAGCCTGGGGTGGGCAGCTGGGGCGTTTGCCTGAGGATCCTTAAATCCTGGGCATCCGGGGGAGCACGATCAGCAGTCTGACCCTGCGAGCCCTGTCAGACCCCCACCCTGCTCCGGGGAGGTTCATCACTCTGCTCTCCTGTGCAGGGCTGGGAGCAGGATCCCTGGGCCCCCACCAGTGTCCCCCACCAGCACCTTGTCCTGCATGCCAGGAGAGGGGTGGTGGCCCTTCCAGACCCTCTGTGCTCTTGGTCTCTCCAGCAAAGAGTGATGATGCTCCCTGGCCCCAGCACCCAGCTGCCCATGCCCATCTTGGCTTTTCCGGGCTCAGGGAGCACCTGGAACACCTGGAATTGCCACCCCATGGCACAGGTGCAGCACAGCCAGGGCAGCGAGCAGCTGGGGAGGCACCGCTGGGCACACAGCCCTGTTCCCAGGGCTGACTGCCGCAGGGCTGGGCTTGCACTTTCCCAGGTGGACTTTATCCTGCAAAACAGCTGTGCCAAAGTCTGGGCTGCGCTTGTGCAGGGTGTCCTGGAGGGGATGGACACCCGGCGTGGACCAGACGGGCAGTGACAGGGCACTGTGCTCCTCCTGCAGTGTGGGGCAGGCACAGGGCGGTGCCATTCCTGTGTCCTGGGGCACTGGGGTGGCAGGGGAGGCAGCCTGGGCTGCCAGCCTGACCTGCAATCCAGGGCATGGGGCAAAAGTGCTGCCAGGCAGGGAGAACTTTGAGCCCTGTGTGTTGTCCTGTGCCAGCAGGATGAGACAGGCCGGCCATGGTTTGTCACCAGGCCCTTGGCCCAGAGAGCAGCTGGGTGCTGGCTCTGCCCATGATGTCACAGCGGGATGGGGCCTCTGCTTGCACCTGAGGGTCTGCTCCACGGGGAGCTCTGTGGCACCATGGCCTCGCTGGGCTGCCCACAGGCATGGCCGGCCTGCCACCGTATCGGTCCTCTTCCCTCTCTCTGCAGAGCTCCAAGGCCGTGCAGGGGCTGACCGGCCTGCGGAACCTCGGCAACACGGTGAGTGTGTCCCCGGGCCTCTGGCTCACACCGGGCACGTCTGGGGAGCATGGGGAGCCCTGTCCCTTCACCTCGCCCCCAACACCCACACCCTCGCCCTGGCAGCTCCCTGTGCCCGGCTTCTGATGGTGCTGCCTGAGGAAGAGCTTCCCCTGCTCCTCTCTGCTTCGTCCCCATGCTCTGCCCACCTGCCCCAGGTGTCCCCCTGCCACGGCCTGCTTCCCTCTGCTTCCCGTTGCCATGGTTTTCTCTTCTGCCTCCCCCAGTGCTTCATGAACTCCATCCTGCAGTGCCTGAGCAACACCAAGGAGCTGCGGGATTACTGCCTGCAGAACCAGTACCTGCGGGACCTCAACAACAACAGCCGCATGCGCACGGCGCTCATGTCAGGTAAGTGCCTGGCCCTGGCGACTGCGGGGGCTTCCCTGCAGCGATCCCTGCAGCAATCCCTGTGGCACATCCCCGGGACACCTCAGATCCTGCAGGTCCCCACCCAGAGCTCGGTGCTCCTCGCTGGGATGCCCAGGCAGCGTCACCATCATGCCCAGGGAGCTCGGAGAGGGGTGCTGAGCTGTCCCCTTGTGGGCACGGCCGTGCCACCTCAGCTGCCGAGCTGCCTCTCTGCCTGCAGAGTTCGCAAAGCTGATTCAGCTGCTCTGGACCTCATCCCCCAACGAGAGCGTGAGCCCTTCCGAGTTCAAGACGCAGATCCAGAGATACGCCCCACGCTTCGTCGGATACAAGTGAGGGGGGCGGGTGCAGGGGTGGTGGGGGAGCCGAGCCCCCTGCAGCCTCTCACTGGCCGTGCCCCGTGTCTTGCAGCCAGCAGGATGCTCAGGAGTTCCTGCGGTTCCTCCTGGACGGGCTGCACAGCGAGGTGAACCGTGTGCTGGTGCGGCCCCGGGCCAGCACCGACAGCCTGGATCACCTCCCGTAAGTGCTGCCGCTCGGCAATTCCCACCGGACAGGGCACTGCCCGCAAGGCCAGCCCAGGGACGGTGACCACGCGGGTCCCTCTGGGCTGGGTGGCAGGGCTGGCGTCCCCCAGGCCATGCTCAGTGCCCTGCTGTGTCCCCGTCCTTGCAGTGACGATGAGAAGAGCCGGCAGATGTGGAGGAGGTACCAGGAGAGGGAGGACAGCCGCATCAGTGGTGAGCAGGGCCGAGGGAAAGGAGGGCAGGGCCGGGCTGGGAGCAGGGCTGGGAACCAGGGGTCTCACCCTGCTCTGTCCCACCCCACCAGACCTCTTCGTTGGGCAGCTGAAGAGTTCTCTGACCTGCAGCGAGTGCGGCTACTGCTCCACAGCCTTCGACCCCTTCTGGGACCTGTCCCTGCCCATCCCCAAGGTGAGGGATCCCAAACAATCTCTGTCCCCCTGTCCCACACTCCCTGTCCCTGACCCTCTCTGTACTCCCACAGAAAGGCTACGGGGAGGTGACGCTCATGGATTGCCTCCGGCTCTTCACCAAAGAGGATGTGCTGGATGGGGACGAGAAACCGGTATGGGGCAGGGGGGCTTCCTGGGGGCAGGCTGAACCCCTTTCCCCCATGCCTGTGTTGCCAGGACTGTGGGTTCAGTGCCCTCAGCCCTGCCCTCACCCTCCTGCTTGTGCTGCTTGCCTCCCACAGACATGTTGTCGCTGCAAAACCAGGACGAGGTGCACAAAAAAATTCAGCATCCAGAAGTTCCCCAAGATCCTTGTGCTTCGTATCCTTCGGGCAGAGGGATGGGGACACGGAGGGTTGGGAAGCGGGGGGGAGATGGATTCTCATGGGCTTTGTCCCGTTGTCCCTTTGTCCCTTGGCCCCTTGACGTGACCCTGCAGACCTGAAGCGCTTCTCCGAGTCCAGGATACGAAGCAGCAAACTCACCACCTTCGTCAACTTCCCGCTGAAGGACCTGGACCTGCGGGAATTCGCCTCGCAGAGCTGCAGTGAGTGCCAGCCCTGAGCTCCCGGTGACTCCTGGGTGTCCCCAGGCGGTGTGGGGCAGAGGTGTGGGGGGTGGGCGGCACGGAATCCAGGGTGCCAGACACGCTGGGATGTTGGGGGGCTCTGTGCTGGCATTTTGGGGGGCAGAGAGGCTGAGCAGCACCCCTGCTCCCCACAGATCATGCCGTTTACAACCTCTACGCCGTCTCCAACCACTCGGGCACCACCATGGGGGGCCACTACACAGCCTACTGCAAGAGCCCCGTGTCCAGCGAGTGGCACACCTTCAACGACTCCCGGTGAGCCTAGGGTGGGACAAATGAGCAGAGACCCCCTGCTCGGGGCACCCCATCCCCACTGCTCACGGCTCTCCCCTCTCCGCAGCGTCACCCCGATGTCCTCGAGCCACGTGCGCAGCAGCGATGCCTACCTGCTCTTCTACGAGCTGGCCAGCCCGTCCTCCCGCATGTAGCCAGCCCTGCCTCCCTGGGGACCCCCTGTGCCACCCCTCAGAGCCGGCTCCGCCAGGATTCGGGCGTTCAGCCCCCCCAGAGCAAGAGGGAGGCGAAGAGGAGACACCCCGAGGTGGCTGCCGAGGGAGGCTGGGGACAGCCAGGAGCAGAGCCCAGGCATGGACATCCCAGCTCCGAACTGAGGAGGGCAGCTCGCGACAGGACAGGGCTCAGGCAGCTCAGGCGCCTTCTGGTTGCTGGCATTTGATTTTTACCTCGGGGTTTTAGTTTCTTTTTTTTTTCCTTTTTTTTTTTCCTTTTTTTTTTCCTTTTTTTTTTCTTTTCTTTTTTTTGTGTGTAATAAAAATCCTGAGCAAGGGACTCTACAGGAATGGGGCCACCTGCTCCATTGACTCAACCAGGACCTCTGCTCCCCTGGGACAGCACCCAGAGCTGGGCACCCAGGAGAGCCTCACACATCCCTCCTGGCCTCTCGCCACTCCTGTATCTGCTTGGCCGTCCCAGAGGATTCGTGAACTGCTCCCAACCTCCTCCCGGCACTTCCAAACCTCCTGGCAAAGAACTCCAGCCCTCCGGTGGCCTCCGTCCCGTCTCAGTGCCCCACACACACTCCTCAAAGCAGCCTGAGCCCAGGCCCAGACTCACAGACAGGAGCGAGGAAAACATTTTGTGGAATTTATATGTATTTATAGTGGACTTCGCTTCACCTGGAGCCCCCCGCTGCTTCCTGCCTCTCCAGGGACTTGTGCCGGGGGCTGTTCCGGGTAGGTTTTTACCTGCCTCCTCATACGACGGTGCCTTAAACCATTTAGGGGAGCGGGGGGCCGTGGGGGTCGCACAGGAACCTGTGCAGGAGAGGGAGGGGAGGACAGTGGCTTTCCGGGACCATCTGCAATCGGGGCTTTTTTCTCCCTGTGATCAGGAGCCCCCCTGGGTGCCCGGGGACACACCCTGCTGCTCTGTCCTCCAGCTAGCAAATGCCAGTGGCCTTTTTAGCCTTTAATTTATTCTCCTCCCCGTCCTGCCTTGCCTGAGGTGCAGCGGGAGGAGACACGGGCACCATCCCAGCCCTCGAGGCAGCTCCGTCCAACCCACACCCGGCCCTCGCTGCCCCGCGGGCACGGGCTGAGCGCTGGCACCAGCATCCTGCCCAGCCTGGGGCATCCCAGCGGGGCTCGGGGGGAGCAGGGTGGGAAAGGGGGGCTGCCCACGGCAGGAGCTGGGCTGGGGCAGCGATGCTGCTCGGCAGGTGGCTTGTTTACTGTGTAAGCAAGACGGGTGGGAAGTGTCTCATACAAGGGAGACTCGTGCAGGAATAAATTCGAGCTTGAACAGGGCGTCGGGTGCGTGTGTTTTGTCTCTGGGGGGCTCTGGCAGAGGGTGGGGAGCTGCCGCCGGGGGAGACTTGGGAGCACCCACGGACCAGGGGCACCCAGGGCTCGCCTGGAGCTTGGGAGATGTGGGTGCAGGCGGCAGTGCCCGGAGGCAGAAGGAGCATTTCCATCCCCACGGAGTTCCCCGGTGCCCACACTTCCCTCCAAACCCCGAACAAAGGCCCCTTTCTCCCCTGCTTAGGGATGGAGACGGGCATTAAGGGGCAGCGGGAATGCAGGTGGCAGGGCCCGGGCACCCAGCGAGGGAAGGAGGGACACGCTCAGCCCCGGGTCCCCAGCACAGCCCCTCCAGGGATGCCCTGAGCAGCGAGGAGCCTGCGGGCAGCTGCAAAACCCTTGTGGGGACCCCACAAGCGGGGTCCCTCTGGGATGGGCTCCCAGCGGGATGGGTGCGAGCACTCATTCCCCTTTAAGACGCTGGCTCTCTGTGCCAGAGCCTGACCTCGGCATCCTCAGCTGAGCTGGATTAACGGGGCGAGGGGGAAGGGGCCTGCCGAGGGGACTGGGGCTGCTGCCTCCCGGGGCTCCCGCACTCCCGGCACGGCGGGCATGGCCCTCGGCTGGGCTCCAGCGCGGGGCTGGCACCTGTAGAGCTGGCACTGCCACCGCCCCCGGCCCGGAGCGTGGAGCAGGGGTCCCCACGCCGCCCCGGAGTCCATGGGGGCAGCTGGGGAGGGGCGGGCAGTGGGGCTGGGGGCTGTGCTGGGGGGCACAGGGCGCTGGGCAGGATTTTAGCCAGGCTGCGCCGGGAACCGCCGCCTGCTGCCATGAAAGACTTCACCGAAATCACGCTTTGCCCCGAGGCTCTGGACGGCAGCAAGGTAGGGCTGGGGGTGTGGGTGCTGGTGACGGTCCCCACATCCCCACCCACGGGTCCCCAAGGTGCCACCCGCGCTCGCTGTCCCACAGACCGAGTTCTGCAACCCCGTTTTTGAGGGCGAGGAGCCCCGGGCGGCACCGAGCGTGGAGCACCCGCCGGACAAGGATGGCACCGGCCCCGCACCTCGCCGGGACGGCCTCGGTACCAGCCTGGGGGTTTGTACGCACACACCCCTGTTCCTGGGGCTGCCAGGAGCTGCCGTGGGGTTGGGAGCGGGGTGGGGGGCTCTTGGGGACACATTAACACCGCGGGGTGGGGACGTGCCCAGCCGGGGCTGAGCCAGCCGTGCAGGGAAGGGGGGGCACGGCTCAGCAGCACCCCGGCTCTGCCCGCTGCCCTCGCCACCAGGCCAGCAGCTCTGGGGACAGCTGGGCTGGAGGTACCGCGCCGACTGCAAGTTCACCTGGCTCTGCGTGGCTCTCATGAGCACCGTGCTGCTCTTCCTCATCGCCCTCCTGCTCGGCATCGTCATCCACCGTGAGTGCCGAGCTGGCGGGGCTGGGGGTGGCTGTCGCTGGGGTGGGGGACACAGAACCGGCTCAGGACATCTCGGAGTCTGCCCGCTGTGGGGAGAGTGATCCCAGGCATGGGAGCGAGGCGGATTTCCATGTCCCGGGGATGTGACAGATTCCCTGCCCCTGGGAGAGCTGTGTGGGGTCCCCCGGGAGCTGCACACCTGGGTTAGGGTGGGAGCACAGGGCTGGGTGGGCTTCCTAAGCCCCTTCCCCGCACTGCAGCCCTTCCTCCCCGCTGGGGCTGAGCGGTCCCTGCTCTTCCCTGGGCACAGAGCTGACGTCCCGAAATCCACCCGGAGCCCCGGCCACGGCTCTGCCCGCCCGTGGCACCGCCACCGCCACCACAGCACCCACCCGAAGGGACCCCCCGGCCCCCAAAACAGCTGCCACCCCAACCGAGAGCTGGCTGCCCACAGCCCGCACAGCAGCACCGGGTAAGTCCCGAGCGGGGCAGTGCTTTGGGACGGGGGTGCCCTGCTCCAGCTCATGCCCGCGCTGTTGCCTCGTTCAGCCTGCGGAGGGACCCTGAGGGGCCCCGAGGGCTCCTTCAGCTCCCCCAACTACCCCGGCCCCTACCCCCCCAACGCCCTCTGCATCTGGCGCATCGAGGTGGGCGCCGGCCTCGCCATCCAGCTGAGGATGGAGACGTTCAGCGTGGAGGGCACGGCCTCCTGCCTCTTCGACCGCCTGGAGCTCTACGAAGAGCAGGGCACCGGCGGCACGGCCCCCGCCCCGGCCCGGGGGGGCCCGACCAGGTAGGGAAGCTCACACCTGGGGAGGTGCCAGTGCAGGGGGGCGAGGGCAGCGAGCGGTGCCAGCCCTTGCCGTGCCCCCAGGTTTTGTGGCAATGTGCCCCCCCCGACCTTCAACACCAACTCCAATCGCCTGCGGGTCACCTTCGTCTCCGACGGCAGCGTGGGCGCCCAGGGCTTCAGCGCCCGCTACCGAGCCGTGGCCCCCACCGAGAGTGAGTCCCCCCGCCCAGGGCACTGCCAGGGTCCCTCAGCGCTGGCAGGCAGTGGGGACAGCCAGCGGGGAGGGGAGGGTGACCGCTGGAACCCCCCATCAGCCTGGGTGTGTTCGGGCAGAGAGCTGCGCCTGGGACGAGCACCTGTGTGACCAGGGGCTGTGCCTCCAGCTGGGCTTCGTGTGCGACGGCTTCCACGACTGCACGGACAAGAGCGACGAGGCCAACTGCAGCCTGAAGCACAAAGGTGGGCGGCACAGAGCCCACCTGCAGCCCCCGCGGCAGCCGGGGATGGCGGGGAGTGGGGAGGTGAAGGGACGGGAGAGGGGCAGGGGTAAACCTGAGTGTGTGTGTGTCCCGCCAGAGTGTGGGGGGCCGCTGACCGCCTTGGAGGGGCACTTCTTCACCCCGAACCACCCCCAGCCGTACCCGCATCAGCAGGTGAGGGAAGGGATGCTGCGGGAGCGCGGTGAGGGTGAGGGCGGGCAGGGAGGAAGGCAACCTCCCCCCGGGGAGAGCTGGGGGGTGCCCCTGCCCAGCTTCACGGGTGTCGCCGGCTGCCCCCCGCCCCGCAGCTGTGCCTCTGGCAGATCTCGGTGCCCCCGGGCCACGTCATCGACCTGCACTTCCACAACTTCAGCCTGGAGTCGCACGAGGACTGCAGCTTCGACTTCGTGGAGGTGCACGACAGCGCAGGCACGGGGGTCGCCAGCCTCATGGGCAGGTACAGGCACCCCCGACACCGCCAGCCCTGCTGCGCCACCCTGGGGACACCGGCGCCATGGCTCACTGGGGAAACTGAGGCACGGGGCTGGCTGGTGGGGCGGAACCGCCAGAAGGCAGGGTTTGGGGAGGTGCTGGTCAGTCCCCCGACCCTGTCCTTCATCCCATGACCTCGGCAGGTTCTGTGGCCACCAGCTGCCACCCACCCTGACCTCCTCACGGCATGTCATGACCGTCCTCTTTGTGGCAGACGAGGGAGTAGCAGATGATGGGTTCTTTGCCACCTACGAAGCCCGCAATGCCACAGAGAGTAGGTAGCCACGCAGGGGCACAGGGTGCCCAGGGGGGCTGTGCCGTTGCCATCCTTGGGGGGCTTCAAGGCCAGGCTGGATAAAAACCTGGACAGAACAGCTCTTGCTCCACAGCTTGGAGAAATAGGTTGGGCTACAGGCCTGAATTACCTGAATTACCCTATAACCCTATTGATCTTAGCACTGGGAATGTGACCTGCAAGGGCTCACCTGCACAGAGGGGTGATCCATGACCTGAGGGCTGCCCCTAAATAACCCAGGGAATTTGGGATCTCCCTAAGCTACACCTGCCAGATCCCCTGGCCAGTGACCAAGAAGAGCAGATGGGGTGGTCAGCATGGGAGTAGGCTGGCTCCCAGCCATGCCCTGCCCTCTACCCTCCAGAGACCTGCAGCCCCGCAGAGTTTTCCTGTGGGAACGGCGAGTGCCGGGTGCTGGAGTCCGTGTGTGACGGCTGGCACGACTGCCCCGACGGCACCGATGAGCTGAACTGCACGGGGGTGTCCTACCCGGCCTTCGGTGAGTGCCACCCCTGGGTGCCCCACCCGGCACTCGGCCCGGGGGCACGCTGGCACAGCCGGTGGGCAGCACTGTCGCTGTCACAAGGGAATCCTTCACCCTTTGGCAGGGTCTGTCTGCGAGCCCGTGGAGGTGGAGATGTGCCTGGGGCTGGGCTACAACGCCACCTCCTTCCCCAACATCTGGCTGGCCATCCCGGACCAGGAGGGAGCGGCCGAGGTGCTGCAGGACTACCAGGTGAGCTGCCCGGCGGGGCTCCCGGCGCTGCCCTCGCCACCCCGCCGGGCTCACGCCGCTGTCGCCGCTGTCCCGCAGACGCTGATGGAGCTGGCGTGTTACCAGCACCTCCGCCTGCTCATCTGCAGCCTCTTCGTGCCCAAGTGCACCCCGGACGGGGGGGTGCTGCAGCCCTGCCGGGCGGTGTGCCTGGCGGCGGAGCTGCGCTGCCGGCAGTCCCTCGGGCTCCTCGGCATCCTCTGGCCCATCAACTGCAACATCCTGCCCGACTCCAACGACCCCGTAGAGTGCTTTCAGCCCTGAGCCGGCAGGAGGAGAGGGGCAGGGGCTGAAGCCCCCCTCCCCACCCCGAATGTCCAGCCCATCCTCTCCCTGTTGTAAATACCCAGCTGCTGGGGTGGCCCCTCACCCGCCCTGGGGTCAGCCCCTCTGCCAACTGCTTGGCTCGGTGCCTGGATGCCACGGGCTTGCCCACAGCTCCAAATCCCTAGAGAGCAGGTGACATATCCCACAGGGAAAGGCTTGTGCGGAGGGGCTGTGCCCGCAGGCTGGAGCTGTGCTGGGGACACCAGAAAAAGGGCTGATGCTCCCCAAACGGAGCGAGGCTGGGCAGAGGTGAGCCAGGCTGCAGGCACGAGAGCCCAGGCCTGCCCCTGTCCCCCAAAGCCAGCAGAATAAACAGCGTGACTAGCTGATAATGGAGCAGGTGACTCATTTGGGGGGGTCTGTGGGTGGGTGCTGCCACATCCTAGGGGAAACTGAGGCAGGGGCCAAGGGACGGAAGGCAGGGATGGGTGGGGGGTCTGAGCAGGGATGGAGGGTCACAGGGAAGAGCGGGCAGCTGGCAGTGCCCTCATGGGGCTTGGGGCTTGCAGGGTCCCAGGGAGCTGGATGGGTCTCAGAGGGGTCCAGTTGGTGGCCCCACGGTGCAGGGAAGAGATCCTGCCCCACCAAGAGCTGTGGCCCTGCTGGCTGAGCTGGCTGAGCTGGCTGAGCTGGCTGGAGGCCACCCTGGTGGCCACAGGCCTGGCACCACCCCCAACTGTGGCCACAAACCAGCGTCCAGCTGGCCAAAAACAACAGTCCCTTCACACCTTGGGAGAGAGGAGATGGGCAGCTCCCTGCCACCACCCAGTCTGGCCATGGGCATCCAGGTCTGGAAGGAACATTTGGCAATGTCACCCACCCCACTGCAGGCACAGGGAGGAGAGAGACAGCAGTGCCATCGTGCTTCCCGCTGTCCTGAGAGTGTGGAGAAGTCCCCAGCCCTGCTGGGGTCACTGGGAGCAGGACCCAGCACTGCTCTGCCCCTGTACCCAGCACGGCACTGCTGTCCCCACCCAGCTCAGGGCGTTTGAGCCCCCAGCTCCTTTGCTCCCTGCATGTCTCAGCTGCTGCCGGGCACAGGGACTCCCTCAGCCGCAGGCCCGCCCCGCTGGCCAGCGTGTGACCGTGTCCCTTGGACGCACTCGGCGCTGGAACAAGTTAAAGGCGAGCTGGGAGCGCCTCGAAAGCTTCGCCACGTGCTCCGCGCTCCCCGGGGGCCAGCCCTGCCTCCTGGCACGGGCACAGCGCTGCTCTGCCTGCGCTTCCACCTGCCCTGCACGCTCAGCCCAACGTGCTGGGACTGCCCAGATGGATCCCGTGGCTTCCCATGGACGCTCCCAGGGCTGGCGCTGCCAGGCTGTGCATGCTGTGCCATCGCCTCTACCTCAGCTGTGCTGACAGTCAGGGCACCCGCACACCTCTTCCTTCTGCCACTCCAACGCTCCCTGCCCTTGCTGGATTTCCCTCCCTCAGCCTTTTCCTTGTTTCCTTTCCCTCTGCTGCCTCTTTTCGCTGTTTTCCTCCCCTCCATCCTGCTGCCTGGGTGCCCAGCCGTGTCCAGCCGAGGTGGTTCACAGGCTGTGCCTCCTCTCCCTTCCCCCTGCTTACAGCACTTCCGACATCATGGGATTATTTTTCTTTTTCCCCTTGTCTTGTAGCTTTTGGCTCCCAAGGCCCTTGATTTCCTTTGGAGTTTGGGAGGAGAGACGTGGGGAGGAGGGGGGGTGGAGAGGCTGCCTCTCTTAGGGCCTTCGTCAGAGCGAAGTGGCCAGGAAGAGCCTCAGCCCTTCCACACCAGAGAGCAGCGAGGCCCCGGGACAGGAACCGTGGGATCACAGTGAGTGGGGATACCCAGCCGGGGGCAGCTGGGACTCCCTGGCTTCCTGCCTCCGGCGCCTGGGCGGAGGAGAGACACTTTTCTCCTCCTTTTCCTCTTTGTTGCAGTCGCGGAGGGGGAAGAGAGCAGCTTTTTTGGGTCAAGGCCACGGGGAGGGGGCCAGCGCTGGCCGTGGGGCTCAGCTCTCGTTGCACCGCTGTAGGAAGGGCTGGGGGCAGCGCGGCCAGGGGGGTGGTCCCGGCAGAGCGGTGGTCCGGGATGCTGCAGCCCCGGAGAGCCGGCCGGGGGTGGAGCGCAGCCGCCGGGATGCTGCCAAGGGCAGGGCCCCGCGCTCCCCGAGCTGCCGCCCCACCGCGCACCCCCAGAGGCAACAACCCCACCCCAGGCACTCGCCAGCCGCTGGCCCTAAAGCCCCCCGCCCGCACCCCCACAGCCGGGCATGATGGGGCAGTGCCCACCCCGAAGGGCCCCCAGCCCCACACACAGAGCCGCTGCCCCAGAGCCCTCCGCAGCCCCTGGCCCCACACCCTGTGAGCTGTCCCGGGGGCTGCAGGGTGATGTGGTGGCCATGGGGATGCTGTGGCAGGTGCAGACAGCGCCGGGGCCTCGCTGAGGGGAGGAGCCCAAAAGGCAAAGGGAAAAGGAGGGGGGAATGTCCCCTGCTGACCCCCGGCACTCCTGCCAAGCACTCCGCTCTTCACTGCGGTCCCCAGAGCTGTGATCCTTCTCTGCCCACATCCAGCCCCTCCAGGAGAAGATGAAGCAGCTCCTCCTCCTCTTCCTCCTCGGGCTCATCACCAGGTCCTCGCAGATCGAAGACAACAAGATACCAGGGCTGTGCTCAGGGCAGCCAGGCATCCCAGGGACCCCGGGCCTGCACGGGGGCCAGGGATTGCCAGGCAGAGATGGACGAGACGGCCGAGATGGGGCCATGGGGATGCCGGGGGAGAAGGGCGAGATGGGCCCTCCTGGTAAGAAAGGAGATATCCCTGCTGGGGAGGGGGATCTGCCGTTCCCTGCCCATGGGGAGCACCCTCATGACAGGGGGTAATTCCTCGATGCTGGCACAAAATGCCAAACTGAGAGCGAATCCTGCAGAAGTGTCCCTTCCATGGCACCGCCACCCCTTTGGTCCTGCCTGTGGTGCCCTTGTGCTCCTGCAAAAGGCAGCAGCCCCTGCCACTGCTAAAGCTGCATTTGTCCCCATCCCCAGTGCCACCCCTCTCTTCCAGCCCTGCTTTAGGGGCACCGGCAGGGTTGCATCATCCCTGCCCTGGCTCCTGAGCTGGGGCTTCTCCCAGCCTGTGAGGGCTTCTCCAACAATTTCTCGATACTGTGCCAACTTCTCTCACGCATCCAGCCCTCCCCATTTGTGCCGCTTCCCCTGGCTGCGGCAGGGAATCCCTGGTGGGATTGGGACAGGGCAGGAGGGGTGGAGGAGCTGTGTGGGTGACTTAGAGGTAACCCTGCCCCCTCCTGCCTGCCCCAGGACCGCCTGGTCCCCGCGGCGAGGTGGGCAGCCCCGGTGTGGACGGGCTGCACGGCGAGAAGGGGGCTCAGGGCGAGTGCGCCGTGGCCCCTCGCTCGGCCTTCAGCGCCAAGCGCTCCGAGTCCCGCAGCCCTCCCCTGGCCGACCAGCCCATCCTCTTCGACGTGGTGCTCATCAACGAGCAGGGCCACTACGACCCCGCCACGGGCAAGTTCACCTGCGAGGTGCCGGGCCTGTACTACTTCGCCGTGCACGCCACGGTGTACCGCACCAGCCTGCAGTTCGACATCATGAAGAACGGCCACTCCATCGCCTCCTTCTTCCAGTACTACGGCAACTGGCCCAAGCCCACCTCGCTTTCCGGGGGTACCCTGGTCCGCCTGGAGCCCGAGGACGAGGTGTGGGTGCAGGTGGGCGTGGGGGACTACATCGGCTTCTACGCCAGCGTCAAGACGGACAGCACCTTCACCGGCTTCCTCGTCTACTCCTACTGGCAAAACTCCGCCGTGTTCGCCTGAGCCCGCTCTCGGCTGCGGATGGGGCCGGGAATGTGCCCCTTCCCAGCCACCAGCGTGGGGGGAGCCCGGGCAGAGGGACCCCTGCCCCGCTCAGGGCAGAGAAACGTCCCCTGTGCCATGGTGGGGGTGGCGGAGGGCACCCTTGGAGGGGCGCCGGGTGAGAGCTCGCCATTATTTCGGGCGCCCACCACGGTACGCGGTCCCTGCTGCCCCCCAGGGCAGGGCAAGCCGGGCTGCGGGGCCACGAGCCCGTCCCGGGGGTCCTGTCCCATCCCCACCCTCAATAAAGGGCTGCTCAGCCACGCGTGTGCCACCTGCCTGTGCGCCCTGCCCGTGCCGTGCGACCCTCGGGGGTGCGGGAGCTCCGGCAGAGGGAGGGGGCTGCGCAGCCCTGCCCGGGGGTCCCGGGCCGCGGAACAGAAGGCCGGGGCCACCGTTCTGTGGTGTCTAGCGGGAGCCACTAGATGGTGGCATCGGCGTCCTTGAGGCAGGAGCGCAGCGCTGCGCCAGCCCCGGCACCTCCCAAGGCTCGGCAGCGGGGAACGCTGCGGGACCACCCCCGGGGCCCCCCCGAGGACCGAGCCTCGCCGGATGGGAGGGTCCCGATGCTGCCAGGGCCACCCCAGGGGGAGCAGAGAGCCCGGTCCGGGAGGTGGCCCGTCAGTCCCCAAACGGGGCTTGCGGAGCCCCCCCGCGCCCGCCCCCCGCCCCAGTGTGACAGCGGTGACCCGCCGCTGGGAAAGGGCTCTATTTTTAGCGGGGGAATGCAGAGCTTCCTCATTCCTTGCCCAAAATAGGTCCCTGCGGGGACCTGCCGGGGAGGGGGCTCTTGGCCAGCGGCCGAACCCCTTCATGGGCTTGGGACGCTGCCCTGCGCGGCTGTAGGGTGCCGGCTGGGACCGGCTCTTCTCCTGGCCGTGCCAGTGGAGCCATGCACGGCTCACCGGTGCAGGACCCCCTTACACAGCCGGACAGCAATCCCTTCCCTGCCCCGGATCCCCCACTGCCCCCCATCCCTGCTGGATGGCCACCCCCAGGACTATGCTGTGCCCACCGGGATGACCAAACACGGTGTCCCCGCTCAGCTGGGGGCTGCAGTAGGCTGGCAGCAGCCCCGGGGACACCTGTGTACCCCAGAACAGGGCCAGGGCCACCCCAAGGGGAACCCCCACTCTGGGACTGGGGACCATGGGCACATCAGTGCAACCTGCCTGGGCCACCCCCGACCCCTGGGGACCTGTGGAGGGCCTGGGGGCAGGGGTGACACCGTTGTGCCCCATTGGGGTGCAGAGGGGCTCTGCTGGAGCCACCCTGCAGGCCCCTCACCCAGCCCCGGGGTTGGGTTGCAGCGGAAGCCTCTGTTTGGGTTGGAGATGGCCTTTTCTGTAAGCAGAGCTGCTCAGGGGCAAACAACACCGCAGAGCAGATCGATGGCTATTCTGGGAGGAGGAAAGGGAATTTGCTGGATGAGGTGTGTGGGGGCTGGGAGCATTCCCTGGTCCATGTCACGATGTGGGGGACCACGGTCAGCACAGGCACCCACAGACCTTGGCACAGCAATTTCTGGGCTCTGCCTCCTTTGGGATGCTCTTGGTTGTGTGGACACTTTGGGATTGGGAGGACTGCTGCTGCCTAGGGCAGATGAGGAAAAGGGCAAGGAAAGGATAAGGAAAAGGGAAGGAGAACCACAGGAGACTTTACAAGTTTCCAGTAAGCTCCAGCTGCATTTGATGAGCTCTCCCAGCTTTCCCCTGAGGAAGGAAAGCTTGGAGGCCCTGTTCCAGCTGAGCCCAGGTTAGGGAGGGGCCAGCACCCCTCAGCCAGGGCAAGGGAGAAGCCAATATAAGAGGCAGGCTGAGCCCACAGGTGCTGTAGCAGAGCTGACAGAGGCAGCAGTTTGTGCAGAGAGTTGGGCTGGTTTGTTTCTTCTAGGTTTTTTTTGTGATTGGTTTGTGGGATATTAGAAACAAAAATAAATGCCAGTGCCTCTTCTCACAGCAGCACTCATGTCCTTGGCACTCCAAGGTCACTGGAGGAGGTCAGCAGGCACCAGAGAGGGCATTAAAGAGGTCAGCTGGATCATCTCTGAGGCCCTCCAGCTGCACAGTGCTTGTGGTGTCAGAGCGTGGAAATGCCCCCAGTGGAGAAGGGTGTCCTGGTGACTCCTGGCAGCAGCAGGATGGCTCCTGCTCCACACGAAAGTTTGTGCTTATGGCCCAGGTTCAGAGGCCTCACCGCTGATGACGTGCAGCAAACACTCTCCAGACATCGTCAGGACTGCTGACCTGGTAAGGAGACCTTTAACCTGGGAATGGGCAGGGGAGGGGACAGTGCGGTGGGCAAGAAAAGGACCACAGGGCTGGATTTTAGGCGAGCAGACACTGGCTCCTTCAGGGATCTCCTTGGGAGAATCCCATGCCCTGCAGAGATGTCCAAGAGGACGGAGGATCAGTTCCTCCAAGAGGAACTCATTCCAGTGAGCAGGAATGGGAGGTGGCAGCTTCCCTGTGCTGATCAAACCCTGGCATGGGCTGCTCAGAGGGGCAGGAATCTCCCTCCACAGAAATATTGGGATCTGGGTGACCTGGGTGTCCCCGCCAGCCGCAGCCTCTCGGTGTCCCGAGGCTGTCCCGGGGTCGCTGCCGTGTCCGGGGAGCTGATGAGCTCCCCATCGCTAATAAGAGAGCCAAGCTGGTGCCGGGAGCAGCCCAAAGGCCCCCCGTGGTTGTGCCGCTGATCCTCAGCTGCTGCCTCCCTCCCGGCCGGGTATCATTGCCGGCTCCTGCTGTGCCACATCTGCGCTCCCGGCTGTCCCTCCCGCTCCCCGCTGTCAGGCAGAGCGTGCCTCTTGTCCCCAGGCTGCGACAAGCCGCTCATTAGGGCGGGGGAGCTGCAGCTGGGCTGACAAAGGGATTTTCCCAGCGCCCGGGGGCTCCTGCTTTCAGCGGGCTGCCAGCGCCGACCACCGCAGTGTCCCCAAACCGGGGTCACCCTGCGGCATCACGCTTCTCCCTCCTTGGGGAAGGGTCTTGGCGCTTTGATGGGCTGAGACTCGTGTGGGAGGCTCCCAAGCACGTTCTGGAGCAGGGAATACCCCCGGGGACTGCAGATCTCGTGCCCTGGAGGGGTCTGTGAGTGATGAAGCTGCCCAGGCGCTGCAGCCCTGCACCGAAACCCAAATGGCCCTTGTGCAGTAGCAGCGAGGTGGTTGCATTTTCCTCCTGTAATTGCTGGCTGCTTGAGCAGAGATTGAGCCAAGTGTGTGCAGGACAGCTCCCAGGGGACAGCTGTGTCCTGCACATCCTGTCCTCCCTGGGAAAGCTCGGCCGCAGTGGCCTGAGGTGGCCGAACACCCTTCCCATCCCCTGCTGGGGATGCTGGGCCGGGAGCATCCTGCTGGTGCAGGGCATGGCTGATTCCCCTGCTGATCCCACCCTCCTTGCCCCCTCTGCAGCCTCCCCAGGTGCCCAGCCAGCCTCGGGCACACCCTGGGAGCGAGAGAAGTGCCGCAGTTTGCCCAGCTGTCACCCGTGTGCAGCCAGCACTGCCCTCCTCCCTGTGCCTGAGCAGCTATCTGCCTTTCCAGCCTCCCAGCAGCTCCCATCTCCCCTCTCTTGGTTTTCACCCTGACTGAGATTAGCCAGTTTGTCTGCATGGCCCTGCCAAGGCAGGGCAATCCAGGACTCCTGGAGTCTCTGCCCATCAGAGTCCCGAGACATTTTTCCAAACAATTTACAAGGATGCTGGGGAAGCAGAGAGTGCTTAAAAGCACGAAGCAACCTGCCAGGAGCTCAGATCCGAGCCAAGGAGTAGCTCCTTGTGCAGAAAAGCATCTGCTCACCATCAACCCCGAGCCTGCCACAGCCTTTCTGCAAGGCAAGACCCAGCCCTGTGCTGCCTCCATCCCAGGGACAGTCTGGCACAGGACACTGAGGCACCAAATACATGCAGGAATGGGAAGTAACATGTCCCAGTGTGTTCCTGCTAGCCTGGAACATCCCGGGAAACCCCAGTCCTTCCTCCCTGTCCCCTTGTGTGGCATATCCACAACCATCTCCTCTCGCCGTGGGTTGGCAGAGCAGGAGTTGGGGGCTGCCAGCTCTGAAAAGCCCACCCAGAGTGGGTTTGGGCATAAATTCATCTCCTGGGTGCTGGATTTTCCCTGTGCAGCAGCCTGGCTCCAGGGTATCCCATGCTTTTCTGGCAGCTTACAGGTGGTGTTGACCCTTTGTGGGGAGGGATGGGCTTCCCTGGGAGCCCAGGGGT
This sequence comes from Acanthornis magna, assembly GCA_036785705.1. Classification (NCBI taxonomy): domain Eukaryota; kingdom Metazoa; phylum Chordata; class Aves; order Passeriformes; family Acanthizidae; genus Acanthornis; species Acanthornis magna. The sequence goes on from JAWUZG010000038.1 coordinate 1,387,700, forward strand.
GGATAGAGGAGATGCAAACACACATTCGCCCCCAAAAACCTTCCCAAGAACGAGGCAGCACCCAGCTTTTGGTAAAGGAGGTTTTATTCTGCTCAGTATCTAGTCCATAGTGCAAAGAGTTAAACTTAAGGCAAAGCCTTCTTTTATAAACAGCAAACAGGCCCTAAAACAAACAAGCGTGACTGCTATAATAATAATAGTAAAAAAAAGGGGTTGAGGGAAGAAACTGCACTTTTGGGGAGGTGTCCTTTCCCCCCCCACCCTGTAACTCATGTAGAGAACGTTGCACCCCCTGATCCATGAGCTGGTCCCAAGGGAATGCTGCTGCCTGTGGGCAGAAGCACAGCCACAATCCCACTCCTCGGTGACTCCAGGTGCAGCTCCCTGACTCCTCTGCAAGTGCCTGGGACAAGCCAGACCCTGGGCAGTCACACTCAGTGCTCTGGTGAGGGTTTGGCTACTCCCAAGTGTTGGCGGCTGGAGAGAGCCAACATTAACAGGGGAGGTGTGTGGGGAGGCACAGGGACAAAAGGTCGAGCAAGGGGGAGCTTTGCATGTCTTTGAAGTGAAGTGGAAGCAGCTGACAGCCCTTCTAAGGCCCATTAGTGCTCAGGAGCCTGGTTTGGCCCAGAGAATCCTTCCAGCTCCCAGGAAATGTGGGAGCAACCAGCCCTGGCAGTGCCTTTCCGAGCAAAGCCACTCAACGGCAAGACATTTCCGTGCTACGGCTCAGTTTTACAGCTCAGAGGCATCTCCCAGCACGGCCTGGCCTCTCTGCTGCCTCTGTTTTGGCTTAAATTGCTAATCAAGAAGGAAAATAGAAGGAAAACCATGCCAGCTGCCCTCAGGCTCTTGGCTTGCGGTCCGGGAGTCAAGACTCTCTCCGGTCTGGCTCCAGCCAAAATTGGCTGTGGCATGTGGCTGACCTCAGGCAAGCAGCTGGAAAAGGAAAAGCTTTTTAGTGCAAGGCCCTCTTGCAGCCCAGCAATTTCTTGGAATGGTGCTGGTTGCCCAAGCTGGGATGAGCCATCTCAGGCCTCCTCCAGCCAGGCTGGGATTCTGGTTAGACTTCAGGGGACACTTCTGAACAAAAGTAGCTACATTGGTGACAGACAACAAGACAAAACAATGGTACAACCCTGCCCTAATCCAAGATATCCGTGGTCCTGATACTGCTCCACGCACACAACTGCAGATCCGCAGCATGGATGTGCAGAAACTGTGCCTGGAGCTGGAATGTCTGTGAGCTCCCAGGAGCTTTGGGGTGCTCCCTCTCCTCCCAGAGAGTTCCTCCCTCTAGCCAGCCCAGCCTGGGAAGGAGTCAGCAAGCTCTGGAGTGACCCTCCCTGTTCCATGGCACTCTGAGCCCGTAAATGTGTGGTTTTTGGAGAGGATTCTCCAGCCTTGGCTCAAATCTAGGCTGCTGCTGCTGCTGCTGTCAGGGCTGGGAGCACTGGCTGGGTGGCCGCTCCTCGGTGCTCCAAGCAGCACCACAGCCCTGCAGAAGGAGTGACTCCCTCCAGCTCCCCGTGCAGGTAACCTGACGTGTGCTCGCTAGTCTTGCATAGGTGATGCGTGGAAGCAGCAGCAACACTGAGCTCTGCAGGGAGCCCGAGTTCATCACAGCTCCACACTGCCCTGGCAAGGGATATCCCTCAAAAAGCAAAGCCACTGGGGTGATGAAGTACCCCAGGAAATCTGTTCTCTAGCTGAGAGGCAAGTTCAGCAAACACTAAAGAACTCAAGTGTGCTCCTTGCTCTCTCCAGGCCTTGCAAACAGGGCACTCTTCCCTTTTCCCAGGGAACTCCTCCACGTTGATGGTGGGAGGAGAACACAGAGGCCTGGATGCAGCCTGCCAGGAAGTTTTCTAGTGAGACCTTGGGAAAAAAACCTCCCTTGCCTTGCACCAGCCCCAGTGATTCCCGGGAGGGCACAGCCTTTAACCTTTCCATCAGCTTTGGCTAGGAGGGACCACAGCATTTTCTGTGCTCTGCTTTGGATCTCAGGCTGCTGCAGGCTCGAGGCAACAGGCCCTGAAACAGCGAAAGTTGTCAAAAGAAACAACAGGTAACTCTTCCATCCTGCTGCAGAGATCAGTATTGTGCTTGCTAGCAAGAGCTACAATTAGATACGCAGCAAATGTGACCAGCAGACACTGCACAGCGTTCTGCCCTTCCAGCACCAGCCGTAGTTCTTTGGAAGCTGCTCAAGGCAGCCCTGGGAGTGCAGACAGGGGTGCCCTTGAACTCCTGGGAAAAAGCCCCAAGCCCCCCATGGGCTCACAGGTACACGTTGAGGGTCTGCAGGATCATCTGGCGGCACAGGGGACAGTTGCGCTGGTAGATGTCCTGCTGCAGGAGCACTTCTGTGCACTCCTGGCACAGGCACAGGTGCCTGCAGGGCAGCAGCAGCACAGTCTTGGTCTGGTCCTGGCAGATGACACATTTCTTACGCTCCTCTTGTTCTTTCAGCAGCGCCCAGGGGTCGTTGTCGGGGGTTCCCTCAGCATTCCCGGCTGTCGCGTTCAGCTGCTGCTTCCTCGGAGCTTTCCACCACGATGTGCCTGGTTCCTCCCTGGGTGTCTGGTGACGCTGTCCTGCTGCAGCACGGCTCAGAGCAGGCCGTGGTTGTGGCGCCTGCCCTGCATCAGGCTGCTCCTCCTGCTCGGCCGGCAGCTGGCCCGGGGTCACCCTGCCGGGGGCCGGCGCTCTGGGGGCAGCCACGGCCCGTCGCTGGTCACTGCCCTGGTTCACCATCCTGCCTCCCCGGCTCCAGTTGGTCACCTGCAGGCTCCAGTCGGTCACCTGCAGGATCCAGTCCACCAGCCTGCGCCAGGGCTGGGAAGTCATGGCCATGCCCAGGGTCAGCACGGCCACCTGGTAGAGCCGCCACATGTCCCGCTGCAGGCGACGGAAGGAGGGCAGCGTGTGCAGGTAGCCCAGCAGGTACCCCGTCAGCGTCCACAGCAGCCCAGGGTTGAACACGAAGGCGCTGACCACCATGATGAGCACGAGCAAGCCCAGGCCGTAAACATTGACAAAGAAGACGCTGATGAAGAGATCGGTGGCAGAGCAGAGCAGCTCGAAGGCCATCTGGCAGGGGGACCACAGCAGGATGGACACAGCGATGGCACCGCTGGACACATGCGCCAGGAACGCGGCCAGCAGGTCAGTGACCCTGAGCACGGGCCCTGCCAGCGAGTCCCAGAGGGCGGCGAGCAGCGTGAAGAGGTTCTGGGTGCCGATGAGACACACGTTGACCAGGCTGTTGACCAAGTACATCAGCAGGCTGGTGCCGATGGCCAGCGCCTCGCACAGCTGCCGGCCCAGCGCCTGCCCGCAGCCCAGCACGGCGCCCAGCCCGCGCTGCACCAGCTCCCGGCCCCGCAGCGCCAGGTGCGACACCAGGTGCCCGGCCGCCCGCATGCCCTCCATGGCCCCGCAGCACCCGCGCACCAGCACCAGCGCATCCCAGCACGCCACCACCGCGGCGGCCGCGGCCGCGGGCAGGCTGGAGGCCGCGGCCAGCAGCCAGAGCAGCGCGGACACCAGCGAGGACACCAGGAAGAAGTTGAGATCGAGCACCAGCAGCAGCAGGTCGAGGAGCAGGCGCAGCCCGCGGAGCAGCGCGAACAGCACGTCCATGGTCCCCGCGGGGCCCGTACGGCAGCTCAGCCGCGGGGCCCCTCCACGCTGGGCGCAGCCATCTTGGCCCCCGCCGCCGTGCGCAGCGGGACCAATCAGCGGCGGGGGCTCCGCCCGAGCTCGCCTCCCATTGGTCGGTTCGCAGGATGCGGCGGGGGCGCGGCGGCGGGGGGCGTGGCCTCCAGCAGCGGCGCGAGCACGGCCGCTCATTTAAAGGGCCAGTAGCGCCCGTTATCCGGGGCCGTTCTGCTTCACCACGCGCCGCATCGGTTTTCGCAGTTTTTTAATTGCGGAATGAAGACTATCAAGGTGATTCCCTATCCCTGTGTGGAAGTGGATCTGCCGAACCACTGCGGTAAGTGGAAAAGCTCATGGGACACCTTCTGATAAACCAGGTTGGTCCAAGCACCATCCAACCTGGCCTTGGGCACTTCCAGGGATGGTGCAACCACAACTTCTCTGTCTGGGCAACCTGTGCCACCCTCTCAGGGAAGAATTTCATCCCATTATCCCATCTAACCCTGCCCTCTGGCAGTGGGAAGCCGCTCCCCCTTGTCCCATCACTCCCAGAGGAGGGCACAGGGATGCTCAGGGGATGCAGCAGCTCTGCTCTGCAGACAGGCTGGGAGAGCTGGGGTGTTCAGCTTGGAGAAGTGAAGGAGGAGGAGACCTTGGAGCCCCTTCCAGTGCCTAAAGCGGCTCCAAGAGAGCTGGAGAGGGACTTGGGACAAGGGCATGGTGTGGTGGGGTGGGGTTCAAGAGCTGGGACAGGGCAGGCACAGTGCATGGGATGGATGGAGGTTGATATCGGTCCCCTCTCCCTTGTTCCAAACAGCACAGGGGAACCCACGACCCTCAGTGCCCATGCATGAGGTGAGTTTGTGCCAGCCTCAGCCCTGGCACGGGGAAGGTGTGCACTCGCCAGCAGGATCCCCTGGGCCTGTTGGGACAGGGTCAGCCCAGGGCAGAGCAGCTGTCATCCCACCAAGCAGTTTCCTGCAGGAGGTTTGAAAATAAAGCCATGGCTGTGGCTCAGAGCAAGGTTACAGCCCTGGAGCAGGTCCTGCCCTCCCTGGTGGCTCCCGGCCAGGGCGTGGGGCTGTCAAAGCCTCTGCCCTTTGTTCCGCTGTGCCCCAGGGGATGGTCCAGCCCTGCTGCCTTGATGGTGATGACAAGTTCAGGAAAATGCAGCCCTGAAGCCCAAGGCTTTTTAAGGAAGGGGAGAGTGAGAGCAGTGAATGATGACCCATGGGACAGTCATTGTGCAGCCCAGGAAGCTCCGGCCAGTGTGGGGCCGAGGAGGGAAGCACCGCACCCTGGGCAGGAGGCAGGAGCCCGAAGGGAGCTGGGGTCACCTTCCTGCAGGTGCCTCCCTGAGCAGGGCAGGAGCTGGGGTGGCACATCCATGTCTGTCTGTCCCTGCCTGGGCTCTGTCCTGCCGCCTGGCCCCCTGCCAGCCCCGTCCCTGTGGCTCCATGGCAGCGGGCGCCTGGATCCCCAGGGAGTGCACGCCAGTGACGGAGTCAGGATGCTTTCAGCATTTATGGTAATGTTTGGATTTCTCATTGCTTTACCAAACGCGAGAAGGGAAAAGAGAGCTGAGCCAAGGGCTGGGCGTGCTCCACTCATTCCCTGCCTCCGGCTGTGCACCTGCCTCACCCTCCCCGCTCCAGGTGCCTGCCCAGTCCCTGCCATGCCCGGGGCACCCCGGTGGGCTCCCCATGCTGCAGCGTTCAGAGGTCGTGGCTCCATGGCAGGGCTTCTCCGTGCTCCGTGGGATGGAGGGGAGCTGTGCCCACTCTCATTCCGGTAGGATGTCCAGCTCCAAAGCGTCCAGACCTGCTGGAGAGAGGCACAGGGCTCAGGCACCCCAGCACGGGGCGAGGAGGGGTGCAGGGGGCTGGGAACACCTGCTAGCAGTTCAGGTCAGGACAGTGATTTGGCTGGACTAGAGTGGGGCTTTGGATGCAGGGATGGAAACCCTTCCCGGGGCTCTTGGGGGCACAGAGGCCCTGCCAAGGTGCCTGGCAGCTGGGCTGTGGGTGGGACCCCTCCTTGCAAGGACATTCCCCCCAGCTGTTCGTGCACTTGCTGGAGGTCTGGGAATGATGCCACTGCATTCCCAGCTGTGCCCGTGGCAGCCGCTGGCAGCAGGACAGGGTGCACCCCGCTTGGGAGCCCCCTGCCCTGGTCAGCCTCACTGGGCACAGGGCAGACTGAGCTCTGCTGCTACCCGGGACCACCAGAGCCAAACCTGGGGGTGCAGAGCCCAGCACGTGTGTGACTCCCGCAGCTCCTGGAGATCTGGGGCTGTGCAGCACCGACGGCGCTGGCACCGAGCCCGGCCACGGGGCTGCTGCATCACGGCTCCGAGCTGCCTTCCCGCTGCTGAGCTCACCCCGAATTCCAGAAAAACAGCAGCCAGAGGACGCCAGCTCCAGGGCTGCCTCAGCCCGCGCAGATGCTGAGTCCTTGTGGATTTATCTGGAAGCAGAGGGACACAGGGAGCAACTCCTGGGTGGGGTATCGCAGTTCCTGAGGGCTTCTCTGCAGCCCAGTGTGCCTGGGGCGCTCCCCCAGCCCCAGCATCTTCCCCTGCCTCCCTTGCTCCACGGGCACATCCCGAGGCAGGAAGGGAATTTGTGAAATGTGGGTCCTGCTGGCATCAGTGCAGTGCTGCCAGCATGCTCCCAGCTGCCCGAGCAGCGGGGACATCCCCAGGGTGCCCTGAGTGCAGAGCCAGGGCCGTGGGACAGCCCCGGCAGGCAGGACAAGGCAGCCAGCGCGGTCCTGCTGGGCACTGCCAGCAGCCTTACCTCAGCTCCCCTCAGGACGGCCCTGCCCAGCGCTGGGCAGCCGGGCATGGGCGCCTGCAGCCCTGTGCTCGCGGCCCAGGCAGGAACAATGGCTCATTTCGCCGCATCCGCTCCGGAAAATCCCCGTCCCCACTCGGGCTCCGCTCCAGGATGCTGTGGCTCACTCTTCCTCTGGCCTTGGAGGGGCAGGTGATGGAGTCCCCCACGGCACGTACCCCGCGGGCAGGGCACAGCCCGAGGCTGCTGGGGAGAGCCCACAGGAAGGAGCTGGAGCTGCAGGGAGCCCAGCCCAGTGTCCCCAGCAGGCAGAACCTTCCGTGCCTGTGCTCGCCCTGCAGTCCTGTGCAGGAGCAGGAGCACGAGGGCTGCTCGCCGTGTTTCTGGAGGGCTCTGTGTCTCCCCAGGATGGGAGCTGGGATATCCATCTCCTCCTGGAGCCTGGCCAGGCAGCCCTGGGAAAAGCAAGTTGTCTTCCATGGGAAAGTCCTGCAAGGAGAAATTCCTCTTTGGCCAGGCCAGCCCCACAGTCCCCCTGGGCCCTGGTGCTCCTGTGTGTCCCCAGTGCTGTGGGGCCAGTGCTGTGGGGATGTGACACAGGAGCTGTGCTCTGCTTGCTGCCCTATCCCAGTCAGCCCTCGGCTGCCCTCAGCCCTCTCCAGAGGGAACTTTCCCCAAAGGCCCCCAAAGGGATTCCCTGCAAGAGGGGCTCCCCCAAAGCTGGGCCTGCCTGGGGCTAATCTCTCATTAGGCTTTCTCAGAGATGATCCTAATGAGCCATCCTGGGGGAGCCCCAAGCCCTGCAGACAAAGATGGCACAGGGAGTGATGCCAGTTCCCCGGGCTGGCTTCTCCTCCCTTCCTTGGCAGCAGGGAGCCAGCACAGCCAGGTGACAGCGAGCGCAGGGCAGGGCCGTTCCTCCTGCCTGCTCCTCCAGGGAGCTGTGGCGTTGGCGGGGGCCCCTTGCTGTGCCCAGGGCAGCCCACGCTGGACCCCAGAGCCGGACCCACCCTCTGTCCCATTATGTGCGTGAGTGCCCAGCCCTGTCCCATGCGGTGCCAGCACAATGGGACCTTTTTCCGGCCAGCGCTGGGGGGAGATGGACTCAGAAATGTCCCCAAGGAACAGGCCTAGCTCCTGGCTTCCCCTGGCCACTCCATCAGGACCCATCCCCAAACCTGGGAGCCTGCAGACGGCTCCATCTCCCTGTGCCTTGGCCGTGCCTCTCAGCTGGATAAGGTGGCTAGGAGGGATGAGACCTCCTTGTGTACTCTGCTTTGGATCTCGGGCTGCTGCAGACTCAACGCAACCGACAGGCCATGGAACAGCAAAGGTTGTCAAAAGAAACAACAGGTAACTCTTCCATCCTGCTGCAGAGATCAGTATTGTGCTTGCTAGCAAGAGCTACAATTAGATACGCAGCAAATGTGACCAGCAGACACCGCACAGCGTTCTGCCCTTCCAGCACCAGCCGTAGCTCTCTGGAGGTGCTCCTGGCAGCCCTGGGAGTGCAGACAGGGGTGCCCTTGACCTCCTGGGTAAAGGACCCAAGCCCCCCGTGGGTTCACAGGTACACGTTGAGGGTCTGCAGGATCATCTGGCGGCACAGGGGACAGTTGCGCTGGTAGATGTCCTGCTGCAGGAGCACTTCTGTGCACTCCTGGCACAGGCACAGGTGCCTGCAGGGCAGCAGCAGCACAGTCTTGGTCTGGTCCTGGCAGATGACACATTTCTTACGCTCCTCTTGTTCTTTCAGCAGCGCCCAGGGGTCGTTGTCGGGGGTTCCCTCAGCATTCCCGGCTGTCGCGTTCAGCTGCTGCTTCCTCGGAGCTTTCCACCACGATGTGCCTGGTTCCTCCCTGGGTGTCTGGTGACGCTGTCCTGCTGCAGCACGGCTCAGAGCAGGCCGTGGTTGTGGCATCTGCCCTGCATCAGGCTGCTGGCCCCTTCCCTGGTTCACCATCCTGCCTCCCCGGCTCCAGTCGGTCACCTGCAGAACCCAGTCCACCAGCCTGCGCCAGTGCTGGGAGCTCATGGCCCTGCGCAGGGACAGCATGGCCACCTGGTAGAGCCACCACGGTCTGCAGAAGCCCAGCACGTGTCCCTTCAGCACCCACACAGCTCATGGTTGCGGTAAATGACACTGACAATGGCAATGAGAAACGCAATGCGCAAGAGCAAGACCAGGATGTAAATACTGATGAAGAAGAGTCTGGTGAAGACCCATGTGGCAAAAGGGGAGGAGCTTGAGGGCCAGCTGGAAGGACAACCACAGCAGGGTGGGCAGGGCGCTGAACAGGTACACCAGGACCGCCACCAGCACGTTAGTGACCCCGAGAACCAGTGCGGCCAGCAAGTCCCAGAGGATGGCCAGCAGCATGGAGAGCTACTGGCTGCCCACCAGACACAGGCTGAGCAGGCCCTTCAGCAGGCTGAGGACCAGGAAGGAGATGCTGATGCAGACCTTGGTGACATAGCAGAGGAGCTCAAAAGGGCCACCACAGCAGCCTGGACACAGCAATGGTGCCACTGGACACATGCACTAGGAATGCTGCCAGCAGATCAGTGACCCTGAAAATGAGATGGGCCAGCAAGTCCCAGAGGGTGGCAAAGAGTGTGCTGAGGCTTTGGTCGTCACTGTGATACACAACAGCCAGGCTGTAGACCAGGAAGTAGATGCTGATGAAGACCACAGTGGCAGAGCAGAGGAGCCTGAAGGCCGGCTGGCATTGCAGCCCAAGCTGGATGGACACGGCAGTGGCTCTGCTGGATACATGAGCCAGGCATGTGGCCAGCACCTCTGTGACCCTGAGGAAAGACCCAGCCAGAGAGTCCCAGAGGGCGGCGAGCAGCGTGAAGAGGCTCCGTGTGCCAGTCAGACGCACTTTGCCCAGGTCCATCAGCAGCCGGATGCCCACGCCCAGCCCGCGCCGTGCCAGCTCCGGGCCCCGCAGCACCAGGGTAGACAGCCCCTTCATCCCCGCGGAGCACAAGCGCAGCAGCCCCCACACCGCCCAGCACACCGCGATCCCAGCCAACAGCAGACACAGCAGGACGACCACCAGGCAGTAGCACAGGTAGAAGCTGAGGTCGAGCAGCAGCTCCCGCAGGTGGCGGGGCAGCAGCTCCGGCAGCAGCTCCCGCAGCCGGTCCCGCAGCACGTAGGGCAGCTGCTCGGCCAGCAGGCACGGCAGCACCAGCAGCAGCAGCGCCTGCCACAGCCGGGGCTGCAGCACGTCCCGCAGAACATCCCACGCCACGTTCTCCACCACGTTGGGTCCCACGTCCCGCACCACGCCCACCACCAGGTTCTGCATCATGTTCTGCAGCTCCACCATCGCATGCTGGCCCGGGCTCAGCCCCCGCAGCGCGGCCATGGTCCTCGCACAGTCCCTGCGGCTCTGCCTCGGGGCCTCTTCCGCGATGGGTGTCACCGCCTCGGGGCAGGAGGTATCCGGGTTGTGGCTGCTGCCGCTGGGACCGCAGCCATTGTCGTCATTTAAAGTGCCGGCGACCCCGGCGCTTCCCACGCTCGTGCCATTGGTTTTTGGCAGTATTTTAAACAGGGGATGAGGTATTTGTTGATGTTATATAGTATTAATATCGCTTATGTTAATTACTATTACCGATATCAGTAGTATTTTATTTAAATTATATGCCATTATAGGATAATGATAAATATATTAACATACATATAAAATTAATATTATTATATTGACGTAATTCCCGATCCCTGTGTGGATCTGCCGGACCACTAAGGTAAGTGGAAAAGCTCATGGGCACAAGGACACCTTGTGCCAGACCAGGTTGGTCCAAGCACCATCCAACCTGGCCTTGGGCACTTCCAGGGATGGTGCAACCACAGCTTCTCTGTCTGGGCAACCTGTGCCACCCTCTCAGGGAAGAATTTCATTCCATTATCCCATCTAACCCTGCCCTCTGGCAGTGGGAAGCCGCTCCCCCTTGTCCCATCACTCCCAGAGGAGGGCACAGGGATGCTCAGGGGATGCAGCAGCTCTGCTCTGCAGACAGGCTGGGAGAGCTGGGGTGTTCAGCTTGGAGAAGTGAAGGAGGAGGAGACCTTGGAGCCCCTTCCAGTGCCTAAAGTGGCTCCAAGAGAGCTGGAGAGGGACTTGGGACAAGGGCATGGTGTGGTGGGGTGGGGTTCAAGAGCTGGGACAGGGCAGGCACAGTGCATGGGATGGATGGAGGTTGATATCGGTCCCCTCTCCCTTGTTCCAAACAGCATAGGGGGAACCCACGACCCTCAGTGCCCATGCATGAGGTGAGTTTGTGCCAGCCTCAGCCCTGGCACGGGGAAGGTGTGCACTCGCCAGCAGGATCCCCTGGGCCTGTTGGGACAGGGTCAGCCCAGGGCAGAGCAGCTGTCATCCCACCAAGCAGTTTCCTGCAGGAGATACAAAAATAAATCCATGACCACGGCCCAGATCAAGGTTACCTGGAGCAGGTCCTGCCCTCTGTCCGGCTCCTGGCCAGGGCGTGGGGCTGTCAGAGCCTCTGGCCTTTGCTCCAGCGTGCCCCAGGGGATGGTCCAGCCCTGCTGCCTTGATGGTGATGACAAGTTCAGGAAAATCCAGCTGAAGGCTTTTTAAGGAAGGAGAGGGCAAGTGCAGTGGATGATGACCCATGGGACAGCCATGTGCAGCCCAGGAGGCTACGGGCAGTGTGGGGCCAAGGAGGGAAGCACCACACCCTGGGCAGGAGGCAGGAGCCCGAAGGGAGCAGCACTGACTGCGCTGGCACCGAGCCCGGCCACGGGGCTGCTGCATCACGGCTCCAAGCTGCCTTCCCGCTGCTGAGCTCACCCCGAATTCCAGAAAAACAGCAGCCAGAGGACGCCAGCTCCAGGGCTGCCTCAGCCCGCGCAGATGCCGAGTCCTTGTGGATTTATCTGGAAGCAGAGGGACACAGGGAGCAACTCCTGGGTGGGGTATCGCAGTTCGTGAGGGGTTCTCTGCAGCCCAGCATGCCTGGGGCGCTCCCCCAGCCCCAGCATCTTCCCCTGCCTCCCTTGCTCCACAGGCACATCCCGAGGCAGGAAGGGAATTTGTGAAATGTGGGTCCTGCTGGCATCAGTGCAGCGCTGCCAGCGTGCTCCCAGCTGCCCGAGCAGCGGGGACATCCCCAGGGTGCCCTGAGTGCAGAGCCAGGGCCGTGGGACAGCCTCAGCAGGCAGGACAAGGCAGCCAGCGCGGTCCTGCTGGGCACTGCCAGCAGCCTTACCTCGGCTCCCCTCAGGACGGCCCTGCCCAGCGCTGGGCAGCCGGACATGGGCGCCTGCAGCCCTGTGCTCGCGGCCCAGGCAGGAACAATGGCTCATTTCGCCGCATCCGCTCCGGAAAATCCCCGTCCCCACTCGGGCTCCGCTCCAGGATGCTGTGGCTCACTCTTCCTCTGGCCTTGGAGGGGCAGGTGATGGAGTCCCCCACGGCACGTACCCCGCGGGCAGGGCACAGCCCGAGGCTGCTGGGGAGAGCCCACAGGAAGGAGCTGGAGCTGCAGGGAGCCCAGCCCAGTGTCCCCAGCAGGCAGAACCTTCCGTGCCTGTGCTCGCCCTGCAGCCCTGTGCAGGAGCAGGAGCACGAGGGCTGCTCGCCGTGTTTCTGGAGGGCTCTGTGTCTCCCTAGGATGGGAGCTGGGATATCCATCTCCTCCTGGAGCCTGGCCAGGCAGCCCTGGGAAAAGCAAGTTGTCTTCCATGGGAAATTCCTGCAAGGAGAAATTCCTCTTTGGCCAGGCCAGCCCCACAGTCCCCCTGGGCCCTGGTGCTCCTGTGTGTCTAGTGCTGTGGGGCCAGTGCTGTGGGGATGTGACACAGGAACTGTGCTCTGCTTGCTGCCTTACCCCAGTCAGCCCTCGGCTGCCCTCAGCCCTCTCCAGAGGGAACTTTCCCCAAAGGCCCCCAAAGGGATTCCCTGCAAGAGGGGCTCCCCCAAAGCTGGGCCTGCCTGGGGCTAATTTCTCATTAGGCTTTCTCTCCACTGATCCTAATGAGCTGTCCTGGGGGAGCCCCAAGCCCTGCAGACAAAGATGGCACAGGGAGTGATGCCAGTTCCCCGGGCTGGCTTCTCCTCCCTTCCTTGGCAGCAGGGAGCCAGCACAGCCGGGTGACAGCGAGCACAGGGCAGGGCCGTTCCTCCTGCCTGCTCCTCCGGGCAGATGTGGCGTTGGTGTGTGCTGGATGAACCCACGCTGGACCCCACGGCTGGACCCATCCTCTGCCCCATTGTGTGGGTGAGTGCCCAGCCCTGTCCCATCCGGTGCCAGCACAATGGGACCTTTTTCCGGCCGGCGCTGAGGGACGGGGTGGGGGGGGACTGGGGGACTCGGAAGTGTTTCCAAGGAAAAGCCTGGTTTATAAATAGCTCCTGGCTTCCCCTGGCCACCCCATCACCACCCATCCCTAAATCCTGCCCCTCGCTCTGGGCCTGCAGTGCTCCCGGGCTGGGAGATCAGCCTGGGACACAGACGTGACCAGCCCAGCTGGACATGTGCGAGCCAGGGCAGGACGTGGCTGCCACACCCTGTCCCAGGGCTGCACCTGCTCTCCTGTCCCCTCAGGATGTCGAGTGACAGCGCAGCCCTGGGCACAGGGCTCCTTCTCCCCGTGCCTTGGCCATGGCTCTCAGCTGGGTAAGGTTCTCCCAGCCCTGCTCCAGCTGTCCTTGTCCATCTGCCCCGCACGCAGCTCCCGAGGCAGGGAGCGAGGGAAGGGCTCCACAGCCTTCCCTGCCAGCCCCGTGCACCACAAACCAGTCCTTGAAGCTGCTCCTGGAACTCTGGGGCTCCTGGGTCCGTCCTCTGACAGCAGCACCATCACCAGGGCAGGATGCTGAGCTGTCTGCCAGCTCAGCTCCTTTCTGGGGCTTTGCCACTGCTCTGCATCCGCTGATTCCCCGGCCGTCCCCGCACAGCTGCTCCAGAGATCGCTCTCCTCCCGGACAAAAATCCAGATGTCACCTTCCTTTCTCCCCCCACCTTCCTTCCCCCCTTCCGCTCCTGTCCTTCCTTCCTCCGCCCTCCCAGCTCCTCTCGTCTCCCGCTCGCGGCCCCTCCTGAACAAAGGCCCCGTAGCCATGGTTAATAATCCCCACAGAAAGGCCCTGCACAAGAGGAGAGGAAGGAGAGGGGAGACACAAAGGAGCCGCTGGGAGCCAAGCCGAGGAAGGGGGTTGGAAGGAGGCGTTTTCCTGAGCTGGAGGACGCGGGCGGCGGGGAGGGCTCCCAGGGGTGAGCAGAGACGGGGCAGGCGTACCCCAAAGTGACCTCCTGGCACCCAGGGAGCAGAGAGCCAACGGCCGGACAGCCCAGGAGGGTTCCCGTGCTTACCCCAGGGTGCAAAGCCTTGCGTGGGCCCTAGAGCACCCCAAAATGCAGCAGCACGGCCTGGCAGGAGGTGCCCGAGGGTGGCAGGGGAGCAGCCGGTGTGGGAAAGCTCAGCACTGGCCCTCATCCCATCCCTTCCCCGGGGAACGGGGCCCCTCTCGGCCCTGACGGTGTTGTGTGAAGAGGTGCAGGCCTGGGCGGACGCAGCCGGAGCCTTCCGCCCTGCACGGCTGCCCTCCATCCCTACCCGAGCCCTGCAGGGCCAGCCCCCAGCCCATCAGCACTGGGGGGTTCACTGGGGGCAGCCGGCACACAGCACCCCAGAGCCCATCCCAGAGCCCACCCCAGCTGCTCTGGCCCCAGGGGCACAGCTGGGGGCTGCAGGGCTTGGGGAAGGTGCAGGGCCCCCGTCCCCACCTGGGACATGCCGAGTCGCGTGTCAGGACAGGCACAGGCACAGCCCACGCGGGGCCGCCTCCCTCTGGCAGCATCCCATATCAGCAGGGATCTCTCCGGGGGCGCAGGAGAAGGTGGAAGGGGCAGCGGTGTGTGCTGGGATGCACAGCCCCAGGCCTGGCTCTGTGCTGGCCATCGCTCCCCTCTGGAGAGCCAGGCCCAGCGGGAGCCAGAGGAGGGAGGCAAATGCAATTACACACTTCCAGATCATTCCTGCAACCTGCGATGCTCAGATAACGCTGGGAAATCAGCCCTGCCCTGGGCAGGGTCCTGTGAATCCCAGGTTTCCAGCAGCTGTGCCAGGGACTGGCAAAGCCCCACCACTGCCAGGGGCAGAACTGCCTGCCCAGGCACAGCCTCACCTGAGAGGTGGCAGGACAGATGGAGGAGGAGAGTGCTGGCAGCTGGGGGGCCCAGGCACCAATTTTCCCTCCACTGCCAGGGAGTGAGAGCTGTGGGATCTGCTCTGTGCCTCAGGTGGGGCTGGACCTCTGCTCCCTGCCTTTCCCACCGCAGCTGTGTGCGTGGGACCGCGACACGGGAGCCTCATCCGCACTTTGTGTGCATTGCCGCGAGCGGGGACCGAAGCCAAATCCATTAAGCAAGCAGATAAACAAGAAGGCGTGAGATCAGGCAGCAGCGAGGGAAGATGAAGGTGGCCAGCCTGCCACGCTCCCCACGCAGAGTCCCTGAGCCCGCCGGGTGCCACACACAGCGCGGTGGGGCGATTCTGTGCCATCTGTTCATGCTTTGCTTTCAGATCCTCTTCCCCAGAACCATTCGTTTGTCGGGGGGAAAAAGTAAGTTTTCTTCAAAGTTAGGCAGACCGAAGCCTGACCAACTGGAGGCACAGCCAGGAAGCGAGAGCAGGAGGCTGGCTGAGGGTGGCACACTCTCCAGCCTGTTTTCCCCAGGGACTGGCATTGCCCTTTCCAACTGCTGGGAATTTTTCTGCAGAGGTTTTCTTAGCAACATTCTGCTTTATTTTTAACGCGGAATAAAAGTTAGCCCCAGAACAAAATGCACCAGGGGTGTGTCAGCTGAGTTCTCCCGCTCTGTTTGTTTGACTTTGGTGGACGCTTTCCTGCAGGCCCCCTTTCCTCTCGGGGTGGCATTTGCAGGGCTTACACTGTGGTTTTGGGCCAAGTGGAACATCCCTGTCCCTGCTCCAAGGAGAGCAGAGCCTGAGGCTCCTCCAGCGCTGCATCCTGCCCTTTGGAGGGAGGGGAAGAGTGAGAACATTGTCAGGGAATCCCTGAGTCCGAGGAACCCACTCAGGGTGGATTTCCCCACCACAGACAGGGAGCTCGTGCCATGAGGTGTGAGAGCATCCCAAAACTGAGGCTGTGAGGCCAGAGAGCAGCTCCCGAGCATCCTGTGGATGACAGCACAGCTCCCTTGCACTTGCTCTCCCCAGCGAAGGGAGGAGGCCTCCCCTGTCCAGCGGCAGCTTAAGGGCTCTGAGCCTTATCGCTGCCCAGCATTGCCATTTTAAGCAACTGATCTCCTGGGGAAAAAACTTAATCATTTCCGATGAATCACCAAGTCTGTTTGGCTGGGAAAGTGGTGTGGGGGGGCTGGCCAGGCATGCAGAGGAGGAGGAGGAGGAGGAGGTGGAGGAGGGCATGGGAAGGGCCGCGGCATGGCACCAGCCAGGGAGCAGCGCAGGGCCGGGGGCCAGCACAGGGGGCTGGCGGTGCGAGAGGTGCTTGGGGACCCCCAGGAGGAATGCTGTGGCTCAGGAGAAGCTGCAGCGCAGCCCTTGAGCAGCTCAGGAAGGGTCGCAGAGATGCAGCCCCTGCTGCTGGGGGGCAGGAATGCAGCTCACGCTGCAGGGGAAGCAAGCGGGGGAGAGAAAAGGATGTGCAAAAGTTCAGAGCCGCTGGGTTGCGAGCGGGAGGAGGGCACTGTCACCGCTCCTGAGAGTTGGTGGCAGTCCCTGCGCCTGTCCTCATGTGGGATGAACCTGAATCAGCGAGTTTTGGGAATCCTGTGAATGGGGAAGCAAAAGAGCTTTGAAGGGGAAGAAAACCTTTGTCCTCCAATACACCTCCTCCGACTCTGATTGACCGGAGGGAAACTGAGGCACGGAGCCAGGCAGTGCCAGGGCAGGGACACTGTGTCCGGCTGTCCTGCGTGGCTGGCTGTGGGCAGCTCGCAGCACCTGGCGGGGTTTGTTGTGCTCCTCCGGCTCTGCCGCGGGCTGCCGGAGGGGCCGGGCTGTGTTGGGCTGGGTGATTACCCCTGGATAATGGGAGCCTTGTGCAGCCCCGCGAGCCCCCCCGCCCCCGGGCCGGCCCCCGGCCAGGCTGCTGCCCCGGCCACCGCAGGGAACAGCTTCTGCACAGCCGCCCCATTCAACAACAGCTGCGCGGGGGCTCGGATCGCTGTGCAGCCCTGGGGCCTCGCCCCGGGGGCAGGACGGGGCTCCCGGCGGGGCTGGGGGACACCGAGGTCCAGCGGGGTCTGGGGTGCCAACCCTGCAGACCTTGGTGACTTGCGTGGGACAGTACCTGGGACATGGCCCTGCTCCGCCCCGCAGCCCAAACTGCCCCAAGGTGTCTGTCAGAGCCCAGGCAATGATAAAGAGTGGTTTGCTCCCTGTGTTTGTGTCTGTCCTTGTTTGGCGTGGGTTCAAAGGTGACCCAGCAGCTGCGGCTGGGCTTTGGGGCACTGTGGGGCTGGGGCTGAGCAGGGCAGCAGGTCACTTCTGATTATCACCACTGCTACCTGCACATTGGACTCTCGGGGACTGTCCCTGTCACCGGCATTCCCCAAACACCCTGAAAAACACATCCCACGCCTCTGCCCCCTTGGCTGGGTCTGTGAGTGATTCCACCTCCAGCGCCCGGCTGTCTGCCTGGCTCAGCCCGTGCACGCCCGGACAGGCAGGAGCTGGCAGCTCTGGAGCCCCTCCGGCACAGCTGGGAACGGCCCGAGCGGGCGGGGGCCGTGCCGGGGGCCGGGCCGAGCGCTGCCCGCTGCCGTGCGGGGCCGGACAGGGCGCTGCGGGGCTGGGCGGCGGCGGCGCCCGGCCGGCTGCTGCCGGGGGTGATAGGCGGCTGCGAGCGGTGGGCAGGCACCGCGCCTTCCTCCTCCTCCTCCTCCTCCTCCTCTCCTCCTCCTCCTCCGCCTGACGTCAGCCCACCGAGCCCCGCTCAGTCTCGGGCGGCCGGCGGCGGGCATGGCTGGGGGGCGGCGGCCGGCGGGGCTCGCCCTGGGCTGGGGCTGCTGCCTGCTGCTCTGCTGCGGTGAGTGGCTGCGGGAAGGGCCGGGCCGGGCCGGGCCGGGCGGTGCGGGGCCAGGGCCGGCGGAGCGGAGCGGAACGGAGCGGGGCGGGCGGACGCGCGCACCTGCGGAGCGCTCCGGGGCGCGGCTGGCGGGGGTGCCGAGCGCGGTCTCGCGGAACCGGGGCAGAGATGTCCCTCGCCCCGAGGGACACCGGGCTGCAGCGGGGGTGCAGGGCTGAGTTTTGCCCCTCTGCAGCTCCCCGGGGTGGCAGCCGGAGCGGTGCCCCGCGGAGCCGCGGCGGGGCCAGCGCCGGCAGGCGGGAGCGCGGCGCCCCTCGGGCGGTGCCTGGCGCGGCGCCGGGAATGCTCGGATCGCGGGGTCGGGGCAGCCCAGGTGGGATCGGCCCTTCCGAGCGTGTGTCCCCGCCCGAACGGCCCCGCGATCCGCGGCGGGGCGGGTCTGGCTGCCCCTTCCCGCTCTCGGGGCTCCTATGCAGCCCCCCAGGGCAGGGCAGGTTGAGGGGTGACCCACGTGCGTTCGGCGCGCACCGGGGTGAACTGGTTGTTGTTAGCAAGCATCCACCCCTTTCCTTCTAAGGAGTTTTCCCCTGAGCGCTGTGTTTCTCTTGGCTTTTTTCGTGCTTTCTTTTTTTATCCACTTTCCAGTCCATTTTCACCCTCGGGGGGTGGCTGCGCTTCCTGCCCTGCCCCGATCCCCGCATGCCGCCCCCCCCTCGCCGGGGGCCCGGGAGCGGTCCCGGTGCGCTGGCTGCTCCCTGCCCCGCCGTGCTGCGGAGGTGGCCCCGGCGCTGGGAACCTGCCCAGGCCGAGGTGTTGGAGCCAAAGTCAGGCTCCGATCGGAGTCTAGAGCAGACTGCTCCCACCCCCGTCCCGTGCCGGGATCCCCTTCCCACAGCACATGTGCCGAGCCAGGAGTCTCTCAATGGTTGGCGGCGTCGGTGTGTTTGGAAGCCCAGCCACGTGAAAGGCTTGATGCTTCCCAGAAGCACGAGGGGCGACAGCCAAGACATTCCCAGGGCAGCCAGCACTGCTGGAACTGGGGGTTGAGCCCACCCCGGGGCTGCCTGAGCCACCCCAGCCCTTTGTGCACGGCGGTCTGGCTGTTCGAGAGATCTCTGGATGTTGTCACTGAGCCGTGGGGTGGAGCTGAGAGCTTTGCCTCTCCAGGTGCACATGACGGGGTCCTGACGGGGTGGTGCGGTTGTTTTGGGGTGCAAGGTGCCGGTCCCTGCTGCACCCTGCCCTGGCTCCGTCCCCATCCCGGGCACGACGAGGGCTGCACTGGGCGGATGTGGTTGGTGGGCGGAGGTGTTGGGCACTGCTGGTGGTGCTGCTTCTTGCAGGGCTGGGGCTCTGCACCTCTTTCTTCTCTCGGAGAAGCAGACGGGGTGCGGGCGATGCTGTCCCTGGGAGCTGGGGCTGCCCGGCTCGGGGGTCTGTGCAGCTTTCCCAGGGAATAGGAGGGTAGCATGTGCGGCAGTGCCGGGAGCAGGCGGGATCTGGCCGCAGCTGGTTTCCCTGAGAGGGGAACACAAACCCACGGAAACCTCAGGCATCCCATGTGCAGCTCCAGACCCCTCCTCTTGCTCCGGGCCGGGGGCTCAGCGCCGGGGGCTCTGTGCCGCCAACGCAGCCGCACTTCTCGCCGTGTCCCCGCACACCTCGGCTCTGCAGGAGGCTGGCGAGGGACTGTGCCGCTCCCCACCCCCTTCCCCAGCTCTAAAAGCAAATCTTTGTTCTTGTGGAGCTCTGGCTGCCGGCCGGCTGTCCGCCAGCCAGATGGAAAAGGCACGGGGGCTCTCCTTCCTTCCCTGCTCGCTCACTGCAGACGCTCTCTCCACATCTCGAGGTCTCCCGCTGGAGCTGTGCCAGGCGCCTGGGGTGGATGGAGCTCGGTGCTGCAGCTGGGCCGCTCCACGCGTGGCCGATGGATCTCCCCAGGTTCCATCAGCGAACCTGCAGCTGCGCTGGGCACAAGGGAGGATCGCCAAGTCCCCGGAGCCTGCTGTGCCAGGCTGCCTGTGCCCAGTGCCTCTTTAGCCTGCCCACGCACATAGCGAAAGGTCTTGGAGCTGCAGAAGGAAGCCTTGTGTCCCCAGGGTTGTGGGGGACCTTGTGAGTGTCCCCTTGTGTCCCTCTTCCAGCCTGTCCTGGAGGAGGCAGGGAGCAGC
This sequence comes from Acanthornis magna, assembly GCA_036785705.1. Taxonomy (NCBI): domain Eukaryota; kingdom Metazoa; phylum Chordata; class Aves; order Passeriformes; family Acanthizidae; genus Acanthornis; species Acanthornis magna. Next base: position 1,407,383 of record JAWUZG010000038.1, read on the forward strand.
GAGCCCTTGTTCCAGGCAGGGTGGGGGCTGCAGCCACCGTGTCAGCCTCCTCAAGGGCAGCGGACGGCTGGGAGGGTTGTGTTCCTCATGCCAGCCGCAGATGCCAGCCATTCTCCAGCTCTGAGCTCATGGTTTCGGTTACTCCGCTGCCTGGTTGAGGGCTCTCATGCCGAGCGGGTCAGGGGGAGGGCCGGCAGCTCTCCCAGGGGCTGGCTCTGCCTGGGGCCCTTGCCGAAGGTCTGGAAATGATGGAGAGGCGAAGTCTGGCCTAGCTGCCTGCAGTTCGGAGTGCCAGGGCTCAGGGGAGGGTGCGGGGGAGAGCAGGGACACACCTCAGCCCCAGGCTCGCCCAGCTGTGCAGGTGCCCTCCTGCAGCAGGCAGCCAAGTGGTGGCCGTACAGGCAGGCAGGTGCCTCCTGTGCAAAGTTATCTTTTCCTTTGCATTCTCAGTCCAGTTTCCCGTCCCTGGTGCATGCTTATCTCTGGGACTTTCACCTGTTTTTCCAGCACCTTCTTTGCTGTGCCGTGATTTGCTCATCCCTCTATGCTTAGTGCCAACTGTAATATGCTGAGGGGATGGGCAAGGGCCAAAATCTGTGTGTTGGGCAGTTCTGAGGTGGCTGGTCCTGCAAGTCGGGGCCTTTGCTGTGGCAGAAGGGCTCCTGGCTGCGTTTTGGCACTGTGCCACTGCATACCCACTCGAAACAAAGAGCATTTTGTGGGCATGGCGCTGCCCTTTGAAGTTGCCTCGGCGGTGGCTGTTACTGAACGGGCGCTATCAAGGGAGATGTTGACACAGCTGCTTCCTCCAAGCCTCTTGTCCCCAGCTCCCATACCTGGGCTGGCTCTGTTGCTTGGGGACAGGCTGTTGTCCCCTCTGCAGGGCTGTGTGCCAGCCCAGGCCTGCAGACCCCCCTTTGCTTTGGCAGGGGTGGTGCCGATGACACTCCCAGGCTTGCTGCGATGCCGCCCTTGTCTCTGCTCTGCCCAGCTGGGGCTGCTCTGCTCCCAATCCCTTGGGATGCTGCTCCGTTCCCTGTCCTGGATCAATAGCCATTACCTTTCCCATCCGCTCTGGAGCAGGGCCAGGAGCTCCATTACTGCTGCGGGCAGCGGGGCTGGGAGGAAGGTGGGGTGCAGGGATGGCACCATGGCACCACCCACTCACAGTGGGGTGGGTCCCATGCCATGGGTGGGCAGAGCTGGGCAGGGAGCAAGGGACAGCAAGGGGACACCTTGGGAATGCTGCAGGGATGGATGCTTTGAGTGCTGGGTTCCTGCTGGGGCAGCAGGGTCAGAATTTGTGGAGGGACCTCAGAGTCCTGGCTGTGTCATGGCCATAGTGGTCGGGGACATGCTGCCTCCCAATGGTGTCCTGGGGACACAGCTGGTGTGGGCCAGGAGGAATGCCACCCACGACATGCCTTGTCCCCTGTTTGGGGGCAGGATCGCTGGCCTGAGCCTGTGGGCTCTCTGTGGATGCTGCAGGCAGTGTGGCAGTGCAGTCCTGGCTGTCACTCCTGCTGGGCTCGGACACTGTCTAGGGGACACTGGCACAGGACATGGCTCTGCCCCACAGCTTTTGGGGGTTGGAGATGGGGACAGGCTGTGCTCGGACACAAGGGCTTCCCCATTATTCGTGTCCCTAGTAGCAAATTCTGTCCCACAGCTGCAGCCAGCAGGCTGGAGATCTCCATGCCAGCCGTGGTGGAAGTGGAGATCGGGGGCACAGCCAGGATCGAGTGCAACTTCTACATCCCTGAAAATGCTTCCTACACCTACATCGACTGGTTCTACGTGAGTGTCGGCCTGGGAGAGCAGCTCTGGCTGCTGGGCTGGGGCGGCAACCAGCCCGGGGCTTCCTGCCGAGCTGCCCAGCCCAGCCTTGCCCCTCACCTGGCAGGTGGACCGCAGCAACAAGCAGGTGAGGCTGTACCATGTCACGGCCAACGGGGTCCTGGAGGATGACACGGACTACAAGCAGCGGCTGTCCCTGGGGGAGGACAAGGCCCTGTCCATCAGCAGGGTGACAGTGCAGGACTCCAGGACCTTCATGTGCCAGGTTGGAGCTGGGAGCTATGGCGTGGGCGAGAACAGCACCGAGCTCAGCGTCTACAGTGAGTGCTGGGGCAGGAGGGCAACACAGCTGGGCAGCTGCCCTGTGGGGCTGGCGAGGATCCCATCCCATCCCATCCCATCCCATCCCATCCCATCCCATCCCATCCCATCCCATCCCATCCCATCCCATCCCATCCCATCGCATCCCATCGCATCCCATCGCATCCCATCCCATCGCATCCCATCGCATCCCATCGCATCCCATCGCATCCCATCGCATCCCATCCCATCCCATCCCATCCCATCCCATCCCATCCCATCCCATCCCATCCCATCCATCTCTCCTAATACGTGTGGGTGGATTCTCTTCCCAGAGGCCCCCGAGACCCCTGAGATTGAGCCCAACTCAGGAGGAATCTCCGTGCAGAGCATCGAAATCCCGGAGGTGAGGAGAGGCTGCACACAGGGGAGGGGGAGGCTTCCTGTTCACCCTAACCGTGCTCAAGGCTGTCTCTGCTGCCACAGATCGCCAGGTGCGTGAGCAAAAATGGCTTCCCACCTCCCAACATCACGTGGCACAAGAACGGCGAGCAGCTGCACCCCCGGGAGAACCGTGAGTTGGACGGGGATGGGGAACCGGCTCGGGAGAGGGGCTGGGGGCTGGCACCCAAAGAACCCCAGGGAGCCCTCGTGTGTGGCTGGAACAGCGGCCGTGTCCCCCGCAGAGGTGACGATCCAGTCGACGCTGACGCGCGAGTCGAGCGGGCTGTACACGGTGAGCAGCACGCTGTACGCGCCCGTCACGCGCGAGGACCGCCACTCGCACTACCACTGCACCGTGCACTACTGGCTGCGGGGACAGAGGCGCGCCCTGGACTCACGGGGGGTCAAGGTCAACGTTTTCTGTGAGTCTGGGGCCGGGGGGCCATGCTGGTGCCCTGCGGTGGGGCTGGGCACTGACCCTGCCCATCCCTGCCCCCAGACCCCGCCGAGCACTTGAAGCTGAAGGTGGTGTCGTCCTCGGCGCTGGTGAAGGAAGGGGACAATGTGCAGCTGGTCTGTGAGACTGATGGGAACCCACAGCCCGTCTTCAGCTTCTTTAAGAAAAAGGTGAGGCCGGAGGGGTCCTGGGGAGGGGGATGGCGTGGCTGGGTGGGAGTGGGCCTGCGTGGGGCTAAGGACTGTGCTTTGTGCCCACTGTCTGCAGATGGATGACTGGCAGGACCTGTCGTCGCTGGCAGAGCCCGACAGCGGCGTCCTGAACCTGCACGATGTGAACAAGAGCAGCAGTGGCACCTACAAGTGCCAGTCCCTGGACCTGGACGATATGTCACAGAAGGAGGAGGACGTGGACCTTGTTGTGAACTGTAAGATGGGGGACTGGACCCTGTGGATCTCACGGTGGGTGCTTTGTTGCTCCTGCTCACCCTGCCCTGGGCTCCATCCCTCTCCTAGACATTGAAGGGGTCCGTGTGAAGATGGAGCCGTCCTCAACCCTTCGTGAAGGGGACAGTGTGACGCTGAGCTGTGATGCCCACAGCCCCGTGGCCCTGGACTACCAGTGGAGGGATGAGAAGGTGAGCAGGCATCTGAATTGGGTCGTGCTCAGGCTCAGCCTGGGCTTTGCAGCAAATTGGTTGCAGTCGGGAGCTTGCTCCATCTCTCCTGAGGGGCCAGGGGAAGGATCCCCTCTTCCATGGACCTGCATTGTCCACCCCAATGCTGTCACCTCCTGGCCACTGCTGCAGGGAGGTCCTGTGCTTGCAGCCTCCCTCGCTGTGCGTGGCAGGGAGGTCTGAACCCCTTTGGGCACAGAGGGCTCACTGCTGGGGCCATCCCCTCCCAACAGGGCAGGAAGGTGGCGGAAGGGAATCAGCTCTTCCTGAGCAACCTCACCTTCGAAACCTCCAACAACTTCAGCTGCAAGGTGATGGCCCCGAGCGTGCCGGGGCTGGAGCAGAGCAAGCAGGTGTCTGTGGCTGTCCAGGGTAAGACCTGCTGTGGGTGCAGAGTGACCCCTGCCTGCCCAGCGTGGCCCCTGTTCCCCAGGGAGGTGCTGACGTCCCCTGCCCGCAGGGAAGCCACGGATCGTGGCCATCAGCTCCCCGCTGTACGTGCGGCAGGACGAGGTGGTCAACCTGACCTGCAAGGCCATCGCCTTCCCCCGGCCCATCGTCCAGTGGAACATCAACGGCACGGTGAGAGCCGGGAGGGGCCGGGCTGGCATCTCTGAGGGGCTGTCCGGGCACTGAATCCTGCCCTGCCCTCCCTCCCCAGGCTCACGAGTACATGGACAACCAGCACGTCGCCAGCAACCTGACGGTGCGGGTGAGCCACGACCTGCTGCGGGCCGGAGCCATGTGCCGCGTGTCCAACCCGCTGGGGGTCAGTGAGAAGCACATCCAGCTGGTGGGTGAGTGTCAGGCACTGCCCTGTGCCCTGGGAACCCCCAGAAGTGTCAGTGCCCCCCGGCCCAGGTGCCAGCTGGGCAGTGCTGCCGTGGGGCGGCTGAGCTCAGTGTCTTTCCCTCTCTTCCTGCTCCTCCAGAGGGTTCCATCAGGAAAGGTCAGTGTGCTGATGGTGTCCATCAGGACATGAGTTATGTCACCTCTGGCTTGGGAAGGGAGCTTGGCTGCTGGCTCTGCACTGCTTCTCTCGCTGCTCCTGTCCCTGCCAAGCCAGGAGGGAGGCCAAGGCTCTGTCCCCAGCGCTGGGAAAGCTGCCTGCTTGTCCCCAGCGAGGCCACCAAGTGCAGCTTCTTGCAGCCCAGACCTGCTGGGCAAGGAATCAGAGGGATGGCTGGTGCCTTGTTACCCACCCTTCTATGACACATGAGGCACGGCAGCCTGGAGCAGAATTTCCTACAGAAACTGCCCCAGCAGAGCATTTCTGTACTGAAATCTGCATCCTGCAGGCAGATGGGGAAGCATCGGAGCTTTTTTTGGGAGAAGGGGTCCTTTCCTCGCAGACAAGGGAAGCTGGAGGGAATCACAGTGGGACAGGTGTTAATTACTTCCTCTCCCATCGTGTTTAGATCAAAGGTCAACAGCAGAGAGCCAAGGGGTGATCATCGTGGCCATCATCGTGGCCATCCTCGTGGTGGCTGTGCTGGGCGCTGTCATCTACTTCCTGCACAAGAAAGGCAAGATCCCATGTGGCCGCGCCAGGAAACAGGACATGTAAGCACCGCCACCTGCCCCCCCGGGGGCCCGAGGGGCTGGGGATGCTTGCCATCACTCATGCTTCCCATGCCATCCAATGCCACCCCATCCCATCGCAGCAGCTGCTCCCTGCCCGGCGCAGAGTGGGGCAGGAACGTGGCCTCGGGGGGCACCGCGCTGGGGGCTCGGCAGCTTTTCCAGCTTCCCACAGGGCACTGCCGTGCAGGGAGGAGACAGCAGAGCGGTAGAGCAGCAGGGCCCCTCCCCGGGCAGCGGCTGGGCAGCCCAAAGGTGTCCGTGAGCTGGAGTCTCTTTGACCCCAGTCCTCCGAACCCCGGCCCCACTGCAGAGCATCCCCCGAGATGGAGCCCCAGGGCTTGGCCGGCCACGTGCCCTCCTGGGGTATCGCAAACCTGTCTCAAAAATTGTCACCTCCCTCCCCTAGCACAAAGCCAGAGGCCCGTAAAGACAAGATTGTAGTTGAAGTTAAGTCAGATAAACTTTCCGAAGAGGCGGGGCTCCTGCAGGGCGCCAACGGCGAGAAGAGAGCCGCAGCTGACCAGGTAGGACAGAGCGCCGGGCACCGTCCTCGCCGGGGACGGGGCTCAGGTAATGCTTTGCTCCCTCTGCCCAGCACTCCCCGCCCTGCATGGGCCTCCATCATCCATCAGCAGCGCTCGGGGGGCGCGGGAAGGACGGGAGGGGAGGGACAAGGCTGCGAGGTGACAAAAGCTGTGGCAATGCTCACTGCCTGCCCTCCGCTCGTGGGGCTCCCCCGGGGCTGCGGGAGGAGGAAATGCATAAAGGTCTCTGGCCAGCGCTCAGAGTGGAGGCTGCAGGAATGGGTCCTCTCAACCAGAATTTTTGGGATGAGTCTTTTGGGACAAGTGCTTTCCTCTCACGTGGGATGGAGCAGCTCTTCACGGTGTCACCGCTGGGCCACCACTGTGCTGAGGCAGGGCTTGTCACACTGGCCACAAGATGCGGCCCCTGAGCCCACTGTGGTTTTATTTGCCTTGGGCCAGGAGGGAGCCCCTGCCTGCTCTGCACAGCTCACACTCCCCTCGGGGTGGGTGCTCAGCCACCTTGGGGTGTCCCAACTGTCCCCCACCCCACTGTGTGTGTCCCCACCCCACCCACAGCAGAGGCTTTGGTTTGTTTTCATCCCTAACTGTGTGTTTTCCCTCTTTCTCTGTTTCGGCGAAACCGAAGAGCGAGAAATACATCGATCTGAGAAACTAGAGAGGAAAACCTCCTAAGTGCTTTCTTCCTTCAAACCTTTCCTGCTCTTGGATTGCCTTCTCCCACCCCTGCTGCAGCCCCTGGGGAGCACGGCCAGAGGCCACCGGTGTGTCACCGTGCGGGGCCACCTCCCTGACCCACCTGGCCATTACCTCAGCCGGGGCCTTGCAGGTGTTGCCTTAGCAAAGCTGGACTCGCTTTACTACTCCAGAGAAGCCACAGCAATATTAGGAAGAACTACCCCATTAATCCCTACTTGGTGGAAGGATTTGAGGCTCTTTCAGGTAATCTGTTCTGTACGTGTCGTGGGAAGGTTTCGATGTGTTTTTTTAACCCCGAACTTGCTCAGAGAGGCCGGTGAAATTTGTATTTTTGGGATGTCCCAGGCACCTTAGCTGTAGGGGTGTGCAGGTTGGAGAAGAATGGAAGGGGTGTGTGTTAGGGAGGTGTTTGCAGCTCCTGAGAGGATTTTTAATGTTTTCCTTTGCCTTTGAACCATTCTGTGTGGGTTTAGCCCCGTGGGGCTGTGATCCCACGGGAGGAGAGGGTTGGCAGAGCAAGGAAGGGGTGCCAATGTCCAGGGAAGATTAGGATGTCTGGGTTGGAGCTGAGGGGCAGGACTCCCCTCTCCCCTCGGAATTGGGTTTATTTTAGGGGCGCTGCACAGCAGCTCCCAGAGCTCCCCCAAATCTAAAATCAATATTAGCCAGAGCCAGTCAGTGATGTCTCAGGGTTTTTTTGCACTCAGCCATTGCCAGCCCCAGGCCAGACCCCTCCCTGTGTTCGGTGGCACCTCTGTCCCCACGCCGGGGAGGGGACCCTGCCTTGGGCTTCTGTCTGCCCTCCGTGCCTCATCCCAGAGGGATCTGCCCCTCCTGCCTCTAAACACATCCTCTGAGCTCCGCTGGCCCAAGCCTTGTCCCCTGCGGGTCCCAGCACTGTCCCCTGTGGGTCCCAGCGCTGTCCCCAGTGGGTCCCCGCGCTGTCCCCAGCGCAGCCCTGACCCCAGGGGAGTGTCCCCCCGCCTGCTACACGTGGTGTCCGAGCAAAAGCTTTGGTTTATATATATTTTTGTTGGATTGTGTGTACATTTCCAGGAGTTTTGTTGGTTTTTTGTTTTTTTTTTTTGTTTTGTCCAATACTTGCAAGGTTTTTTTTTTATATATGTGAAAATAAAGTACGGATTCAAAGCTGAGTGGTGGAGTTTGTTCCTGCGGACAGGAGGGTGGGAAGGGCATCCCATAACCATGTGTACATTGGTACATTATTGTAGAAATGTATTTATAGAAATGTACTAACAATGTAAATAAATCTACCATTTATTCTAGTAAATAATCATAGTTTTAGGGTGTAGGTGTAGGTGATTACACCACAGGATCCACTACTACCAATACTAAAAAATCTACTATTTATTCTAATAAATAATGACAGTTTTAGGGTGTAGTAGATGATTATAACACTGGATCCATTAGCACCAATACTAATTAATCTACTACTAATAAAGTTACTATTTATTCTAATAAACAATTATCATTTTACAGTGTAGGAGGTGTTTACACTACAGGATCCATTACTACCAATACTAATAAATCTAATATTCTAATAAATAATGACAGTTTTAGGGTGTCAGAGGTAATTACACCACAGGATCCATTACTACCAATAATAAATCTACTACTAATAAATCTACTGTTTATTCTAATAAATAATTATAGTTTTAGGGTGTAGTAGGTGATTATACCACAGGATCCATTACTACCAATACTAATTAATTACTATTTATTCTAAGAAATACTTATAGTTTTAGGGTGTCAGAGGTTTATACCACAGGATCCATTAGTACCAATACTAATTAATCTACTACTAATAAAACTACTATTTATTCTAATAAACAATTATCATTTTAGGATGTAGTAGGTGATTATATATATTATGCTGGATCCATTGCCACCAATGCAAATAAATCTACCATTTATTCTAATCAATAATGACAGTTTTAGGGTGTAGGTGATTACACCACTAGATCCATTACTACCAATACTAATAAATCTAATATTCTAATAAATAATTATAGTTTTAGGGTGTTGGAGGTGATTATAACACTGGATCTATTAATACCTATACTAATTAATATACTACTAATAAATCTACTATTTATTCTAATAAACAATTATTATTTTACAGTGTAGGAGGTGTTTACACTACAGGATCCATTACTACCAATGCTAATAAATCTACTATTTATTCTAATAAATAATTAGTTTTAGGGTTTGGGTGATTACGCCACAGGATCCATTACTACCAATACTAATAAATCTAATATTCTAATAAATAATGACAGTTTTAGGGTGTCAGAAGTAATTACACCACAGGATCCATTACTACCAATAATAAATCTACTACTAATAAATCTACTGTTTATTCTAATAAATAATTATAGTTTTAGGGTGTAGTAGGTGATTATACCACAGGATCCATTAGTCCAATATTAATTAATCTACTACTAATAAAACTACTATTTATTCTAATAAACAATTATCATTTTAGGATGTAGTAGGTGATTATATATATTATGCTGGATCCATTACCACCAATGCAAATAAATCTACCATTTATTCTAATCAATAATGACAGTTTTAGGGTGTAGGTGATTATACCACTAGATCCACTACTACCAATACTAATAATTCTACTATTTATTCTAATAAATAATGATAGTTTTAGGGTGTCAGAGGTGATTATAACACTGGAACCATTACTACCTATACTAATTAATCTACTACTAATAAAGCTACTATTTATTCTAATAAATAATGTCAGTTTTAGGGTGTAGGTGATTACACCACAGGATCCATTACTACCAATACTAATAAATAATGAAAGTTTTAGGGTGTCGGAGGTGATTATAGCACTGGAACCATTACTACCAATACTAATTAATCTACTACTAATAAAGCTATTATTTATTCTAATAAATAATTATCATTTTAGGATGTAGGAGGTGATTATACCACAGGATCCATTACTACCAATACTAATTAATCTACTATTTATTCTAATAAATAATGATAGTTTTAGGGCGTTGGAGGTGATTATAACACTGGAACCATTACTACCTATACTAATTAATCTACTACTAATAAAGCTACTATTTATTCTAATAAATAATGATCGTTTTATGGTGTAAGAGGTGATTATAACACTGGATCCATTAGTACCAATGCTAATAAATCCACTATTTATTCTAACAAATAATTACAGTTTTAGGATGTAGTAGGTGATTATGCCACAGGATCCATTAGTACCAACACTAATAAATTACTATTTATTCTTATAAATAATTATAGTTTTAGGGTGTCAGAGGTGATTATAACACTGGATCCATTACTACCTGTACTAATTAATCTACTACTAATAACGCTACTATTTATTCTAATAAATAATTATAGTTTTAGGATGTAGTAGGTGATTACACCACAGGATCCACTAGTGCAAATACTAATTAATTACTATTTTTTCTAATAAATAATTATAGTTTTAGGGTGTCAGAGGTGATTATAACACTGGATCCATTACTACCTATACTAATTAATCTACTACTAATAAAGCTACTATTTATTAGAATAAACAATTATCATTTTAGGGTGTCAGAGGTGATTATATATATTATACTGGGTCCATTACTGCCTATATTAATTAATCCACTACAATAAATCTACTATTTATTCTAATCAATAATGACAGTTTTAGGTTGTAGGTGATTACACCACAGGATCCTTTAGTACCAATACTAATTAATCTACTACTAACAAATCTACTATTTATTCTAATAAATAATTATAGTTTTAGGGTGTAGGAGGTAATTACACCACAGGATCCATTAGTACCAATACTAATTAATTACTATTTATTCTAATCAATAATGATAGTTTTAGGGTGTAGTAGGTGATTATATATATTATAGTGCATCCATTACTACCAATGCTAATAAATTTACTATTTATTCTAATAAATGATTATCATTTTAGGGTGTCAGAGGTGATTACACCACAGGATCCATTAACACCCATACTAATTAATCTACTACTAGTAAAACTACTATTTATTCTAATAAATAATTATCATTTTCGGGTGTAGTAGGTGATTACACCACTGCATCCATTTGTACCAATACTAATTAATTACTATTTACTCTAATAAATAATGATAGTTTTAGGGTGTAGGTGATTACACCACAGGATTGATTAGTGCCAATACTAATTAATTACTGTTTTTTCTAATAAATAATTATAGTTTTAGGGTGACAGAGGTGATTATAACTGGATCCATTACTACCTATACTAACTAATCTACTACTAATAAATCTACTATTTATTCTAATAAATAATTATCATTTTAGGGTGTAGTAGGTGATTACACCACTGCATCCATTAGCACCAATACTAATTAATTACTATTTATTCTAATAAATAATGATAGTTTTAGGGTGTAGTAGGTGATTTCACCACAGGATCCATTAGCACCAATACTAATTAATTACTATGTATTCTAATCAATAATGACAGTTTTAGGGTGTAGGTGATTACACCACAGGATTAATTAGTGCCAATACTAATTAATTACTGTTTTTTCTAATAAATAATGATAGTTTTAGGGTGCCAGAGGTGATTACACCGCTGGATCCATTACTACCTATACTAATTAATCTACTACTAATAAATCTACTATTTATTCTAATAAATAATTATAGTTTTAGGGTGTAGGAGGTAATTACACCACAGGATCCATTAGTACCAATACTAATTAATTACTATTTATTCTAATCAATAATGATAGTTTTAGGGTGTAGTAGGTGATTATACCACAGGATCCATTAGCACCAATACTAATTAATTACTATTTATTCCAAACAATAATGACAATTTTAGGCTGTAGGTCATTATGCCCCTGGATCAATTACTACCAGTACTAATTAATTACTATTTATTCTAATCAATAATGACAGTTTTAAGGTGTAGGTGATTATACCACAGGATAAATTAGTACCAACACTAATTAATTACTAATTATTCCAATCAACAATGACATTTTAGGGTCTCGGAGGTGAGGACACCACAGGATCCTAAGAGCTAATGTTGTAAATAGAATTGAATGGATCCCAACAGTAGAATTTGCTGATAATTGTGTTAATTATCAACAAATTAATGTAATACCAATTAGCACCAATAGTATTCGTTCTAATGATTACAGGAGATGCTAATCAACACTAATAAATGAATTCTAGTAATGAAAAATATTAATAAATATAAAAATTAAAATATATAAAAATTAAAATAAATAAATAAATAAAATAAAATTAAAATAAATATATTAAGATTACAATTAATAAATATAATTAAATTAATTCAATTCAATAAATAAAATTAGATTAAAATAAGTAAAATTAAGGAAAATAAATAAAATAAAATTACAATAAATAAAATTAAACTAAATAAATACAATAAAATAAAATAAATAAAATAAAGTAAATAAATAAAATAAAATAAAATAAACCAAATTAAATTAAAATAAATAAATAAAATGTAATAAAATAAATCAAATTAAAATAAATAAGTAAAATGGAATAAAATAAGGGAAATAAAATGAAAATAAATAAATAAATATTTTAAAAAAATTAAATAAATAAAATGAAAATAAATAAATTAAATTAAATTGAATTAGAATAAATAAAATGAAAATAAATAAATAACTAATAAATTATAATAAATTTTTAAAAATAAAATTAAATACAATAAATGAAATAAAATGAAAATAAACGAATAAAATACAATTAAAATAAATTAAATTAAATTAAAATAAATAAATAAAATGAAATGAAATAAATAAAATGAAATAAAAGGAAATAAAATAAAAGGAAAATAAATAAAATTAAATCGAAAAAAATTATAAGAAATTTTAAGAAATTATAAGAAATTACGAGAAATTATAAGAAATAAAATGAAATTAAATAAATTAAATAAATAAACTGAAAATCAATTAAATAAAAATTTTAAAAATAAAATTAAATAAAATTAATAAAATGAAGATAAATAAATGAAATTAAATTAAATTGAAAGAAATTATAAGAAATTAAAAGAAATTAAAAGAAAGAAAAATAAAATGAAATAAAATAAAAAAAATGAAAATAAATAAATAAAACTGAAAATAAATTAAATTAAAATAAATTTAAAAAATGAAATAAAATAAATAAAATGAAATAAATAAATAAAATTAAATTAACTTGAAATAAATTATAATAAATTATAATAATTTATAAATTATAATAAAATTTTTAAAAGTAAAATAAAATAAATGAAATAAAATTCAAATAAATAAAAAATTAAAATTAAATTGAAATCAATTGAAATAAATCATAAAAAATAAAAATAAATAAAACTAAATAAAATAAATGAAATAAAATTCAAATAAATAAAAAAATTAAAATTAAATTGAAATAAATTGAAATAAATCATAAAAAAATAAATAAAATTAAATAAAATAAATGAAATATATTAAAATAAATTTAAAAAAATAAAATAAAATAAAATAAATAAAGTTAAAATAAATAAATTTTAAAAAATAATAAAATTAAATTAAAATAAATAAATTGAAATAAAAATAAATAAATAAAATTAAATAAAAATAAAAGGAATTAAAATAAAGAAAAATTAAAATAAATAAATTTTATAAAAATAAATAAAATCAAATAAAAATAAATAAATACTATAAAATAAATAAAATTAAATAAAATCAAATAAAACTTAAAAAATGAAATAAAAATATGAAATGAAAATAAATAAAATTAAATAAAATAAATAAAATAAAATGAAATAAAAGAAAAGAAATAAAATTAAATAAATAAATAAAATTAAATAAGATTAAATTAAGTAAAATTAAAATAAATAAAATTAATTCAAATAAATAAAATGAAATAAAAATAAATAAATTAAATAAAATTAAATAAATAAAATTAAAATATATAAAATGAAATAAAAATAAATAAATATAATAAATGAAATAAAATTAAAGTAAATAAACAAAATTAAATAAAATTAATTTAATAAAATTAAATTAAAACAAATCAAATAAATAAATAAAATTAAATTGACATAAATAAATAAAATGAAATAAAATAAATTTAAATTAAAAATTTTTTAAAAACCAAAATAAATTAAAATAAAATAAAATAAAATAAAATAAATTAAAATAAATAAATAAAATACAATAAAGAAAATAAAATTAAAATAAATAAATATAATTACATTAAAATAAATAAGTAAAATTACATTAAAATAAATAAATTACATTAGGGTTAAAATAAATATAAGATTAAAGATAATAACCACCTGTGTACCCTGACAGTAGAGAGGGCAAATGATCTCAAGTAACCCCAAATTGCCTCTAATTACCCCAAAATGACCTCTAATTACCCCAAAATTATCTCTAATTACCCCATGACCTCCGGTAACCCCAAAATGACCTCGAGTAACCCCAAAGTGACCTCTAATAACCCCTATGACCTCCATTTGACCCCAAAATGACCCCAAGTGACCCCCATGACCCTCATTTGACCCCAAAATGACCTTGAGTGACCCCAAATGGGCTCTCAAATGACCTAAAGTAACCCCAGGTCACATTGCTGAAAATCTCAAATAACCTCAAGTAACCTCATGACCTCAAATAACCCCCGTGACCCTCATTTGACCCCAAATTGACCTCCAGTAACCCCTGTGACCTCTATTTGACCCCAAAATGACCTCAAGTGACCCCAAATGGGCTCTCAAATGACCTAAAGTAACCCCAAGTCACATTGCTGAAAAACTCAAATAACCTCAAGTAACCTCATGACCTCTAATAACCCCTATGACCTCCATTTGACCCCAAAATGACCCCAAGTGACCCCCATGACCTTCATTTGACCCCAAAATGACCTCCAGTAACCCCGGTCGGGGTCTCAAATGACCTAAAGTAACCCCAAGTTGCACTGAACCGAAATTCAAATAACCTAAAGTAACCCCATGACCTCTAATAACCCCTATGACCTCTATTTGACCCCAAAATGACCTCGAGTAACCCCAAATGGGCTCTCAAATGACCTAAAGTAACCCCAAGTCACATTGCTGAAAAACTCAAATAACCTCAAGTAACCTCATGACCTCAAATAACCCCCATGACCTTCATTTGACCCCAAAATGACCTCCAGTAACCCCTGTGACCCTCATTTGACCCCAAAATGACCTCAAGTGACCCCGATGGGGTTCTCAAATGACCTAAAGTAACCCCAAGTTGCACTGATCCGAAATGGAAATAACCTCAAGTAACCTCATGACCTCAAGTAACCTCTGTGACCCTCACTTGACCCCAAAATGACCTCAAGTAACCCCAAAATGACGTCAAGTAACCCCAATCGGGGTCTCAAATGACCTAAAGTAACCCCAGGTCACATTGCTGAAAAACTCAAATAACCTAAAGTAACCCCATGACCTCCAGTAACCCCCATGACCTCAATTTGACCCCAAAATGACCTCAAGTGACCCCCATGACCTTCATTTGACCCCAAAATGACCTCAAGTAACCCCGATCGGGGTCTCAAATGACCTAAAGTAACCCCAAGTTGCACCGAACCGAAATTCAAATAACCTAAAGTAACCCTATGACCTCTAATAACCCCTATGACCTCCATTTGACCCCAAAATGACCTCGAGTAACCCCAAATGGGCTCTCAAATGACCTAAAGTAACCCCAAGTCACATTGCTGAAAAACTCAAATAACCTAAAGTAACCTCATGACCTCTAATAACCCCCATGACCTTCATTTGACCCCAAAATGACCTCCAGTAACCCCTGTGACCTCTATTTGACCCCAAAATGACCTGGAGTAACCCCGATCGGGCTCTCAAATGACCTAAAGTAACCCCAAGTCACATTGCTGAAAAACTCAAATAACCTAAAGTAACCCCATGACCTCAAATAACCCCTATGACCTCTAGTAACCCCAAATTGACCTCTAATAACCCCCGTGACCCTCATTTGACCCCAAAATGACCTCCAGTAACCCCTGTGACCTCTATTTGACCCCAAAATGACCTGGAGTAACCCCGATCGGGGCCTCAAATGACCTAAAGTAACCCCAGGTCACATTGCTGAAAAACTCAAATAACCTAAAGTAACCCCATGACCTCTAATAACCCCCATGACCCTCATTTGACCCCAAATTGACCTCTAATAACCCCTGTGACCTTTATTTGACCCCAAAATGACCTCCAGTAACCCCCATGACCCTCATTTGACCCCAAAATGACCTCGAGTAACCCCGGTCGGGGTCTCAAATGACCTAAAGTAACCCCAAGTCACATTGCTGAAAATCTCAAATAACCTCAAGTAACCTCATGACCTCTAATAACCCCTATGACCTCCATTTGACCCCAAAATGACCCCAAGTGACCCCCATGACCTTCATTTGACCCCAAAATGACCTCCAGTAACCCCGGTCGGGGTCTCAAATGACCTAAAGTAACCCCAAGTTGCACTGAACCGAAATTCAAATAACCTAAAGTAACCCCATGACCTCTAATAACCCCTATGACCTCCATTTGACCCCAAAATGACCTCGAGTAACCCCAAATGGGCTCTCAAATGACCTAAAGTAACCCCAAGTCACATTGCTGAAAAACTCAAATAACCTCAAGTAACCTCATGACCTCAAATAACCCCCATGACCTTCATTTGACCCCAAAATGACCTCCAGTAACCCCTGTGACCCTCATTTGACCCCAAAATGACCTCAAGTGACCCCGATGGGGGTCTCAAATGACCTAAAGTAACCCCAAGTTGCACTGATCCGAAATGGAAATAACCTCAAGTAACCTCATGACCTCAAGTAACCCCTGTGACCCTCACTTGACCCTGAAATGACCTCAAGTAACCCCCATGACCTTCATTTGACCCCAAAATGACCT
Source organism: Acanthornis magna (assembly GCA_036785705.1). Lineage (NCBI taxonomy): Eukaryota > Metazoa > Chordata > Aves > Passeriformes > Acanthizidae > Acanthornis > Acanthornis magna. The sequence continues at coordinate 1,423,842 of JAWUZG010000038.1, forward strand.
CAAGTGACCCCAAAATGACCTTGAGTAACCCTGATCGGGGTCTCAAATGACCTAAAGTAACCCCAGGTCACATTGCTGAAAAACTCAAATAACCTAAAGTAACCCCATGACCTCTAATAACCCCTACGACCTCTAGTAACCCCAAATTGACCTCTAGTGACCCCAAAATGACCTCTAATAACCCCTGTGACCCTCATTTGACCCCAAAATTACCTCGAGTAACCCCAAATTGACCTCTAGTAACCCCTCTGGCCTTCATTTGACCCCCCAGGGGTTTCTCTGAGGGGTTTTATTCAGCCTGAGTTAATTCCCCACGTTCCCATTGACCCTGAGTGGGTTGTGGGGTCCCATTGCCCCCAGAGCTGTGTCCCCTTTGTCCCCAAGAGGTGTCCCTTGGACCCCAAATGTCCTGGGGCTCCGCTGGGCCGAGTGTCTGTATTTGGGTCTGTGTCGTGTGTGGGCCCCGGCAGAGTCTGCAGCCTTGGAGTGAGGAAAACCTGGATTTATTCAATTAATTTATATGCAAAATATTCATATTTTAAAAATTTGTTTATTTATTTATTATATTTATTTTATTTATTTATTTTATTTTATTTTATTTTTTATATATATATATATATAGCCATGAATATGCAATTAATGTATTCCTATTTTGTGTCCGTTACCACTAAATATTTTATTTAAAAAATTATATTTGAGTAATTCTGTTGTTCTAGAATTTTTTACATATAGCGATATGGAATTCTAGACTCGTGTGATATTATATACATATTTATAATAATACATAATTTAATTCAAATAATTATATTTGAGTCACTCTATTATTCCTGAATTGTCCCTGTGCAAGTCTATGGAATTCTAGAGTTTTGTGACACTATACAGATTTTTATAATAATACATCATTTATTAAAATAATTCTATTTGAATAATTCTCTTATTCTAGAATTGCTCATATATATGTATATGTAATTCTAGAATTGTGTGATTATATATATAATAGAAATATAAGTATTAGATATATATTATATTTTATCTAGAAATTTAAAAAAAATTATTTCTAGAATTGCAATGCAATGACTATAAAGGTCTGCAGAAGAATTCCTTTGGATTCCTTTGGATTCTCTTCCTCAGTGGTAACTTCATGTTCTTCTTGGTCCTGATGGATTAGAGCCTTTATTTCTTCATTCCAAATATATTTAATTATTATAACCTTTGTATAAATATTTCCTTCTCAGTACCTACAATATAAATTGGAATTTAACAGATAATTGCGGTAATAATTACAAAATACCTCCCAAGTCAGCCTGCAAAGGATCCTGGAGACATAAATGACAAAATATTCTTTTTTCAGCACCCACAGAAGCACCACACCACGCACACACACCATATGCTACAACAAAGGAAATTTTATTTAAAAATAAAACTTTGTTTTGTTTTCTTTCTTACTGACACAGGTGAATGAAATCCCAAACAAAGAAGCTCTTAGTGGGCAGCATACAAGGATGGAAACAATTAATAAATAACATTAGTATAACCTCTAAACATTAACAATGCATCTGCAAACAAAATGAGGACTTTAAACCAAGTGAACCTTAAAGCTCAGCTACTCTCTGTAAGAATATTTACCTTCTGTTTTTTCCTTATTCTTTACAGATCTGAAAGGATTAAATACTGCTATTATAATTTTATATTAATGACACTATTATAGTTTTTTTTTAAAATATTTCGTGAAAATCTCAACATTTTTTAACACTGATATTTTACAAATTGGTATTTGTCATTAGTGAGAAAGAACAACAGTAACAACAGTTCCTCCTTCACTGGGAATTTCAAACCAAAAGATTTCTAGGAGGAACTTTAAAAATAAATGTCCTTATTCCCCACTAATTTTCAAAGTGGCACCTTTGAGAAGGTGCCCTGGGAGTTGCATTTTTTCTTGCTCAACTGAAAAAAAAAAACCAAAAACCCAACAAACCAACCAAGCAAACCACATTTACAGTAAGGAGCCTGCCTCAGGAACAGCCACAGTAATGTCACCAGTCCCGTGCAGGAGTCACATGTGGGGCTCTGAGCCTGCCTGGCCCCAGGGCTGGGGCAAGGACATGCACAAAAACAGGGAAAAATTTGGGATTCCTGCTCGGCTCCGGGGTCTCTGCACACAGGAAATCACCTGGAAATCACCTCCAGCCTCCCACAGCTCCTGCTCCTCCTGGGAGTGTTCTCTGCTCCTTCTGGGAGTGTTCCCTGCTCCTTCTGGGAGTGTTTCCTGCTCCTTTTGGGGACAGCTGGAGGACAAACCCCGCGGTTTTTTCCCCCAGCCAAGCCCGTGCTACAATCCTGACCCCGAGCTCGGCGCAGCACAGTGCAGACACGGCACCTCCACAGCTGAAATGCTACAGAACACAGTGTCAGAGTCCAAGTGACAATTGCCCGTCTCTCCTGCTCCTCCTCCTCGCCTCTTCCCAAAGCAGTTCTGTGCTCAAAGGCATCTCTGCTGCTTGTCCAGCTCCGTTCGTTCCCCCACAGGGTGGATTTTGGATCCAGCCTGGCCACGCAGCATCCCCTTAAGAAAGGCACTAGACATTTGGGTTGTTTTTTTCCTGTTTAAAGTCGCATCAGAAAATTCGTTTTCTTAAGAATAAAGAAGAAGGAGGTGAAGGGAGAGAAGAGCAATCAATCTTGGGCTTAGAAAGAACAAGAAAAATCCACCGTGCAGTGCCTGGATCGAGCTGGCAGAGCACAGCCACAAGACATGGCCAAAACTCTGCTGCACTCAGTGGAATCAGCAAATTCTTAACGTGTCTAAAGAAGAAAAGGCAAGACTTAAGTTTCTTAAATCAGTTTGAGACATAAACAGTGCACAGCAAGGACACATGCAGAGAAATCAGTGATACATGCCACAAAGATTGCTCTCTCTAATCTCTAATACCCCGAACAACACCCACAGGAACATCTCTTGGCACATAAACCCCAAAGGCAGGCCTGGAACAGCTCTGCCAGGCAGGATTTCATGGAAATGACAGCCAGCCTGCCACGGAGGGGACAGGGCATCACTGGAGTGGTGACACACACCGCGCAGGACACGAGTTAAGGCTTTGGAGCTGGCTGGACTCAGCTCTCGCTCAGCCATGGCACGAGTCACAGGTCACCGGACACAGCTCACACAGCAGGGCAGACACCGAGCGGCTCCAAAGCAGCACAGAGCCGAGCGGGAGTGTGAAACAGAAGGAATTAAAACCCTCCCAGCAGGGTTTTCACCTGATCTCCAGGACAAGGAAGCGTTTGGCTGTTGAGGCTCAGCAGTGTGACACAAAGCCAGCGCTGTCCCCTGGCCCTGCCTCGGCAGCTGCAGCAAGAGCAGCTCTCCTTCCCCTGCTTCCTCCCCCAGGCACTGACCCCACCATGCCCAGGGCTCCTGGGGCAGTGCCCGAGCCCTGCACCCCTCAGAGCACCTGCCCAGTGCCAGCCCTGACCCCAAAACACCAAAGGGAGGTGGCCTCGGAGCGGGGCAGATCTCCTCAGGCTTTCTGAGAGTGCTCTCCTCACTACGGAAAGGTGGGGAGTAAAGAGAGACAGTTCAGCCTGCCTGGAAGCCACTGCATCGATTCATAAAGCTGAAGGCCCAGAGAGAAACCTCGACTTTAATTAAAAAAACACTTCAGGCTCAGCTAACACTTGTGAAGGCCTCTCTGCCAAGCGCAGCCATCTGGCCCAGCCGCTGGATTCCTCAAAAGGCCAAACTGCACTGCCAGAATCACTCCAGCAATATCCCAACTGCAGCCCTGGTGACCTCTGCTGACCTCAGGGAGATGCAAATAATGCTGGACACGCTCCAAAGGCCTCGAGCCTCTCAGGCTGTGATCTGTCTGTGCCTCCTGGATCTAAATCCTCTCCAAAAGAAACTATCCGCTCCTCTGGTATGAACAGAGTTAAGTAGCTGAGAAGGCAAGTCAGGTTTTTCCAAAGTAACAGCTGAGTTCTGACCTTTAAAGCCATGATCATCTCACAAACACAGAATTTTTTCCCCAGGTCTGTTTTAACACCAGACCTGGCAATACCTTAGAGAAATGGAAATGGAAAGAAGAGCCCCCACGTTGTTTGGACAGCCATGCAGAGAACTGCTGCACTTCTGAGACTGCAAAGCAGGTGAGAGAGATACCAACAAACACATCAGCTGCATCTACCAATTCCACAAAACACCCTGGCACCACGATGGCTCCTGCAAAAGCTCTCTGGAGGAGGTGACGGAATGTGTGTGAAGGCCACGAGTCTGCAACAGCCACCATGCAATGAAGATAAATAAAACATCCTATTCACCAGGTGCAACATTCCTAGGGAAGAGCAATGGGAGTGTCCAGTGAGGCTGCTCCAGCCCAGCAGGGCCACAATCGAGTTTGAGCACTGAAGCACGAAATGCTCAAGGCTAGAAGAGGAGAAGCAGCAGCCCCAGTTCTCTGCTCTTGCTCAAATTCTCTCCTCCCTCTCCCACCCCTCAAAACCACGCCGAGCTCCTCCAGCTGCTGGAATCTGGTGCTGCCAGAGCACACACACACAGAGAAATCCAACTCCCAGCTCTGCCAGGATCACAATCCCTGACAGAAGCTCGTCCTGCTATCTCCGGGCAGCAAGGGAGGACTGGAATCAGAAGCAATGACTGCTATTATTACAGGCAAGAGGGACACGCCACAGCCAACAGGAAGCAATCCAACGATTCTTCCAAGGTCTCCTATATATTCCCAGCAGAAAGTGACCTCCCAGCTGCTCTAAAAAGCCTGAGCCAGACACACAGCAGCGAACAGATCCAAACCGAGTACCATGAACCACAGGACACACCACACCGACCTCGAGACTTTGTTTCTCTGAGCATCCACTTAAAATTCACAGCACAAAACAACTCCCCCCAGCCTCCAGGGCATCGGCTCGGGGATCCCTTGTCACGATACCTTTCTCTACCAACACCCTGGAAATAAATCTGTTCTCTCAGACAAGAGGTAGGGGTAAAGGACTCCAAGACACACACCGTATAAAACACCGCTCCGTTTCATCCCACTGCTTTGAAATCTGGAACCACGAAAACCTGATAACTGATTCTCTTAAAGAGGCAGGACTGACCTCAGCACGAAGTCTCTAAAGGAACCCCCTTCCCCTTTGGTGCACAGCTGGGCAGCAGCTGCCCAGGCGGTTGGTCCACAGCAGCTCAGGTGTGGAGGTGCCCGTGTGCTATGTGGCCACGTGCGCCGGGGACGAGATGGACACGAACTCCCGCAGAATATTCTTGGCCATCTCAATATTGTTATGTGCAATGACCAGAGCTTTCTGAATGTCCTGATATGAGTAGCCTTGGCTCATGAGGTTCTCGATCTCGCTGGAGAGGTGCAGGGAGGAGCTGGCCCCGCTGCTGGCTCCTCCTGCTTGGCAGCTCCCGGCTTTCCGCTCGGAATTTATCCGCCGGGGCAGAGGCTTTGGCGGCCGTTCCGGGACTTGGGAGCCGTCTGAAAAGCCTGGAAGGAGAAACAAGTGCATCACTTCAACAAAAAGATGTGGAAATTTTTCTTGGAACAAAGCTGAGATGACATCAGGGTGATAAATGGCACTTCAAAAAGCTGTCACTGAGCTCTGCCACTTTCTCCAACCCTTTTATCCTCCCTCCCAACGAGCTCAGCTTCCCCTCCTGTGTGCAAAAACAGCTGTGGAGATTTTTTTTAATTAGCAGGTCTCATCAGGCTCATTTACTAAGCTAAAACCACATAAAAAATTACATAGGATCTATGTGTGTAAGCAGAGCTTAGATATCACAATAAGAAAAAATGACACAGTGAATATGCAGTTCTTTAGCACATCCAGAATCAGACAGAACCCCCAGTTCAGCATCCAGAGATGCTCCCTCATCTCTCTGTGTGCACAAAACCAAATCCATCAGTCCCAACTCGGCCACCACAATTGCTCCAGCAACTGAATTATGCTCTCTGAAAGGTCAGCAACTGAATTATGTTCTCCTCTTCCTCTGCTGAAGCTCTCCCAGCCTAATGGCAGATCAATAAAGCTCAGCTTTTCCCTGCTGCTTTTCCCTGAGTCATTCTGATGTGACACTGCCCTGCAGCCACATCATGCACTGCTGGGAAGAAAAAAGAACAGCCAATAAAGCAAACAAGTCACCAAATCTCCAAGGAAAAAACACATTGTTTAATGTGTTCATCCAGCATCTGATCATTTCTGAGTTTTAACCTCCTGCATCATTGCAGAAAGGATTTTTTGCCAATCACAGGAGACTTTTCTGCATAAATATCTGACATCACCTTAAAGAAAGATTTTTTTGTCTCCTGGAAAAAGTCCTCAGGGCACTCTGAGAGTTTTCTGGCAGCAGAACTGGAGTACAACAGACAAATCACATCCAAACAATCCCTTTTTAAGAGGGGGCATTGCAGAGGAGCAGCCTTGTGGGGCCTTTCTGAAAAACTTGCCCCAAAAGCCCTAAGACAGAGAAAGCTCTTCAGGAAGCAGATTCCCTGGAGCTTCCTCACCAACCACAACTCAGCTCAGCTCCCTCATCTTCAGAATTCCAGTTTCTCACACACAAAAAGCTTTTTGTACATGGGAGAAAAAGGCCTACCCACTTCTCTGCCCCAAAGTGCCTTTTGAAACAGCTGTTTGAGCTTGAGCTGGCTCAGCTTTCAGCGACCACGGGTCAGTCTGAAAGGACAACTCCTAAGACAGTTATTTTGGTAAATCATTCATAAACCAAACTGCAGGGTTCAACTCCCGAGGGCACAAATCTGCCAGGATGTATCCCACACCAGTCTTGCACCAGTGCCTGGCTTCCCACAGCAGCAACAATCAGCATTTTCCACATTTTCCATCTCCCTACCGCTAAAGCAGGACAACAGCAGTGTTATTTCAGGGCTGCAGAAACAAAGTGTCAATGATTAAGCTCAGTACTTCAGCTGGGATGGGGGTGGGACTCGCTCTGTTCCTTTTTATCCTTTCGGCCAAATTCTGCAGACACAGGGACAGATTTAAGAAGTGAAACAGGGAGCAGGGAGGTGTGGCAAAAATAATGAACTTTTCCACCCTACGAAACTCTTCTCTGTGCTAAAGAAGGTCAGGGAAGTGGAATGGTGAAGCAGAACAGAAGGCTCACTGGGGGAAGGGGTTCTGGGTACAGGAGGTTCTGCCTCCAGAAGGAACAAGAATCTCATTCCTCTTCCTTGGCAAAGCACCAGCACAGTCAGAATGAAAACCCCTAACAGGAAGAGTTTCAGAGCTTCCTTAAGAGCTGCTGAGCAGGGAATAAGTCAATCATTATTCAGAAAGGCTCTTGGAGACACGAGGCTTTCGTTTTTCCCTCAGAGAATGTGCCTGGCAGCCAGGAGGACACGATGTCCTCTGTTCCCCAGGGACAAAAAGCTGACCTTGCTGAGCCACTGGTCCCTGCTCAGAGGAGCTGAGAGCATCAGGCAGAGCTCTTGTGCCATCTGCAGGCACCAAGTGCAGCCAGGCAGGGCCACACACTGCCAGGATCTGCCACTTGGAGCAGGGACACAGCCCCTGAATGGTTTGGGTTGGAAGGGAGCTCAGAGCTCATCTCCTCCCACGCCTGCCATGGCAGGGACACCTTTCGCTATCCCAGGCTGCTCCAACCCCAAGTCCAGCCTGGCAAGGGACGCTGCCAGCGATGGGAAATCCTGCCTCATGCCCTGGTACACCCCGGTACGAAAGGTATTCCATGCCCTGGAGGAAACAGAGGTTTAAGGAATATTCTTTTAACTGAGCAAAGTTATTCCTAACTGTGATTTCAGTGTGATGTGCAAGCTCGGGGATTAAATGACCAAGGCAGTGCATTCCAAGCTATAAATTAAACAAAATATCTAAGAATCGGTGTGATTCTGCCCCAAAAACCAAATTTTACAGCTTGCAGTGCATTCCAAGCCATAAATTAAAATATCTAAGAATCAGTGTGATTCTGCCCCAAAAATCAAATTTTACAGCTTGCAGTGCATTCCAAACTATAAATTAAATAAAATATCTAAGTATCGGTGTGATTCTGCCCCAAAAACCAAATTTTACAGCTTGCAGTGCATTCCAAGCCATAAATTAAAATATCTAAGTATCGGTGTGATTCTGCTTCATAAACCAAATTTGACAGCTTGCATCCAACATTTGGAGTGAGTGGCACAAGTTTCAAAGCTGCAGAGCCAGCCACCAGCACCAAGAGGAGACACAAGTGCTCTCTGACCTGTGACAGGGTCGTTTTCCAAGGACATTCGGCTGAAGGCAGGAGTGGCATTGGAGATATCAGACAGTGTGCGACGAGCAATGGCAACTGGGAGTGGTGGCTTGGGGACATCATAGCCATCTTCTTCATTCTCGGACTCCTCAGGGCCGTTGCTGGCAGTGGCTGCTGCCAGGTTCCCTTCATCTGGAACAGGAGGTACGTTCTGAGCTCTGGGACTGAGATTGACTCTGTTCCCCCATTTTCCAAACACAGAAGTCAAGTTTTGCTGCTAAAAACTCACATTTAATGGCAGCTCTTTCCAGAAGGGAAAATTAGGTTAAAAATACTTGATGGATGCAGTGTGCATGCACAGACAAAAATGCATCCCAGCTATTTTAACAACAAAAACAAATGTCATTCCTTTAATTCAGCCTAAAACGCCGCTCCACTGGGAGCAATTCATTGTACCCCAGTTCCTCAGTTGTTTTTTAGCACACCCACTCACCAGAAGTGTTGACAGCCTCGAAAGCAGAGGATGCTACTTGGGAGTGAATGTTGTACATTGCTTCATACATGGAGCCCTCGGGCTGCTGCTCACAGTCCAAAACTCTGGGGGAGAGAAGACATTTCCCTTCACACAGGTGACAGTGACCTCCACCCTGTCCCTGTGACAGAGGTGGTGCACAGATTCTTGTTTCAAAGCGAAATCCCCACTGTTCTGTGAAATATTTGTTCTGGAAAATGCTCTGTTAATGTTTTTTGCAGTACATTTCAGCTTAGAGGAGTTAAACTGATACCACCAAAACTGATACCACCAAAAATTATGTTCTAATAAGAGTTTTGAATTTCAGTTGTTTCTGCTCTCAGAAGGCTCCTGGCAGAGAGAGAGGGAAGGAAGGGGATATCTGAGTCCTTTCATACTGTACAAGGACTCTGCACAACAGCAGTGGTCACATTTCCTTTATTGCTATTTTAGTCAAGATGTGGTGAATATCACTGGGGGAATTCAGAAATCTGAGCAAGCAGAATTCCCACCCTGATGTCCCAAATGTGCTGCCCCAGGGCTGGGAGAAGGAAGTGCAAAAATACCCAGAATCTCACCGTAAACTCTGAGTCATTTCCAAAGGCATTTTGAGCTCTGGTTTTTGCACAGCAGGACCTGGAGGCACCACAGGCAGAGAGGATGGTGACATGTATTCAGTGTCCTCATCGCTCTCAGACTGCTCCCCAGGATGCAGTTTTGGTACAGGCAGTGGTCTGGAGGCAGGAGAAACAAGATGGAAAACATTTACACCAAATCTGATTAATACCAAGGTGCCCTTTAAAATCCACAGTCACCTCACAGCAACTCTGTCTCAAGAAATAATTTGGTTTTCAGGGAGCAGCCAAGGTCACATTGGCACGAGGTCGTGATGCAAAAGGAAGTGACAACATCATGCACATTTACATCACATAAAGCCCCGCTCAAAAAAGTGAATTCCTGAAAGAGCTGATGGCAAGTGGAGCCTGTTTCCTACTGCCACAGCCCAGGGGAACTCCCACCCCTCCCCACAGCTCTTTGGGATGCTGATTCCAGCTGCTTTCTCTGTTCTGTGTGTTTTGAATCTGTCAGTTCTGTCCCTGGCACCAGCACCCTGCAATCCCCACTCTCTAAGTTATAAAGAAGCCAACAGACCTGGCAGCTAAGGAGTAGATGGCATTGGCAGACGAGGAGGGTTTGATTTTGGGGTGCTCACACTCTGAGGTTGCTGTCGGGCCGCTGTTGGAGCTCTGGAAGACAAAATCCCAAACCAGGAATCAGAAACACACGTCCCAGTGCAGCTGCAAAGGCACTCATTTAACAACCTCTGTGGGAATGAAGCACCTTCATTTATTCCACAGCATTCACTGACACCTCAGAAACGCAGGAATTCTCTGACAGCTTTCCCTCAGTGAGGACACGAGCAGGGGTTTTCCTGCAGGAAGAACTTCACGTTTTGAGATTCCAACGGCCTTGGCAAATTCAGCTGAAACAGGCCAAAATGGGAGCCAAGAGGAAAAGGATGCAGACAAGCACACGCATTTGGAGACAGAGTGACAACTGTGCACGTGTCGTTTTCTTAGAAAATCTGGCTGAAAATGTGCTTGCTTTCAATTTTAGAAAGCTGGAGTAATTAAAAGGAAAAATTAGGGAAATGGAGTCAAGGAAAGCAAAACTGCTTGCATTTTCTTTTGGAGAACAATATGTTGGCCTACTCAGTACACTGGTAACAATGTCCTGCATGCGAACAGACCCAAATTTAACTCAAATTTTACTCTGTCAATCTCCTCACAGCTGATCTGTGTAGGTTTCTCAGGGCTGAAAATCCAGCAGAGTAAATCAGAGTTTTTCAGGTAACAACAGAAAACATTCTCAGCTTTTCAACACTGAGAGGTGAACAACGATCAGGCAATTGTGGCTCATGGGATTTCAACCTTGCTCCCAAGAGGCACGAAAGCACGGAATTCACCAGTTCCTTTCCAGCTCTCCCTCCACACAAGATCACCCTCCTCAGGGTGAGAAGAGGGTGCATTTCTCCCCCATAACCTCCAGCCCCAGCAGATCTACTCACCCCTGGGGTTTCCAGGCTGAGCGTGCTCCCGAGCCGGAGGCTCTCCGCCCTGGATTCGGTCTGCGAGGGCAGCGAGAAGGGCAGCGAGTGCCGGTTGGACAACTCTCTCCCAGCCCAGGGATCGCCGGGGCTCACAGCCACGCCCGGGGCTTTGGGGATGGGCCTGGCCGGCCACAGGTCACCCTGGCGGGCGGAGGGCAGCGGGGGTGGCTTGTCCCGGGCCGGGCAGTCCCCCGGGGTGCAGGGCAGGGGCCGTCTCTGCGGGCGCCCCTCGCTGCCCAGCGAGTGCGGCCGGTCCGGGGGTGGCGGTGGGGGCAGGTCCCGGAGCGTGGGGGGGATCGGCAGAGGTTTGTCCTTGTGCAGAGCTCCAGGGGCAGCCTGGAAGGGAAAACAGCTGTTAACAAAGGCAGCCCAGCCACTGAACACGAGGGAGAGTTTTGGGGTTGTTTTATCGCTTTTTATGAGAAATGGGTAATCAATAGGTAACTCAAGTTAACTATTGAGAGACAGAATATGTAAAGTCTAAAACCTAGGAAAACAGAATTCCCTTAATCCTGTCAAGATCAGAGGGACAAGAATCTGTTTGAGGCCAGCACAGAAACCCTGAATCACCCACCAAGGACTGCCCATGCTCCAGAGAGAAAGGTGAAAAGTGCACTGTGATGAAGACTACAGATCTTCATCACGAGCAGACCCCAAAGACCACCAGGACACACAGCACGTGCGTGGCACACTGCTAATGATATTAATGATTTCTGAGAAATGATTTGTAGAACCACTCCTATCCCAGGGAATGTGATGAATATTCATGAGTGTTACCATAATATTGTGTGTTGGCAGTGCTGGGGTGTGTGTTTGGAGGAGTGAATCTCCACACCTGAATAAAGCAAATCCCCACTGCTCTGACTGTGTCTCTGAAGGCTCTTGGGGCGAATCATTTACAAGGAGTTATCTCCGAGGATGTGGAGGTATCTCCACACCCTCTCCACAGGTTGAGGAGATAACACAGGAGCTACGTGCACTCCAGCCAGGCCCTGAACACCCCAGATTCTTCTTCTTGAAGGAAAACATGAGCTTACAGCAGCAGTAGATTGGATTCCAAACAGAGCCCACTCATTATTTTAAAAAATTATTCAATTGTGGGTTATTTGTACAAGTTAACATTCATCAGTCAGCAATGAGTATTCACAGAAATAAGTATTTCTTCTGCCTGAACTTTCATAATTTCATTATTTCCTCCAAACCAGATGAAGAACTGCTGCTGTATCTCAAGAACCATTAACTTAATGCCACCAAGATCATCCCACTGCCTTCTGCTGATCAATCAGAAATCCAGTTAATTTCTCCCAGTCACACACACTTAATTCCCTCCTTCATTTTCTATCTAAAAAAATGCTAGATGGAAAAATGCGTGCAGAAAAATTGGGAGAGAAATGTGATACATTCTGTACTAGCTAGAACAAAATAAAGGAAAATAATCCCACTCCAAAGGGCACAGACAGCAGGGACTGAGGCTGAAAACCAGAGAATATGATGGTAGTAATAAAAATTTGGCAGCTCAGGATGCCAGTCACCCTAAGGGAGGCTGGACTGAGAAGGAAGAAAGTACTTTGGGATGTCAGGGAGAACACGTAGGGGTCAGCAGATTGTTCTGCTCCCTGCCTGCCCCACCCAAATCACAGCTGAAAGGGGAAGAACGTGCTTCACCTTGGAAGTGGTGCCAGGGCTGGAAGCCCCGGGGGGGTTGGCCACTCGCTGCTGCAGCAGGTCCAGGCGCGGTGGCACGGGAGGGAGGGCAGCCTGCGGGGCCACCGAGAACGGCGACGGAGGACGCTCCACCTGGGACAGGGAGAAGGGAAACATCAGTGCACGGCTCAGTCCAGAACCCCTTCCCTCTGGAGAGGGCAAAATCAGCACATGGCTCAGCCCAGCAGAACCCCTTCCCTCTGGAGAGGGCAACATCAGCACAGGGCTCAGTCCAGAACCCCTTCCCTCTAGGGAGGGCAACATCAGCACATGGCTCAGTCCAGAACCCCCTCCCTCTGGAGAGGGCAACATCAGCACAGGGCTCAAGTCCAGAACCCCTTCCCTCTGGAGAGGGAAAAATCAGTGCACAGCTCAGTCTGAGAGAATCCCTTCCCTCTGAAGAGGGCAAAATCAGTGCACAGCTCAGTCCAGAATCCCTTCCCTCTGGAGAGGGCAACATCAGTGCACGGCTCAGTCCAGAACCCCTTCCCTCTGGAGAGGGCAAAATCAACACAGGGCTCAGTCCAGAACCCCGTCCCTCCAGAGAGGGCAATATCAGCACATGGCTCAGCCCAGCAGAATCCCTTTCATTCTAGAGAAGGCAAAATCAGCACATGGCTCAGTCTGGGAGAATCCCTTCCCTCTGGAGAGGGCAAAATCAGCACACGGCTCAGTCCAGCAGAACCCCTTCCCTCTGGAGAGGCTTTCCAGCTCCCTGGCTGCAATACTGGTGACAAACTGCTCTGTGAGTGACAACTGTCCTCCAGGAACAGAGCCAGCTCCCAGCACTGGAGCAATCCTTGAGGAACGGCTCAGCTGTGAGGCACCGCTGCAAATGCACGTGGAGAAACACAAGGCAAACCCTGCTGGAGTAACAAACGCAGCTGAGAGGGCCCCGAGCAAGGAGGAGCTGCTTTTCAACAGCAGAGGGCACGATCTGCTGCAAAGCCTCCTGTCCCTGTGCACACTGCCTTCACTCCAGAGCACTGCTGTGCACCAAATCCTCCATTTCTGTCCCTGGAAAGCTGGTTTTCCACTTAACAAATCAGAACACTGCCTGTTCTTCTGTTTATTTTCTCTTTTTTATAGCCAAGGCCAGTGCTTTTTAATTTTGAAAAGCTTCATACAGGTCTGAGGTCACTAAAGACAACAGAGTACCAACTCTGACAGGATGTTACACCGAGCAAATTGCTTTGCTTCCCCAAAACTTGAATATAAACCCCTCCAGGAGCAGTGTTTACTCTGTAGTACATTATTTCACAGGGTGGAATAATGTGAGATGTAAGACTATAGGTAAGCCAGAGGTGACGATTCTTTCTGACCAGGAAATAAAGCTTATTTTAGTTGATTCAACTATTAAAAATTAGCCAAATTTAAACCCGCTTCCTTATGAAGTAAAAAAATGCAAGAGCAGCAATAAAGTTTGGAAATGAAAAATGAAAATGAAATGAGAAAAACCACGCAGGGATCCATAAAAAATGCCTGTCTTGTACACAGCCCCTGGAGGGAAGCAGCACTAATGGCAGAGTTATCACACCTTTATTATACAAATTTATCAGTCACCATATAAAAAGGTGACAGCCAAATTGAGTTCCTCAGCAGAACAGCCTGCCCTCTACCCTGTTATTCATCAGCACCTTGGGAAGGCTGTACTGCCTGCCTGTATCCATCACTGGGGAAAAATTGATGAATTTTTGCTGAACTGGGTGAATCCTGGCTAGGAAATCAAAATCCAAAGCACAGAGGAGTGTTCCAAACCCAGATCTTCCATCCCGACAGGTCAGGCCAGCTTTTTCACCCCTCTAGGGATTCTTGCAAGACAACACACAAAAGATCAAAGGCTTCAAAGTGTGATCCCAAACCGACAGTGTGAAGCGAGCTCACAAAACTGGACCTTAATCCCTGTTTTCCACAGGGAGTAGGATCTTTTCTGTTATAAGGTCTGACAAGCCTCACAGGCACAAATCACAGAAAACCAATGGAGAAAAGGCCCTGCCACATTTATCAGCAGCCATTTCAGTGAGCTTACTTTGGTACCAGCGAGTTCTTTCATCATGAAGAGGGAATCATCAGCTTTGTCATCATCATCGTCGTCATAATTGGGAGAGGGTGTTCCTTCTGCCCCTTGCCTGGACAATCCTCCTCCTCCTCTGGGGTCAAAGGGATCCACCACGATGGGCTCCGTGCCTTTGATCTCACAGCGGCAGAAGGGACAGCCTTGGCCTTCTGATTCCTGCAGGGGAGAGGAGAGATCTGTCACAGCAGGAATTATCACCTGGCTCATAAACAATCAGCTTTTAACCTCCTTTTTGGCAGGTAGCTTTCAACTGAGGGGAAGACAAAGGCAAAGTGGGCTACAAGCATGGAATATTTTCTCCTTGAAGTGGAAAAACAGCTTTTGAGCCACCGTTCTCACAGCTGAGTTCTCCCAGTTTTTGCCTGTTCCATATTGAGATCAGGCATCTCAACAGCTTCTGATGCAATGACATTATTAGCTCAGTGTTTCTCCCACCTTCTCTCCATCCTGCAGGAAAGTGTTCTGAGAAGAGAATCTTCCTGTAAAAGAGCAAGCAGAGAGCCCTCAGAGAGATGAAGAAGAAGCCAAGGCTCACCTGCCAGGCTGTGAGACAGGAGGTGCACATCAGGTGCCCACAAGGTTCGATCTTCACATCCTTGTCGTTCTCAGCACAGATTTTACACAGCTGGAACGTGGAGCCCATCTCACAGTACAGCTCATATTGTTCCTGGGGGAAAGACAGCATAAAATCACAGGGAGAACAGAAATCTGCAAGGATTTCACTGGAATTTGATGTGCTCAATGCATCTGTTAAGCTCTGAAAAAAGTGGAATTCAAACTATCCAAAAATTTTCATTTAAGGGGCCCAAGAAAAGCAGGGCTCAAGACATGCTAAACGGCACAAAAACATCAATACTAGGCAGAACATTCTGAAAATAAACCTTTAAAATCTATTTTTGCAATCTCCTCTGCCCATCCCTATCACGTAAACATTTCTTTAATTCCTGTAAAATGCAGCAGCCTTAAAACAAGCCTTGGGAATCTCAAGTATGACAGAGTTGTATGAACAATTAAGGAGGGTTGGAATTAGGAAGAAAGGAGAGAATTTGATGGGATAGAATATTTTACTCACCTGTGTAACTTTAATGTGGTCCTGAGGCGTGGGCTCACACAAGCCAGTCAAGTCAGGATTCTGATTCCGTCCGTCAGGAAATAAATAACTGCAAGCAGTTGGGGAGAAAAAAATATCTCTATATGAGCCTGTAGACACATTTATACATACACAGATATAAGGTTTCTTTTGGGGGTGGGAAGGGAAGAAAGAATGAAGGTGAGAAGGAAGGGGTGGGAATTCAAGGTGTTCTGAATTCTAAAGAAGTCTTGGAAGAATTTTATGATTGGACATATTATTCTTAAAACATGTTATTCTTAAAAATATTGGTTCAAATTAAGGACTTGACAAAAAAAAAAAAGGGATTTATGAGAAGAGCAACACTGCTGCACATTTATCATCTGTTACTGCACAGCTCTCCAGTGCAGACAGCTGTCAGTAATTCCTGAGTGCCAAAATAGCTCAGCAATGAGTTATTCCACTGACAGCAATGGGGCCATTCAAGATTTAACTGCTTTGTTGTCTTAATTTTTATAAGGTTACTTACAAGCCTTCCCTGAAGCCATCAATGAGTGCTTGGAAAAGAGGTTTGTTGTGGGGGATTGTCTGGAGAATGTTCCCATCTGCAGTGACATAGCCAATGGCCCACTGACCCAGGCGGGTACAGCTCAGTCGGAAAATGTAACTGAAAACACACAAAGGAAAGGAAAGCTCAGTTTGGAACACACAGAAAAGATTAAATGACAGGTAGGCAGCCTTTGGCTGGCCATATCAAGACAGTCAATAAAAATTGGTAGGAATAACTTGACGATATTATATCATATATAATAGTTATCATATATAATAACTAGCTGATTATTATCAGCTTTCCTCAAACGACCCCCAGGCAGCTCAAAGGGGAACTCTGCAATATGATACAAAGTGAGGAAAGAACCCAAGCACTGCCCTCCAGGTGAAACGAAACCCAGAATCCTGAGCAAGTGAAGTTAACATCCTTAAAATCATTTGTTTCAAATTAACTTTCAAAAAGCCAACAAACAAACACACTACAGGAGGTTTCCATGTTTGAAAGCAGCCCAGAAGGAACTCTCCCTGCACACAGAGAATCTGCCAACCCTGCTGACATCAGTGGTGTTAGCAAGAACACCCGGCAGGGCCCTGCTGGCTGAGCTCTCTCTCACCTGCCAGGTTTGTGGATGAATTTCTGCAGCCGAGCCTTCACCTCATCATAGGTGAGGAATGCCATATAGCCAGGGTGAGTCACGGCCAGGCTGTTCCAGTTCCTCAGCAAGGACGACCAGGGCTGGGGAAACAACCAAGAAGCAAATGAACCACACACTTCTGAAAGGTGTCAATATTCCTGAATCCAAAGAAATCAAACTGCTCTTCAGTTAGAGAAATGTTTCTTATTCCACCACAAATCCAGCAGAGGAACCAGACCACACATTCCCATGCGGCACTTGGCATTTGAGGTGAAAGGTGTCAATATTCCTGAATCCAAAGAAATCAAACTGCTCTTCAGTTAGAGAAATGTTTCTTTTTCCACCACAAATCCAGCAGAGAAACCAAACCACACGTTCCCATGCGGTACTTGGCATTTGAGTTTCTCTCTGGCTGGTGATAAAATCATCACTTAAGATAGACCTTAATCAAAACTCCTTTAATAAATACTGAAGGAGAAGTCACTGAGGTCAGAGCTCGAGAATAGCCATCAATTGTGCTGCTTCTGCAGAGAAAATGACTCATTGCCCAGACAGGGATAAAGGCAGGAGTTTAATGAGATTATGCACAGAAACCATGACTGGTCTGCTCTCCAACACTGACTTCCTGCACGGCCTGGGGACAGTGACCTCCCCTCTGCGTCTCAGTTTCACTGTGTGTAACTTGTGACTGTTCCTCAATCACCCAACCTCGCTGGGCTGTGCCAAGGACCGTGGCTGCTCTCAGACTGGAATAAAGAAACCAGCACATACATCTCAAATATTCCTTAAAATGATGCCCCAAAAGTTGTAACGACCATCTGAAACCCAGAGAAGGGTTGAGGGAATCAGAGATTGGCTCTGCTGGACATGGTGGAAAAATTCCAGAATCTTCACACAGGACATGCAGGAGCCATCTTTGTACCCCACCCTACTCACTGCAAAAACTGGGCCAAGCCAAAACCACCGCAGGCTTGGGTGTCTGAATTTCAACTGATTTTCCCAATTTTTTTAACCTGTCTACAAGAAGGTATCAGCACTCCCTGAGAACTTTGCATCCCTTGGAATTTGCAGCAACTCTTGACTTGTTCTTTAAGCACAACACTTGGAAAAAGTGCTGAATGAGATCAGCTACACTGCAACACCAAACATGGGAATTTTTCATCTAGACATATCTTAATCACAACCCACCCTATCACATGGGAAAAGGCAAGGCAGAGCCAAAGAAATAAGTGATTGTTCTTGTAAATACCCAATTGTACCACCAGAAGCTGTGTTTTTGAATTTAGCACTATTAGAGACTGTGGGGTAGAATTCTACCTACTATTAATATCACTTCAGTGACACAGAGGTTTCTCTCTCACACACACAGACACGTCCACAACATCCTGGCTGGGTCAGTTCAAAAGATAGGAAGCCCAAATTTCCATGCTTGAGCTCCATCCTGAACAACCCCCCCACCATGGAAAATAAATCTGACAATAAAGAAAAGGACAAGGGAAGACAGAGTGATAAACTAAGCTTCACATTTCCTGCCTTGCAGAAGCTGTGTCAGAGCTTCAGTCTCAAAGTGACCTTTGAAAGGGAAAACCTGATTCATGGCAGGATGCAGAATGTGCCTGGGAATTGCAGTATATATTTAGGGAATTTTTTATTCTACAGCCAGAAATATCCCACACTTTTACTGCAATATGGGGTTTTAAGCATTATTATTCAAGGGATGGAGGGCAAGACAATCCAATCCCATACAGTATAAATAATATCATTTGAGTGTGGAAAATACTGGTCTGGAAGAAAGAATTTAACCTGAAGCACTGAGACATTTCAAGTGATTCCTGCTCCTCAATTCTTACCTGGAAGAGTCGCGTGAAGATGTCAAACTCAAACACTGAAATGTAGTCATTGCACGTCAGGTCGATGGTGGATTTCAGGGCCATGGCTTCCAGCCCGGAGCTGATGGGGTGCACCTCGTGCAGGGCCTGGCGGAAACTCTTCCAGGGAACAATGGTCCTGGGGAAAAGCAGGGAATGGGATATGGCTCAGGACCAGCACCATGTACACACCTACACATTGCTTTTGTGAGTGTCCATGTCGTGATAATAGAACAGAGAAAAATCAGAAACAGCCACAAAAGATTTATTCACATTACACAAACACAGATTTCTTGCTACTGCAGGAAATCAGCAGCCAAAACTTTAGACAATTTTCTCTGCACGTGCAAAATTCTGGATTTAGAAGTCCATCTCTGCTTTCTCCTTTCCCTCTTTTTGTAGTCCTATCATAGCCTCACTTGGTAATAATGTCATGACTTTGCAGCTGGTAGAGAAGGAGTTAACATTCTAGATGGTTCAAAAAAAAAAAGCCGCAAACAACTCTCTAAAGAGGGATTAACTGGAGAAGGATGATAATCAGAAGCCAAAACACAGGCTCCTGTTTAAAGGAATATTTTCCTTCTTTTAATGTATCAAGTGGAATAGAAACATAGAAAGAAAATGCCTCACTCCAGACAACTGTGTTATTCATGAGTAAATATATTATGGCTTTTTGTTCTGACAGCTACTAATTAAACTCTTTAGGTGAAGTACCTCAGTTCCCTCAGTCTGAAAGCAGCATCCGATCCATTAACTTTAATCCCCAAACATTGCTGTGAACACCTCCATGGTTCATTTAGTCAGTGTTTCATTAGACACAGAAATTAAACCTGACATTTCAGCAGTCTGCACACAAAGACTGTTGCATTTCCCTTTTCCTTTTCACTCTCAGCAAAGCCATTTTGCAAACAGAAATTCAGAGAAGAAGAGGGGTGAGTAAATGATTGGAAAGACTAATTGGGGGGAAGATGAAAAGAATATAATATAATGGCTTAGCTAAAGAATAACTCATGTTGGGGGCATGGTAACCTTTGGAAGAAGAAAGGAGATTATTTTGCATAGCTTGTAGAGCTTACTTACAAGTTAAGGAATTAAATCAAAGAGAGGAAAATTTGAGCTGAATAATCAAGGGAAACACTGTGACAATGCGAGAGTCTCCTGGGGAAAGTGGGGAAAGATTCATCACTTGACACATTTAAAACCAGACAGGACAAAAACCTGGGAAATTTAATGTAGGAATAATTCCTTACCTCACCCCAGAGATGGACAAAATGACCTGTAGGTCATTTTATTTTATCATTTATTTTAACCTGACTAATCCCATTCTGAATGGTCAACCAGAATTCTTAAAAAACACTGAGTGCAATGTTCCCACACCTCTATTTTTAAGCACAGTTAGAAACTTACTTTTCACCAAAAGCCTTTCTCCAAAATTCTGCAGCATCTGCCTTGGTGATCCGGAAGGTGTCTCCCTGGAAGAGCCCACTGGGGAAAATACCTTTGAGTTCTGCCAACATGTGGCTGAATATCAGGGACAGCTTGGTCAGGTTCCTCCTGCAAAGGACCACAAAAAGTGTTTCTTTTAGAAAATAAGAGTTTATCGCTCTGAACAAAGCAGAAACAGCTCTTATGGCAATTCAAGAATGATCCCAGCATGGGAAACTCTTATTTGGGGTTCTCTTTCAAGTGTCTCGCCAGCGTTCAGAACATCCAAAACATGGGAATTACCAGCAAGGTCTGTGTTTGTCACGGCCTTTCCCACGATGACAAACTCTCTGTAATCTCTTTAAGGTGGGCAGGCCATTGCCAAGGCAAAAATTCTCCCATGGAAACACATTCACAGAAAATGTGCAATATTCAGACCTCACCTATTGAGTATCGAAGACAAAACCTCGTCAGCCTCCTTTGGTCTTGGGTCTGAAAATTCTTTTTGAGAGCACATAAAACTACTACTGCCCCAGACAATGGGAGCTGAATGTCTTTCCAGGTCTCCAAAGGCTCCCAACACAATAGATTTGCTCAGGGAATATCTAATTGATAATAACAGGCCCAAGCTCCCAAGGGAACACAAAAACACCTGCAGGTTTTTCCTAAAATGGTAACAACTTACACACAAAAGCTTCCTGCTCAGGGCACTCAAACATATTGCCTTTAATTATCCAGTTTGAATTACAGCTGGTCCCCCAAGTCCTTTCTCTGCCTGGGGACACTGAGATATCAGGAGTGCTCTGTCCCTCAGGATATTCCATTTCTGAGCTGGAGTGGGAAAGCTGAGAACAGATATTTTCTGCTGTTCTATTCACCAGTGGCAACTCTTCCTCTCACTCCTTTATCCAAATAAAGGATGCCTCTCTTCTCCTCCACTCCACTGCTAGGAAAACTTCCTGAAAAGAGACAGGGATATTTCTAGGCCAGAGGCTTTTTTTTTTTCACCCCCACATCATGTGCTTGAAGGCAAAAGAAGGAACTGGCATCATGTGGGAAAGAACAACTTGTGAGCTATGCCCAACACACCAGAGCTGCTCAGAAAACCCCAGCAACCACCAAGGCATTGCACAGACTCACCTATGGCACTGATTATTTAAATTCTGAACCACAGAGGGAGGGCCAAGGAACATCCCCAGTCACATTGGATTTTCTTGTTTTCCCATCTCTCTCCCTGAGTTTGCTGCTGCTGCAGAAGACACTTGTTTTTGGCAGCAAACTCCACTCCCCCAGGCTGCAGCCCTTCACCACTTTCTGGAATTCTGGTTGGATTGGTTCCTATTTATTTAATCTTGGATGTTTTTCAGGTACCACTTTCTCCAGACATAATATTCCTACTTCAAGGACTCATCCTAGTGATATGCCTGACTGCAGAACTGACCTCCAGGCTTTCCACAAAAATTCCCTGGACATTTGGGACATTTGCCATATTTTCACAGGGTCTAAACTCAACTGGAAGTGACCACATCACTTAACATATATTCTGCTATTTACTCAGCACTTTCTCCATACTGAACCCTTTCTCCAGACCCTGAGATAGTCTGGGTAGATTAGAAGGGCCCAAAACTCTAAATCCTCTTTGACAGCAGTTCTCTCTTACCCTTCTTTGTTCAACCACATTTTGATTTGTGTGCAGCAGTGAAAACTTCTCAAAGTGTTTATGGAAGGCACCAGCTACACAACGAATTCTGCTTTTTGTCATTTCATACATGTCCAACAACAGCAGGTGCTTGGGAATAACACAAGGAAAAGCCCCCAGCTGCTCTTCCACAAGCTGTGCCATTCCCCAGCTGTCTCTGGATGTGTTACACACTCAAAGTGGGGATTTTAAAGAAGTTCTGCAGTTTGGGTTGTGCATCTTTCCCTCCTGGTGGCACACTGAGTAATCCAAAGCTGTGTGTAAGATAAGCAACTCTGCATTTACCAGGGGAAGGCTCAGATTCAGAGCTCACAGTACAGGGAAGATGATTGAACTGTAAATTCACACCCCATCTCCCTCCCTCACGGAGATTCCCACCATGGCCCTGCAGTGCCTTTGGCTGACAAACACCAGAAAAATTGCAAATCAGAGGTTCGAGCTGTGGATTTCTGAAAGCCCTCCCTCCCATAAAATGACAAAAAAGAGGACAGCTTATGTTAGTGCAAGAAAAAGCAAACATCACGCTGTTATCAATAATTTAATCCATCTATAACCCAAGCAAAAAAAAAGTTTTGTTTTTCTTTCAATGAGTTTATAAAAATGGAAGCTTTGCTAATGATTTTGTATTCTCCTATTGCTGCCCAGCACAGTGTGGGGAAATTTGGGTATGATCAGACAAGCACATGGATGCATTTCTGACCCTGAACAAGTGCATGGTTTAATCAAAACAGTTAACACTGCAAAGAGCCAGGGAATATTCCTGTGTCCAGTTGTTTATCTCTTCTGCCCAAGAGCCTTCTGCCTCAGCTGAGCTCAGGAAGTGCTTGCACTCAGCTGAGCACATCAGTTAATGAGAGGAGTAAGAACTTCCTCAGGCTTGAGGATGGATAAACAAATGGCTTTGCACACACGCATTGAAGGACTTGGTTTCCAAAAGCATTTCTGAGAGCTGAACATTTCAAATTCTTAAAGTCTTCAACATTTTTTACACATATTCAGCTGTACTGTAGGTAGATAACGGCAAAAACCACAGGAAGTGAACATAAAGAGCAGCAAATTGCAGAATAGTTTGTGTTAGTGGCTTTTACATACAGCAATTACCAATCCTATGCTAAAAGGACAAATACTTTCTTTATTTTAACTATTTATGTATCTGTAAATTAATACAGACCAAATAAATGCTTGCAATTAGAGTGAATATTTTTACTGGCATATCAAAGTTTACTGATGATTGTGTTTAATGTTTAGTACCATCAGAACTGTTCTTGTGGCCCTTGCTTCAACTGAACAGATGTGAATATACTCCCAGAAAAAGGGTGATACATTCAGAGAATATCTATGGGCCTTAGATTGGAGATTCCCAGACAGTTTAGGCCACAGACCTCCAGCAATGTCCTATGATGATCCTATTCCAAACTTCTACCTAAACACAGAAATTCACACAGAACTGTCACCCAGGGCTGCCAAGCACAGTTGGGGAAGCACTGAGTGCAGCATCTCAAGGCTGCTGCTGGGGAATTGAAGCACCTGTCACCCCAGCAGTGCTGAAAACGTTACCCAGGGACCACAGCCACATCAGTGAGCTCCCCTGGCAGGCACAGCCAGCTGGAGACACACCTGTGCCAGCTCCAGAGAACCAGAGCCTGTTTCTGTCCCTGCTCACAGCCCGAGGCTGCGACAGCCACGCTAGGTGGGATCTCACAGCCCCGAGTGCCTTCACACAGACGTGCAGAGCTTGCAGTTTGTTATGGTTAGAAATAATGAATCAACAGTGAAAACGGAAAAAGCCAAATGTTTTTCCGCTGTATACAGTGACCAAGTGTTTCACTTGTGAGGAACACCTGGAGCATGGAGGAATCAGGTCTGTACACAGTGTGAGCTGAGAATTGTTTCTGCAACACCCCAGAAAGAGCTCCAGAGCCTGCTCAGCTGCAGTCACTGCTGTCAAACCCTGCTGCCTCCACATTCCCCAGGCTCAACAGACAAACCCCTCAAGCAACTGCTTTGGGGAACCAAAACCAGCATGAAGCAAGAGTGGTTCTTCAGTTACCCCGTGCCCAGCTGGCTCCCCAAGGCTCAGCCATGTCCCCCCTTCCTTCCTGCTCCCTCACTGTGCTTCTGCTCCTTCCTTCCTGCCTCGGGATGGCTTTGCTCCACACATTTCTGTGGAATTCAAGAGGCATTTCCACATGCAGCCGCCATGGCCAGCCCCAGCTGGGGGGTCTGTGCTCTTGTCTCCCCCCAGATCAGGAGCAGATTTTTCTTTCCCAGCTTCCTGGATAAAAGCGTTTTTCCACTGTATGGACTCTGCCTTGGAAAGCCATTAAGGGCAGAGGATGGTTTAATCAGGGATGTCTCTCTCGGCCACATTGACACAATTAGTTAAATTAATGTGCTTCGTGACTAAATGCTTTTTCCCCTCAAGGCAATGTTAATGTGGCACTACCATTTCTGCCACTGCCAGCTACGATTTTTTCATTTTCTTCCAATATTTCTCACCTCCTTCAGAGCCACCCAGCTGACAGAGCATAATTTAGTTCCTCACACGTAGCAAGGATCAGCTCCACAGGCTGATTTAGTCACAATATTGTGCTGGCATGCCATAATTTGACGTGCACATACTGTCGTGTCTGTGAAGCTCATTCTGCTGAAGGCATGTTACAAACACAGAGGAATTCTGAGCTGTAGCATAAGACAGCCAACCTCAAAATGCTTCATTTCTCTGGAATCATTGTCTTTATTTCTTATTCTTGCACACTGGCCACCAGATTCTGTTTAGGTGACAGGGTTAGAATGCACTGGAGGTGAGTGCAAGCTCCACTACTTATTAAAACACAAATTGCAAACCCACAAGTTTTTTTTTTCCCTATAACTACATCTTACGATTTTACACTTGAAGACTGAAGAGCTAAAAAAAAATTAATAAAAAAACCCCCAAACAGCTCTTTTAACGACTTCAACGAATAAAATGCACCTTTCAGAAACCACCAAGATGTGAGGTTCTCATATCACAGAGGCTTTCAGATGCACCAGGCACGAGCAGTTTGATTTCAGCAGAGTTTGATGTGCCTGGCTTCAAAAAGAACTATGTCTTATATTGTGCTCCCACCCCAGCCAGGAGTTTTCTGTGTGCTCCTCATGCTCACACAAGGAGTGGAAATGCTCGAGGTGATCCCAAGTTGGTTTTTGTAGCCCTGAGACAGCTCGGGCATCCTCTCCACGAAGGGATCTGAGTTAAAAATAGAAACAGCGGAACTACTTTCAACCAAACTTGCAACACAGGAAGTGAATGAAATTCCACTTAACTATTACCGCCTCAACACAAGGCACCTTACAGAGCCAGGCTGGGCTGCAGCTCTCTAATATTTACAGCATTTCCTCAGGACAACTAAAAGAACAGACAAATATTAAATATTTGCTTGTTCTGTAGAATTTTTCACCATCAGCTTGTTCTTTTTCAGTGCTTTAGGTATTACAGGACAGTTTCCTTACTCTGCTGAGCGCTGGCACTTTTCAGCTCACATAAATATATTTAAACACCTGGAGTCGTGTCAGCAGAGCCTACACTTCAAAGTGTGACACAAAACACACTGCAGGCCACAAACCACCCCAAACTTTATAAATTCCTATCAGTATGCAAACGGTTTTAACTGATGTGAAGCACAAAGGATATCGAGCCACTGTGCTGACCACAAGAACCAAACCTACTGACCTTTGAAGGACCTGGACTTACTATTTTAGGCACAAATGCCGGTGTTACATTTTTTCCCCAATGTTAAGAAGCTAAAAATCCACTTTTAAAATTCAAATGTTACAGAAAACACTTTAAAGAGAAGAATACATTTGATATGATTAATGGGCTGGAAAGAGCTCAACATATACTCAGAGGATTGACATGGTAAAGGATAAAACTCTCACTTAGGTAACAGATTAATTTATTTTGCCAGATTCAAGGGGATTACACAGCAAACTCACTGCTCAGGACATTTCTCATTATACTTCATTTTGGGCTCTCTGCACTGGAATCCAAATTTATATTTCAGGGGCTGTTTGCAATAAAGAGAAAAACAGAGCACAAAAGCCCTGTTTCCAAAGCAAGATTCCATATTTCATGGATAACCTTCTGGATACTGCCTTGGATACCAAGGTAGAAGGGCCAGGAGGGAGGGCAGGGTCGGAACAGATATTAAATTCTTTATTCTAAGGGTGGGCAGGCCCTGGCACAGGTGCCCAGAGAAGCTGTGGCTGCCCCTGCATCCCTGGCAGTGCCCAAGGCCAGGCTGGAGCCACCTGGGCCAGCGGAAGGTGTCCTGCCCATGGCAGGGGATGGGGTGGGCTGAAATCCAAGCCCAGAAATCCCAAATGTGGCACCTCAGCCCTCAACTCCCCAGCCAAGCACCCGAGAGACACGGCACAGTTGCCAAGTAGCAGCAGCAGCACATTTTTGCCAGCATGGAGAAATCCATGCACATTTCCAATGATAATTACTACAAACGAACTTGTAATTCCACCCACAACAGCAAGTCCACAGCCTCCCATAAAACTCTACAATTTTATGGGCTCTGAGAGGAAAGAAGAATAAAAATCTTCCTTCCTTATTATGCAATCATCTGAAATCTCACATTTGTCCACAAATTGATTTTCAAGACGGTGGTCCAATTTTAGGCAGAATGAAAACTATAATGAATGCAAGCTTAAGCCAATTATGCTAAGTGTTACTTAAGTTCCAAAACTATCACCTAAACTGCAATTTAAAACCAAATTAAAAAGAAATAATTCACATTCCTGTCTCCAACAACATTTACATGATAATGAATTTCTTCTTGGGTAATAAGCAGTTAGTTAGTGTTCATATGCTGGAGCCTGGCAAGGAAACCTTTCTTGTGGGCAGCTTTGGAGCCTGTTCTTTTCTTTAAGATGTTCTAATTTAAATGCAGATGTAGACTTCACACTAGTGGGTTTTGTTAAAAAAAAAAAAAAAAAAAAAAAAAAAAAAAAGTCCTGCTGTATTAGAAGGAAGTGACAGAAAGAGGACTCACACGCACCATTTGAGTTCCACATTTTTGCACTATCTCATTTTCGCTGGGCAGGAATGTGTGCAAGAGGTCTCAAAGATGAGATTAGAGCACCAACCCCCCTTCCCCCAGAGGGTTTTCTGTTCAGGGCTTAGCACAAGTGTTTTCCAACTTTTTCCTCTTTAAATTCCACTCTTCTTTTTTTTTTTTTTTTTTTTTTCTTTTTTTTTTTTTAATCCCCAAGTCATTCTTCATGCACTTCCTTCCCCTTTAGAGATATGCACGGTCATTTCCAGGAGACATTAAATACTGTGAGCTTTTTCCTGTGTAAATTAGTAAGTCTTAACATCGGAGCTGGAGAAGAATATGAAATCCTGCTGAGCCAGCATCCCCTAAGCTGTTGTCAGAAGAACAATTAAACATGGACCAGCTTCCCAAAGCTTTTTTTCACCTCCATGCTATATGGAAAAAGCGGATTTTATTCCCTGCTTAACCCCATTTTCTCTACAGATATATTCTTTTTGTTAACTGCGTTTGTTAACAGTTTGTTTCCCAAAGCTGAACTAGAAAAATAATTTGTGCTATTCCTTAAACATCCAGTCCACATCCTGAGGAATTATGTCTCCTCACCCACCCTGCAGCTTCCATAGCTGTGTTCTAATGCGGAAACATTTGCAGTGCTCTGATTTTATTTAGAAAATAACCTCTCTGAATTTCCCTTCATAATAGACTGGTTTAACACAATTAGAAAATTTGATTCTTTGGTGAAAAATGGATTCTTCAGCCTAATTAATCCTTTCCCAAGGAACAGACAATTTCTCTACCTGTCTCCTGACCAACAAGCTGTTTTTCACTCCTGCCATGTCAAGTATAATCTATTTACACAACTGCAAAACCACTGCTGCAATAAGTAATTTATGTCATGTGGAAAGCTGACAAATGGCAGCTCCTCTGTGCAAGCAATGGGGCTGAGAAGTAAAAGCTTTCTGCAATGGAAACAAAAAAAAAAAATAGTCCAACAAAACCACCAAGCCTCTAAATGAAACTGAAATCGAGAGCTGAGGCAGGTTCAGCATGTTCAGAGCAAGAATGGCACTATCAAGCAATGGAACCATCACCTCGCAGGGAAAAAATATGTTTATTGAACCAGTTTTTTGTTATCACTGGTTAAAAAGGAAACTCAAGAAGTTCACCATAGAAAAGTCACATATTTTTACCCCTGGATCTATAAAGAAAAGGAACCAGCACCTCTGGAGATGTGCTGAGCCTCAAGAATTCCTGTTAATTACTGCACACCGCCAACTAATTATTGGATGATTTGCCTTCATCTCATTACAAGCATACAACAAAATATCCAAAATTATTAACTCTTGAAACACTATTTGATCTAAGCCTGCAGATGTTATTTTCAGCTATCAAAACTCAGAGGAGCAACACAGTCTGTCCAATAAAAACCCCCAGCTACTCACAAGTAACCAAATTGCATCTGATCCACTCCCTAAATTCAGTTTTAAACAGTAACCAGAAGTTACTGCTGCTACCTATTAGTCAGGAAGTGCACACAGAGCTTTAAAAGCACCCTGAGCAGCATGAATTTTTAAACAGACATGGAAGTGAGCTAAAGCAGAATTGAAATAGCATCTTGAAAGCTCTCCTAATAAAACAAGTGAGTTCTCCTCGCAAAAATCGCAGCGTGAGTTTAGGCAGGAGAGGAGCAACCATGGTTAATTTATATATTTATAGTCTGAACCACTCTACAGCAAAACCACATTGCTACAGAGGCCTCCCAAAAATCTGAGAGGAAATACACAAAGAGCAAGTTGGAAATAATCAAAATAGAAGGGGGATGCTCAAGTGATCAGGGCAGGTCTGATCCTACTTAAGTCATTTTTCATGACTTGTCTGTAGGAGCAAACAGCTGCACAGCTTTCACTCTGCTTATGCAAATGTCAAAATAGTGCATTTTGCTCTACACCAAGAGCCATTCGGGGAAGAAAATAAGGTCATACACAACAGGTAGCAAAATGAATGCTCAGTCTGGAAGAGATAAGGAAAAAAGGTTCAACAACAACAGGAAAAAAAGTCAGAAAAAGTCAAAGCAACACATTTATTAAAATTTTTAAGTCCTGTTCTCAAAACACTGCAGACTAATGGCCACAAACCTGCATGAGATCAAGAGCAAACCAGATTTTTTATATATATATATATATATATATACATATACATACATATATATATACATACACATACATACATATATATAGAGATAGATAGATATATATATATATATATACACACACTGCCATGAGTATATTCCCAGTGAATACCAGGCTCAGGTTCTATTTGTTTGCTTTACAGACTGCTGACCATCTTCCAGAAAGCTTCTCCCCACACTTGGACTATTTGAATTTATTAATTCTTACTAAAAAAACAAAAAAAATTGGTATTTTTCTTCAGCTCCTAGCAAAGTGAGAAAATCTAAGTTTCTTCAGCTTACATTAGTATGTGCATTTTAAACCTATAGGTGCATTTAGAGCAAAAATTAATTTAATTTAATTACCAAATAGCACTGAAGTGATTGGGATCCAAGAGCTCCCACAACCATGGAATCTGGCACAGTGCAGCATTTAACAGAACCCCCCAAAACCAAAGCCCCATTCTTTGTGGGGATCTCTCTTGAAGTGGTACACAAACCACATGCACTGACTGCTCTAACCTTGTCCTTTCCTGTGACAAAATAAAGAATTGAGAAAGTTGCCGAGCTCATCACCAAAAAAGGCTCTCTGGTGTTCCCCTTTAGGCCAAAACCGTCCCTGCTGCTTCCATGAGGAAGGTGCCACGAGAGCAGCCAGGATGTGCTGCTGGTTTAATGCTCGTGTTTAACACAAGCCTCACCACAGTTCCTTCCCTGCTAAGCTGTTTATTCATAAATGGGACAATTAGCAATTCCCCAAGGACTGCCATCCCTGCTGTGAGAACGCCAGCCTCCGCTGCAACCCTGACATCCACATCTATCAATCTGCATTTCCCCTGCTCCCTCCAGTCAATTAGTTGGATTACAAACCAACTAGGATGATTAACTCTCTGGAATTACTTCTCTTTGCTTCTCTCTAAAAAACCACGGCACTGGAGGTGGGATTTTGGATTTATGACTGACACAGCCACCATTTACTCCTCAGATGCTCCTGATTTATGACAGGCAGATCATAATACACACCGTTAACAACACTCCAGAAAGAAATTTCCATTTCTTAGTTCATTCTTCAACACAGTCAGTAGCAATCCAAGCAGCATCAGCAATGCCTTCTGGAGCCACTGTCACAGCCTTTGTTTGGAGCTCAATATTATGGAATATGCTACACAGACTTCAATATTAAACCAGAAACAGGTGCCAGCACTTCTTCCCCCTCCAGTAATTCCAAGTTGTTGCCAGGGCATTAACCACATTCTCCCCAGGGCAATTATGTTCAGCCACTTGGTGGTTTTCACATTTTTTTCCACCTTATTTTTTTCTTGAATTCAGCATCTACTTCAAAATCCTGAAATGAGTTTAGGGTTACAAATTTATGCCTTGTATACCTCTGTCTGTCAGACCCACTGCCAACAGCAACACAAATGTGGAAGATTAATCTTTTCCAGAGCTTTACTCTACTCTTAAATCATCACCTTGTCTCTCTTTCCTTTTCTTAAAGCTGGATGAAGAAACACCACTTCAGGTATAGGAAAGTGCTCATTAAATTCATACTATTTTGTCCAAGAGAGCCTTATATTCAGCAATAGCAGTTTCTACCTCCACCTATCCTTTTCAGCAAGTGCTGCTCACCTTGAAGATGTCCCTGGATCTCAGCTATGCCTTTGTACAAAATGACAGACAAGCTGACAATGTGAACTTGTCACTTGTCACTTGTCACTGATCTACCTTAAGCGCAAAGTCTCCGACGCATTTAATTTCTACAACAAACATTTCAAACCCTTTTCCTCCATTACCTAGGCTGGGAGTTCTCCTCATACATCCGTTCCTTCCCTTCCTTGAAGAGGCTGATGGTCTGCTTGGTTTTTTTCATCAGGTTTTCCATGAAAACACGGAAGTACTCGTTCTCGCCCAGGGTCTCCATCTTGCCCTCGTAGCGGGACAGGATGGTGCGCAGGTGCTGGTAGGTGTCGGGCAGCAGGTCCAGGATGTAGGGGGGGCTGTTCTTCAGGGCCAGTTTGGGGTTCTGACACAAACGCACCACCTGTGGGGAATGGAAAAACACCTTGGTGAAAACTGTGAGAGGAGCAGTGAGCAGGTGTTAAACACAATTCACTGTTGCGAGTACAACGCTCCGAAATGTTTGCTCGCAACAAATCCCATTTGTTGGTCAAGTCCAGACGGAATCACAGAATCACTGAGGGTGGACAAGACCTCTGAGATCAGCAAATCCAACCTGTGACTGATTCCCACCTTGTGGCACTGAGTGCCATGTCCAGTCCTTCCTTGGACACCTCCACCACCTCCCTGGGCAGCCCTTCCAAAGCCTGAGCACCCTTTCCATGGGGAAATTCCTCCTGATGTCCAACCTGAGCCTCCCCTGGTGCAGCCTGGGGTCATTTCCTCTTGTCCTGTCACTGCCTGCCTGGAAGAAGAGCCCAACCCCCAGCTTGCTATAAACTTTCTTTCAGGGAGCTGTACAAGTGATAAGGTCTCCCCTGAGCCTCCTTTTCTCCAGGCTATTTTCTCCAGACAGTGAGCCCAGCCACCATAAAAGAATGCAATTTCTGGACTGAAGTGCATGTGGACTGATGAAATTCATGATAATAAATTTATGTGACAGGGAAGGGGAAAGGAAGCCACTTCACCATAGCCAAAATTTTCCATTATCTAAACCGAGAGAATAATAGGGAGAGTTGATGGCAAAGCAACAATTTGAAAAATTAAGTAGAGAATTTTCACTTACAAAAAGGGCTGGAAGCAGAGTTGTGAGGTCAGTTTTGGATCAAGTTTTGAAGGTAAGAACCAGCAGTCTAACACCTCTATATTCTGTGATTTCCAGCAAATTTGAGTACAAAATGTAGCTACACTTTCCTGAAGTTCTTCACTATAATGAATATTATCTGGCTGCTTAACACCCAGCATATAAATGAGGTTTCACCTCATGGCACTGCCAGGTATGAGGGGATTACAGATATCAAACAGTGCAGCACCGCAGAATGCAAAGCTTAAGTGAAGAGAATGGGAAAAAGCAAAAGAACAATTCAACATACTTTTACAGTACCTCATTTCCACAAAACCTTGTGAAACCTTCAAGAGGAATTGAGCAGTTCCCTACAGTGCACACTTAAATACCTACTTCCCTTAAATATGGAGAGTAAACAGAGTCATTTCTTCTGAAACAGTGTTTTAGTGTTTAACTTCGCCATTTAGGGTATGTGCGAAAAGCAACCTTGTGAAGTGACAACTCCAATTTTACCTGACTTACAGCAGTGCCTCTAACAAGAGCTGACTGAGAAAGGTTTGATTTCAGCCAAGAGAAAGGCACACAGCGTATCAACACTCAAACCAGAAAAAAATCAGACTGCCAGGAAAAAAAAATAAACACCTTAAAAATCCTCTGCAAGAATACATGGGAAAAGAAACTACCAAACTTTTCCCTCCATTTTGAGGAGGCTGCCAAGGTCTTAAGATAAAGAGATGGATGACCAGACAGCTGACTTAGTCAATTGATGCTGATGCCTCAACTGCTGCTTCCTTGGAGCCTGTGAACATTGTACAATGAACCATATCAACAAATTGAGTCAACACATTTGTCCCCTGGAAAAAAAAAAAAAAATAGTTTCACTATGAGCATGAAGAGGTTCTAAATATGCTCCTCGGACCCAGCTGAGCTGTGCTCTGGGCAGCAAAACCTTTCCTTCAGCAGAAATTGTTTATTGTACAGTGGGTTTAAAACCTTAACAAACACAGTCAGCTCTGAGGAGGAAGCCACATTAAGCAAGCAGAGTCTGCACTTCCCTCAGCCAGCTGGAAATAGAGAACAATTTGGCTGTTACCCTTTGAAAATACCCAGCTATGGGAGCAGCAAACCTGCTGCATTTCAGACTTTGATATCGATTAGAACAATGCCCCCACAGCAGCAGAGAGTTCTGCAAACTGCTCATTCTCACAGCCCCTGGAAAACACTTCCCAAGAAGTGTAGATACCTCAAACAGTTAACAGAAAGGTCAAAACTGTTGGTATTTTATTATCAAATCAGCTTCTTTATTTACCAAGCAGCCAAAATTAGCTAAGATAAGCAGTTAAACAACACTGCATAAGTAGGAACTGCTGCCTCTCGAGCAAACTTGGTGGTTTTATAATCCAGCAGCACCAAAACCAGTGGCATTTTCCTTGTTTCTCTACATGTGCACTTGCAGCATCATGACAACATCCAAAGGAATGTTCCCAGCCCTGGGAACAGCTGCCCCTCAGCAGCTTTCCTTCCACAGGGACCAGCAACGTGGAAGGAAATTGAGCAAAAAGCAGCAAATATTTTTTTGTTTAGGTGTGATGGCAACAAACAGAAGCAATTCATGGTTTTAAATTATCATCCAAAAGTTTGCCTGGCTTGTGCTTTGTTGTTTTAAGAACAAACCTTTTAGGGAGACATTTTTGGGTTTTTAGACACACCAGTAAAGCTTAGCATGAAGAGTCTAAGAGGTGGGCCTGTGAAGAACCTGAAAATTGACTTCACCCATTTCCATTTTCCAAGTACAAGAGGAGAAAATAATCAAAAACTATTTTCCCCGACTCAGTTTTGAGGAAAGAATCTGTTATCTACTCACTCAAGGAAAAATAATCTCATCTAGATCTTCAAGGCCTGGAATTGAATCTTTCCCTTAACAATCTGCAGTTTGGCTTGACTGATTTCTGGATTTAGGAGTCCCAGGCCTGACAGGCATTCAGGGGCTACTGTCCCACTAAGATTTTCCCTTCCTTCTGCTTCAGGGCAGTGCTGAAAGCTCATTTTTTCCTTCCTTTAACAGCTGAACAGCCAACTGTACCGAAATCACACCTCACCTTAAGGTTCAGCTTAAGTCAACAGCAAAACTAAACCTACTCAAACATCTCTTATCTCCTGCTGGATTTGTATTTGGCCTTTCTCCTACTCACAATGAAGGTGACCTGCAGTGGCACTTCTCTATATCAGTTCTAGGAACTGAATGGTATCAGGAAGCCCTTTAGAGAAGCTTTATCTCAAAGCTCCTCTTCCTCCTCCATGCCTTCCCACATTTATTCCACCATTCCTCTGCACCATCCCAAGCAGCTCATGACTAACCCACCTATTCCTCAAATACCACCCACAGCAGTGAACTCCAGGGGGCTGCATTTAATCTCTGCTCTGCAGAGAAATGCATAAATGTCACCTCGTTCAGCTGAAGGGGAAAATCCAACAGGGATGGAAAGGGCTATTTTATGTCCATGCTCTGTGTGACCACGTGGAGCCGTGGGAGGAATGGTTCTGACAAAAAACTAGGGCTTCGAATGAAAGAATCTGAAAGACATAAATATGTCAGGCAGCTTATGGAGAACATTACAGGGAAAATATTTGGACAAGAATCAACTTGCATAGGAAATTCATCAGTCACATCCGAAAGCAGAGATGCACGAATGCTTTGACAACAGCAGCTAATTATGCAGACTAACAAATGAGGTCGTGAGTGTAGTGTACCCACACAGACACAGCACGCAGCTCTGAGAGGCAAAAACATCATCTATTAAACATGCACACAAGCAGCTTTTTTATCTGCACCTGGAAATTCACTTATTTGGCCCAGAAATCTAACCCATTTTCAACACCTTCCATTCATTGAGCCCTTCTCACCAGGAGTTTCACTGGCAATTTGCTACACCACTAAAAAGACTTTAATTCAGATGTGTTCTCCTGAGTGTGCATAAGTACAGCTGAAGTCTAACTGAAATCTGAAAGGCTTTTCAGAGCCAGATCTTTCTTCTGTACAAATCAGACTGAACAAGACTTTAAGCCTGAGAACTTCTGGATGCTGCCTGTGAGCAAAACTGAAGTCAAAAGAGGTTGATGCAACTTGTGACAAATACAGCAGCAGCCTGAGCTTTTCTGTCAGTGGACAGAGTACACATCCAACTTGCTACGAAGATCTGAAGCTGTGAAATTCCCCCCCAAAAAACATCCCACTGCATTTCAAAACACCAGGATAATCAGGCCAATCTTTTCCTTCGAGCAGAGCAGGTTATGAGGTCAAACACAGGTTGCCATCCATATCCACACATTCTATACATGAAGATGTGCATTCTTACAGGTTACACTTATTTAGGATCCTGTTTCCATGCCCAAACTGCCTTTCCTACATTAGCACTTGTGCTTGGCCCTCAGTGTCTGTAACAGAGCCAATGGCACTGCTCAAAAGGCTTTTTTCTTTGCCCCAGTCTCGCTGTAGGTGATCAAAGCTCATCACAGGCACAGCAAGGCACAACTATAAACGCTGGCTTTTGTTGAGCCAGCCAACACAGAGTGATTTCTTGGCAGGAATATTATTTAATACGCCTTTAAAGAAGTCATTTGCTCTGCCTGCTTTTAGCACTTACTGCAGGAGGTTCAGGCACCGCATGGATAAACAATGCAGGGGAAAGAGAAGGAAAAGTGGGAATGCATAAGCCTGAGGTAATTGGATGAGGGATGCCCAAAAGCTCTGCTCCCAGAGGGGAGGAAGGTGGCCAGGTGACAGTCCCCAGGGCCTGGGGGCAACTTGGGTGATGCTCTTACTCTGCATTACTTTTAGGGCCCTGAACCCAGTTCATAAACTGCACATTTCAGACTGCAATGTGTCAAGCCTAGCCTCGCTTTCAGGGCTGAACAATAATCATCAACCAAAATCCCACAAAATTACTAGATCTTTATTTTGTGCCCATTTCTGTGTCTGCGCTCACTCACCAGATCATTCCCTGACAAGTCCTCAGGATTTCTGCAAACACTGGACTGACCAGCACACCTAGCCAGGCCAGTAAATCAAATATCCCATCACACCAGCAGGCCAAAAGGTCTGGTGTCCTGCCCCCGGCAAGAGCCATTTCCTGGCATTTTAAAAGGAGGAGGAGGAGGGGAGAGTCTTAATGACCCCAGAGAGCCATGCCCCTCCTAAAGGTGTGGGACTGGAAGAAGGCCTTTCCAACTCCCACGCCACAAGTTTTTCTTGTTTAACATCAGTTAATACTTTATCTTACTGTAACTCCATGTATTTATTGCAGAGGAGTTTAGTCAGACTTTTACATTTTCTTTACTCAGCTCACAGTTTCAAGGAAAATATTTTGTCCTGAGTGCAGCAACACATTCCCATTCATTCCAAAAGGAATAAACTGACCTGCCACAAAGCTTCACCAGGCAGTACCTACACACCAGGCTGTGTCACAGGCCAAGGCACACCTTCCAAGGAGCAAATCCTAGATTTCTCTCTTGTCCTGTTGCTGTCACCAGGCCTTACCCCAGCCCAGCACCACCAGTGCCCACCCCAGCACCTACAGGATTGTCATTATCTATACATGTATATGATATACAGATACCACAGAATATCCTGGATTGGAAGAGACTCACAATGATCACCAAGTCCAACTCCTAGCCCTGCACAGGACACCCCAACAATCCCACTCTGTGCCTGACGGCATTGTCCAAATGCTCCTGAAGGTCTGGCAGCCTTGGGGCTGTGATCACTGCCCTGGGGAAGTACACCAGATCTTCTTAAGCAGATCTTCATCTTCCATCCCAAATCGTCCCCTCTTCCTCCAACTTGTTCATCCCAAAGCCCATCCCTAGCAGAGTTGCTGATCTCCCTCCACACCTTCCCACCTTGGCATCCCATTTCCATCCTGCCTCTGGCCTCTCCTCCATCACTCACCTCTCCACCAGCTTCCACATGGAATCACAGAATACCTGCAGCTGAAAAGGACCTCAAAACCCATCTTGTCCCAGCCCCTGGCAGGGACACCTTCCCCTATCCCAGGTTGCTCCAGGCCCTGT
Source organism: Acanthornis magna (assembly GCA_036785705.1). NCBI lineage: Eukaryota > Metazoa > Chordata > Aves > Passeriformes > Acanthizidae > Acanthornis > Acanthornis magna. The sequence continues at coordinate 1,460,735 of JAWUZG010000038.1, forward strand.
CTAACCTGGCCTTGGACACTTCCAGGGATGGGGCAACCACAGCTTCTTTGGGCAACCTGTGCCAGGGCCTCGCCACCCTCACTGGGAAAAGTTTCTTCGCAATATCCCATCTAACCCTGCCTTCCATCAGTGTGAAGCCATTCCGCCTTGTCCTGTCACTCTATGCTCACTACATCCTTCCCCCCTAAGTGCTGCACCCCATTCTGTGCCTACACACCTCTCAGACCCCCAAATATTTCCCCCCGAACTACAGGCCCCTCTCTCCCAGGCAAACCCACAGCTCCAGGCTCATCCCAAATCCCCTCTTACCCCAGAGCCCCAAACCCCCAGCCCAGTCCTATCCCACAGCCACCCCACCCCACTCCGTGCCACCTCAGCCCCCCAAGGCCGCTTCCATCCCACCGCCCTCCCCACCTTATCCATGAGCTTCCAGCACTTCTCCACCATCTTCTTGTCCACGGCGCCGGGCTGGTGCGGCCCGAGGTGGTGGTGGTGCGGCTGGAACGCGTCCTTCATCAGCCCGATGAGCCCGCCGGGGCCCTTCTTCAGCGGCGCCGACATGGGGGCGCCCACACCCGGCCCGTGGGGCCCGTCCGGCACCGGGGCCGCGGCCCTGGAGGGGACCGGGCTAAGGGCGCTCCGGGCCGGGCCGGGCCGGGCAGGGCGGCGGCGGCGGCCGTGGGCGGTGGCGGCGGCGGCGGCGCCCGGTTCCAGCGAGGCCCCGCCCTCCTCGCCGGCGCTGATTGGCCGTCCTCCCCTCCGCGCGCCCGGCCACGCCCCCACCGCCGGGGCGGGGCCGACGCTCATTGGCTGGAGAGGACAGCACATGCGCCGTGCGGCGGCGTGAGGGCGGTGCGGCCGCCATGCTTGGTGCGGGCGGGGCGGGGCGGGGCGCGGTCGCCATGGGAACGCGGGGGCCGCGCTCGCCCCGCCGCCCCCGGGAGGGACCCGCGGCCCTTCGCGGCGCTTCCCGTGCCCCTCGCCGAGCTTGCGAAACGGGATCGCTTCCCCTTTCCGGAGCACGCGTTCCCTTTTCTGAGAACGGCCTGGACGCTGGGAAGCGGCGCTGCCCCCCCGCTCTCCCGGGGAGGGATGTGCCCGAGGCAGGAGCAGCACCGGCATCCCCATGGCAGGGAGGGAATGGGAGCAGGAGAGCGTGCAATGCACCCGGCAGGTATCTGAGGGATCTCCCGGCAAGGGCGGGGGAAGGCAGAGCCCACCGGGGCTGAGTCCCCGTTCCCGACATCCCGGCTCCAACGGGAGAAGGAGCAGGACCAGGGTAGGGAGAGCAACAGGGAGAGAAAAGGGGACCGGGCAATGAAAAGGGAACCAGGGAATGAAAAGGGACCAGAGAGTGAAAAGGGGACCAGGTAGAGAAAAGGAGATCGGAGAGAGAAAAGGGATCGGGGGGAGAAAAGATAACCGGGGGTCAAAAGGAGACAAAGGAGAGAAGAGGGACCGGGGAGTGAAAAGGGACCCAGGGAGTCTAAAGGGAACCAAGAAGTGAATCTGTCAGAGCTTACACCACCAAACTTTTAAAAAATTACAACACGGGCTCAAAAGTCAGTTGAGTTCTGTTTCTTTGCTGCCTTCAGATCCTCTTTTCATCTCCTCTCCCAGGCAGAAGGACACATCCTTTTGCACAAACCAGCTGTGGCTGGTACCACACAGCATCGGCCTCCCCGCAGGGGCTGTGACGGAAACCGGGCAAAGGAAACTGCGGGTGCTGCAGTTTGGCCACATCACTTTGGGGAGCACAAACACCCTAAACTCAGGCCTGGAGGTTGGACAGCACAGCCTCAGCCTCTGGATCGAGCCTGCTCCAGGGATCTTTGCTTCCCCTGTGGCATCCACTTGCTGAGGAGTCAGATGGACAGAACAGCAGGAAGCAGCACTAAACACAGCGAGGGAGCCCGGCCTGGATTGGTTATAAAACTCTCTGCCTTCATTTTATTGCCTTTGGTAAAGCTTGGTAAATATTTCTGGGACAGGCAACTCCTTGTCTGGCTTTAATTACCTGGGCAAATTTTCCTAAGGATTATATTGACCTCAAATATGTCAACGTTTATTGAGGCCGTGTTCCTGAGGCTTTTCCCATTAGGTGCTAATGGATTCTGGCTAATAGTCAAGCCGGATTGACCACCGGCAGGTGCCCTGGCCAGCTCCATGCTACCACAAGTACCTGGGGAGAGAACTGGGGAGGGCAACACCAGCTTTGTGAGAGCCAAATACAAAAATCGCCATGGCTCTGATCCAAAGAGATCAGGGAACACGCTTGAGCAATTGCATTCCTGACTATCTGCTTCCTTGGGCATGATTCACTCCACGTCGGGGCTGTAGCTACGTGTGAAACTTCAAGTAAAGATTGATTTTTCTTGGGACTGTTCTGACCCTCACTTGGCACTGTTGGGAGGGTTTCACTTGGGATTGTTTCACTTGGGACTGTAGGGACAGATGCAGGGACCTCACACCTCGGTGCTGCTGGGGGCACCCTGCCAAGCTTTTCTCACCCCTCCCTTGCTGGTTCAGCCCCAAACCATCCTGCAGCTGGCCGGCCCTGCTCCCTCCCGAGCTGTCAGCTCGAAAGGCACTGGAAAAGAACTCCTTGAACCCCAGATGGCTGCACTGAGCTCAAAGGAGACCACAGAGGCAGAGAGTTCCCTGCCTGACGGGGCGATGCTCCATTATCGCGTTTCCGCTCGCGCTCGAGAAGGGGCCGAGGTAAAACCTCAGCCAGAGGTTTGTGGTTCTTGGCCACATGCAAAACTCCGTGCTCGTTTTCACTCTCCCACGCTCAGCAGAGAGGTGAAACTTCCCCGTGGGATGTCCCCTGTCCCCCTCCCCCAGCATTGTCACACCCCTGGCAGTGCATGAGCGGATGCTCCTGAAGTGTCACCTGCAAGGGGAACCCTCAGGAACGACCACTGCCACGGAGCACAAGGGATGCCTACAGGAGTTTGCCCTCAAAATCCTGGAATGACAGTAGCCAGGGGCTCCTGGGATGGCTCTTAGCCCCCTCCTCCTTAGTGGCACACCTGGAGAGCCTCCCACCTCCACTGCCCCACTCCAGGCTTGGGAAGAGAGGATGGATCTGGCCCTAGGATGTGCTGCCAAGTCACAGTGCTGTCCATAACATCACCCACACAAAGAGCAGTGTGGATTGTCCTTTAATCACACCCCAAAAGGGTGGTGCAGGAACAGTGTGGCGGTGGGTGGTGGACACTCACTGCCCACCCGTTCAGGGAGAGGATGAGGGAGGAAGCACAAGAGAGGTGTCCATGCACGTGCAAATCTGAGCAAACCCTCAAGTCCCCTGGGCCGTGGTGCAGAGGGCAATGCCTCAGCTCTCCTGGGAACTCCCAGAGCCTGGAGCTGGGCAAAGGCTTCAGTGCAAAGTCCTGAGAAATCCCTGGAGGTAGCTGGGCTGGCAAAGACACAGGTCTGTCTTCAGGTTACAGGGAGCTGCCACTGTGGCTGATAAAAGCTCGGAGCCAGCCTCGGTGAGGAGAGAAAAGTCCCTGGGAGTGTCATGCTGTGAGCCAGGCATGGAGACACAGGAGCTGCGTGTGCAGGGTCCATGCTGAGCAGTGCTGTGGCCCGAGGGGCTAGGCCTGGGTGAAGTGCCGTGTGGGGGAGTCTGTCCAGAGGCTCCTGGGCTGTCAGAACGCCTGGCACAGCTTCCTCTGCTCCTCCTGGCGCTGGCTCTGTGGGGACACAGGTTGGAGGGGTCTTTCTGCCTGGCCTCTGTGGCCAGGGGACCACACAGCCTCCTCCTGGTAGCTCCACGGGTGCCAGGGAAATATTAGGATAGGCAGGGCAGGAGGGAGACAGGACTAAAAGCAGTGCCAGGTGGTGAGCACTGCCCCGAGGAGTTACCTGGATGATCTCTATGCTGTTGGCAGCAGCCATCAGCCAGGACACAGGTCCCTTTGGTCCCACCTCAACGTGACAGAGCGCGGGGGAGCCACTGTGGGAGGGCAGTGAGGGCGTGCAGGAGCCTGAGGCAGGGTCACTGTCCTCAAAGAACTGCAGAGGGGACAGCCCGATCTGAAAGAGAAGAGGGATGGGCACAGAGCACCTGTGGAGGACACCCATCCCACCCCAGGACTCCCCAGCCAGGGCAGGGCCATGCCCCCAAAACCTACCGAGTGGTAGAACTCGTCGCCAGCGGGGTCGATGACCAGCAGCGTCACCTGGTCCTCACGGGCACGGATCCTGTGCACGGTCTGCTCGTGGTCCAGCCCCTCGATGCTCTCCCCATTCACAGCCAGCACGCGGTCCCCTTCCTTCATCCCTGCCTGCTCGGCCGGCAGCCCCACGTCCACCTCCCACAGGAACTGGCCTGGCGCAGCAGGGCGGAGGGAGGGGGAGATGCTCACAGAGGGGAACTGTGTCTGCTGACCCCCGTGTGCAGGCTGGCACAGGGCTGGCAGCTCCTCCTCAGGTACAAACTGCCCCCTCAGCCCCCTCACCTACGCCCCCTGAGCTGCAGTCATCCTCCTTGAGCAGGAAGCCGTAGCCAGCTGGACCCTTCACCAGGTGCAGCTCCCGGACCTTGAAGGGCAGCCAGGAGGTGTCTGCCAAGGCGGCCGTGACCCGCAGGCCCCGCAGGCGGTAAAACTCCTCCACAGCGCTGGATGCCACCAGCAGTGTCACCTTGTTGCCACTCTGCTTAAGCTGCATGGGAAGCGCAGGGCCCTCAGTGACATTCCCAGCGCCATCCCTCACCCCCCACGCCGGGAGCAGGCACCTTTTTGGTGAGCTGTGTGTGTGAGTAGCTCTTCACGCTGTCCCCGTTCAGCTCCAGCAGCCAGCAGCCTGGTGGCACCCCTGCTCTGTCCGCCGGCCCGTCCTGCAGCACGGACAGCTGGAAGGTGCCCTTGGTGCCTGCAGGGAGCAGAGGCGAAGGGGCACTTTGGGGTGGATGGGGTGTTACCGTGGGGAGGCTCATGGGGTCAGCATGCTGCTTTACCTTCTGGACACGACACGCTGAAGCCAAAGCCACTTTTGTCCCTCGTGACGTGGCAGAGGCGCGGGCGGATGTCATCGGGCAGCATCTGGGACAGGTCCCTGCCCAGGGATTTGGCAGCTTCGTAGGAGTCGCCGTCCAGCACCGCCAGCAGGACCTGGTTCCCGCTGGCCTTGATCTTCTGCACCACCTGGAAGGACCCAGGCTGTGACCCTGGGCACGCACCCCTCCAATGGGTCAGTCCCAGGGGTCAGTCCCAGGGGTCAGCAGGGGTCACACATCCTCTGTGCCCCTGCCTGGGGAGGACCCAGGCATTGCCACAGCCCTGGGGGGCTCTCAGCTTACCCTGAGGTGGTCCATGTGGTCCACGAAGTGGCCATTGACCTGGAGGAGGCGGTCGCCATCCTGCAGCCCCCTGCGCTGGGCCACCCCCCCCAGCTCAAGCTGTCGGATAACGTGGCCCTGGCAGCCCAGCTCCTCGTGGAGGCAGAAGCCGAAGGTCTCTGTGTTGTCCTTGGTCAGGAGGTAGAAGCGAGGCTCCCCCATGCCCTCGCCATCTGCGGGGGGACACAGCCTGTGAGCAGGATCCTGCAGGGACCCTCACAAGAGTTCTCCACCCTATCCTGGGCTGGGCATCTCCCCATCCCTTCTGTCCCCATGTGAAAGAGCTCAGGACCCCAGCAGTGCCCAGGTGCCACAACCCCCTGCAGACACAAGGACACCCAGGTGCCACAGCCCCGTGCAGACACAAGGACACCCAGGTGCCACAACCCCCTGCAGACACAAGGACACCCAGGTGCCACAGCCCCGTGCAGACACAAGGACACCCAGGTGCCACAACCCCCTGCAGACACAAGGACACCCAGGTGCCACAGCCCCGTGCAGACACAAGGAGACCCAGGTGCCACAACCCCCTGCAGACACAAGGACACTCAGGTGTCACAACCCCCTGCAGACACAAGGACACTCAGGTGTCACAACCCCCTGCAGACACAAGGACACCCTGGGAGATGAGGCTGTTTATTTACCCGTGTCCTCAGTCAGTGTCAAAGCAGGGTTGTCGATCCCAACTTTGGGGTTAAATTCAAATTTTCTGAAATGATAAAGGGCAGGAGAGGCCATGTCAGTGCAGGATGGCCTTGCCCCTGCCTCCCCCAGCCTTGGGGAGCCTGTTCCTCCCAGGAAGGGCCAGCTGGGGCCTGTGCCTCCTCTTCCTGGGGAAAGCCAGGAGGTGATCTCGCTCTTGGACCATTCCCCACATCTCTCCTGAGCCCCAGAAAGCCCCTGGCCAAGGGGGAATCAACACTTACATGATGGACATCTTGTCACCCTCGAGCCCTGCAGAGGGAGAGGAGAGATCAGCACGGGAGGCGGTGGGCTGGGAGCAGACCCCAGGCTGAGCGTGCCACGCCAGGTGAGGGGGTTTGCCAAGGCCACACAACTCCCCAAGCCACTCTCTCTCAGCACAGGTTGTTCCTTGGCCCTGTCAGCGCTGTCCTCCTGCATTCCCAACAGCAGGACCTGCTGCTCGGGTCCCTCAGGCACTCTCTGCCCAGCCCAGCGGGGGCAAAGCAGGGCCAGGCAGCTGGAGCTGTTCTTGGGCTTTACGGGGCTCTTGAGGAAGAGGTGAGAAGGTGCACTGGGACTCCAGGAAGCTGCTGGAGCCAGGAGAAGGAGACGGAGGCATTCCCCAGCACACGCTTCCCCATGAAACCCCTCCCCATCTCTTCAGGCACAAGGAACCCCAAACCCAGGGAGAGGAGATTCCTCCCCAGCATCCCCACAATGAGACATTCATTCTCCTGCATGCCTCTGGCTCCTCTCCATGGGCTGCCTGGGCTCTGACATTGCCGTGTGTGTGGGGAAGGGTCTGCAGAGGATTCCCCGGCACATACCTTTTGTTTGCTTCATGGCTGCAGGGATTGCGAGAGGGAGCAAGGTGCAGGGTGAAGTGGCAGGGAAGCGTCCCCGCCTCTTCCAAGACGCCCCAGGTTTAATGGTTAAACAGCCCCGACGTTCTCCCTGCCCTCCCAACCCCAGGGCACCGCCCTGGGAGCTGGGAGCAGGGATCAGCACCTCGGGACACCCAGCTTGGGGACAGCTCCTGGTGGCTTCCAGGGACACACACAGGGGGAAGAGTGCCTGGTTCAGCCCTGGAGCAGAGGTGGGCTGCTCCATGCCAACCCTGGGAGATGGGGAAGGGGCAGAACCCTCCTCTCCAGCTGCTGGAGGGGCGGCTCCACGTTCCTCCCTAGGCAGGGCCCGAAGAGGAGATCAAGTCTCGGCACTAGTGTGCTTCAGTGGAAACAAAGTGGTGCACTTTAATGCTCCCAAAAGATTCACATACAAGCCCCAATCCTGCCCCCTGCCACTGCTCTGAAGAACGAGTCCCATTTGCTCCTGGCCTGGTTTCTGTACCGTTCCCACACTTCAGCCTCGCCTGTGGATGAGGCTGAGCCCCACACCCCCAGCACCTTTGACAGCACCATCCACTCAGCATCTCCTGGTGGGAAAGGACGCAGGGAATGTGCTGCTGGGCACACTCCCCTGCCCCATCCCTGGCTGGTGGATGGGCAGCAGGTCAGAGGCTCCCGTCCTGCAGTTTCCCCAGCATTTTCTTGACCTCGCTCTCGACTCGCAGGAATTTGGCTTTCCTCCAGGGATTGGCAGTCTGGCTGCGGCTGCTCTCCAGGTCCTGCAGGAGGAGGGCGAGGTGCTGCCGGACCCGCTCGCGGTCCCAGAAGGGCAGGTTCCTCTGCACCACGTTCAGGATGTGGGACCAGTAATCGGAGACGTCAGTGCCTGCCGTGAGGAAAACCAGAGCCCTGACGCCGTCCCGGTCCATGCGCAGGCTGTCAAGTGCTCTCTTTCCATCCTCACTGATGTCGTTGAAGTAGAGGCTGGGGAAGCAGCAGGAGACACTGGTGAGGGCTGAGGGGAGGGACAGAGGCAGACAGGACAGGGACACCAGGTGGGCAAAAGGGAAGGGATGCGGCAGAGTGAACTCACTGCACTTTGTCCAGCGTCTCGTGCCTTTTGGCCACCTCCACCACGCGCAGGGCCGCCGTGTCCGTCAGGGAGTTGTAGCCCAGGTTGAGCTCCTGCAGGTGCTGGTTCTGGGCCAGGTGCTGGGCGATGGCCTCGGCGCCGGAGTCCCCCAGCGCAGTGTGCAGCAGGGACAGCTGGCTCAGCGAGCGGTTGCCGGCCAGCGCCTCGGCCAGGTAGCGAGCGCCCTGCTCGCCCACGGGGTTATTGGCCAGCCTGCGGACACGGGAGCTCAGGGAGTGCCGGGGCACGTGGTGGGCAGCAGTGGCAGTGCCATGCAGGGGCAGGGGCCGTACTCACCGCAGGCTGCTCACCGCACACTTGTCATGCAGGAGCAGGTCACGGATTTCCTTGCAGGCGTCGGAGCCCAGGCTGTTGAGCTGCAGACTGGCGCAGAGCAAGACGTGGGGGTGACAGGAGCAAAATGGCTGTTACCTGTGAGCCTGGCAGCCCTGCCCGCTCCGTTTTCCCCATCACCATCCTCCCCGGGCTCCCCAAAGTAGGCCACTCCAGGTTTCCTCTCCCAAAGGGAGCACAGTGACACTGCACCGGAGCATGAGCCAGCAGTGCCAGTGCCAGCAGGAGCAGGGCAAGGGGATGGCGGAGTCTTCAGGGGGTGGGTGAAGGTCAGAGGAGGGATCAAGGCTCCATCAAACCCTCCTGAGCATCTGGAGGAAGGAAGTGCGGCACAGCCCAGCTGCACAGCCCCGTCCATCTGTGCTGAGCACGTCTCGCCACCACCTGGGCGGCAGGAAGACCTGCAGTTCCACAAATGTTCTGGAACGTGTGCGGGAACATCTGCACAGCCCAGACTCCCACCTTGGGGACACCCAGCTCCTCACAGAGCTAGGACACGGGGATGCTGGGTAACTTCCCGTGGGGACTTGGCTCTGCCAGGACAGCTGGTAGCCCAGCCTGTACCAGCTGCAGGGAACTTCCCAACAATTCCTGTGGGAGGGTGTGCTGGGACTGCAAATCCCAGCATGCAGTGCCCCAGAAAGGCTGCTCAAGGAGCGTTGCATGTTGGAAGCTGTAGTTCCCTAGCTCCGCAAGGAGGATAAACATTCCCTTCCCCATCTTTTCCATACCCAGGCTCCTAAAACATCCCTGTGATGGGCAGAGCTGAGGAAGAACCCAATTTTTGAGCACTGCCTGAGGGCAGGAGGCGGTGGTACTCACTGGAGAGCTTTGCATCGCAGCAGGACAGGGAAGAGTGTCCTCAAGCTGCTGCTGTCCAGGTTGCAGGAGGTCAGGTTCAGCTCCTCCACCTCGTGACACGTGGTGCTCATGACAGACGCCAGCACAGAGCACTTGAGAGGGGTCATCTTGACGGAGGAGAGGTTGACGGTGCGGAGGGAGCGGACGGCCTCGGCCGTGAAGCGCTCGTTCTGGAACTCGTGCAGGAAGAACAGGTAGTCCATGAGCTCGGAGGGGGGCAGGCCCTTGTGGCCCTTCCTGATGACCATCTTCTTCATGGCCTTGGCGATCTCGAAGGCTGCCAGGTTCTTGATGGAGCAGCCCAGCTGCTCCAGGATGGCGCGGTTACGGCGGGACAGGATCCCTCCCATGAAGATGGGGAAGAGCTCAAAGACCTCATCGTCTGGGGCCTCGTCGGGGTGGCGCATGGGGCCCTCCACGCCCAGGATGCTGGAGTTGATCTGGTCCAAGACATCATCGTTGTAATAGTCCTCCTCTTTGAACAGCTCCTCCGCCATGGTGTGGGCAATGGCATCCTTATCCTTGCCGCTCAGCCGGGAGAAGTAGCGAGGGAAGATCTTGAGCAGGTTGAAGAGCACCGGCAGGAAGCGCAGGGGCAGCACCTTGGAGATGATGTTCACAACCACAGCCACATCTTCGCTCACCTTCCCCAAAACCTCGGACAGCTCCTGCCCCACTCTCTGGGCCAGGGTCTTCTTCTCACCCAGCACCACGTACAGGGCTGCCAGGTACTCCTGCATGGCGGGGATGGTGAAGACAAAGGTGTGCTCCTTGCCTGGTTGCACGCACGGGCTGAGGAAGAAGCGGAAGACGTCGCTGCGGAAAACCTCCAGGAGGTTGAGCTCGCTTTCAGTCTTCATCTCCACCTCGAAGCACTGCCGCAGGTCTTCCTCTGTGAAGCAGGTCTTGCGGGACATCACCCCCTCGTAGGCCAGCTTGCCCACCGTCTTGGCCACGTACTTCATCATGGAGATGTGGGTGGGGTCGGTGCTGTCCAGCACCTCCCCGCTGAAGTTGAGCCTCAGGAAGCTGGTGTAGATGCCGGTCAGGGTCTGGCTGGGAGGAACCGTCCTGGTGAAGTAGAGGAAGTGCAGGGTGGTGCACACCAGCCAGCAGTAGGAAGGCAAGAAGCAGGCAGCCGTGATTTGGTTGTGGCGCTCCAAGTTCCTTGACAGCATCTCCACCAGGTTCTCCTGCTCCGCTGGGCTGTGACCCTGGCTCTCCTCTCCAGAGCAGCCGGGCTGGCTGAGGCGCATCTGGAAGTAGAGCTTCTGCAGGTTGGTGTCGGAGAAGCCACAGATCTCGGCGTAGCGTCCCACGTACTTGCCGGGGATGCGGCGCACGGCCGAGGGGCGCGTGGTGACGATGATGCTGGCCTGGGGACACGGATGGGGATGAGTTTGGAGCTGCTCAGCAGGGTCCCAGGAGTGTAACCCCACAGGTGTGGGTTGGATAGGTGCACAAGGATCACCCCACGCAGGGGCTGGGGGTCACAAAGGTGCTGCACAAAGGGTGCTGGATCAAACCTGGCCCAAGGCAGAGGGGACACAGGAACTTTCCCTATTCCCTCCTAGGCATAAATAAAGTCTGGAAGATCACAGCCTTCATTACCTTACCAGGCCTCCCCAAAGGTCCCCCCACTGACACCAGGCCACCTTGGCAAGTCCCTCCACGAATGGAGGCTGCCTGTTTGCTCCCAGCCAACCCAGACTGCAAATACTTATCACAACAGCCCTGCCTGCGATGCCTCAGGGCTCACCCCCAACCTCTTCCCAGCACAAAGCAGGGCGACACTGACCTCGGGCAGGAGGTATTTCCGCAGCAGGTTGACCACGATGGCAGAGGGGGGCACGGGCTCGTTGGGGTCACAGCACAGCTCTGTGCCAGCCAGGCGGAAGTCCAGCTTGAGGCGCTCCAGGCCGTTGAGGATGAAGAGCACCTTGAGGTTGGAAGCCTCCAGCACCGGCACCACGTCCCGGAGGTGCTGGTACTTCTTGGTGATGAGGCGCCGCAGGGAGACGTGGGCATGGCTGTGGGACAGGTCCTCGCAGGAGAAGGGGACGACCAGCTCGAAGCGGGGCAGGCGGCCGTGGCACCAGTCCACCACCATCTTCTTGATGAGGGTGCTCTTCCCCGTGCCCACGGTGCCGTAGAGCACCACGTTCTTCACCGGCCGCCCGCAGGCGTCCACGTCAAAGAGGTTGTGGAGGCTGATAACCCGTCTGTAGGGCTGCTGGAGCTGGTTCTGGATGGTTAAATCAGGGGAGGGCTTCAGAATCTCCTCCAGGGAGCTCTCGCGGATCACTGGGTCCACGTGGACGGCATCCAGCGAGAAGGAAGGGCCGAACTGCCTCTCCTCATTGGGCTGGTTGCTGAACCATGCAGACAAGCTCTTCTGATGCTTCTTGATGGCACCTGGAAGGAGGAAGGTGTTGGACATGCCAAGGGCTTCTCACTGGCAGGGGCTGGGGAAGTTGCCTGCCCCAAGCCACTGCAGGGAGAGGACAGCACCAGTTATGGGTAACCCTCACACCACCCAGGACAGCAGCTGCCCCCACCCTACACAGAGCTGCAAACTCACCAGAAGAGGCCACGTTCCTCAGCTGGGACTGGCCATGGCGAGAGGAGCTGGGCTGGACAGAGTTCTCCCGGGAGCCTCCCTGGTAGCGAACACAGGCCCTGCAGGAGGAGGGAGAGTGTCGCAAGGAGAGCTGCAAGCCCTGCCCAGGGCAGGGTGGGCAGAGTACAAGGCAGGCTGTGAGAAGTGCTGAGAGGAGCGAGCTCACCCCTTCCTTTCCCCACACCGAGGGAGAGCGCAGGGCCGGGGCAGGGGCACGGCTGGGGAGTGAAGGCAGGTCAGCAAGCCATGGGCTGTGCATTCCCAGAAAACCCGTGGTGAGGCAGAGGAGGTGGGCTGGAGTCAGAGCAGGCAGGGAGGTGGGTCTGGGTGTTTTTCTAGGTGGAAGCAAAGCAGTGTCCCTGATGCCAAGGCAGCCACCCAGGTGCTGTGGCAAAGAACCCCTCAGCTGTGTGACACGGACTGTACCTGGGGAGGGAGACGCTGTTTGTGCGAAGGATCTTCCGGAGGAAGCACCTGCCTGCAGGACCTGGTGGGGAGGAAAAATGCACATGGTCAGGGGTGGCCTTCCCCAGCCCAGCACTGCTAACCCCATCCAGGGGTCACACCTTGCTGGGGTGACCGCCACCCTGCACAGCTGGGCAGGGATGTCCAACAGGGACAGGACAGAGTGCCAGAGGCACAGAGCCCAGCTCACCTGGCACTGCAGCAGCACACACGTGGACACCGCGGGTCCCCCTGCGCCCTGCCAGGGACCGAGGCAGCCGTGCCCAGCTGCCCCAGGGCAGGCAGCTCTGGCACTGCATGGCCCGGGACATCCTCCACCTGAAACACAGGGGAGGCGGTGAGGGGCTCCGGGGGGCTCAGCAGAGCACGGGGGCTGTGGGGATGTGGTGCAGCAGGGCCCTGCCCAGCCTCACCTGCCCCAGTGTGGTCCGGTCCGGCAGAACCGGCTGCGCTGGCGCTGACTCAGGCTCCCGCCCCAGCTCAGCAGGGCGATCCTTCGCAAGCACGGGTGCTGCTCACGGCCCCCGACATCCTGGGAAACTGAGGCACGGCGGCAGAAAGGGATAAGCAAAGCCCAGCAGAGAGAGGGAGGCACGAGCAGGGCGGCAGCTTGCTCACACCTCCCACGAGCCAGGCTGTTTACAGCCCCTTTTTATCTTATCCAGATGGAGAAACTGAGGCACGGGGACAGGGGCAGAGGAGCTGACCTTGAACACGGGTGTCCCTTCGCAGGAAATAACCCCACCGTGCCCCATGCCCACTTTCCAGCCCCTTCCCAGCCCCCGTGCTACGCCGAGCGCCCTGTGCTGCCCTCCTGCCGCAGACCCCTTTCGGGGAGCCCTTTCGGGACCCCCGTGGCACTCCTGCCCCGCTCCCCGTGCCCCCCCAGCTCCCCGCTCCATGGCCGAGGCCGTGGCGGAGCAGGACGCGGAGCCCAGCGGGGGCAGCGGCACCGAGCGGCGCTGGGAGCGGCGGCGTTACCTCGTCCAGCAGGATTCCAGCCGGGAACGCCGAGCCCCCCGTGCCCGTGCTGCCGGGCTCACGGAGCACAGCCCCGAGCTGCCCATCCGCCTCCTGCCATGCCTGTCCCGGGCACGGCTCCGCTGCGGAGGCGGCTGCTTTGCAGATGGAACTTCCTGCAACGCCATCCTGCCCTGTCCCGCCCCGCGGCCGCCTGCCAGCTCCCCGACAGGATGGGAGAGCGGCTGCAGGCCGGGGAAACACCGGCACCCCTCCCGAACACGGGGACGGAGAGCTTGGAGAGGCTCGGAGTCTTACCGGCTGTGCCGCAAGGCGAGCATTTCCTCCGCACACATCTGGCGGCTCTGCATCGCCAGCTGCTGCCCGGCTGCGCAATGGAGCCTGCAAGGGTGAGTGCTGCTCCGGAGAGAATCCCTCCCCAGCGGGAAGGGAGCCGGGGAGGCTGTGCTGGCAGGGCAGGGCAGCCCAGCAGCGCCTGGTTGTGCCTGTTTAACATACGTGATTCACTCACAAACACACACACCTGAACCTGCACACACACACAAACACACACACCTGGGCCTGCACACACTCACAAACACACACACCTGGACCTACACAGACACACACACACACCTGGACCTGCACACACACACTCACAAACACATACACCTGGACCTACACAGACACACACACACACCTGAACCTGCACACACACACAAACACACACAAACACTCACATCTGGGCCTGCACACACTCACAACCACACACACAAACACAAACACACACACCTGGACCTGCACACACACACAAACACACACACCTGGGCCTGCACACACACACAAACACATGCATCTGGACCTGCACACACAAACACACACATACACCTGGACCTGCACACACACACACAAACACACGCACCTGGACCTGCACACACTCACAAACACACACACAAACACAAACACACGCACCTGGACCTGACCTCTCGCAGCTTGCAGCTCCGCTCTGACCACCCGGTAAGGGACAGCTGTGTCCGTGGGGCCACACGCACTCTTCTCAGTCCCTGGATGGTGTCCTGTGAAGTGCCAGCCCACCCAGGGGTGCTGACACTGAGGGGTCGCACCTGGGTGATGCTGCCAGGCCATATTTCCACCCCAAATTCCCTGGCAACATCCTCCCCACACACGCGGGCCCTCGAAGCTCTCAGGAAAGGGAGATGTCCAGGCAGTACACTATAAATATAAGTTTTATTGATGTGTGAAATCCAACAAGTACAGCTGGCATCTCAGAAACACCGACAGAAACCGCAACATCTCCTCCTGCCCAACAGCTCCCGGGACCCCCTGGGCACTGGTGAGCGCCAGCAGCAAGCTGGCACCTGGCACCCCGTCCCTGCGGGGCACTTACCTGCACATGCAGCCCAGCCTGGAGAGCCCAGGGCCTCACCTCCACCCTGCCTGGTTCCTGCCAGGCTGCAGCTGTGGGCAGCAGTGTTCTCGTCCCGCTCCTCAGCCTCCTCCCAGCGAGGCAGGAGGACCTGGGCAAATGCCACCCCGAGCAGCTGCCACAACAGAGCTGTGCCAGCAGACTCCCTCGGCCTTGGAGCTGTTACCTGCGTCTCACTTGGGCAAGCCATCCCAGGGAAAAAGCAGCTCCCACCTGTGTCTCGTGGAAATGTGAGTTTCAATGCCTGTACTTCTCTACGTGGTCCCCTCTGGGTCACACGTGTCCCCCAGTGTCCAGCCTCCTCTGCACATGGGCACGGGGAAGGCTGGAAAACCACAGGGTCCAGCGTGGCAGGGACACACGCAGAGATCCCAGGCAGCCACAGGCCACCCGTGGCAGAGGGACAGGACAAATGGTGTCCACACACAGTGAGAAGGAAACACTGTTTTATTGCCTGATTTGGAAGAGGGGTGAAACCCTGGGAGAAGCCCCATCCCCTCCCTGTTCTAGCCCAGTCTCCCCTCCAGCAAACCCCAGCCAGGTGATGAAGCATTTGCTCTTCTTGTGCGTGTGGCAAAGGTGGCCTGGACATGCATGGAGGTGAGTGGCCATAGCCCTGCCTGCCTGCAATCACAGCACCCGGGAGAGGCAGAACCTGACCCCGCCGTGGGCAGAAGGGGCTGAAGCAGTTTTTGATGGCTCGAGGCTCAGCCGGGGTTCCCAGGGAGCCAGAGCCACAGCCTGAACCCCACCCTCGTCCACTCAAAGTGCATCACAAGGGAAGGCAGGGGCAGGAGAGGAGGTGTGGGGGAAGGAGCCTGCTCTCCTCCATCACGCTCCTCGTGATTATCCAGACGCGTTCTCTCGTGGGATTCCTGCAGCCGGAAGCACCCACAGCTCTGCTTCCCTGCTCTGATAAAGTGCATCCTTGCTGCTTCCCTAAGGCTCCCCTGGGGCAGGGTGGCTGTGCCCCATCCCTCTGCCGTGCCAGGGCAGACAGCCCCTCCTGCCCCGTGCTCCTGCAGGGCAGGGACCACCCAGGCAATCACCTGGGGGCTCAGTGCAAACACGCTTCTTCCCTTTGCATTTCCCTGCACCTTCCACCACCTCTAGGACTGTCCTCGAAGAGAGGGAAAGGACAGTGGCACTTTGGCTCTGTTCCTCGGGCAGCTCTGAGGGTGCCTTTGCCCCGTGCCACATCCCTCACTCATCGCAGCCCCTCGGTACCAGCACATTCACGTGTGTCCTGCCGCCCCAGCAGGGGACAAGGGGCCTGCCCCATCACCCCCACTCCCCAGAGCCCCTGCCCAGCTCGGGGACAGCCATCCTGCAGCTCCAGGGTTTGTCCTGGCCCTCTGCCCCGCAGTGGCTGTGTACCTGGGACACTGCAACTCACCAGCACAGGAGGCACAGGCTGTGCCGAGCCCTCCTGGGCATACTGGGGTGCTGCCAGCTGCCCCATCCCGGACAGGCTGGGCCCAGCAGTGGCAGCCACCCACCCTGGCAATCTCCCTCCACGTTTGGGAAGCCTTTTCCATGGGGTTTCTCTGCAAGCAGCAGAGCCTGGTGAACAAAGCCTTCCCTGTGCGTGGGGGACATGGGCCGTGGCAGCCACCGCTGCCTGCTGGTAGCCCCTTTGCTCCACACACTAGTCCATCTTGTCCTGGTCCTCCTGGGAGTGGTGGTGGCCCTGGCTGTGATGGCCCAGGGGTGTCCAGGGGTGCTGGGTGCAGGACACAGTGCTGGGGACGGCAGTGCCTCCAGGGTACAGAGTGCAGGGCCCACCACGGGAGCCCCAAATGCCAGGGAGGAAGCAGGAGCTGTGCCAAGCTGCCCCACTGACCCCTCCTGCACCTCGGGATCCATCCAGGGACAACCCTCAGCCCAGCAGTGCGTGCTCCATGCTGGGCCAGGCTTAACTAGTCCCAGCCCAGGAGCAGGACAGAAACTCCAGGGACAAGGAGATGCAGAAGGGTGACAGCCCCGCCATCGCCCTGGCTCCCTGCCCATCTATGCACCTCGTGACAGAGCAGACGCAGGGACTGTCCCCCACTCCTCCGTGCCCCTGGGGCTGTGGTTGGCAGCACTGTGCCCAGGACACTGCAGCCCTGCAGCTGGCACAGCTCTACCGCAGAGCGCTGCACTGAAGGAGGATCCAGGAGCAGAGGGGAATTTTGCGAGGGACAGTGAAAAGTCAAACAGCCCCTGGGGAAAGCCCCAGTGCTCGGCATGGAAAGGGCAGCAGGGTGTGTCCTGCCTCCAGACCCTGCATGCAGGAGAGCCCCATGGCTAACTAAACATTCCTCGATGCCCTCCAGGCAGGGGAAACTCAGCTTTGCTGAGCGCCCAGCATCAGTGTCAGGCCAGCCAGACTCTGCCGTGCAGCAAACCCGAGCCAGCAAAGCCAAAGATCAGTCTCCAGGATTCTGCTGGGTTCTGGCGTCTGCCCTGCAATCCCTGGCTGCTCAGAGTGCCACCTGAACCAGGGCCAGCCTGCCAGGGTGGGGCAGGGCTCACCAAAAGCAGCAGGTTCCCGTGGCTGTGGGTGACAGTGCGGCCCAGTGCCAGCAGCGCCTGCACGCCCACGGCGCCTGTGCTGTGCAGATAAGCAGGGTGCTGTGTTCCCGGCACAGCGCCTTGTGCGGGTGCCCCAGCAGCTCTGGGCTCAGCTCAGCTCCTCTGGAGAGCCAGCAAGGCGCCGAACTGCCTTCCCTCTGCGAGGTGTGGGACTTCAGAGACAGTGCCAAAAGGGACGTTTTCCTGGCGCCAGCCACAAAGTGAAAAGGCCTTCCCAGTGTCCGGGTCACCCACTGCAAACAAACCGCTCTGGGATCTCACCTGGTGTCCGGTTCAGGCACTGCTGGGACCCCCTCCTGCATAGTGTCACCTGCGGGGCTGGCACTGGGACAGGCCGGGTGTCCCTGGCATCCCCTCCTTGCACAGGCTGTGCTGAGCGAGGCTCGTCCGCCCTGTGCTGCTGAGACAGCCCAGTGCTGCCGGGGGAAGAGAGGCTGCAGGGGAAGGCTCAGGTCCAGCTCTCCTCCTGCAGCAGAGGCTCCAGTGATGACACAGCTCAGCCCAGCCCTGTTTTTCAGCCTCCTGGCACTGGCAGGGTGTGGGAACCTAAATCCTCCTTGCACCATGCGAGCTCTTGAAGGGACCAGTCACTTCTCTCCATGGTGGTTGGGTTGGTTCAGACCCTCTCATCTCAGACCCCAGAGAAAACAGGGACTGAACATGAGACTCCCTAAGGTCTGAGAACATTGTCCTGTTCCCACAGACCCTGGTTTGAAGATCCCATGGCATCCCAGCAGAAGTCTGAGCGCCAAGTCCTTCTCTGCCTGCTGGCTCCCTTTGCCCTCTGTGAAGACTGGGATGCAGTGGCGTTTGTGGGGGGGAAAAAACAATAAAGAAGCAAAAAGAAGAAAGGGAAAAAAAGGAGGATTTACGCAGAAACGAAAGGGGGACGAAGCAATCGCTGTGGCTACGGCGACAGGAAACACTAAAGCCTTGTGCAACTTCACCTATGGCATCTTTGGGCTCTTCTCAGCACTGACTCACACGCTGCTGGCCAGGACGAGGAACGGGGCCACGAGCTGCACTTCCAACTCTGCAGCTCCCTCCTGCCAGCCCCAGCCCTGGGCTGCTGCTCCCCCTGCACGGGGCAGGCTCCTCCCAAGAGAAACCCCCACGGCAGGACTGTCCCTGGTGTCCCCAGGGCAGGGACAGCAAGAGGTGACCCAAGCTCCATGGGGCTCGTCAGTCCTGGGGGAGAGGGTGGCACATGCCAGGGCTGTACAAAACGTTTTGCAATGAAGAGTGTGTGGAAAGGTTAAAACAGTTCCGAGATGTCTCAAAACCCTTCTCGACTGAGCCAGGCCTGGCTGGCACCTCCCGATGCCTCCACCAGGGTCCGGGACCTGCAGGAGCACCGAGTCCATCTGCAGAACATCTCTCACAGCAGGCCAGGCCCGGGAACGGCACCGGGGCCCCACGGCCCCTTTATCTCTCAGATTTGACCTTGTACCTGAGGACCAGGTAAGCCAGGAGCCGCAGGATGACGAAGAAGATGCCCAGGATGAGGAAGTCCAGGTAGAGCTTGGCCTCCTCCACGTCCAGCTCCTGCAGGATCTTGATGGGTTTTTGGAAAGGGCAGAAGTCCTCGAGGCACTCCAGGTCCTCGCGCTCCATGGCGTAGATGGTGAGGATGACCCCCTCGAAGCCGTACCTAAGGCAGAGCACAGCCCGAGGGTCACCACGAGCCCCAGGACAGCCCAGGACAGGAGCTCTGGCAGAGCTGGGGTCCCACCTGACGTAGGAGACGTAGGAGCTCCACTGCAGGTAGGTGGGGATGGTCTTGAAGCTGACGAAGAAGCCCGAGAAGAGCAGCACGGGGATGGCAGTGACGGGTCCCACAAAGGTGGCCACCTGGGGAGCAGAGGCCACCGGGCATCACCTCCCTGTCCACAGCCGCACCACCCCAAACTGCCGTGGGACCCCCTGCACCTCTCCTCAGAGGAGGCAAAGCCCCAGGGTCTGACCTGCAGGGAAGTGGAAGCAGCTCCGATGAGAAGCCCCAGGGACTGGGCCACCAGGGCCGTGGCGGTGGCCAGGGCGGAGAAGAGCAGGAAGCGCGTGGCCTCGGGGGGCTGGCCTGTCATCCAGTACACGATGCTGCAGTAGGCAATGGGGCAGATCACCTGCACAAAGGGGCAAAGAGACCACCCTGCTGCACCCACGGCCATCCCTGATGCCTTAGGAGGGGCAAAGAGACCACCCTGCTGCACCCACGGCCATCCTCGATGCCTTAGGAGGGGCAAAGAGACCACCTTGCTGCACCCACGGCCACCCTAGAATTTTAGCTTCGATATTTTTCATCTATCTGTAATCCTGGAATTCTTTGGTGTGTAATTCCAGGCTCCACACAGGATGCTGAGCTGCTGTTCTCTCATTTTAAACAATTCCTCTCTAAGCCCAAACCTCAAGCACACCTCACTGTCTCAGGCCCCAGGATATGTAAACAGCAGTGAATTGGGGGAGCAAACTTGGAGTGATTGACTTCATTACCTGAAGCTGTAACTGGAGGATTAACCCCAATATGCAAATGGACGAAATTGATAAAGTATTAAAATCCTGCGACCTTATAAAAAACTTATAAAGTATGAAAAACCTGTGACATGTCATCCATTTTGGGTATAGCCCTGGGTGGGCTGTGAGTGCTCTAAATGCACCTGAAGGCCTTCAATAAATAAAACTGCTTTTTATTCTGTTAACTTTGTCTAGTTTCTGTTTTAGGGAAGCCTATCCAGGCATCATCCTCACCCCACAGAGCCCTCCTGGGGGAGGGAGGGACCCCTCCAAGGCCACCCTGGAGCCCTGGAGGCACAGCAGCATCAGGGTGGTGATGAAATCCACGGAAAGCTCACCTGGAAGGGCACATCTGCCATGGTCTTTGCCAGGTAATAGGCTTTGAGGCTGTACCAGTAGTTCAAGTGCTCCCTCAGGAATACGGTCATCTCCTGGGGGACTGCAGGAAAAAAATGGGTGAGCAGACAGCGATTCCCTGCCCTGGGGTGCTCCAGCCCCTCTCACACCTGGTGCAGGCAGGTGGGATGTACCAGGTCACCCCCTGCCTGCATCGTGAGAGGGTGCTCAAACCTTCACCAGGGAAAAATTCATTGATGATTTTTGGATCAGGATTCATCCACTTCCCATGTGGAAAAGTCAGCTCAGCTGGGGCTTTTTAAGCAAAGAGGCAAAGCAGAAAACACAGCTTCTCAGAAAAAAAAAAAAAAATTAAAAATCCAGTGTTCTGCTTCAATCTAATAAGTACATTATAGCCAAATAAAGGGCAAAACTGCAGTACAGCCAAATAGAAGTTTTCCCCCTCTTCTTTGCCTTATTTTTTTCCTCTTCTTTCGTATTTCCCCGTTTTGTCTAATCCGTCTGGCTCCCCACACCCTGCCCAGCACACACACACTGCCACACCCCTGGAGCACCCCAACAGCCCAGGGGATTTTGGGGCAAGGAGCTCCTTACAGGTGAGGATGGTGGGCATGAGGGCGGCGAACATGAGGAAGAGCATGGAGAAGAAGAGGAAGCCGGTGTTGTTGAAGACCTTGCCCGCGTCGTTGCCGATGTGCAGGTAGAGCAGCCCGATGAGCACCCCGATGCAGATGTGGGACATGAACCGCAGGTGGGTCAGCACCTGCAGGCACAGGGGGGCTCAGCAAGGTGGGGCTGCACCCCAAAAACATCCCAAGGGAGCAAGAGGCAGCTCATTTAACTCCTTGTCTCTGCCAGCCCCCAGCAGACCCCAACCCCGAGCCCTGGCCCAGCCTCCCCTGCCCTCACCGTGTCCCGCAGGATGCAGATGAAGGTTCTCTTGAAGAGGATGCAGAACTGAGTTGAGGTGCTGGTGGCAAATGTGTGGCTCTCGATGTGGTCCACATCCTGCAAGGCCACAGGGACGTGGGTCAGGCTGACACCACGGGGGCCCTGCTGGCACAGGGGGCTCCTCTGACCCCCACTCACCGTCCCACACGTCGGGCACGAGTCTGCCTTGTCAGGGCTGCTCTTCTTCTCGGCCATGGTGCACATCCCATTCTGGACGGCGCGGAACAGGACGGGGTTGAGGTCCCCGTACTCCCCTGAGGCCACCTCGATGACTGTGGAGGAGGACAGGACCCCTGAGAGGTGCTGAGACAGCCAGCGCCAAACAGGAAGGGCACAGGCATCTTCCTTGGGCAGCCTGGGCAGCCCCCAGGGCTTGGGCACTGCGTTGGGACCTGGCCACCCTGTGCTGGGGTGGGGACACTCACTGAAGTCAGCGGGGTTGTGGTATGTGGGGCAGTGGAGGCCGAGACCCTTCAGGTAGGGGATGAGGTTGGTCACGACGCCCTTGAAGATGCACTGGCCCTGGCTCAGGATGTAGAGCTGCAAGACAGAGGCAGGATGTGGCAGGTGCAGGGCAGCCAGGGCACTGTCACCGGCTCCTGCCCTAGGGTGGCACAGGCCACCCTCACCAGAGCTCGGCCACGCAAGCCCCAGGTGGAATGCCACCCCTCCCACGGCCTCTCTCCTGGGTCACAGAGGGCCCTGTCCCAGCCCAAACCTTGTCGAACATCTCGAAGAGCTTGGCGCTGGGCTGGTGGATGGTGCAGATGATGGTGCGCCCGCCCTGAGCCAGGGACCGCATCAGGGACACCACCTGGAAGCAGGAGGCACTGTCCAGACCGCTGTGGCCACGCAGGATGGGGCGGAAGAGAAAGAGACAGCAGAGAGAGAAGGGGAGAGTTGAGAGGGAGAGAAAGACATCCTAAGGATGCCCCTGCTTGCCTCCCCTCGTGGGCGTCCTCCTCTCCGATCCACGCAGAAGAGCATCACCCCAGCGGGCACAGTCGCAGAGGGCGCTGGCCACAGCAGTGTCCCCAGCAAGGGACACAAGGCAGTGCCGGGACCCCCTCGGCCTCACCTGGTGGGCTCATCGAAGAACATGACGGGCGGGTTGTTGACCAGCTCCAGGGCGATGGCCAGGCGCTTGCGCTGGCCCCCCGACAGCGAGCTGGTGCGGGTGTAGGAGCACTCCAGCAGCCCCAGCGCTGTCAGGATCTCGTTCACCTGCAACACAGCCGAGGGTTTGCATGGACTTTCATCCCATCCCTGCCACCTCCCTTCGCCAGGAGCTCCTTGCCATCCCCTGGTGCCTTCATCCCCAATTTGGGGAGGGATAAGGGGGTGTGGGCCCACCCTCTCAGCTCTTACCAGCTCCTTCTTCACCTCCTGCTTCTCGCTCAGCTTCAGGTTAGCAGAGACCTGCGGGGAGAGGATGGCCAGAGAGACACGATGGTCAGAAGGAGGAACAGAACCATCCCCCTTGAGAGCCGAGATCAGCGGCTCAGGATGAAGGGAGCAGGATTTTGCTCCTGTGTCCCAGAGCCCTTGGAAATGCCTGATGTCCGTGTGGGCTCCGTGGCCACAGGACGCCCCCAGAGCTCACCATCATGGCCTCAAGCACGGTGAGGTGAGGCAGGAGCATGTCATCCTGCATGATGTAGCAGGACATCTTGCGGAAGGTGCGCAGGTCCCGCGGCCGCCCGTTCACCAGGATCTGCCCCTTCATCCCCGTCTCCCTGCAGGACAGAGGCGTGAGCGAATGCAGCCCAGCCCTGCACCCCCAGCCCCGCCAGCCTCCCCCAGCCTCACCTGTAGCCAGCCAGGATGTTCATCAGTGTGGATTTCCCCGCTCCCGAGGGGCCCATGATCCCAATGAGCTCCCGCTGGCAGAACTTCCCCGACAGGCATTTGAGGAGAGTCTTGTACCCTGGAGGGAGAGAGCAGCAGGGGTTTGGCTTCCTGGGACAGCAGTGCTGCAGGGACTGCGACACCATCGCAGCACCTGGGGCACCTCAGGACCTCCGTGTGCTGTGCCAGGGGCTGCATGTGCCTGGAGGTGTCTCCATCAGCATCTCCAGGGGCTGCATGTGGCTGGAGGTGTCTCCATCAGCATCCCCAGGGGCTTCATGTGCCTGGAGGTGTCTCCATCAGCATCTCCAGGGGCTGCATGTGCCTGGAGGTGTCTCCATCAACATCCCCAGGGGCTGCATGTGCCTGGAGATGTCCCCATCAGCATCCCCAGGGGCTGCATGTGCCTGGAGGTGTCTCCATCAGCATCCCCAGGGGCTGCATGTGCCTGGAGATGTCTCCATCAACATCCCCAGGGCTATAGCCACAGCAGCTGTCACCTCCAGCGTGATCCCTGCCCCTGGTCCCTGGCTGATCCCACTGATTCCCAGTGCTGAAGAAGCTCATGACCTGAATCACAGCAAAGACCAGGGAAATCCCTGGGTCAGGTCACAGAGCTGCTAAGGAAGATTACCAGGCTGCGACATTGGTCCTGGGCATGTCTTCAGGTGCTGATCCCCAGGGCCAGGGCAGAGGGACAGCGAGGAGCAGGGCAGCACGGGGCAGGCAGAGCTCCCAATCCAAAAGGCTGCTGCCTTCATTGGCATTCACGCCGTGGCACCCGGCAGCAGCCACTGCTAATCAGACCTGGAATTATCTCTGCTTTAAACGCGGCTGATTAGCATTTTCTGGCAGAAGGAACACGATGTGTCGGGAGTCAGGAACAAGCACAGCCTCGGGCTCTCAGGAGCTGCCCCTGAGATGGAGCCCTGGCTGGACAGCAATGGCATTCGGGGTGACAACACCACGGGCCAAGCCCGAGCATCGCCCTCACGTAATGTGTCCCCTCTGTGTCCCACGGGGGCAGCTTTTGGGGGGGACACATCCGAGCTGGGACAACCCGGGGGACAGACCGCTCACAGCCCCACCCCACTGGGGTCGTCCATCCCCAGGGAAGGTCGTCCATCACCGCGAACCCCCCGGGGCCAGCACCCTGCAGCAGGACGGGGTCCCGCGGGCCGGGGGGCGGCCAGGGCAGGGCGGGGGGCTGCGCAGGGCGGCCAGGGGCGAGCAGGGCCGGCAGGGGGGCGAGCAGGGCCAGCACCCCCCGGCAGCGCGCACGGCTCCGCACCGCGCATGCTGCTCACGTCGGCGCCACTGCAGCTTGCGCAGCGGTTACTCACGTTCATTGACTGCCAGTAACCTCCTGCCTCAGCACAGCGGGCAGCGGCAGCTCGGGGCTGCGGCCAAAGCCGCCGCGACCCCCCGCCGGCTCTGCTCGGACGCGGGGAGCAAAGCGTCCCTCCCACCGCCACCGCCACCCCGGGACCCCTCGGCTCGCTTCCATCTGCTCCCGCTGCCCGAGCCTCTCCCCCTCGCTCCCTGCAGGGCACCGGCCCGCTGGCAAGCAGCCGGGTCCCTCCTGGGTGCTACAGCACAGTCTGCCCTGGCGAACCCGCGGCTGTGCCATGGATCCTCCTGGGATGCTTCCTCAGCATCCCGGATAGACAGGGAGGCATCGTCCCGGCGGAGGGCAGGGCTGCTCCCACTGCTGCTCAGCGCCTCGGTTTCCCGAGCTGCACAGCTTGGGGACAGGGGCACAGCTCCAGCCGGCACTCCTGGCTGCCAGGGCCCCTCACCGAGCAGCCCTGTGACCTCGGTCCCCGCTTGTCCCCGCTCGTCCCCGCCTGCCTTCAGCTTCTGCAGATCAGCTCACCCTCCATCTTATCGGGCTGCCTGATTGGCATCCCATTAACTGAGAGCGCTAATTAAAGCAGACTGCCACCCACCAGCCGCCATCTGCCTCCCCTCTCCCCTCCCTGAGCTCTCGGCCAGAGCCACACACAGGGACGAGAGCCACGGCCCCGCACAGGGAGCCATGGAGGGGAAATCCCCCACAAACCACACCTTCTCCTTGCCAGGCTCCGAGCTGGGCACCCCCGGGGTCTCCTGCTGCCGGCACATCCCACACAGCCATCACACCCCAACAGCAGTGCTGGGGAAACCCATCCCTCCTGCTGCCCCAGGATCTCTGCCCCGTCTCCCCACGCAGCCCTGGACAGAGGTTTCCCTGGAATGCGCTCTGCTGTCCCCTGGCATTGCACAGCAAAGGCACTCAGCGACTGCTGAGCCTTCCCTCCTCCTCCCACGGCACCCAGAACAAACAACCACAGAGCCCCTGGCACTGGGACAGGGCAGGGTGAGATCATGGCATGCAGAATGGGGTGTGAGAGCCCTGCAGGTCCCCTCCCCTGCCCTTCCCCACCCAGCTCCTACCTCTCTTCCTCCACCAGGAGCCCTCCCGCACGGAGTAGGACAGGTCGATGAACTCGATGTTGACAGCCGAGCGCTTCGGGAGGTGGGAAAACCTCTGGGCCTCTGTGATGTGGTTCTCCACCTTCTTCAAGTGGGTGGTGAGGAGCGGGGCGTCCGGAGGGCCGGCGTGGCACACCGTGTCCTCCAGGGCGATGGAGACACACGCGGGATCCATGCCCTTCTCCGCCATCCTGCTGCTCTGTGGGGAGCGCACAGGGATCGGCTCGCAGCGGGCTCCCTCTCCCAGGCACTGCAGGGACCAGCCCACTGCAAGTCCTGTCTCTCCTTCTCCTGCTGGCTCCAGGCCTTCACTGTTCCCTCTGTCCAGCTGGGACCAGCACCCACATCTGGCTGGAGGGGTGGACCCGGCCAGGGCAGCCGAGCCTGCGCCGAGGGGCTCAGGGCAAGGAACAGCAGGATTTTGTTCAGCTCCACAGTCAATAATTCATGCACCTCCTGCAGCTCTGTCCAGCTCCGGCAGCAGAGCCCGCAGGGTTGCTCAGCTCCCCCAGCGCCGGGGCTCCCTGCCCCAACCCCGTTTGTCACAGTGGGAGCAGGATGGGAGGTGGCAGAGCTGATGTCCTGCCCTATGCCTGATGTTCCCAAGGACTCACCAGGAACCAGCCCTGCCTGGCCTGGCCTCAGGGAACACAGGTATGAAAGCCTACGCAAGCAGATTATTCCAGCTGGTTTCTTGGACAAAGCATGCCATGCTCCTGGGGCAGAGCAATCCTGGGTAGATCAGACCCTCAGCTGCTGCCTGGGGTCCCCCTGGGCTTGCTGGGAGAGTCTGAACACAACAGGGAGGGGGCCCTGCTGGTGCCATTCCTTCTCTGCCTTCCTTGGCTCATCATTTCACCTTCCGGGCGCTTCCAGCACAGCCTGAGAGGCCAGGCCAGCCCTTCGCCGGGGCCGTGATGCCGATGCACCTGCCCCAGCCCTCCCGTGCCCGCAGTGCTCCCACCGCCGGCTGCAGCACGGCCGAGCTCCTCGTGTCTCCGCTTGGCTTGGGGACTCTGCGGTGCTGGGGGATGTGAGCCAAGCAGGGTGGGGAACACGCTGACCCCGGCTCTCAGAGGCTGCGAGGGGGTCGGGCATCCCCCCGGCAGCGGGAACAGGAGCTGGGGCTGTGCCGGAGCGGGCTGTGCCCCGCACCCATCCCTGCTCCCAGCCTGGGGTCCCGCCGCCTCGCTAACCTACATTCGGCTGGGGCTGCGGGCAGCGGCTCGCTGCGGCTGCAGCGCACACACGCGGCCCCTGCGAGGGGCGGCCGGATGCCGGCAGCTGCGGGAGATCCCCCAGCCCACTCCCTGCTGCAGGCACATCCCGCTCAGGGCTGGAAGGCAGCCAGCCCAGCCCCGGGGAAGGAGGGGTGGCAAGGAGGGATGGGGGTTCCCAGCCCGCGGGTCCCCCCTCAGCATCCGCGGGGTGCGGGGACGGGGGGCTCGGGGGGCGGTGGTGGGGGGCAGCGGGCTCGGAGCGCCCTCGGGCTCACCTTGACTCCTCCGGCTGGGCGTTCACGGAGCGCTAAATCCCGCAAGCGGCGCTCCGCGGCTTAGCCCAGCCCCGAGGCGCGGGGTGGGGACGGGAAGGCTTTGCCGAGGATGCTTTTCCTTCATCCCCGCTCCCCCCGGCCCCCTCCATCCCCAGCCCCCCCGGCCCCGGCCAGGTCTCGGCTCTCCCGCAGGCTCACCTGGCAGGGTGCGGGCGCGGCGGCTCCGCTCCCGCAGCGCCCCCGCCTCGCCTCCTCCGCAGACAAAGGGGCGATGCCCGGGGGGCCCGGCCGGGCGGGGGGCGGCTCGGTTCGGCTCGGTTCGCTGCGGCTCCGGTGCTCAGCGGCGGGAGCCGGGCTGGGCGCTGCCCCCGCGGGTGCCCGGCCCGGGTCTCCTCCCCATCCCTCCGCGGGGCTGGGCGGGCAGGGCGGGCGGGGGGCGCTCCGGCCCCAGCCCCACAGTGGCTAGCAGAAGCCCCGCAGTGGCCAGCAGAAGCCCCGCAGTGGCCAGCAGCCCCCCGGGCCCGGCTGCTCGGCGGTGCCCCTCTCCGCCAGCCCCGTGGCCGGTGCCGCCGGGCGGGGAGCAGGATGGGCGGCAGGATGGATGGATGGGCTGCCCGGGCGGGCAGCGCTGCCAGGCAGCGAAAAATCCTCTTAAAGGGACCGGCCCTATTTCCTCTCGCTGCCTGCCAGCAGGCCCTGAGCATCCCTGAGCTCAGCCTGGGGTGCGCCAGCCCTGCCTCTCCTCCGCACCCCCTGCACCCCCGGGGCTGCTCCCGTCCGCGTCTGGGACACAGCCCCCGCAGCTCCCCCTCAGCCCAAACCCTCCCGAGTACGCCCAGCACGCCCTAAATCCACTCCTGCCCCACTCAGCCCTGCACAGACCCCAGTGCGGACACCCCAAAAGCAGCACTGGGTGCAACCAGGGCTGCAAGGCAGAGCACGGCCTGGGACAGCCGCCGCGGGCACCCAGAGCTGGTGGGGTGACAGCTGGTGACAAAGGGGGGGGTAGGGGGGTGTCCCTGCAGGGTTTCACCCCCAGCACACCCTCCCCGTTCAGCTCATCCTGCAGGACCTGGAGCCCCCCGCCCCTCCAGCCCCCCCAGCACCACGCCTGGCTCCCTCCTCGCTGTTACTCACACCTCTCACCCACCACAGCACTTAAACACGAAAGACATATGGAAATGAGTGGCACCAGCAAGAGTATTAATTAA
Organism: Acanthornis magna; assembly: GCA_036785705.1. Classification (NCBI taxonomy): domain Eukaryota; kingdom Metazoa; phylum Chordata; class Aves; order Passeriformes; family Acanthizidae; genus Acanthornis; species Acanthornis magna. Next base: position 1,488,884 of record JAWUZG010000038.1, read on the forward strand.
AAAACCATCTGTTGAACCAAGGAGAGCTTTCCCCGCCCCTCGCCAGCTTTGGGCTGGGACAGAGCTCAGGGCAGGATCCAGGCAGGGGAGACCATGGGGCTGGGCCAGGGGAGGGCACGAGGAGTTATCCCTGGAGCCAAGCCCCTCAGGAGGAGCAAAAGGCATGTGGGACTTACCCAGTTCTCTCTGCATGCAGCTGCCTCCCATCCCTGGGGCACTCCTGGGTCACAGCCCAGGCCGGCTCTGGGCAGTGCCGAACAGCCCTTCCTCCCTCAGGTGGGCAGAAGGAGGGTCTGGCAATGACCCCTGTGCTGTTAAACCCGATTCTGCTCAGCTGGCCCAAGCTGGTGGCCATGCAGCAGCCAGCAGCTGCTCTGGAGTCATTTCCATGTGGAAGGAAGGAGGATGGACCGCAGTGCCATGGCACATTCACATCCCTCTCATCCCCAGCCAAAACCTTGTCCACAGTTGTGTCCCCACGGCAGCTCACGCGCTCAGGATAGGGACAGAGGGAGCCTGTCCTGGTTCTGTCATGTATTTTCAGGGACAGAGCAGGCAGCAGAACCTCTTTGCATGACAGAAAAACCTGTGTGATTCCTTGCAAATATATTTTTAATTACCCGTGGCTGGTCCTCTGGCTCCCTCAGCAATGCCATCACATCTGCTTCAAACCACCTTCTCCTTCCCTGGGGGAATAAAACTGCTAGCTTTGCCATGGGTGCTTTCTAAAGAGCCAGAGACGCCCTCAAGGGGCACAAGGCTGTTCCTGGCTCTTTCTTTGTGGCCCCAAGCTGCTGAAAGGAGAAGCCCCTGGGGAAAGGGCAGGACCACAGAGCCTCTGGAAGGAGCACGGCCAGCACGTGGAGGAGCCCATGGGAAGGATTTTGCACCTGGGAGATGAGCCGAGTCCCCACCGTGCTGGCCCCAGCCCTCCCAGGGAGGCTGCAGGGCAGCTTGACCCACTGGATTCCCCAGCAATGGGTGCTGCAGCCCTGGCCCGGCTGCTCTGCCCGTGCCATGGGGACAGGAGGCAGATGCCACACTCCTGATGGCCTCCGAGAGCAGCTCCACCTCTCCGCTCAGGAATTACCTGGCATGCAAAAATCACAACCTGCAGCACTGAGGGACAGATATTTTGCAACAGGCACATGTGCTGCTCCCCCCTCAAGGGACCTGAGCCTCTCTGGGAAGCAGCTGGGAAAATTAATGGTGCTGCCACCACTGTCCCCAATTCCATCTGGAGGAGACACATCCAGACCCCAGCAGCTGCTGCTCACTGAGCATCCCCTGCCCCGGAGAGCCCTGGGATGAGCCAGCCCTGCAAGAGGGAGTCCAGAGCAGCTCTGCCCCTCTCAGGTGACAGCCTTGGGACGGGTGGAGATCACGGAAGGAATGTACAATGGAGACAGCGGTGAAGGGGAGCAGCACCCAGGGTGGAAGACATCATCATCATGGGGCCCGTGGCCACAGGTCTACCTGGAGGAACCTGTGAGGAGAGCAAAAGCAGTGGATTTGGAGCTGTTTGCAGCCCTCTTCTCCCAGCGCCAACCTTCCCCAGAGCCCAGGGAGCCAAAGCCGGGCAGTGCCACCACCGGGACTCACCGCAGGGCACGTGGCAGTCGCACTCACAGATGTCACAGCGCTGGAACCAGCGGGCCCAGCTCGACAGCTTGGTGACACAGGCTGAGATCTTGATGCAGCCGCGGTTGAGGAAGGCTCCCAGGTGCGCCTGGGTGCCGCAGGACGAGGAGCACTTGCCGGTGATGTCGCGCTCGCTGATCTCGATGCGGCCCCGCAGGCAGATCCCTGCAGGGGCAGGGGCAGAGCCCATGGCCGGTGCTCACCTGGAGCCCTCCGGGGCAAAGAGGGCTTGGGGACGTGCCCGCAGCGCTGCTGGCAGGGGCTCAGGGCTACTCACGGAGGCAGGAGGGCTTGGGGGTCCAGCGGCCGTCGGACTGGCAGGCGCTGGCAGGGTCCCCCAGCAGCAGGAAGCCGGGCCGGCAGCTGTAGCGCACCACGGAGCCCACCCACCAGTCGTTGCCGTGCACCACCGAGTTAAAATCCGCCTCGGGCCGCCCGCAGTTCACTGCCGACAGGGAAGGACCCGTGGCAGCGAGGGTGGCAGCGAGGGTGGCAGCCTGGGCACGGGGACAGCCGCAGGGCTCACCCAGACAAGGCTGTGGAGCCCCAGGCTGTGTCCCCGCGTGGCCCGGGCTGCTGGAGGCACTGCCACACGTGTGTGTGTGTGACACAAACCCTGCCGCAGGGATCCCCCGTCCTTCCCCCGGAGCTTTACCTCTGCAGAAGGACTTGTAGCCCAGCCAGCAGCAGCTGCCGTTGCCACACTGGCTCCTCTTCAGCTCCTTGTGCCTCCCCTTGCAGCCCCCGACACAGATGGGTGCCGTGCCAGACCAGTACGTGTCCAGGTCCCCTGGGGCCACAGCGGGCACGGGAGGGTGAGCTGGGCTGCAGGGACACCGTTCCCACCAGCTGCCAGTCCTCAGGGTCCCACAGAGAGGGGCTGGAGCCCACAAAAACTCATCCCAGCCCAAACCCTTGCTGTGGTGAGGAGTGTATCCACTCAGGCTCCAGTGTCCACTGCCCCTGTGCCCACCCTGAGCACGGGGATGTGACAAAGGTCGTGCTCCTTCCTGGGGAGGACTGGTGCCAGCAGTTCTGGGGCACCCCATAAACCCCCTGAGCCCCCAAGCCCTTTGTTACCTTCTGGGTCCTGGCAGGAGACCAGCGTGGCCAGCACGGCGAGGAAGAGGAGGCCCAGTGCCACCATCTCCCCTCCTCCCCTCGCCCCTCCAACCACAGACCCCTCTCTGCTGGCCCAGGAGAAAGTGAACTTGGTTCCCATCCACACCCAGGCCAGGGGACGCTGCAGGACATGGGGGAAGGGAGGAGACATTCCCTTTAATGCCAATCCTCTCCCCAGCAGATAATCTCTGGCAGATTACCCTGCCCAGGCCTGGCGTTTAAAGGGACAAGTCCCAGGCACCTCCAGCTCCCACCGCCCACACCCCAGCCCTGCACAATGCAGGCACAGCCACGGCTTTGGAGCGCGCTGGAAAGAGGGCCAGGCTGGAAGTGCTGCGAATGCAAAGCTGGCACGGGGCCCTGCTCTCGAAGGCATCCTCAGCCCAGCGCTGCCAAGCCTGGGCAGCAGGGGCCAGGCAGGGATGGGAAGGGAAGACTGGGCAAGGCCACACGGAATGCCAAGGGCAGGGATGCTCTGCCTGGAGCAAGGAGCGTCCTCCAGCCATGTGTGCTGTCAGGGCCGCAGGGACAGCCTCTGCCTCTCCCCCTCAGGTGCTGGGAGCAAGTGCTTTCCTCCAGTAACCTGCAATTCCAAAGCTTTTGCTCTGCTGCTTGAGAAAGGAGCACAGGAAAAAGTCAAGGTGCCTCCCCGTGTCCCCCTGGGCACATCACCTCACCCCCAGGGCAGGGAGGGCCTGAATGTCACTCCAGGGACCCCAAATCCATGCTGTCCTTGTCCCATCACCCGACAAAGGACAACCTGGCTCCGTTCACAAGCCCAGGTTACTCCCTGTATTCATGAAAGGCTGAGCAGGCAGCAGACAGCCCTGGGGGAGGCAGCAAAAACCAACCCCACAGCAGGAACACGAGTGCCAGAGCCAAACCCAGCCTTCCAGAGCCGCCTCTGGGGAGCAGCACACTCCCGAGCCAGCTGCAGTGCCAGGAGAGCCTGGCAGCTCTTCAGTGCCCACCTCCCACACTGCAGCTCCAGGTATGGCAGTGCCATCCTCCCACCCCGCACGGCTGGCAGGGATGGGGCTGAGCATAGACACACACCAGACGCTGCTGGGCCTGGCAGCCTGATGTTTATTTGTCTTGCCAAAGTACACTTCGCCCAACCAGGAGCCCAAACCCCAATGTGGGGAGGGAACCCAGGGGATGACAAAAGCAGCAAGAGGCTCCCAATGTCCCAGCGCTGCAGTGGCCTGCGAGGGACAGCACCTCCAGCACTGTCCCCCCAGAGACCAGCGCTGGTTATGGGATCAGCGAGGCAAACAGCAGCACCAGGTGAGACAGGAAATGATGTGCAGGAAGTGCTGATGAAGGCATGGTATCCCCTGGAGAATGGGGCAGGACAGGCCTGCTAAGGGCCACACACGTCCCCAGGGAAGAGGCTTCAGCACCAGAGCGTGCTCCACACACCGTCCTGCCTGGGAACAGGCTCAGCGAGGGCACAGCTGGTGACCCTTGCACGCTGCCAGGCCCAGGCCAAACCTGCAAGGCTGGGAAGCAGCTTGATAATCCCTAATCCCCCAAAGACAGCTCTGTCCAGCTCACAGCATTTGTTCCCAATGGGGAGACCTCCCCTGTCCCCCCCGTGCTGACCAGAACCAGCAGCCAGCGAGGCTGGGGTGCAGACAAGCCCAGCCCTCTCCCCAAGCACTCCCCAAGCTCTCCTCACACAGACAGTCCCTCACACGATCTGGATGCCCAGCTCCTCTGCTGTTTTCTGCAGCCTGTCCATGACATTCTCCTCCAGCTCCGCAGCCAGCCCTGCTCCCGTGCCCTGCTCCTCCAAGCCCGTGCTGGCCATGACATAATAGACAGTCTCGCTCTGGCCCTGCTCGTTGGTCCTGTTCACCACGCGGATGATGGGGTTGGAAGCGCTGCTGGGTCCTTGCTCCGAGGAGGAGGAGGCAGCTCCCGGGAAGGGGCTGGGCTGTGCTGGCTCAGAGCTGCCAGCAGAACACAAGGCCGGGGCCACCTGCAGCTCAGACATCCTGTTCTCTGCCAAGGCAGGGGTTGCTGGCGGCTCCAGAAGGATGCCCTGCAGGTTGCCCTCGCCCTCAGGCAGCACCATGCACTCGCTGGGGCCATCCGGAGCCTCCCCACGCTTCTCCCTGTCCTTGAGCAGCTGCTCGGTGAGCTCCACGCTCTCGTAGCGCACCAGCTGCAGCCTCATGTAGCCGTCCTCGTGCTCCCTGTACCTGGGCACAGACAGGAGGGGGTCAGCCAGGCATGCTGCCCTTCCCAGGGCACAACATGCCAGCTTTCAATGCCCTGTGCCGCACAAACTGACTGTGCAAACAACACCAACCCCCTCAGCCCCCACCCCCAGACGCACACCCATGTGGCAGGCGCTGATCTGTGCCAGGCCTCAATCACCTCCCCAGCCCATCTCCTTCAAACCACTCTGTTTCACTGGGAGCATTTCAAGCCCATACTCTTCTCCTCCCAGCTTTAGGCTCTGGAAACTCTTTAGGGGTTCTCAGAGAGGATGCAGCAATCTGCCAGGGCTGATTGCCCTAGAGGGGCACACCCAGACCTGGCCCCTGCCAGGCTCAGAAGTGTCCCACCAGAGGAGCTGTGATGGCACCACTGCCCTGGATCTGCCACCCAGCACTGCTCAGATCCCACTGAAAGTTCATTGCCCAGTGTCTCCCAGCCCTTGGGAGATGAGCACATCAGAGCCCAGGCACTGCCAGGTCTCTGCTCCAGCACAGAGCAGGATGCAGCTCCAGCTGCGGAGGCAGTGAGGAGCTAAGGGTGGGCAGTACCTGAAACGAGGATGTCCCGAGGGCCATTTGAACTGGTGCTTCTTCCTGAGGTGGACAGTGAGGTTGTTCCCACGTGTGAAGCACTTGTCACAGACGTGGCACTTGTACCGAGGCTCCGAGTCACCCTGGGGGACACAGAGAGTGATGTCAGCACCCCATGGGTGCATGGAAGGAAACACCAGGTTCTCTGAGAACGCTGACAGGAGCCAGCATGAGCAGTGCAAGCTCCGCTGCCTTCCCACCTCGTGGACCTTCCTGTAGTGCAGTTTGATGGAGCAGAGGGAGCGCGCAGAGAAGCTGCAGGCCTCGAACTCGCAGCGATACGCCGGCTCCTTGCTGTGCGTGTCCAGGTGCTTCCGCAGGTCAATGAGGTTCTTGCAGCTGCAAGGAGAAGGTGAGGGAACAAAGCTGAAGCACACACACACAGAGGTGCCTCTGGGAGGTTTGGGAGAGAGACAGGGTGGCCCTCACCTGTAGTCACAGTAGTCACACTTGAAGGGGCGCTCCTCGCTGTGCCGGAAGCGGATGTGGTTGCGCAGGGAGGAGGGCAGCGGGCAGGTCATGTCACACAGGGGGCACTTGTAGTGGTTCACTGGGCCAGAGAAGGGGGAAAATGTCACCCCAAAGCACACAGCCCGCAGAGGCTCGGCTGGGAGCAGGGCCTTCACTCACCGTGGTTCCTCATGTGGTCGCGGAGCAGCCTCTCCGTGGCAAACCTCTTGGAGCAGTGGGAACACTGAAACCTCTGCTCTGCAGCAGTGGGGACAGGGAGGGAGGGCAGGGGCGGGGACAGGAGAGATCAGAGCAGAGAGAACAGCACAGAGAGCAGTGAGGAGAGGTGTCACAGTGGGGCTGGAAACCTCTGAGTGCAGGCACCTCCAGCCACCCAAACATCCCAGCCCCAGGACTCCCCCCAGGACTTACGGTCCAGAGCGGTCTGGCGGCGGATGTGGTCGAAGAACTTGGTGTTGTTGGCAAACATTCCCCCGCACGTGGGGCAGGCCACCACCTTCTCCTGCGTGTGGCTGCGCAGGTGCTCCCGCAGCTTGCAGCGGCCCTTGAAGGTGCAGTCGCAGTCTGCGGAGGGACAGCACAGCTGAGCCCTCACGAGACACAGCCTCACCGAACAATCAGGCTCCTTCCTCCCGTTCTGGCTGGCAAGGCTCCAAAAACCCCACAGAGCAGGGGGAGATCACCACAGGACAACCAGAATGGTCCCCCACAGCAGTTAAGACATTTGCACAGACACAGGAGGAATTGTTGAAAAAAATTAAAATCAAAAATAAATAAACTGCAGCCTTTTCTCCAAGGTACTGATTACAAATAAATGGGAAGTTCTATACTAAGCACTCAGCTGCATTCCCTGAAGGAAACTCTGCAGGAACATTTCACTGTCAAAACCAAGCACACACCTATTTTTGGAGATCAAGGGGCTCTCCGAACCCTGTTCTCCTTTACCACATTTGCCATCCAGCCCAAACCTCTCTGGAGAAGCCCTGCAGCCACCCACAAACCTTTCCAGCCACAGAGCACCACGTGGTTCTCCTTCCCTGCTGCCTTATACTCGGAGCAGAAGCTGTGATCCTCCACGTGCCGGTAGAACCACTCGGGGTTGTCAAACGACCTCTGAGGTGGACAAGGACACACAGAACAGGGTGAAGAGACCAAAACAAGCTCAGCTGCTCCCCCACAGCTCCAAACAGAGCCAGCAGCCGGCTGTACAGGTGAGCTGCAGCACAGCAGAACCTCGCCTTTCACCGCTAAACTCAGCCCCCTGCTCTCACCTCGCAGTACTCCCAGAGGCACAGGAAGTTCTCCTGGATCTCAGGGATGATATTCCGGCTCTGGAAGTCCAGCTGGCAGTGGCTGACGTCTGCCTGGCTCTGCAGGGCCCTCAGCCCCCACTGCTTGAGCTTGGTGTGGTAGCAGTGGAAGTAGACGTGGCGCACCAGGTCAGCTGAGCTCTCCGGGGAGCAAAAGCCACAGTCCTGCCACAGGCACGTGTACTCTTCTGCAACACAACACAAACAACTCCTCTGCAACCAAAACCACAACTCTAAGGGGCTCTCCAAGCGAATCTGCTCTCCAAGTAACTTTACTCTCCAAGTAAAGCTCATGTTCCCGCAGGTGGACAAACACTACGCATGTTTTCCTGAGATCCCAGTCCTGCAGCACTGCTCTCCCCAGGGAGAGGATAAAAAAGGCCAGAAGCTTTCTCTTGTCAGAAAATCACGGAGTTATTTAGGTTGGAGAAGTCCTCCAAGATCAGCGAGTCCAAGCTGTGCCCGATCCCCACCTTGTCCCCAGCCCAGAGCACTGAGTGCCACCTCCAGTCCTTCCTTGGACACCTCCAGGAATGGGGACTCCAAACCTCCCTGGACAGCCCCTGCCTATGCTTGACTACCCCTTCCATGGAGAAATTCCTCCTGATATCCAAACTGAACGTCCTCTGACACAACTTCATCAAGTTCCTCTTGGCCTGTTGTTCCCTGGGAGCAGAGCCCAACCTCCCCGGCTGTCCCCTCCTGTCAGGGAGCTGTGGAGAGCCAGAAGGTGCCCCTGAGCCTCCTTTTCCCCAGCGCCTTACCCAGAGGGTCCATCTCGTCCCGCTGCTCGCCAGGAAGGTGCTTCTGCAGGTGCTGCGCCACGTGCCCGCAGAACTCCTCCATATCCGAGGCCACGAAGGAGCACTGCTGCCACTCGCACTGCAGCACCACGGCCCCCTTACCGCCGGCCCTGCTGGGCGGCATGGCCGGGACCGCGCGGGGCCGCCGAGGGCTCCCGCCGCCGCCCGGAACCGGCCCCGAGCCCGGCGGGACCCGCGGGGCTCGGGGAGAGGGGGGACACGACCCCCGGCCCGCCGCCCCTCCGTCCGCCTCGGCCCGCGGGGGGCCCCGGAACGCGGCGGACAGGGCCCGCCCGGCGCCAGCCAATCAGCGCCGCCGCCGCCCGCCCGCCCGCCAATCACCGCGCAGGAACCCGCGGCGTGCGCCACGCGGCAGAGCGGGCCCGCCCGGAAACGGCGCCGCGGCACGAAGGTTCCCAGGGCCTTTAGACCCGCTGGAGAATTCCACGGATTAATTCCCGTTCGGGTTGGGGAAAAGCCTATCCCGGGATCACCTTTCACTGCAAAGAACCCGTGGCTGCGCCATCCCTGGAAGTGTCCAAGGCCAGCTGGGACAGGGCTTGGAGCAAGCTGGGGTAGTGGAATGTGTCCCTGCCCATGGCAGGGGGTGGAACTGAATGAGCTTCAAGATCTCGTCCAACCCAAACCATTCCATGATTTTAAATTAATTTTTTTGTGCTTCCAGAAGAATTCCTGCCTAAACAAGACTCCTCACACTGAAAATCCACGCCAGCCAACAATGAACACAAAACCCATGCAGGAGTTCTGCAGCTCCTGCTGTGAGACAATGCAACAAATTCTCTTTGCTCACTCATCAGTAGACATTGAAATGACAGTTTGAATTAAATATACATTGACTATTCCATCTGCTGTCCCGGGCTCTTTTGTCACACAAAACAGAGGCACAATTCTCGAAGTTTGCTTTGGCACAGGTAAATATCTTTTTAAAAGCAAATGGGTTTGTACAGAACGTGCCCAGAGCGTGTCGTGCCAGCACACAATGGCTTCTGCAAATCCCACCACACACCCCAGCTCTGCCCTGATGTGAATGGAAAACGCGTGCCCAAATCCACTAAACTATCCAGAAAATCTGGGTGGGATGATTTTTGAAAAGAGAGCATAAGGTAAGATGTTTTCATCTCAAAGAAGGTTGGCTGAGCTTTTGTTTTATCTCTGTTTGGTTGTTTTCAGTGTCATTTCCTTGCAAGCAGCACAGAAAACACCTGGACTGACCAGACACAGAGTGGGGCTGTGATTTAACTTGAATATCCTCACCAAAGCACATAAATATCCAGGAGACAAAACTCCATGCCAGGAGGCAGCTGGCAAACGCAGCCCATTGCTGACAGAGCAAAACCAACCCTTGTCTGTGCCACTTTCCATCTGCCCTCACCCACCTGGTGCCTCCTGCCCCTTCTGTTACCTGCCAGCCAAACCCCAGACACCTGTGGGGACCAGGAAGGGCTGGAAAAGAATGGAAGGGCCAAAATGAGAGTTATTTTTCTATAAAAATCCATACATATATCAGGAAAGTTTCTGCACACAGGGGCTCGAGTGCTCCATGAGCTGCACGGGGTGGTGTCCTCCTGATCCTGAGTTGTTTTCCAGGTTAAAAAAACTGAAATTATTCAGGATGTCCTTTCAGCTCTGCCTCCCCACGTGCCTTGCACAGACACAGCCTTGGCCTGCTGCTGCTGCTGCTGCTGCTCTTGGCCTTTTTTTTTTTTATTTCCTCGGAAAGAAAAGAATAATTACACTTAAAAAATAATCCCACTCAACAAAACCCCTTCCCCAGGCAGGCAGGTGATGAGAGAGGCTGAATTAATCTCCAGGGCTGGGGAGAGCTCTTGGAATGGCAGGGAGGGCAGGATCTTACCTAATGGTCCCGCGAGCTGGCAGCAGACTCCACGAGGAGAGAGATTTAATTAGGAGCAGCATCTCGGCGCCAGGCTCGTCCTGGCCCTGTAAGATGAGCTGCACAAAGCCAGGCCACCCTGGAGGGGAAAAAAACAGCTCAGAGACCCTCTGGGACACACTGCGAGGAAAAGGTTCCCTGGCAGCAAATGTGGGGATGTCTCAGAGCAGGATTTAAGTGAGAGTGGTTAAAAAGAAGGGTTTAAAGCCTGAATTCCTCGGCTCAGATATTGCACAATCAGGTTTTGCTGCGGTTTGGGCCACCAGGTCCTCGGATGTGGCTCCTTCCAGGCTGCTGCTCCCTCCCCTCATTCCCTTTTGGAAAAGGGACCCAGGGCTGCTCCTGCCTGAGCCTCTCACGGAGCTCAGCCCTCTCCCTGAGCTGCCTGTGGGCTCCAGGTGAAGGTTCCAGGGCTCAGTTTTAGTTCTGAAAATCCCAAAATGGCCCGTGGGGTCCCAGGAGGGCAGAGCTCCTCCCCAAGCCAGACCTCACCCTCACACAGGAGAAGAAACTCATCCCAAGCCTTGTTTTTCCAGATTCCTCACGGTGGTGGTTTTGCTTGGCCCAGGGTGGGGTACAAAGATGGCTCCTGCACGTCCTGAGTGAAGATTCTGGAAATTTCTCCACCGTGTCCAGCAGAGCCAACCTCTGATGAGAGAGGTTGATGATTGAGATTCCTTCTGGCATAGAAAGCAAATGTCATAGGTGCCTGGCATTTAGCCAGGGTCAAGCCCACAGCACTCACCTGTAAGGAAATCAGCCCTCCTTGTAAGGCCTTTCACCTCAACCCCAGGCTTTTCTGTCAATAAACTCTGGTTCCATCCATGAAATGCCAGCTCGGACAGGAAGGAGGCTCTCGGGGAAGGATCCGCACTGACCATGCAAATCGGAGTGAAACAGATCCAGGGATTTGCATTTAAGCAAATCCCAAATGAGGTATTGTGGTGGAGACATCCCCGAATTGTAGAAAACCTATTTCCGCCAGGCTCGGCTGGAAGTTTCCCAGGGAATTATGAGCACAGGCTTCACTCTGCTCTGGGAAGCTGATGAGGGACAGACCTTCCCCCAATTCCTGCAGGATCTGGGAGCTGGGACTCGGCAGCAGCACCAACAATGGAAACAGGTGAGTTCCAGCACCTCAGATTTTCACAAGTTGAGGCATCTTCATGGCAACATCAGGGAAGGAACAAACTGTGCTGTCCTTGGGCTCCTATTAAAAAAAAATTTAAAAAAAAAAAAAAAAACCACCACAGAAAGAATTGTCTAAAATGGCCACGTGGCATCTTAAATGTCCCAAGAATTTAATAGTATCAATTAGCATGTTCTGCCTTCTCCAGACTGAATTTAGATTCCTTCACAGTGCAATTTTTTTTCCCCAAAAGGCAGTTAGATCAAAGAGATGTGAAATTGGATTCAATTTGCTTGAAAATTATATAAACTCCGGCCTAAATTAGCATTTGCTTCTCCAGTGCTGCCAATGGCAGAGCTATCTGAAGTTTTAACAGCTCAGCATCAGATGGTTCTGGATAACCCACTGGAAGCAACAGGTTTAGCTGTGTGAGAGCTTCAAACCAGGGTTAGAGGGCTGAGCATTGCTTAATTAAAATAATTTGCACAGAGGAATTACAGAGGGTGAGGGTGAAGAGACTTCAACAGCACAGAACCCGTGTGGAAAAGCAGGGGGTGTGGAAGGGCTTTTCTAATGCTTTTAAACCGCGGTAAAGATGGCAGAAAAACACCTGCAGAGCATCAGACTTGTTGGAATTCCTCTACAGATTCCTGGGAGAGTTCACGTCCATTTCTGGACGCTTTTTGGTATGAGGTTCTCATCTTCACCTCTATTTTTGGGGCACTGTCCCTTGGCTTTGTGCCTGGCCTTGGCTGAACCTCTCCGGTCAGCACTCAAACACCAAAATAAAATCCCAGATGCCCAAATTTGCAGCTGCTATGACCCAAAAAAAATCCTATCTGGGGCAGCCCCATGGCAGCACTGTGCTGTTTGAACCCTCTCCTGTAATCTCTCCGTGGCTGTGTGCGCACCTGGGGCCACAATGCCACCAGAAACGGAGCCAAGTGACACATCCTGAAGAGCAGGAGGGCCAAATGATAAATTCCAGAGATCAAACGCATCAGCTGTGCCGTGGCAGTTTGTGCTCCCTCAGGGGAGCGTGGCTGTGTGTTTTCCAAGGGATTAGCTTCAAAGTTGTTTTTTTTTTCCGGGATAATTCAGTAAAAGCTCAGAGGTTAACTCCCCCCTGGCTGCACAGGTGTGAGCTGTGTTCAGGCTGGGATAAAAGAGCTGTCTCTGGTATTGTCCCTCAGCTCTCCATCCTCATCTGTGCCAAATTTTGGGTGGATCTCCCAAAATTCAGTCCAGGCAGAGGCAGAGGGCGGATTCCTCATGCCAAAGCCACACAGAGCTGGTTTAGGCTGTGCTGTGCTCCTGGCACGGCAAAAAAACCAGAGCCAGACCCTCCAGGTGCCACTGCAGGGACACTTTGTGACCTGGACAACATGGAGTCCCCAAATACTGGCCCATGTTCACTGTGGAGACAAATCAGGCTGAGATTTTCCCTTTCTGTGCTCCAGAGGAGCCACTCCACCCACGCAAGGCATTTCCACGAGGTCAGAGAGCTGTGCTGGGAGCCAGCAGCTCCACAAGGGCTGGGCCACATCTCCTCTGCTGAGAGCAGCAGGGACTGCACGGCTCAATAAATGTTTGCTGGCCCAGAGGGGAAATGTGGGAGTCCCTCTGGAAAAACAAAAGCCAAAAGCCACCAGACAGGAACGGACCTGGGTGGAAACGCAGGGCAGGACACATCTGTTTTTTCGTCTGCTCTCACTGTCTGGCTCCTAAGGGATGACTTTGTAATTGCACTGTTATATTTTTATATATTATACGATATCATATTATATAATATATAATATACAATATAGAATATAGCATAGAATATATAAAATATAATATACCATAATATAATATATAATATGATAGATAATACATATAATATATAATGCATACAATATACTATATATATTATATAATATATATAATTAATATATAATATCTAATATAGCATAGCATATATAATAGCATAGCATATATATTATAGCATATAATATATTATAGCATATATTATATAATATAGCTTATATTTAAAAATATTATATAAAAATAAATATATATGTTTTATCTATAAATATATTAAAATGAATATATCGTTATATATTCTATTCTATTTTTATGATTGCGGTATTATATTTTTCCTTCCCAACTCGATGCACAGAGGTGATGAATTCGCCTCTCCCCGTGCCTTCCCCGAGCCCTAACTCGTGTGATTCCCTCAGTCCCTGCAGATTTTGGCAAACGCGTGTACCAAGGCGTGCGAGTGAAGCACACGGTCAAGGACCTTCTGGCTGAGAAGCGATCCCGGCAGAGCAGCGGCTCCCGCTTCAGTGTGAGTCCCATCCTGTCCCCCACCTCCTTTTTAACCCCATAAAGTTGTGTCATCTCTGCTTTAAACAGAGTTGGGGACACTGTCAGTATGGACAGAGAACAGCAGAAAACACTTGCAATGCTAATGCTTGCCCCAAAACCTCACCCATGGCTCCTTGATTTTTACATCTGTCAACCTGAAATGCCTCAAAGCCCTTTTCTTTCCTTTTCTAAGCATAGCAGGGATGTTAAATTGCTCTTTCCTTTCACATCCTACGCGTGACACCTTCCCGAGGCAACTTCCTTTCCCACCAGCTACCCTTGGACAAGTCAGTGCCCCGAAAATAGCTGCTCTTCCCCGAATGCTGAGCTCCTTCCAGCTCCTCTCCGAGCGCCAGGGGAGCTGCAGGGATGTGATGGGCTGGAAAGAGGCCAAGCATCAGCTTGGATGAGATGATTTCCTCTCAAAGTGGTTCTATGGCAACAGGAAACCCAAGTCAGATCCTACAACTACATTGTTGTGTTTTATTTCTCTCAACTGCCAGCCAGGAAAGCCGTGCTGTCCCCAGAAGGGGACACAATATCATGATGGTGGCACAATCAGCCGTTCCCTGGGTGCTCCTGGGACTCACCTTGGCTGGGCAGCAGCTCCTCACTGCCAGGCTGGGAGCTTGGGGACACTGACAGAGTGTCAGTGCTGGAGCTGCGCCCTGGAAGGAGAAGGAACAGAGCCCCGGATTAGCAGAACACATAGACTGGGGGTTCTGATGGCTTTTTCCCTCAAATGCCATTTGCCTCTGGCTATTTTACTGAAGAGTAAAAAACTTCCACTTTCAAGTTTTCCTCGCTGTGACTTCCCTGCCCATTAACTCTGTGCAACAAAACCGGCAGGAAAAGCAGAGCTGGGCATCACCAAGCACAGTGAGACGCGGCCAAAAATCCATCCCTGCAGCCTTAAGCTGCTGCAGGGAGGCAGAACCCCCCTGAGCCGTGGGGAATCACCGGGATAGACACGCTCCCAGCAGGCAGACGTTTAGGAAGAGTTCTTTGGGGAGCAGCAGGAAGCAGCTGCAGTGTTTGCACTTCCTGAGAAAACAGCTCCTGTCTGATGATATCACCATTTACCTGCTCCCTCTCTGGAGGCGGCAGCTTCAACAGCCACAATCGAAATCCCGTGGAACTGTAAAATCCTCCTGGCTTTATTGCCCTTGGCTTTGTGCTCCGAAGCTTTGCAGTTGTGCGTGTCTATCTGATGCAAAATCGGCCCCGCTGCTCATTCCCTGAGAGAGACAAAAAATTATTGTGCAGGGCAAACATCCGTATTTGCTCGGACGTATCATGAAAAGGGCAGCTGTAAGTGCAGCTCTGTTTGTCTGGCAGAAAAAAACCCAGAATCAAAGGCAGTGGCAGATAACTGAACGCCCCTTTGTCTGCTTGTGATGCAGGGTAATTTGGCTGCATCTTTTGTTTGAGGGCGAGCTTTGCTCCAGAAAAATCCCTCAGCCGCTGTTGGTGCGAGGGGAGCTCTCCGGAGGAGGTCTGTGCTGAGGTTTCAACAATTTCCCGACAGCCCTGCGCCCATCAAGGGATGGGAAATCGGGGTGGGCTGTGGGGAAAACCGCACAAAATTTGGGATTCTGCACCAAAAAAGGCTCAGGTCAAGGCTCTAGGCTCTTCCTTTGCCTTGGAATGAACCTGCAGCTGTCCTGTGCAGGGTGAAAGGATTCCTGCCTTCTCTGAGGTGTGGAAAGCACTGCAAGGCTCTGGTCTAAAGAGAATTTCTTGCTGAGTGCCCAGCAGCACTCCCAGACCAGGGACAGGCATTCCAGATTCTTGGCTGGATCTCGCTGTGTTTGGTGATGCCCAATTCTGGTTTTCCTGCCTGGTTTTTTTTTTTTTGGTACAGAGTTAAGAGGCACAGAAGTGCTCTGCCCAGGCTAAGCTTTGCTTTTATCGAGAATTTTTATTCTTTCAGCTGCTCTGCTACAGACTGGGCTCAGAGAGGTGATGCCCTGAAGCCAAAGCATTTCCAAAGGGCACCCAGTGCAGGGCCAGGTCATCATTTTGATCTGAATCCTTAAATTTAGGCATTGCTGAGGGTCAGTCAGGAGGCAGCGGAGCTCTCTGGAGAAATCCCAGAGAGGATCTGTGCCTGGCAATGGGCAGGGCAGGCTGAGAGCTGGACACGCTCTGGGCCCAGGGATGCTGAACAGAGCTGCAGATCCCAGCTCCCCATGGCTTGGAGCGGGAGCAGGGAGGAAATGAACTGCTGGGGTTTGGTTAAGCCTGATAAGGAGCAAGGAGGGGAATGAAAGGCAGCTCGGCTGTGCTGGAGCCTGAGGATGGAGTGCAGCAGGGGCTCCTGCACTGGAATTCCGGCAGGGAAAGCCCTGGCAGCTCCTGGCACCTCTGTGACTCTGCCCCACAGGTGTGTACACACAGCCTGGTAGCTCCAGGAGCTGTTGAACAGACAGGATCAAAGATTAAATATGCTGATAGCTGGAAATGATCCCTGCTGGAGGCTGCCAGCTGTGCCCAGGGGCATTCCTGTCCCTCCAGCAAGGCATCCCAGCTCCCATCCCTGCAGCCCTTTGTCCTCGGGGCAGCACCTGTGCTACCTGAACCTCCCAGCTCGGCTTTTCCCTCTAAAAGTGACCTGGATGCAGGGACAGGCCTGGATTTGCATGGGATGGCTCTAGCTGGGGCCAGATGCAAGCCCTGCCCGTGTGACACCCACACTCCCCTGTCCCCAAGCCAAGGGGACACCTTCCTGACACCTCCTGTCCCCTCTGCAGCCCGGGGGAGCTGGCCAGGCTCCGAGCTCATTTCCATGGCGGAGCAGCTGCAGACCTTCCCTCGGCAGCAGAAGGAAGTCCTCGGAGCTGGCAAATTTAATTCAAATCCAAACCTCGGGATTTGGTTGCCT
The DNA here is from genome assembly GCA_036785705.1 of Acanthornis magna. NCBI lineage: Eukaryota > Metazoa > Chordata > Aves > Passeriformes > Acanthizidae > Acanthornis > Acanthornis magna. The sequence goes on from JAWUZG010000038.1 coordinate 1,505,327, forward strand.
GGTGTGGCAGGAACCTCCTGTTTGCACTATGCAAACGGGACAGGGGTGCCACCAGCGCTGGCCAGGGGACAGCAGAGCTGACACCAGGGGCTCTGGATTCTGCTCTGGGGGCTTGCAGGGCCCAAAACCAGAGCTCAGTGGGATTCCAGAGGAGCAGATGCCTTTGTCAAGTGCTTTGGAAGGAATTGGGCACTGGGAGCATCAGGGTCATTCTCCCTTGCCTGGGGACCGAGAGAGAATGATGATAATGATGATGAATAATATGATGATTATTATTATTATCATCATCATCATAAACACTGCTGTAGGACCCAAATAGGAACCAGGAACTCTCTTTACACACAGCCTGCTTGTGCTGCCAGAATTTGCCAATTTTGGCCACTCGAGGGCTCAGATCTCACCTCGCTGAGACCTGTCTGGTTTGTGCCAGCACCAGCACGGCTGCTCTGAGGGGCCCTGAGGAAGAAGCCAGTTATCTTGATACTCCTCCTCTTATCAGCTCCGCACAAGACCTTCAAAATCTCTGCTTAGCCTACATCCCTTAATGCCTCAGAGGCCCCGGGCTGGAAATCACGGAGCTAAGCCCTCCACAGCACCCAGGCTCAAATAACACACGTGAATTTTGCCAACACCTCCTGGACTACACGCTCAGAGAATTCGAAAAGTCATTTTTTAAACATCTCTTCATCTCTTGCAGGGCAGCACCGGCACAGCGCAGTCACCCTTTGGCCAAATGCCAGGTGAGGCTTTCCCTGCACGGATAAACACCTTCCATGCAGGTGGGAGGGTGGCACAGCCCTGTCTGTTCTCCTGCAGAGGACACAAAACCAGCCCTGGAGCGGCACCACCCCGCAGAGAGAGCCCAGGAGGAAAGTAATTAAAAGAATCGAAAAAAGAACGGCGATAATCTTGTGTAAAATTCTCAAAGAGAGTAATTAAAGCAGTTCCCACCTCTTTTAGCGGAGGAGCCACACAAAATCCCTCCTTTTCCTCCTGTGTTTTCCAGTTTTGCCTGGAACTGGAGAGGGAGAGTACAGAATCAGGAGCTGGCCTGTTCCATCCCTTGAGCTCTGGGACAGAGTCCCTCCTTTTCCTCCTGTGTTTTCCAGTTTTCCCTGGAGCTGGAGAGCACAGAATCAGGAGCTGGCCTGTTCCATCCCTTGAGCTCTGGGGCAAGAGGAGCAAGGCTGACCCTCCTCCCCAAGGGCTGCAGCACAGCAAGGAAGGAACCCAGGCTGGCTGAGCTGCCCTCGAGCTCCCTGCCCTGCTATTTGAAGCTCCCCAAACATGTTCCATCAGCAGATGGAAGCAGCAGCACCTGGGCTCACCCAGCTGGGTCAGGGCAGCATTGATTCCTGGGTGGTGCTGGAGAGGAAAGGGCTCTGCTTTGCACCCACCGAGGTGTCCACAGTTCTGCTGGTGGTGCCTGAGCAGGGCTCACCTGAAACAGAGGCCAGACAAAGTTAGGAGAATAAAAAGCAGATTAATTTATTAAAGGTCTTTATGTGCATTCAGGGCAGACAGAGCCACTCGAGAGGCTACACCAAAATGGACAGCGAGTCACGAGTTCTGCACATTTTATCAGTTCTGTCCATTGACATATTGAGCCTCAATTCTCCAATTACACCTTCAGGTGATGATGTCAACCACGCCAAGCTTGCTCCCCCAATTCACTGTTGGTTCCATATTTTGGGGCTCTGAGGCAGCGAAATGTCCTTGGATTTTCCAACTGAGAGGAACTGTTTTGTCTAAAATGCTGTGAGCAGAGGTTTTTAGCACTTTCTGTGGAGCCTGGAGCTCCATATAAACTTAATTGTTCACAGTAAGATTTTTTAATATTGCAAAAACAGTGCTTTAGTCATAGCATTGGAACTTTGTATGTTTTGTTCAGTCCTATGAAAACTGGAAACATGATTTCTGATACACTTTGATCACAGGAAGTATTTAGAAATAAAGAATGCATAAATAGAAAAGGCTAATAGCCATAGCTAGTGATTGAAAAATCAGATAATAGCACTATGGAAAAAATATTCATACAAAAAACAGAAGCTAAAAATCCTTAAGGCATCACTGTCACAGTTTTCCTTACAGTTTTCCACCCTTTTTTCTGCCCCCAGGCTCACCCACCCCGGCTGGTTACTACAGCGTCCGGAGATCCTTCCCGGCTGAGCTGGATTTCCACAGCACCAAGCAGTTTGTCAGTGACGTCTACTCCTCCCCTCTGGGCCCCAAGCCCTTCTCCTGTGACCCCTCTGCCCCCCAGGGCTGCCCGGCCCTCCTGGAGCCCTATGTCACCGAGCAGTTCGGGGATCACCGCGCTGCCACCCTCCCGGCTGGCACCAGCTCCTTCTTCAGCTCTCCGGCCGTGCCCCCGCTCCTGCCATCCTTCCCCAGCGACACAGGGCACTTCCCGCTCGTGAGTGACTCCAGGGTTCTGTCCCCCAGGGAGAGATCAGCCATCCAAACGTGGGGTTAGGTCAGGGGGGCTCGTGGGGGAAGGATGGGGCTGTGGCAGGAGCAGCCACAGCAGGTGGGGCAGGGCTCTGGGGGAAGGTTTTTTCTCTCTGGTGCCATCTGATTCTCCTCTCTCCCTGTTGGAGACGTCCCTGGAGATATCACATCCTGCTCTGAACTGCACAGCGCTCCCAGGGAGGCACAGGGTGGCCTTGTTGGGGTGTCCTGTGCAGGATTTGATGGTCCTGGTGGGGCCCTTCCAGCTCAGGATATTCTGTGATTCTATGATTTTATGAACCCCTCCCTCCTGAAGTTTCCAGAACCAGCCCTTGGTGACTGCAGGCTGTCCTTGTCCCTATCCCAGGAGCCAGCTCCACTCACCCCCCCGGGACAGAGCTCCTGGGTCCTGTGGGATCAGGGCTGCTCAATCCTACTGGGATTCCATTCCAGGCCTATTGACAGGACGGATGTTTCCTTTTAACAATTCTAACACCAAACAATGCCCCAGAGCCACAGAAACCCTTGGGAGTGTTCCCAGGGATACATACTCCATCACCTCCAGGACAGGCTTTCATCCCTAAGGGTTTTTCTTGCCTTCTCTCCCTTGTTTCCCTGCAGAGAGAGCCCTGGGAGCAGAGCTCGCCTGAGAGCCTCAGCCAGTCCGACAGTGCATGTCCAGACCCTCTGCAGGCACTGCCCGCCAGCTCCAGCTGCCTCTCCCTGCCCGAATCCGGAGGTGTCTCCCCGTTCCGAGGCTCAGGATGGACCCCGGCCATCCCTGGAGCCCAGCCCTACCCTCTGCACGCCCTGGAGGATGCCCACTGCTCCCCCAGCTACGCTGCCACCTCACCCTACAGCTTCTCCCCATTCATGGCCGTGGCCAACGAGCCCTCCAGGATGAGCCACCCGTGCCCGGAGCAGCCCTCGGAGCCACCGCACCTTCCTGAGCACTCTGCCTGGCCTAAGGAGGATGGAAGTGCCCTCTGGGGGACTTACGAAGGCAGGAGAACTTACTGAGGAGAGAAAAGTGCTGTTTCTCTAAACAGACCATTACCGAAGCCAATTTTACACTCCTTCCTAGAACTGGTCCTTGGAACAGAGAGCGCTGCAGATGCGATGCTTTGCGCTCTGGTTAGAAACACAATCCCTCGGACACACCACGTTTAGCTCAGAGCGGTGCCTTCTAGCGCCCCGTGAAAGGAATTTCCCCCAGTCACGCCGTGCCACAAGTAAAACACTCAGCCTGAAAAATATCTGCGCTCTGCAGGCTTTTCCTAGCACCGAGGATCTCTCCTCAGAGGGCTTTTCCAGCCTCCGTGGCTTAGTGGTTCTGCAGGGTGTGGGCACTGCTGACCCATGCTCGGGGCAGCCTCGCCATCCCTGCCGCCTGCAGGGCACAAAAAACATCCTCTCCATCATCCCTCCTGCCCTGGAGAAACCCCAGAGCCTTCCCCTCCTTGCCTACCCTGATCCACACACACCGCCGGGCACAGGGCGCGCTGCTCCCGGCGCCTTGCCGGGCACCGGGCTGGGCTGGCACCGGGAGCGGGGCTGGCACCGGGCTGGGCTGGCACCGGGCTGGGCTGGCATCGGGCTGGGCTGGCACCGGGCTGGGCTGGTACCGGGCTGGGCTGGCACCGGGCTGGGCTGGCACCGGGCTGGGCTAACACCGGGCTGGGCTGGCACCGGGCTGGGCTAACACCGGGCTGGGCTGGCACCGAGAGCGGGGCTGACACCGGGAGCGGGGCTGACACCGGGAGCGGGGCTGGCTCCGGGCTGGGCTGGCACCGGGCTGGGCTGACACCGGGCTGGGCTGGCTCCGGTCTGAGCTGGTACCGGGCTGGGCTGGCTCCGGGCTGGGCTGGCACCGGGAGCGGGGCTGGCACCGGGCTGGGCTGGCACCGGGCTCCGCTGTCACCCGGTGCGGAGCTGTCCGCAGCCCCGGGGCCGCTCCGGGGCTCGTGGCCGCTAGAGGTAGCTCTGCACACACGAACACACCGAGCTGTGTTCAGACAGCACAGCCCAAATGCTCCGGCCCGGGGAGGAGCTCGCCCCGAGTGTCACATCTCGCCCCCGAGTGTCACATCTCGCCCCGAGTGTCACATCTCGCCCCCGAGTGTCAGATCTCGTCCCCGAGTGTCACATCTCGCCCCCGAGCGTGGCACCCGCAGCAGAACAGCAAAAGCCTCTGCGGCATACCAAGCCCTGGGAATGGGCAAGGATGGGACTCTTTAAATCCCTCCTTGCCCTTTCTCCTCGAATCCTGGGGCCGGTGGGGCATTTGAATCCTTTACAGCACCTTCCAGTCCCACGAGGGGCAGGGGTGGAGCACCCTGGGGTGGCCCCTGCCCAGCCAGAGCTGTTCCCCCGATCATTTCAGGTCTCCTTGCCCCACACCCAGCCCCAGTGCCCCCAAACCTGAGTGCTGCTCGAGCCTCGTTCCACTGCCCAGCTGACACCGAACCCCAGCGCCCTTCCCAGCTGCTCCTTCTCGCAGGGGATGAGCAGGGCCAGCGTGGCTGCATTGCCATCAGGCCCCAAGCAGGGACAGCTTTCGGAGCTGTCTTGGAAGTGCTTGACCCACCGAGGCCCTCAGCAGGGTTTTTATCAGCCTGGGAATGCTCTGGAGCCCAGGCCAGGCAGGAACATGCCGAGCTCAGCTGGCTCGTGTTTCCTGAAGGCATCCATCCCCCGGGGCTGGAGCTGGGCACCCCATGGGCTCTGCTCTGGGCACAGGGTAAACATTACCCCAGGTCCCTGCAGCCTGTCCAGGAGGGAGCAGCCCCAGCAGTGGATGTGTTTCACACCCCAAATTCCTCAGTGAGACACCCCCATCCCACTCCCCACATTCCTTTTTGCTCCACGGCTCCTCTCCCCGTGGGATGTGTCCCTATAAAGCTGTCCCCTGGCCTGGCAGGAGCTGCAGGGGCACATTTCAGAGCAAGGAATGGCCTCAGTGCTTCGATCCCTCCCCGCAGAAATCAAGTGTTGTTTGTTCTGCTTAAAGGAAAAGAAAAGATTCGGCGGCGACAGCAGCCAGCCCGAGCTGCTGGTAGATGATTAACAGCCTGGCCTGCTCTGGATTCCCTGCCCACGCCACAGCCTGTGGGCCCTGGGGAAAAGCTTAAAGGCAGCCTAAAAACCCAACTACAGCCGTGCTGTGGAGTGGTGGTCATCCCAAAAGTCCGAGCCATGCACTGAACCCCAGCACCTGCAGCTGCCGGGCAGGGCAGCACTGAGGCTCGTGGGAAAAGAGAGGTTGATTTGTGCAGCACAGGCACAGCCTGAATTAGGGGAAAACACAAATAAACTCCAGTATCAGCCCAGGGTCAGGCACAGGGAGGGGATGCTGGGGGAAGAAGTGGGGTTCAGGTAGCTTCAACCACCTGGGCAGCCTCTTTGTTCTGCCACACCTGCCCGCTGCCATTTGGGCCCCAAACCTTCAGGATTTAGCCTTAAAATGTGAAAAAATGTGCAAAAAGCAAGTCGGTCCCTTGCAGAGTCCTCAGTGCAGGTAGCAGATGAAATATGAGAGGGCTGGAGCCCAGCCTGTGCATCTGAGGGGAAAACACTGAGCTGGTTTGGAGGCATCTGCCTCGTTCAGGGGAAGATGGGTAAAACCCCACAAATGTCCCAAAAGCAAAGGCTGGGGAGGGTGGCCCCACCAAATCCTATTCCCCCAGACCCCCTGCTAGATGGGGATGTGCTCGGTTTCACAAAAAGATAGCCCATTTTGTGGAGCCTTTGAATATTCAAATTGAAAGTATCGCGCAATCATTGATTGTCAAATCATTGGTTTCTAGAGGTTTTAAATACTTGGCATTAGGAGAGAAAAACTCAAACTTATACCCGTGGGGATAAAACAATAATATTGTCGGGATCCACCTGCCATTGCCGCCAGGCAAGCAGGTCCCTTCGCCCCCCAATTTTAAGCCTGACTCCCCTTGCCCCCTCTGCCAGCTTGTGGGGCCGGGGCCGGGGCCACCTCTGCTGCTGCACCGGGCACCCGGCGAGGCGCTGCCCCTCCGGTCACCATGTCCGGTAAGCCCCGCTCCGACCCCCGGCCCCCAGCCCCCTCCCCGGGGCGTTTCGGGGTTCGCGGGGTCACTCGGCGAGCGAGGCGATGCCGCCTGCCAAGGCAGGCAGGAGGGAGCGGGGAGGGCGGGGAGGAGGAGGGAGGAGGGAAGGAGCGGCTGTGCCCGCCGTGCCAGCGCGGCCGGAGCGGGACGGGATCCGCGGGCAGCGCCGGGCAGCGCCGGGCACCGAGCGGGGCTGCTGCCGGGCACCGAGCGGGGCTGCTGCCGGGCACCGAGCGGGGCTCCTGCCGGGCTCCTGCCGGGCACCGAGCGGGGCTCCTGCCGGGCACCTCTGTGTGCTCCTGCCGGGCACCAAGTGGGGCTGCTGCCGGGCACCGCCGGGCACCGAGCGGGGCTGCTGCCGGGCACCGAGCGGGGCTCCTGCCGGGCCGGCGGCAATGCGACCCCCGGCCGGGATGGGACAGGGGACCCGCGCCTCTGTGTGCTCTCCCCGCACCTCTGTGTGCCCTCCCCGCACTTTCTGTGCCCTCCCCGCACCTCTGTGTGCCCCCCCTGAACCTCTCTCTGCCCTCCCCGAATTTTCTGTGCCCTACCCGCACCTCTGTGTGCCATCCCTGAACCTCTCTCCGCCCCCCCCGCACCTCTCTGTGCCCTCCCCGCACATTTCTGTGTGCTCTCCCCGCACCTCTCTCTTCCCTCCCCTCACACTCCGCCCCGGCCACGCTGCCCCTGAACTCCAATCCCAGCCCCGCTCCCGACCCCGAGCCCACCCCCTGTCCTTGTCACCCTGCTCCTCCTCACCCCGTGCCTGAACCCCAGCCCACCCTCACCACCCTTTCCCTCGATCCCCAGCCCCATCACTCTGTCCCTTGACCCCCAACCCATTTTTATCACTCTGTCCCTTGACCCCCAAGACGCCCTGGCCACCCTTCTCTGTGACCCTCAGCCCCATGATCCTGCCCTCTGACCCCCAGAATTATCCCCCTGCCCTCTGACCCCCAGCCCACCCTCCCACCCCACTCCCCAACCCCAAGTCCACCCTGACTCCCAGCCTGTCCTTGTCACCCTGCTCCTCATTCCCCACCTGTGCCCACCCTTGGCACCCTGACCCCAGCCCCACCACCCTGACCCCAGCCCCACCACCCTGACCCCCGGAACCATCACCCTGACCCCCAGCCCCATCACCCTGACCCCCAGAACCATCACCCTGACCCCAGCCCCATCACCCTGACCCCTGGCCCCATCACCCTGACCCCCAGCCTCACTGCTCTGCTCCCTGCCCACCCTGTGCCCACCCTGTGCCCACCCTCCCCACCCTGCCCTGCTGGAAGGGGCAGCTCCCTCAGAGCCCTCCCTGGCTGCAGGGAACCCTGGTGTGCCCAGGGTGTTCTCCTTAAATTCCGCCCTTCCCTCCCCTCGTTTTCCCCTTCTCGAGTTTGTTGGACAGGAACAAAACATCAGAACACGAGTAGGATAATCCCCGGCTCAGCCCAGGGCCCTGGGGGCAGCCCGGCTCAGCTGTCACCCCTCCGGAGGGGACCCGGGTGCCTGTCCCAGCTTGTCCTCACCCCGAGCACCGCGGGGACACTGGGCAGGCCGGGGGGAGGTGACAGCAGGATGGGACAGTGCCCCAGTGCAGGATTCCCAGGCTGTGGGCAGAACCAGCGCTGTGGTTGTGCCAGCAGCTCCTGGCACTGCGGCTGCCTCGGAGAGGGTGCGGTGCCACATCTGGAGGTGGCACTGGCAGGCTGGCTTCAGCTCTGGCACTCCTGTCCCCTGCTCTGGGTTTATTTTTGGTGCCTCCCTCAGGGCTGTCTGCTCCCTGCTCGGGCATTTTTTGAGGCTAGAGAACAGTCTGGGTGTGTTTCCTTTCGCTGTGTGATTTGGATTAAAACACCAACAGAAAGTCTGGGCAGGAACGACTGCCAGAGGCTCTGAGTGTTTTACCATGAGTGCAACAAGTGAAAGTGGTTTTTCAGAATAAGTGAATTCCTTATCGTTTCCTGTCCTAAAAATCCCTCCTCAGGTAGTGGCTGATGACTGCTGGTTGGTTTTGGCTGGATTAAACACACCCTAAATGCTCGTTTGAAATAAATAGGAGTTGTACATGAGCAGAATAAAGAGATCATGTAGGCTTTGCAAGAAAGCAGTCATTTTATTTGTGTTTTGTTTAGTTCTCTGAATAACCACCCACATATTTCCATTGTTTTATCCCTGCTCTTCATCTGCCAGATGAAGTGCTTCCCACATTTATTTTCAGGTCCTGAGAGAGGCAAAAATGTTAGGAATTTAAATGAATGCAACAGCAGCACCAGATGGTATTGGGAAAGCTGGAGGGAGGGCAGGGGGAAAAGGAGATAGAGAAGAATAAAACATGTGTGGTTATTAAATATTATCAACAGCAGCTTTTTCATGAGCTTGTCACAAGCTGGAATAGCAGGTGTTGAAGAGGGCTGTGAAGTGTCATTGCAAACAGAGCCAGTTAGTCATGTTAACTCAAATCGTTCTGAAAACCTGCCGGATTTGCTGTTTGCCCTGAGATTCTCCCTCCTTGTAAAGTGTTTTTCCACGAATTCTTCCAGGAAAGCCCAAGGTGTACCAAGGCGTGAGAGTAAAGATCACAGTCAAGGAGTTACTGCAGCAGAGAAGGGCACGGCAGGCAGCCACCAGCTCAGCAGTGAGTAAAAATATTGTGGTGTTTGCTTCGCATCTTCTCTTTTAATGTTGTTTTTTCTTGCCGAGAATGTAATCTTTGGGCCGAAATCAGAGTATAACAAGCTGGTGAGGATGGGGGAAAGAATAGTCAGTCAGAGTTGCTCAGCAGTGATTTAAAGGAGTGAGAATTTGGGGAATACAGGGAGAAAGCAGAGCAAAGTCACTCACTCCGGGATGGAGGGCTCAGCAGGGCAGCCCCATCCCTTCTGGAGGAGCGATGGAGCTCTCTGTGCACACACATGGGCACTCTCCCTCTCGTTCCCTCCTCCAGCCTTTGTAGGAGTCCTCCAGCTCCAGCCGCTCCTGGGGATTTGCATGAAGAGCTTGGCAAATCATTATTTCTTCCTGGTTCATGACATTTCAGCTCTGGAAGGCTTTCAGATTTCAGCTTCTGCACCTCGTCGTGGCTGATTGCACAAAAAGGCAGAGAGGGCAGTGTTGGGGAGGATGAAATAGGAAAGCCTTATAAATATTATTACCTGGCAAAAGATGCTGAGAATATGGAAACTATAAGCGAGATTGAAATGAAGACAAGCTTTGAGATACCAAACCCCAGTTACTAAATAAGCAGGGAGAGCAGTGCCCAGAGCTGCCAGGTTTTGGGAACGATGGGGTACTCCTCCCCTGCAGCCTCAGGTGTCCCAGCGCTGCCTGGAATCGCTTTTCACTTCCCACCGCCACTTCACACAGCCCCTGTGGTGCCCACAGGGGAAAAAATGAAAAGTGGCACTGAGGGAAGTCAACTCTGTGACCTGCACATGGTGTGGCCTGGCCCCAAAATCCCCGAGGGTTTGGGCTGGCAGGATGGGCGCTGAGAAAAGCTCAGCCTGGGGACTCCATCTCTGCCTGCCTTGTCACACGTGTGACAAGAGAAAAGGTGCTCTCAGCCCAGCAGAGCCACTGTTGAGAGAATTAAATGCACGGGATGTGCTGGGAAGTTGTTGCTAGGGAAATGAGCCGCTCGCTCGAGAGCATCTCGGATAAAGGAAATGAAGTGGAGGTCTGTATGAATTAAAACTGAGGGGAAAAAAACCCAACAGTATTTGTATTTGCAGAGTAAAATCCTCACCCTAAAGAACAAGCAGCAGAACTCCCGTTGCTTTTGGGGTGGATTTCTCCCTTCCAGCAGGTCAGGGTCCTACAAGTGGCTGATCTGTCTTGCTTCAGCTTCCAACATCCCTTAGCAAAGTCCATTTCCACGGAGCTGTGCTGGCGTGGGGAGCAGTGCCAGAGCTGGTGCTCAGAGCACATCAGGCGCAGCAATCCATTCTGATGGGACACCTGCAGTGAGAATGAGTTAATTACTCATTCTCAGCAATATCCATCCCTACGGATTCCTCGGGATCCCCTCTGCTGTGGAATTCACGCTCCTGGAAATCAACACTGGTTCCGAGGGCAGCGAAAAGAGCACCTCAGCACGGAGCCGACTCCAGGGCTTTACATGGGGCTGGTGCTGCACTTTCCAGTCCTGTCACAGGGAAAAATCACGTTAGGCACATTAATCTAACATTCTGTCAATGCTGGGGAGGTTTTCCGAGTCACAGCCGTGAGGGAAATAAGGTTTATACAGAGAGAGTCTATTAGAGTTTATAGAAAGAGAGTATATTAGAGTTTATACAAAGAGTGTATATTAGAGTTTATACAAAGGGTGTATATTAGAGTTTATACAAAGAGAGTATATTAGAGTTTATAGAAAGAGAGTATATTAGAGTTTATACAAAGAGAGTATATTAGAATTTATAGAGAGTATATTAGAATTTATAGAAAGAGAGTATATTAGAATTTATACAAAGAGAGTGTATTAGAGTTTATACAAAGAGTGCATTTCAGTGTTTCAGTAAACACTGAAGTGCAGACTCACCTCGCTCTGTGCCACAGCTCCTTCCCTTCTCCCCGCTCAGGTTCCTTGGAGCAGCAGCAGCATCCCGTTCCCGGAGTCTGTGTCTCCGCCTCACCCAGGTTGGTACAAAGCCCATCCACACGGCCCTTCCCTTCCCTTCCCGCCCCATTCCCAAATTTTCCCGCTGCCTCGAGCCTTCCCAGCCCTGGTTTGGGGCAGGCACCACCCTCGGAGCAGCCAATCAGCGCCTGGAGGGAGCCCATGGAATGCAGATCAGGCGCTCAGGAGCACACAGGGCTCTCATTTCTGGGGGTTATTCTTCCCACAGCAAGGAATTAGCTCCCGTTCAGGAAGGGATGCTCATCCCCGGGGAATAATACTGCTGGAATCACCTTCTCCGGGCTGTGGGTCCAACTGAGGACCCTGGAGCGCTTGGCTGAGTTCTATTCTCTCCTCCCTCTCCTGGCAGCATCCGTGGGAATGAGAGAAATATCAGATTTTCAACACCACCAAGAGTTTCCTCCTGCTGCATGAAAATACCCAAGGAAAGGGGGAAGGGGTGAGGGGAATGGCACTTTGGGCTCACAGATCCTTCGATTCCCCCACAGCCAAAGCACAGAGAGAAGGTTGGGCAGGTGTGAGTGCACACATTGCAGGGGCAAGGAAATCGTTAAATCATCGATAGCTGAGAATCCATTTGCTTATGTTAATAAAGAAACGTGAGCCACATGCCAAAGCCCTTTCAGGCTGGAAAGTCTCCATCAGTTTATGTATTTTGGGTGTTCCTCGCTTCCCACACCCAGCCGAACTGCCCCCTTGACCCTGCAGTGTGCACGCCAGGCCTGTGCCCTTCAGGTGGACAGCCTGGAATTGTGTTTGAGTGCAGTGCGAAAAGATAATAATTCTGAAATGCCAGATCTGCTGTGAGCTTTCCAGGAACTCGCCCTTTGGCCAGGAGCACCGCGTGGTCACAGTGCCACCTTGTCCCTGCCTTGCTCCATCTGTCCTGCTCAGAACTTTGGCTCCTGTCTGGCTCTTTGGAGGATGAAAGAGCAAATTGTCCTCCTGTTGTCCCCTTTGTCCTGCAGGTGTGGCTGCCGCGTGTCTGGAGAGGAGGCAAAGGCACATCTGCCAGGCTGGGGAGCACAAATCACTGCCTGGCACCTTCTGGGGCTGGGAACAGGGCACAGAACTGCCAGAGGGTCAGGGATCTGGGGGAGGTTCCACTGGATCCCTGTCCGAAGTGCCTGGGGCCAGAGGAGTCTCCAGCATTCAAAGAGCTTTGCAGCTGAGGGGGCTGAATTCCCTGAGTTATTCCCATGCTTTTGAGCATCTCCCCCCTGTGGTTTCTGCTTCCCTGAAGAATTCACCTCGCCCTTGCAGGACCTATTTTAACACCCAAATTCACAGCGTTAGTGAACATAGCAAATCACTGGGACCCGGCCTGGAGCATCACCCACCCTCGGTGAAGAGAGACATAGGAATAACCTATGTTATAACCTGTCCTGTCTGCTCTCCCTTCTCTCCCAGAGCCTTTGGAAGCGGAGCCCATCCCCTCCGTCCCCAGCTGCTGCCCGTCCTGGCAGTTTCCAGGCTGCCTCTCGTGCGAGGAGAGCCCTGGCTACCTGGAGCAGCTGATCGACTCCTGCCTGCAGTGGGATGCAGCCCCGGAGCCAGCCCCCAGTGCCTCCCAGCTGGCCCCACACTGCACCCCAGACACCTTCCAGCCGCTCCAGCTCTGCTTCAACCAGGGCCTGGTGAGCTTTGGACACGGGGACAGTCACAGGTGTCCCCAGGGGAAACAGGAGTCCCATCCCAGGGCGATGTGGGGATCTGGGTGCTGTCAGGAGCCTGGGATGCTCCTGGGGGCAAACTGGAGAGGGAATGGCCCTCCCAGAGGTCCTGGAGATTTTCTGCAAATAGCAGCCCAGCTCCTGCTGGGATTGTCCCTGCCAGCAGAAATGCCTTTGGGTTAGACCTCCGAGGGCCAAACTGTGTCCCTGGGCAGCCAGACCCACCCCAGACAGGTGACAGCAGGGCAATTCTGGCTGCTGACCCATTTCCCTGAAATCTCTTTTTCCCCCTTTTTTCTCTCTCTCCCAACCTCCAGGCCACCAGCTCGCCCAGCCCAGCCGACCTGCCCAGCCCGTGGAGCTCCAGCTGCTCTCCCCCTCAGCTGTCCCCTCTGACCCCCAGCCCTCCTTTGGCCCCGGACACCAAACCCTACAGCTGTCCCATGGAGGAGTGGCCGTGCCACCCCCCGTGCCCCCTGCCCAGCCCTGCCTGCTGCTGCCCAGCCTGTGCCCCCCAGCCCGGGGTCCCGCAGTGCTTCCCCTGCCCCAGCACGGACTGCTCGGAATTCCTGCCGCCCCTGGGCCTGCCCGAGGACTTCTTCAGGAGGGACAGGAGCTGTGACATCTGCTACAGCTAATGGGGCTGTGGTTTCGCACGTCCACTGCACCCAAATCTGATTAAATTGCCCATGAACTATGCAAAGTTGTGCTGCCTAACACGGTCTGGTTTGTTCTTCACTACTTACACGGTTTTTTACATGATGCTGTCACTACATTAATCCTCCTACGCTCAGGGCTGGTTTGTTGTTGTTGTGGTGGTTTGGTGGGGTTTTTTTCCTGTTTTTGTTTTTTTTTTCGTTGTTGCTGTTTTTTAAATAAATCTGAAGCTGCCTTATCAAAGCAATGTCTCTTTTTGATACAAATAAATCATTTTGGTGCAAATGCTGGAGCCTGGTCATTTTTCACGTGCTGAAGGTCAGTTCTTTTCTCTGCTGACCCTGCTCCTCACAGAGCTGAGGATGAGATTTTAAGCAAATTCAGTGGCGCCTCACTCACCCTTTCCAGCAGATAAAAATTCCATACGGAATCCAGCGTGCAGCTTTTCGCAGAGGAAGCTCTGAGGTGAATCTGCAGCTGCCCAGGCTGCCCTGGTGATGTTCCCCAGAGGTTCTGGCAGAGAAAGAAAGCTGCTGCTCCCCAGGGCTTAATCCAGAGAGGCAGAACCCAGTGCCAAGCCTCTCTGGCTGCTGCTCAGCTTCCCCGTGCAGGCAGAGTTTCTGTGATGTTTTTTGGTCAAGTTTGGGCTGTTGAGAAGAGGTTTTCAGCATAATCAGCTGAACAGGAGCTAAATGATTTTTGTTTTAAAGTAGATAATGGGAAAGTTGTAATGCCTGAGGATTTCCTGTTTCTTGCATAAACCCAGACCTTTCTAAGGTTTTGTTTTGCCTCCTCTTGGGGAGGCAGACTCAGTTTCTCAGATGAGCACCCAGACTGGGAAGAAAGAAAGAAGAATCTCTCCAGATTAAATTCAACATAAAAGGGAAAAAAAATAATTACATCTGTGAAGACAAGGATGAATTCTGCCCAGCTGTTTGCTTACCTCCTCCAGACACTTCCACACTAACTGAAAACTTTTCCAGTTCCTTCACCTCATGTAAGGCAGCAGGGTTTTTTCCCCCAAAACATGCTTTAAAAATATTGGCAATTTCAAAAAATATCTCCTTTTCTCCCCTGATTAATCTCAGCCTTGACCCAAGCGATGAATTCATGAGGTTATAAAAAAGCTGATAAATAAATGTGGCTTTGCAGCAGTTAAAGTCGTGATCACCCCCGTGCAGGGACACCCCACCAAGTGTCATTTCAGAGGTGCTGGCAGCTGCTTCAGCCCCTAAACGATATTTTGGGGCACTGCAGAGCTGATCTCGTGCCCCAGAGCTCGCCCTGTGCCAGCTGCTCCTGTCTGCTGCCTCCGCACACCTCGAGCCACACGTCCGAGGCCTTTATCAGCAACATGAAAGGGCCGGGGGAGATAAGGCTGAGGCAAGAGATTTGATTTCTAGAGGAAATGGGGTGCCCACATCCTCCCCACGGCTTGGCAAGGCTGGCCTGAGCTCAGCAGAGCCAAGGAGATGCTCTCAGGGAGGGAAAGGGCACCGAGAAGTGGCAAGTGAGAGGTGAAGGAGATTTTAACACATCTTGCAGTGGTAGCCTCAGTCTGCACAGCAGGGAGGGTGAGTGTTGGGGTCTGACAGGATATCTCTGACCTCTGGCTCAGGTGGAGCTGTGGTTCTGATCAGGTATTGGCAGATTGCACAGTGATCAATGGATTGTGGTGTGGATCCTCCCCAGGACTGCTCTGTGGCTGTGCCCACCCTTGGGGCAGCACCACCGAGCAGTGCGAGCACCAAAACCACCCCAAATCCCATTCCTGACCCAGGCAAAAACCCCAGTCCACAGTGGGGGAGACATTTCCAGCAGAACGCCCCTACACACCAAGATTCCATCAGCTTCCATCACACCAACAGCCCTGCCCTCATCCCTCTCAGCCTCTTCCCCTTCCCTGCTGCTCCTCCTGCAGGGGTTTTGCAATCCCCCATGGAAACACGTCCGAGATGCTGCTCCCAGCTCCCTGTCAACAGCCCCGGGGCACACGGGGCAGGTGAGAGCTTG
The DNA here is from genome assembly GCA_036785705.1 of Acanthornis magna. NCBI lineage: Eukaryota > Metazoa > Chordata > Aves > Passeriformes > Acanthizidae > Acanthornis > Acanthornis magna. Next base: position 1,520,836 of record JAWUZG010000038.1, read on the forward strand.
CTGGATGTTGACACAACGTCTTGTTGACACGAGAAATGGGAAAAACACCACGGAGGAGCCATTCAGAGGTTGGCCGTGAGTTTTCTGCCTTGAAAATGTATTGTATTCTGGCTTGAAAATGAAATGTATTATTTCCCTCCTTTATCCTCCCCGAAGATAAAATAGGAGTTAAAGGAAATATCTTCGGAATATCTTTGGAAATGTCAAGGAAAGATTGGCATTTGATCAGTCCCTGCCAGGTGAAGGCCTGGGGATCATCCCATGCTTCCAAAGTTATCCGTAATTCCAGAAGTTACCCCCAGCCAGAGAGAAAATAAAAGGCTCTTATTTTCAGCTCCTTTACCAGATAATTTGATCTGAAGGTTTCGCTTGCCAACCGACTGACAGCTTTTCTGTGCTGCCACTTCAGAGCATTTGTTTGGTGATAACGAGCCTTTGTTATTAGCAACTTATCCCAAGCCGCAGGTAGGAAGAGATAAACTGTGCAAATAAAGGGATATCACACACTGCCAGCAGTGCTGAGCTTCGAGAAGTTCCATTTCCCCTGCAAGAGCCATAAAAAATTGAGGGGTTAGGTGTGAACTGCGTAAATCAGTGAAATTCGCCCTGGTAGGGAAGACATTTAGGAGAGGTTTGAGCCTTAAATGGATTTTCTTCCCAGTCAGGCCAGGGACGGGGAAAGGGAAAGGTGTTTGGCACTCAGGGGAAGGAGCAGCTTCCATCAGCCTGGTGGCTCCAGCACAAAGCCAACAGGAGCAGCCTGGGGATCGCAGCTTGGGGAGCACCAGCTGCCAGGGTGATGCTCTGAACAAAGCCACATTCCTCCCAAAAGGATATTTTCCCTGATTTTCTGGAGGTGGTAGTGATTCCAGACCCCTATTCACCCAACAGATGACATAATAAAGAGAAAAACCGCCCTAGGAAAGAAAGCTCGTGTATTTTTTGCACTCTCCACAGACATTTCAAAAAGCTTTTTACATTTTCCCTGATTTTCTGGAGGTGGTGGTGATTCCAGACCCCTATTCACCCAACAGATGACATAATAAAGAGAAAAGCCGCTCTAGGAAAGAAAGCTCATGTATTTTTTGCACTCTCCACAGACATTTCAAAAAGCTTTTTACATTTTCCCTGATTTTCTGGAGGTGGTGGTGATTCCAGACCCCTATTCACCCAACAGATGACATAATAAAGAGAAAAGCCGCTCTAGGAAAGAAAGCTCGTGTATTTTTTGCACTCTCCACAGAAATTTCAAAAAGCTTTTTTACATTTTCCCTGCTGCACTGCGTGCTGCTCACAGCTTGACATTTCTGCTGCTGGCAGGTTCCAGAAATCGATATTTTCTCCATCATTTTGTCCTGACACACCGATACAGTTATCACTCCATTCGGGCCTCGTTATAACATCCTTCCAGGTAAGGCAGCACATGCCTTCGCTGGCCTGGGCTCAGGTCCATGCAAATTTATGCAAACACATGCAAATCCACGTCTGCTTTTCTGCCAGCGTGTGTTGGCAGGGCTGTAGATACGGTGCACTGAGAGGCAATGGCCCAAGAGCAGAGAGCAGGGCTGGAAAATCGAGATCTCCGCCTTTCTTAAGAGCTTTTGTTCGTGTCAGTTGTTCAAACACTCCAGGCCTGCGAGTGCTTGGGAAAATCCCACGCCACGGAGCGGCTGCTCAAGGAAGTGGCTGCAGTGATTTAGGAGATGTGCCCTTGTAGTTGCACTGTTTTAAAATCTTTCTCTTCTTTCTCGTGGAGAATAGAGATAAGTTGCATTCTTGTGCTTTCTAATCTCATTGTTTTGGTACTGGATGCCCTAGGGTTGTAACCAGTTGTTATAGGGGGTGGAAAAACTGTCGACCAATAATTATTAGATCATTAATGAATATATAAAGAAGTTCTTGTAAATAAAGTTTCTCTTTTTTGCCATCTTGTGTGCTGCCTGCCTGACCTCCCTGCGAGCTTCCGCGAATCCCCACGAATATCAGAAAATCAGAGCAACATTCCCTTCATCCCTCTGTTCGTCCTGGCAGAGAGCAGAGCCTGGGCAGCACTGAGAAACCCAAAATACAGCTCAGGTGAGCCCTGAGAGTGGGACAGCCTCTGCCAAAACACAGCTTTGCCTCCCTCCAGGCCTCAGCCCCCTGCCCTGCCAGAGGCTCTGATTGCACAGCAGTTCACAAATCATTTCACAGAAACACCAAAAGAATCTGTTGAGCCCCCTCAGGTGGGAATGGGGGTGAAGATTGCTCAGCCCTCGCACCCTGACCCCGCCGGGCACAGACACACAAAGGCTTTCTGCCCTAAAATCAACATGAAAATCACACAGAGGCTTTCTGCCCCAAAATCAACATGAAAATCACACAGAGGCTTTCTGCCCTAAAATCAACGTGAAAGTCACACAGAGGCTTTCTGCCCTAAAATCAACGTGAAAGTCACACGGAGCTTTTCTGCCCCAAAAGCAATGCGAAAGTCATGCGGAGGTTTTTTGCCCTAAAATCAACGTGAAAGTCAGAGAGAGGCTTTCTGCCCTAAAAGCAACGTGAAAATCACACAGAGGCTTTCTGCCCGAAAATCAACGTGAAAGTCACATGGAGGTTTTCTGCCCCAAAAGCAACGTGGAAGTCACACAGAGGCTTTCTGCCCTAAAAGCTGTTGGGGACACAAAGGAATTCTCTGTCTCTGTCACAGTGAGGGCTCAGTTCCACACCTGAGCTTTTCTGTGCCCCCAGAGCTTTTCTGTGCCCCCAGAGCTTTTCTGTGCCCCTAGAGCTGCAGACTCGGACTGGAATTTGCCTTCACTGGGAAGCCTCAGCAGCCACACAAAGCTGCGCCGTGCCCTTGTTCTCACAGCATCGTTTCCTTCCCTGGGCTGTGCCAGCCTGGCCATGGGAGCTGCTCCAGAGCCCTCCCAGATGCTGAGGGTGGGCAGTCCCAGCGCAGGACCCCTCCTGGGGGGCTCTAGGGTGGGATGTCCATTCCTTCAGGTCAAACCCAGCCAGGGGCACCTCCCCAGGCTGACTGGAGTTCCTCCCCCCAGGCTTTGTCCTCCTCTCAGGATCCTGAACATCCAGACTCTTCAGCATTCCAGGGCCCAGCCACAGGCACAGTTTGGGGGATTTTAGAGCAGCATTTCTCAACCTTTTATAACCAAACTGCCACCTCGGTCTTGTCACCTCCACGGGTTTTAATAGCGACCAAATCAAAGCTTGGCTGTGCTTCAAACTTATTCTGAATATTAACTTGGTGATGGAGCAGCCATTGGCTTTGCTCACCTCCTCTCTGGGGTTTATTCGCATTCCCTGCTAACAAAATTGAGTTTTCAACCATTTGAAAGCTCATATTCTGCATCCTGACGTGCTGCTCGTGGCCTGCAGGTTGAGGAACACTCTCATCCCACCCTGGCTCGAGCCCGGAGGAGCAGGGCTGTGCTGGAGAGCCATCCATCCTCACGTTTCTCACAGGAGGCAGCAGCTGGAGTTGAAGCCATCCCATAAATCGCAGCTCACTCAGGATCTGACATTTCTGCAGCAGGAGGTGAACGCAGGTGTGACTTTCCCTTTCTTCAGCAAATGCCTGACCTGCCAAAAAAAGTGCAAGTCCCTAGAGTGCCATGTGAACCACCCAAAATTCCCTCACAGAGTTATTTACACCTACACGTGCAACTAAACCAACATCCACACCGATCAGGAATATTTTTATATCTGCAACCACCAAAGCCCAGCACCCCTGCAGTGTTGGGAGGGAGCAGCAGCGTGGATCCTGTACCTGATCCCCAGCTTTTCCTGGAGGGGCCATGTGGATGGGCTGGTCGTTGTCCAAATTTCGGATGCTGGGGTCTGCCCCGTGCTCCAGGAGCAGCTGCACGATTTCCTTCTGGTGCTTGTCACGAGGCAGAGCGGCTGCCATGTGCAGGGCTGTGTTGCCGTGGGCCTAAAATGGTGGGGAAAGGAGGAAAAGGAGTAAAAAATCCAGATAAAAAATCCCAATTAAAAATCCAGATTTTAAAAAATCCAGATTAAAAAAATCCAGATTTAAAAAAAAAAATCCAGATTAAAAATCCAGATTAAAAAAGAAATCCAGGACCAAAAAAAATCCAGATCTAAAAAAAAAAAAAATCCAGCTTTTTTTTTTTTTAATGCAGATTAAAAATCCAGATTTAATGAAATCCAGATAAAAAAATCCAGATAACCCCCCCTCAATGAGCTGTGCTGTCTCCTCAGAATCATCCCAGGAATGGAGACGTAAATCGAGAGAAGAATCCTCATGGGATTTGTTACCCAGAGCTGAGGGAGGATCTCTGCCCTGTTTTTCCCAGGCAGAGCTTTGTGGATTTAGATTTTTTTTTTTTTTTGTTAGAACACTGCAAACCGGGGGCCTTTGATGCTTTGGGTGTAGGTGATCCCCCCCTAAATCCTATCCTCATGTATGATTGCTCTGAAATCCACCCTAAAATTGCCCTGAAATCCACCCTGAAAACTGCCCTGAAATCACCCCTAAATCACACCCTAATATATCTATGATTGCCCTAAAATCCTCCCTAAAACTGCCCTGAAATCCCCCCTAAATCACACCCTCATGGAACCAGAGACCCGAGGAGCTATTGGAAGAAGAGAAGGAGGTAACAGGCAGGGAAATATTCCACTGGGAAACTCTAGATTGGATTATAGACACAAAACACTCCGTGCTGTGCCCACCACACAGAGCTCTGAAACACCAGACCCCTTGTCCTCCACTGCCCTTTTTTCCAACACTTCCAAACACCAGGAATCTTCAAATCCTTGAGGTCCAGCACCTCCCTGGGCACGGATTGACTCCAGGGACAGGATCTGCACAGAGCTGGCTGTGAATTCAGAGCAGAGCAGCTCTGGTGCCACCAGACCGTGTAGAAATCTGTGCCCTGTCTAGTCAGGTATGACGGCTAACGGTTTGAAATGAGAAAAACCTGACAAACAAAGGCACGGGGGAGAGGTATTTTTAGTCTGCAAGAGTCTCATTGAGGCAGCTGCTTGGTTTTCTTTCGCTCAGAAATGATCGTGGGTTGGTCGTGAAATTGGAATGGTTGGATGCAAATTGCAGCCTGGATTAATATTGCAGTTGTTAAAATGAATCCTTGTGATTTCCAGGTCCTGTTAACCACTGAGACATGAGGGATAACTGAAGCAGAAAATAAAATAGCAGAATTTTGACAGCTTTTCTCAGCATGTTTTACAAGCCCTGAACAAGCAGATCCTTGTCAATTTTATTATCCCAGAACGCCAGGGGATGGTCACAAAATCTTTACAGGATTTCTTGTTAAAATGAAAAGATCTGCACTTGAGAACTTCCAAATCCAGGCATGGGCTAAGAAAAAAGGGCAATCTGAAAATTCCTGGCCTGGAATCCTCAGATTGGTTTAAAAAAGGGCTGATTGGAGACAATATCCAGAGCACCAACATGAGGGCTCTAGGAATCCTCCAGGTGAAAAACACCTCCAAGGCTTCAACATTTTTCTCATAGTGATGACCCCATGGAAATATATTTGGAATGAGACAACCAAAATGAGCGGTGGGTGACCAGGGAAACTTAAACATGGCTTTTTCCTTGTTTTGGAAGAGCTAAAAAAGCCAGGCTGGGTGTCAGACAACCTCTCCATCATGTTTCTCCCTGTCCCAGACAGCACAGCAAAGAGACTGAAGACTCCAAGTGATCCTATCACATAGGAAGCTCTCCCAGGATTGCGATCAAGAGACAACAGACTCCCAAGGACAGGCTCACACCTGCCCCGAGGGCCTTTAAAGATAGAGAAAAAATTCAGTGAAAAGGCACAAGGCCCTTCACTGTGCAGAAAAACACAACCTCAGTGCCATCGCCTGCAGACACAACCCACGGTGTGTTTCCCCAGAGGAGGAGGACAGAGGGAGGGAAGCAGCTGGAATCACCCCCTCGGTCCTGCTGAGAGGGAGATCTGCCTGACGGGGCAGGGATGTCTCAGCTGAGGCTCCAGGAATGTCAGGATTTCTGTTCGGGAGGAAGGGTTAAGCTGATGGCTCTGGGAGATAGCAGCTCAGGATCTGCTCCGAGGTGAGCCATGGGGCAGCGCTGGGGAGGTCTCCAGTTTGCTTTAACCAACCTTGGGATGGCTGAGCCAGAAAACTCACAAATAACACTGAAGGCAGAGAGAATCCCCATCTCCCTTGATGGAAGCGAGCTTTGCCCTTCCTATGATGGCATTTTTGGCAGCAGGGATGAATTGGCACCTGGCTGCCCTAAAGTGCCACCCCTCAGTGCGATGTCAAACCCTGGGCTGTGCTCTCAATCCTCAGCCCAATATTCCACATTTCATGGTCCTCCTCAAGCAATCACTTCCTAATTCCTTCCTTTTCCCTGCTCATCTCCTCATTCTCTCAATTCCAGCTGGGACAGGGCCCTGCTTTCCATGACAGAGTTTGAGCCAGGTACTGCTTTCCTGCTGAATTGTTTACTAGAAAATGCAGTTTGGGGTTGAAAAGAAGTTCAGATTCACAGCTGTTGCTCTTTCCCTCTGTAAAAAACACCTCGTTGTTGACAAAAATTACCTTGTTGTTGACAAAGTCCTTAGACTTGCAAGCGTTCAGCTCCAAGAAGTACCTGAGCAGGGACACGTTCCCATCCTGGACTGTGTAATGGAGAACTGTCTTGTTGCTTTTCACGTCCTATTTAAAAACAGGGAGGAAAAAGCAATAAAAATTACAAAACAAGCCAAATAAGAAATGTTCTGCAGGACAGGCTGGAGATATTCCATAAACCCATCAGAGGAAAGCCACGTGAGCTGATTGGGAGCGCCTCCTTCGCTCCGGTGATGCTCTGAGTGTCCATTGTTTGATCAGGGGCTCCAAAAGGCAGCACTGACTCTGCCCTGAAAGGGCACCAGGCTCGGCCCTTGCGCCAGCAGCTCATCCCTTCCTGAACTCTGTGTTTTGAGCACAAATGGGGGAAAAATTCCCAGATGAGCACAGGGCTAAGGGAGCCACCCTCACCTGGCTGCAGATAGAATTCCCAGACAAGCTCAGGGATGGCACAGCCACCCTCACCTGGCTGCAGACAGAATTCCCAGACAGGCACAGGGATAACACAGCCACTCTCACCCGGCTGCGGATGGAATTCCCAGACACAGGGATGGCACAGCCATCCTCACCCAGCTGTAGATGGAATTCCCAGCCAAGCCCAGGATAACACAGCCATCCTCACCCAGCTGTAGATGGAATTCCCAGACAAACTCAGGGATGGCTATAACACAGCCATCCTCTCCCGGCTGTAGATAGAATTCCCAGACAAACTCAGGGATGACACAGCCACCCTCACCCGGCTGTAGACAGAATTCCCAGCCAAGCCCAGGATAACACAGCCATCCTCACCCAGCTGTAGATGGAATTCCCAGCCAAGCCCAGGATAACACAGCCATCCTCACCCGGCTGTAGAGGGAATTCCCAGACAAACTCAGGGATGGCTATAACACAGCCATCCTCACCCAGCTGTAGACAGAATTCCCAGACAAACTCAGGGATAACACAGCCATCCTCACCCAGCTGTAGACAGAATTCCCAGCCAAGCCCAGGATAACACAGCCACCCTCACCCAGCTGTAGATAGAATTCCCAGACAAACTCAGGGATAACACAGCCATCCTCACCTGGCTGTAGATAGAATTCCCAGACAAACTCAGGGATAACACAGCCACCCTCACCCGGCTGTAGATAGAATTCCCAGACAGGCACAGGGATAACAGAGCCATTCTATCCTCACAGCACATCCTGTCCTCTCCCGGCTGTAGATAGAATTCCCAGCCAAGCCCAGGATAACACAGCCACCCTCACCCGGCTGTAGATGGAATTCCCAGCCAAGCACAGGAGAACACAGCCATCCTCACCCGGCTGTAGATGGAGGCTCCGGTCTGCACCAGGAGGTGGATGCAGCGTTCCAGATCCCTGCTCTGCTGCTGGAGCTCCTTGTGCTGCTCCTCCGTCAGGGCCTGGCTGCTCTGATCCCTCAGCAGGGCGTTGTGAGCCAGCACAGCGCAGTGCAGAGGGGTATGGCCTGGAAAAATGCGGGATGGAGGTGAGGACAGGGCCAGGAAAATCCTGATGGGCACAGAGGAGGCAGGGCTGGCACAGAGAGCATTTATCCAACCATTTATCCAATATTTTATCCAATCATTTACCCAATCATTTATCCAACCATTTATCCAATCATTTATCCTACCATTTATCCAATCATTTACCCAATCATTCACCCAATAATTTATCCAATATTTTACCCAATCATTTACCCAATCTTTTACCCAACCACGTACCCAATCATTTACCCAATCTCTGCAGGTGTTGTGGAGGCACAAGCCCTTCTCTAGTTTCTCCTCTGGCTCTATGGACACTTTTTGGGGCATTCCAGCATCTTCTCTGTTCCAATTCTGCATTGAATCCCCCCTGGGCCATCAGCACCCTCTGATTTTGTGGCATTTGAGTGCACAGGTTCTGAGCCCACTGTGGTCTCCCAGCGCATCCCCAAAGGCATCAATCAATCAATCAATCAATCAATCAATCAATCAAATACCCAACACAGGTTTTCACATCACTGTGAAATACCTCTGCAAAGGTTTTTACCTTCAAAATCCTTCATTTCCAAATCCAGAGGGAACCCCAGTGACAGTATGACCTAGAGGCAATGGAGAAATGGGAGCTTTAGCTCAGCAGAACACTGTCCAAGCCAAAATCAGCCAAAACTCACAACATTTATAATCAAACAGCGCCAGATAATGATAATTTACCTACAAACTAAGCCCTTGTTTGACACTAGATTTCAGTGCTGTGAATCTGTTTCCTAAGAGGGACTTTGGAGATGATCGTGTTTCTTATTTTCCTAAATCCCATCTACGAATCCTCTTAGAGTCTCAGTTCAGAACAATAAAATTCAGTCTGTGCCCCCAGGTCAGGCTCCTCACTTTCACCCTGGCTTAGGCAAAGGCACTAGTAACACCAGGACCTGTTTATTCTCATTTATCCTTGACAAGGGTGAATGAAAATCCCTCCTTGACAGGTACAGCCAAACTTTATGACCTAAAAGTTTGCCAACACTGACAATTCTCAGGCTGGATTTATTTACTTTTTGTTTTCTGTGTGCAGCAGTGTGTGAAGTTAAAGCCCCAGCTTGTGGCAGTGGCTGCAGCAATGAGGATGCAGAGCTTAGAAAAAGCGTCAATAGCGATCTGGAGATGAGAGAATAAAAAATTTAAAACTCTTTAATATAAGAAAATGATAGATTTAATATGATGGATCTAAGCAGCACCTTGTCTATATTATCACAGATAATGTATTTCTTTGTTTTGATTGAATAAAGCAAGTTTTTTGCATTAATGGCTGAGAATTTTTGCAGTGACTCATCTGTGTCAGGTTAGAGACAGAATCCTCCTGCTGAAAGATCACCCAGAACGGTTGGGGCTGGACTTATCTTCTTATAACAATAATAAAATAAGTACAGATCAAATATTGACAGGTAGATCTGAGGTGCATGATTATTAGAGATTAGATAGTTAATCCATTAGAAAAAAAAAGAAAATAAAATAAACAAATAAACCATAAAGCCTTTCATGGCTCTGACCACGCCGAGGAGCAAGTCTGTGCCTGTTTTCCCTTTTTATGGCACGACAAAAAAAAAAAAAATCAAAACCACAAGAGAAAAACCAAACAAAGAAACCCTGCAATCCAAACCACCACAAGGCTCTCTGCGAGGCTTTGTTGGGATCATTGGATTAAACCCTTTTTCCTACTTAAGGAAACACCTGTTTTCCAAAGAACTGGCTGCGTTACTCATTAACCTCAACACGTGCGGGCGGAGCTAACGAATGCCCGACCTGGTGCCAGCACAGCAGGTCCCCCTGGCACCTCAGCCCTGTCCCCTGCCCTGGGGACCTCAACAGCAGCCACCAAACTCTCCTGTGCTCAGCCCTGACACCGCTCTAGGCTTTTTTATTAATTCCATTTTATGGCCGTTAGTGGAGCGTTTAGGACGCACAATCCCTGCTGTGGATCCCTTCCCAAATTCCCACTAGACTTTTATTAATGTGTTCATTTGCTGGCACACGGCTTAGGTGCAGTCCCTGCCTGCAGAGAAATCACCAGTGAAGTGGTAATGAAGCAAAGATCTGCTCATGTAAATCACGTTGGGAATGAAATCTGAAAAAACGGGACTCGTTTTGAAAGCTGTGCCTGTGCTGTCCCCATCTGCAGGTCACATCTCATCTCCTCTGCTGCCTTGAGCCTGGACACGATTTTTTGCTCCTGTGTGGGTGACAGTGACCTCAGGGAGGGAGTGTCACCCTGGGTTTGGAGCTCCCTCTCCGCAAACCCCGAGGCTGAGGAATCTCCTCCAGTGCTGCACCTGCACATTCAGAGCCAAATCTGCAGAAATAATTCATTTCCCCTGCAGAGACACTAAAGGATTTCCCCCTGTAACAGCAGGCTGCGAGCACAGCCCTAAAACAGGAATAAAACCACCCTGGGAAGCCAACTCCTGCCAATTCCACCACCACTTTGTGATGATTCTGTTTTTCCAGCAATTAAAACCATAAATCTCTCCTACCTGGAGGACCTGGGCATAGCCGTAGGTGGCAGCGAGGTGCAAAGCTGACTGCCCTTTGTTGTCCACGGCGCTGACGTCTGCTCCCGCCCGGATCAGGTCGTGGACGATGGCCACCTGCCTGGCGGTGACAGCCACCAGCAGAGGGGTCTGCAAGGCAGCACACACAGCTGGGAGGGACAGTTCAGAATTTTGGGAGAGGCTGGGAGGGAGTGGGGAAGTGATGGGGATGAAATCCCGAGGATTGTGGTGCCCCGGGGTGAGCGCAGCTCGCAGGATGGTTTGGGGTCCCACCCGTGGCACCATGACATGGGGACATTTCCCAGCTCCTGCTGGACTCCCTCCAGTGTTCCCCAGCCCTTCATTTGGATGGCAACCCAAACCCAGCATTTTTCAAACGCAGATTGCATCAAGCACAGAATGAGTCAGTTGGCCGTAAAACCTTCACCCGCAGAGACCGATGCCAGCACTCAAATATTTTGCTGGACCAGTGTTTTCTTATGTCAATCCACGAATCGTGGGCTGGAAAAGAATGGGCTCGTTCTCATCCCACCGAATTTTATGATCATGCCACTTCATTTTATGATTCTGAGAGAGGCCTATCAGTGCCAGGCCTTCCTTGCAGGAACGGAGGGGCAGAAATGGATTTTTGGGGTTTTTTTGCTCCCAGCCCACCCCAACCCCTGCTGTCTGCAGGAGAAGGAGGCTCTTTTTACCTTCCCCCGGTGCTCCTTGGCGTCGAGTCTCCGCAGGGGCTTCATGCGCTCTGCCGCTGCCATTGCCTGCGCCCGCAGCCCTTTGGCTGCGTAAATGTGCAGAATTCTAAGACAGCAAATAGAGACACCGATCACCGCTGGGAACTGCAGGAATGTAGGAAAAACTGCTTTCCCATGAGAGAGGCCTGCTTGTGCAGCTTGCACTGTTCCTCTCTAGCTCAAAACAAGCAGGAATCCATAAAAAATGAAAATAAGAGACTCGCAGGTGGTGTCATTGCAAGATGTTGTTCTAACTATGGGTAGCCAAAGGCATTGTGGGGTGGTGAATTGGGAGCCAATGGTTGTGTGACACGAATAGAAATAGTATAAATATATATATATATATAAAAAATATATATATAATATATATAATATATAAATATATATGTAAATATATATATTATATAATATATAATAATATACCATACATAATATCTATATATATTATATATATTTCTATATAATATATACAGTAGATAATAGATATGTATATATGTATATATAGAATATATAGAATATATATAATTATATACTCTATATAATATCTATATATACTATTATATACTATATATATATATATGGTATACTATAGAAATAGTATAAAAAGGCTTTGGAAAATAAAGAGTTACTTCTTCCTTTTCCCTGACCAAGAAGCTGTTGTGGTGAATTTTTACTTGGCGTGACCGTCTCGATGTGACAATCACCATGGGCCGTCAGCCACCCTGGGAGCAAGCAGTGTCACAGGGGAGCGCTGTCATTTTGGGGTTTGACGCCCAGAGTTCCACAAATCCATGCCACAAACCCCAAAAGTTCCCATTCCCATGGGAATGGCTTCGTACCTCACTCAGCTGCATGTCCAGGAGCCCTCAGCTCTCCTGAGCCTTGCCATGCTGCCTCCTTCCCCCTCCAGCTCCTTCTTGCAGCTGAGATTCGCCACTGGGAGGTATCAAAGTCCTCCCAAATTCCCACTTCGGGGAATTGTGTGGATATTAACATTTTTTGGGGGTGATACAACCCTGGTGAAATCTCACCGTCCGGGGTAGCAACCGCTCCCTAATTGATATATTTGTAATCAGCCTGTTCAACTCCAATCCTTATCAAAATTCCTTGAGAGGGACCCAGTCCTTATATTTTGCACAAGACAAGGAGTTCTCCCCTCCCATGGCAGTTGCTGGTGGTCCATTAGCAATGGGGAAAACATTTCTCTGCTTCACTTTAGTCATCTGGCCCTGGCTGGAGCCACTCCCCTTCCCCCAGGTCCTACCTGCCAGGAAATCCCAATCCCCCAGAGCAGGAGGACACCACCCCACACTCTCACACCAGTCCCTGGCTTCGCTCTGCTCCAGACAGAAATATTTTTGATATTTCCACCTTCAGGCAGAAGGTGTTGGGCATTTGTTTCTCTCCTCGGGGTAATTTTGTGCCCCAGAGCCGCCCCTCGCCATTTCAGGAAGTGGAAATACGATTTTCTGGCTAATCTGATTTTCAGTCAAGCTCAGCATTAGCTGTGGCCGCACACCCACACATCCCAGGAGAGGATAATAGTGATTGCAGCTGAGCTGCAGGAGCAAGGGCTGCTGCAGGAAATGCCTCCAGGCCACAGCTGGATCATGGAATTCCTCCTTCGTCTGCTCAATGTGCAAAATTAGCACAAAGGCTGGCAGCTAATCTCTGCTTCTAGCCTGCACATATATTATTGGACTCATTGAGTGCTAAGCCAATGCTTGTGGATAGGAAATAAAACACTCTAGGCATAGAAAAGTTACTGTAGATCTTTATTGGGAAAATAAATTGTCTTTTTTCTAACCAGAACAACCCAGAAAGAAATGATGGAACAGTTTCATCTTTATGTCCACACACAGAATTTACATACATTGGAGTGAAAGGAATTGAAAAGCAATCAGAGCAACCACGGGCTTCATTCACAACTGCATTGTCCAGTGGTGAATCAAGCTCCTTTGAATTAATTTCTTTGCTGGGTTTTTCTGCAAATTTAAGCCACTAATTTCAATGCAGACCTGAACTACTGCTATTTTCCAACGACTTCATGATCACTTACATGATCCAGTGCTTGTTTCTCCCAGATTTGTCAATATTCAATAAAAAAATACTCTTGCAAAGTCTTTAAGACTTTCGACCTGAGTTTTCAAACCTCAGCCAGGAATGAACTGTAAGGCCACTTGAAATATTGCCTGGGTGGCAACTGGACTCCAGGTAATTAAGAGTAAAATAAATTACTTTGCAGTTAGTCTTGCAGATAATAAAATCACCTAAACATCCTGGGCTTTACAAAGCAGAAAAACCCAGAGAAATTGTGTTCACCAGCCAAGAGCCTCTTGTTTGTCAGGAAAACAACAGTTTGAAGGGGATGGATCTCCTGAAATACATTTGCCTGCGGCACGGCACTCCTGAGCATCAGCCAAAATATTTACAGTTGCATCAGAGGGAAAAGTAAAAGCTGCTCATTCTCCAGGAAAGGAAACCAGAAAGCCATAAAGGGGAACTTTCCAAGGGGAGGTCACTAAATTTCCCTGGCTCAGCACATCACCAGCTTCGCACCCAAACGCTAAGAAAAGCGAAAATGCTGCCAAGGGACAGCAAAGCCATGGATTCCTTGCTGGGCTGCAGTCCAGATTTTGGGAAATCCCTGTCCTCTCAATGATCTCCTGCCACAGGGCCATGAATGGCAATCCTGGCTCAAAGCTCCCAGGGACCTCAGTGGGACCAGGCAGTGTTGGTCTGAATCAGCCCCACACCTCCAATTTGGGTATTTCTGAGCCCCAAACCCCACGACAGCTAAAAGAACAAGCCCAACCCACTGCCCCACACCTGCAGGGCTGGGGTCCAGTGGCACACGAGGTGAGACCTTCCAGTTGCACCTCGGTGTGAATGCCAATGTTCCATCCGCTCTGCAAGCAGGGATCTCTCACTGCTCTGGCACTGAGCTCAGCTTTATTTTCAGCCTCCTGCCCCTACCTGCGCCGGAAGAACAAAGCTACACTTCACATTTTTGTGATTTCCAAGGGAGCAGTGAAATTTAGGGAGGAAAAATGTCAATTTAGGGCCCCCAAATGTTTTTTAGTGGCCTAGATTTGGTAGGAGTTCCTCTGTGGACAGGTCAGAGACACACACAAGGCATTTACACAAAAGCAGCTCTACCGAACTGAGTTTTGCCAATATTTAGAGGCCACCAAATGCTACAGGTGGCCATGGCTATGCTGGGATCCATCAATTTGAGGCCGTGAGGGTGAAAGTCACCTCGTGCTGGTGACTTTCATCCAACACCTGCCTGGGAGAGACCACAGGAGCTGGAACAGCACAGGAATCTCGTGCTGGGCGCCAGGACAAAGCGATTCCCACCAAAATTCCCACCCCACCCCGCCTGCTCTCCCCCCTACTCAACCCCCCCGATGGATGGAGCAGCGAGCAGGTGAGGACAGCCCCCAGCCGAGCGACCTAAAGCCCTTGGACAGACAGAGCGTGGCTCAGAACGTACGTATCGTTGTCTTCGTCTTCCAGCAGCAGCTTCTCGATGGGCAGCGCGCCGATGGCTCTGCGAGCATCCTCCAGCTCCTGGGGGGCTGGCTCGGGGATGGAGATGGGCACGGGCACGAACTGGGGTGCAGGCAGCGAGGAGGAGGCTGGTGGGTACTGCAGGGGGGACAGGGGCTGTGCCCATGGGAAGTAGGAGAGCGGTGGCTGCTGCTCCGGCACGTCCAGCGGTGGCACCATGGCCGGGGTGGTGCTCCGGGGCTGGGCAGGGGGAGAGAAACACAGCAAAATGAGATTATCGATCAGCCAGCGGGGCTGGGGGGACACGGCGCAGGCTGGGGGGCTCAGCTCACGTCTAACATCCCTTCACCTTCCTCGCAGCTCTGCCCTGCAGGTGACACTTTTCCCGTGCCCAGGTCACTCTCACCTCAGGCTCCCTCCGGTTTCTGTTGGCATTGCCACCCTCCCTGTGACCCTGTCACACCCTGTGCTGGACACTGCCCTCCGGACGGTCACAGCTGTGCTGCCACCAGGGCTCGGGGCAGCTCCTCGTGTCCCCAAAGCCATCCCCAAAGCCATCCCCAAAGCCATCGCAGGGCCCTCGCTCAGCAGTGTCGCAGGGTTGGCCTTTGGGCTCTGGGTGTGCCAGAGCAGTCAGGCTGGAGCAGGGCACGGAAATTCGTCTGTCTGAGTGCCACTGGCACTGAGCTCACTGCCCTTCCCCTCCGAAGGGCACCGCATCCTCCTGTGCCAGCCCAGCAGATTGGCTCAGGCCTGCAGCCAAATATTCTGATATCTTTACATAGTCTGACCTTGCTCTTCTGTCCTTAAATAGCAATTTTTGAGAAATTTATTGCCAAGTCATCCTTCCTGCTCCACCTGGTCAGTGCGTTTCCTGGAATCCCATTTACATTTTTTTTTTTAATTTTAAACCCGCAAATCAATAGTGAAGAATCGCTGATGTGTAGAGAGCTGGGAAAAAATTTCCTGCTGCGAATTTTCCGTGTGATTCCAGTACAACCACAACTTTTTGCCCTGCTCAAACCATGTCACCGGCCAGGAAAACTGAGTGGCATGGATGCAAAGATTATAGTAATAGTTACAGCAATTAAATAAATAATTAGACTAAATAATTATACCTATCAAATTATTAAATAATAATAATTATTGAATATAATTATTAAATAAAATAATTAAATTAAATAAATATATAAATTAAATTATTAAATAACAATTGAGAAATAAATAAATTATTGATACATTATTAAATAAATAAATTCTTTGATAATTAAAGAAATTAAAATTTTTTTTAAAAAATAATTAAATAAATTAGACTGACCACACACCACTGCTCTTGGTAGAAGGTGGGAATAAATGTAATTAAAAATTAAAATAAATAATTAGAAAATTTAAACTGACCACACGCCACAGCTCTTGCTAGAAGGTGGGAATAAATGTAATTAAAAATTAAAATAAATAATTAAAAAAATTAAACTGACCGCATGCCACAGCTCTTGCTAGAAGGTGGAAATAAATATAATTTACAGCCTGGAGGTTTTGACTTACTGCGAAATTGGTGATGAGAGGCTGGGAGGTGTAGGTGAGCACAGAGGAGGGTCCCACCAGGGTGTAGCTGGGACACACGGGCTGCACGTACATGTCACCTGTGCAGGGACAGCCGCCAGCCTCGTGGGCCATGTAGTCAGGGTAAGGGCTCCAGGGAGCCAGCGGCTGCAGGGCAGTGCCCGAGGGCTGCGGGGCCCAGCCAGAGGCTCCTTCCTCGGGGCCAGGCAGGGCAGGGGTGACAGCATCCACCTCCATGCAGGGCTGGCCTGGAAAACAGGACAGGGTTAGAGCCCAGCCTGGCACAGCCTTCCTGGGGAGAGAGGGAACTGGGGATGCCTTACCCATGGGGGAGTAGGAAGGGAGGGGCTGATGGGGCAAAACAACCTGCAAGAGAGGAGGAAAGAATAGAAATCAGAGGTCAGAGAATCAGAGAATAAAATCAGAGAATAAATCAGAGAATAAAAATCAGAAGTCCATCGGGATTGAATTCAATCCCTTGGGACACTGAGGGACAAAGCACCTCGGGCATCATCAGCTGATTCTGTGCCAGTGTCTCATTCTCCCACCCAGAGCAGGCACAGAAGAGCTGAGCTGGCAGCCAGGACCCACCACAGACCCACAGTGTCCCCCCAGCTCAAGGGGACCTTAAATTGTGATTAAACCTCGTGTTGCACAGGGAATTCCTGTTCAGAGAGGAGCCAGCCGAGCTGCTGCCTCCCGGGAGGGCAAACGCTGAAACCAGCAGCAAACAGCCAAGGATGGCTCTGCCTGAGCTCTGTTTGGCTCCTGAACAAGCTGCCTCAGTCCCAAGCCACTTTCTGTCCCTGGGAATTGGATCCTGCCCAGTGCAGAGCGCTTTCCCCTCTCCGGAGGTGCTCAGCACATTAAAACTGCTCACCTCGAGGGACTAATGACATTGCCAGGCGAGGCTGCAGAGCCTTCAAAATGCTCTAGAGATGCAAAGATCTCTTTCCCTGCCCAAGCACCTCTGGGGCTGGGCAATCACTGAGCTCTGGAGGGAGAATTTTCCTCCTGTGTTTGGTTTTTTTCCATTTCCTACCGTTGTCGTCGCTGCAGTTGCGCTGGAATTTTGGACATTCCCTCTTTTCCTCTTCAACAGTTCCTTCACAGGTTCCTTCACACGAACACCTTGGTAGGGCCGAGGCTGTGGCTGCTGGTCTGGAGCAGAAGCTGAGGGAAAATTAAAAAAAAAAAATGCAGGTGACATTTATTTTCCTTTCAGGGAGCCCAAATCCCCAGGGCAGCCTGGTGGCTGTACCAGGAACTCAATTATTTCATTCCTCCTTTGCTCTGTGTTCCTCAGTGCCACTGACCTGCAGAGCAGATTTACACCCAAATCAGAGCAAATAAACCCAGCAGGTGACAAAACAGAACTGCTGGCCAGGCAGGGACATCAGAAAGTAGAGATCAGATATTTAAAAGAAATACTCTCACTGTTTAGGCACAAAGTATTTAAAAGAAATATATTCACTGTTTAAGGACAAAGTATTTAAAAGAAATATATTCACTGTTTAGGCACGAGGAATTTAAAAGAAATATATTCACTGTTTAGGCACAAGATATTTAGGAGAAATATAATCACGAGATATTTAAAAGAAGTATATTCACTGTTTAGGCACAAGGTATTTAAAAGAAATGTATTCATTGTTTAGGCACAATTATGAAGGCAACCCAAGTTAGGAAAGCATCCTCATCTGGAAAACCATTTAAACATCTTTAGCTGGATTTAAATATCTCCTTTTGAGATCGGGCAGATGCTGGAGCTGTGTTTCTGTTCCGAACAGAGCTGATAAATTGGTGACACCTCAGACCTCACACCCAAAGCCCTCCCAGCTCACGCTCATAAATTCTGCTCCACTTGGAAGAACAAAACTCACAGGCAGCCCCGAGGGCCTCTCCCAAAGCCAGGCGAGGACTGAGGGCAGGGGAAGCACATTTTTCCAGAGGCAACATTAAGAACTCATATTTTAGCGGCGGTGTTTTAGGGAGGCGATAGCAGGAGGAAAGCAGAATATCAAAGCTCGCTGTTTGTAAAGTCACCGACAGCCGGGGGGGCTCCTGGCCCTTTCTGCCGCACTCGGGTGTGTAAATACGCTCATTGATAAGTTTTCCATTTTTGCAGATTGCACTGGCCCTTGGCTCTGTGAAGTGCAGGTGGGGATCCAGCTGGAATCTGAATTTTAAACTATTATTCCAGCCCAGGAGCATTTATTTAGATTTACATTCTAGAAGAATTAATCGCTTCACCTCAGATCGTCTCTCCCAGCTATGTTTAATTCTGTGCACACTGAATGTTTCTGTTGCACCTTCCTATGAGGAGGAGAACTCCATCCAAATACAGAGATTGTAAATCAGCCTCAAAAATTATTCAGCAGAATAAGCATTGCTGCTCTCAGTTCTTAAAAAAACCCCAAATAAATTCTTTACCTTCAACTCGGCTCTTGCATTAACTCTGACTAATTACATACAATTTAATAATGAAATTTGGTACCAGACGGACCTATATTTATGGATATAAATATATATAAATATATACATATAAATATATACGTATAAATAAATACATATAAAATATATACATATAAATATATACATATAAATATATCCTTTGCCTGATCTCCCTTTGCTCTCTGGACATCCTTTTTGGCGCTTTAAATCCATGAATCCTGTGGCTTAGGAAAGGAAGTTTGTAAAGAGAATAAATGTTCTTCAATTCTCCTTACAAGCATCCACCAGGGTTTTTATATAGCTCACGTTTTGCTTCTTAAATTTAATTGCTATTAATTTATTTGAGTGCAAATAATAAAGAGTTCTGGTGTTCTCGGTGCTGTGTGAAAACATCAGCTCCACAAACCTGAAATGAACATTTTGGGGAGTATCTTATCCCCAGCTCATCAAAGGGCCTCCCTGCAGAATTAGGGTGGTGGTTTCTGGCTCCAGGTTTGGGGGATGGGAAAGAAGAAATTTACTGTAAAAGCTGACAAATATACCTATTGAGAGTTTCCGGCGTAAGCAGAGTAACCCAAAAAAAAAAAAAAAAAAGAGAAAAAAAAATTTTAAAAACCAAAGTCTGCAGATCATATTTCGGTTCCCCCAAGCTGACCTCCAGAAATAAAAATAATGCTTGCACAGCTGCTTTTCCACTGCTCAGGGGCGTGTGGGGTCTGAGCTTCACAGACAGAGCACAACAAAATGGCTTTGGGGCTCCAGGAGATAAAGATACAGAATAATTTACAAATATCAGCGTTGGGAGGAATAATGACAATTAAATTTCCTTGTAAAGGAAGGCCCTGGATTCAGCCATCTGCAGCTCCTTATAGTGAGGCTTTAACAAACTGTGGAGCCTGCCTTGGACCAAGATTCGATTGTATTGCAGTTTGGCATGAGGGGCCACATTCCGTTCAATCAAATTAAAAAATAAATAATAATAAACAAAAAAAAATTAAAATAAAATAAAACAGCAAAAAAAATAAAATAAAATAAAATAAAAGAGAATAAAATAAAATAGAATAAAATAAAATAGAATAAAATAGAATAAAATAGAATAAAATAAAATAGAATAAAATAGAATAAAATAGAATAAAATAAAATAAAATGCCAAACATCCTGGCTCATCTCTTGCCATTCCAGGCCCACAGAACTCCCAGACACTGTCCCGCAGCAAGAACTGGGCCTTGACTGGCACCTGCTCTGACCTGGAGCAGATGGAGGCACCTCAAGCCAAGAGAGAAGAGCAGGAATGCCAATCCCACCAGTGGGAAGCTGTCCAGTGCTTTCCACACCTCATTTTGGTTCCCTGCAATTCTTTTCCCTGCTGCCCCCCAGCCCCGGGCTCCTTCCATCAATGTTATCTCCTGATTTATTTGCTGAGCGTCCACAAAAGCCTTGAAGGCTTGTGATCAACATTTCCGAGGGGCTGGGGAGCACCAGGGCTGCTGGAAAGGCACCAAATGCAGCACCAAAATGACACCAAATGCGGCACCAAAAGCTCTAAATGACAGCAGCAGGAAGCCCTTAATGCTTGGAGTCAAATCCAAACCTGTTTATATCCATGCCCATTGCAAGGAACTCAACATTTCATGGTGGTCATGATCTTGACCTTATTTCCTGGCTAATCACACAGTTTCCCTCAAAAAAATAACAGGGTGATCTTTATCTCTGCTTCGTGGTCAGTTGGGGCAGGGATAGAAATCACTAAAATGCAGGGAATGAAATCACTCTAAGCCCTTAATGCTTCGAGTCAAATCCAAACCTTTTTATATCCATGCCCATTGCAAGGAACTCAACATTTCATGGTGGTCATGATCCTGTCCTTATTTCCTGGCTAATCACACAGTTTCCCTCAAAAAACCAGAGTGATCTTTATCTCTGCTTCATGGTCAGTTGGGGCAGGGATAGAAATCACTGAAATGCATTTAATTGCCCAAAATCCCAGAGAGTGACATTCAGCCCTTAACAATATTGGATCTGCAACCCAACCTGGAAGTGTCCATACTACCCAAAAATCTTTCCGTGGGATCAGTCACCCCCAGGCTGATGGGGACACCTGATTCTCAATAAAATCTCTGAAATATTGATCTGAGCAAAAGGCCGGGCAGAGAAAACGTGAAAAACATCACCAAGAAATGAAAAGGGCACCTTCCCCTGCATTTCGATTGAACCATCGCCAAAACGGAGGGAAGAGAGCGGCAGAACAGCTGCTGGAAGGGGCAGGCAGCGGAGCGTGCCGAGTTTCACATCACTAAACTTCACCCCAGCCTCGCTGGCCTTCACACACCCTCGGTTTCACCCTCCAGCCAGGGCAGAGCCATTTCCCAGCAGGCGGATTTCGGTTTGAAATGCGCTGCTGATCCTCCCGAGCCCTGCCTGCAGCAGCAAGAGTCCCGCTGGCCCTGGCTCAGATTTATTTCTGTGCTCACACAGCTGATAAAGTTATCATTGAGCAGCGTTAATAGTGCAAATATTTTTCCCCCTTTTTTGCTTCTTTCACCTCCAGGGTAATAAAGAGTTGAAAAGAAACGCAATAGAAAAGTTTCTCTTGTTTGCGGTAACACCACAAAGCAATCAGTGACTGTGAATAACAAGAAAAATTTAGATTTGGATTAGCAAACTCCTGAGTTAATGGCTTGGATATTGGACAGCGAATCACATTTTTATCAGACGCAGTGAACTTTGGCTAATAAAAACAAGAAAGAGGTTTAGTTTCATGGAGGTCTTGGATGCTTAGAGTCAAATCCAAAGCTTTTTACATCCATGCCCATTGCAAGGAACTCAACATTTCATGGTGGTCATGATCCTGTCCTTATTTCCTGGCTAATTACACAGTTTTTCTCAAAAAAACCAGAGTGATCTTTATCTCTGCTTTGTGGTCAGTCCGGGGCAGGGATAGAAATCACTGAAATGCATTTAATTGCCCAAAATCCCAGACAGTGACATGACAGCAAGAAATCTTCATTTCAACTGCATCCCTATCCCTCAGCAGCCTTGAGGGTATGTTAATTAATTAATATTTTAATAATCCAATCTTAATTAATATTTAAATTTTAATTTGTTCTCATTAATATTTGAATTTATCCAAACAACTGCTAAAGGTGAAACACTCTGACATGACCCACCTGCAAGTCCAGCCCTTGGAAACAAAAATGCAGTTATTTCTACCAAGATCCACCTGAATCAGAATTAGCCTTGGATTCGGGCAAATCCATGTGCCTCGTGCTGCTCGAGGAACACACTTTTGACAATTGTGCTTTTAAAAAGGTTCCCCTCGCGCCTAAAAGGATCTCAACAAGAAAAGAGAAATGTGCAGAGCCCACGTTCTGTTCCCACTCAAGGAAGGCATTGCAGATCAATAAATACAGTGGGAATTCTGGATTTCTTCCACTTGGATGGGAACAAAAATCAAGGGGAGGCACAAAACGCTGGCTAATCCCTCCTGCTTCGATTATTCTAATAAAAAAAATAAAAGCTCCCCAGTGCCAAATGAGAGCGCCTTGGCCATGCAGTGGTGAGGGCTACTAAAAATTATCTGTTTCAGAATAAGAGAAGCAAAGGGGAAGCTGAGATAGACAGAAAGTGTCTTTAACCAAAAGTCTCACCCTCACGTCCTAATTCCTCCCAGCCCATAATACTCTTTCCATTTTAGTAATGCGAGCTTTCCATTTAATTGCTGTGGTCATTCGTAGAGTTTGACACCTGTTTAGTAAAGCTGGGATGGGCTCAGTTTTTGTTCTATCCCTCTTTCCTGGTGGGGTTTTACCAAAATTATCGCTCACAAGGTGCAGAATGTCGCAGTTTCACCTCTCGGTCTCATTAGCTGATGCTTTCAGGGAGGCTCTGTGCAGCCCCACATCTGTTGTGGGCAGAAAAAGCTTTTGTAATTCGCTTTGAAAGCGTTTTGGGATGGGATTTGCAGAGGTGTGAGCTCACACCTCTCGGTGGTGAAGGGAATCTGAGCAGCCGAATCTCTGCAGCAGGAGCTGAGCACCCAAAAAATCTCGGGCACGGGAAAAATCAGCTCCTGAATAGGAGATTCTTGCAGGAAATTCTAGGCTGGAAAAGAGCTTTGAGATCGCCAAGCCCAACCTGTTTCCATATTTTTGTAGCATTTGCATGAAAGGTATGCTCAGGCTGTTTCCAAAATTCAGTGTGGGGTAACAATAAATGAATTAAGAGGAAACAGTGAGTGCTGCCCGTGGATTTCCCAGCCCCGAGGGGAACGGGAATCCTGAGTTCTGCAGAACGCTGGGGAGCCCCAGCAGTCACTTCTGGCTGCCGTGGGAGGGGAGGCTTTCGGGCTGAGCCACCCTGGGGGATTCGGCGAGCGAAACCCAGACCCCACTGCTGCAGAGTGACAGTGCCGTGACCTGGGGAGCCTTCCCGACCTGCAGGGCCACCCAGGCCACAGTGCTGTGACCCTGGGGAGCCTTCCCAACCTGCAGGGCCACCCAGGCCACAGTGCTGTGACCCTGGGGAGCCTTCCTGACCTGCAGGGCCACCCAGGCCACAGTGCTGTGACCCTGGGGAGCCTTCCTGACCTGCAGGGCCACCCAGGCCACAGTGCTGTGACCCTGGGGAGCCTTCCCAACCTGCAGGGCCACCCAGGCCACAGCAGAGTCCCCAACCTCTGCGGGCAGAGCATCTCACAGGATGCTCTCACAGGAATTGATGCTGGATGATTTCTGCCTTTTCTTTCACATATTTGTTGCCTTCCCAGAGCTTTTCCCCACCCTTTTCCCCAGCTAGAGAGACCAAAGCCATCGCTGAGCTCCGACCCCAGGGGGCACAAGGCTCCTCTCCTGTTTTGGACCTTCCTGGGAACAAAATCTTCCCAACACATTGTCATCAACAAGTCCAACCAAGGGTGGGGGGCTCCAGAGAAGGGGCTTGACCTGGGGGAATTACATCACCACTTGTCCTAATTGGTGCTTTTTATCAATTATGCTAATTTCCTCAAACCTATAACTGTATTCACCCCTGTGGGGGTTGAGCCTTTGTGGATATTCTTCCAGAACTGCCCCTGGAGCTCCAATAAAGATCCACTTTTGTATGACCTTCTATACTGAAATTATCTTGAGTCTCATTTCTAGGCTGAAAAAGACAACAGAATGTCCCTGAGGGAGCAGGGAGCCACCCTTCAGAGGTGCCCTGAGAAAGGCCCTCAGGTGGGGTCACACCTGCTGCTTGAGGGAGTTTTTGTGTCACTTCTGGGTTTTCACAGAATTTTCTGACCTGGGAAGGACCCACGAGGATCATCCAGCTCTGAAGTGAAAGGCTCCCACGGTGATTGAACCCAAAACCTTGGGGTTGGCAGCACCACGTGAGTCAAAGCTCAGGGTTTCGGTTTGGAAAGTTCCCAGGTCACCTGAGCTGCCTCTGCATCGATCTCTGTTCCAGAGCAAGGCCACAGGGACAGCTGTGTGGCCATAGGGACATCCCTGAGGCCACAGGGACATCCGTGTGGCCACAGGGACATCCATATGGTCACAGGAACATTCCTGACGTCACAGGGACAGCTGTGTGGCCACGGGGACATGTGTGTGGCCATAGAACATCCGTGTGGCCACAGGGACATCCGTGTGGCCATAGAACATCCGTGTGGCCACAGGGACATCCGTGCGGCCACAGGGACATCTGTGTGGCCATAGGGACATCCATATGGTCACAGGAACATCCCTGCGGTCACAGGGACATCTGTGTGGCCATAGAACATCCGTGTGGCCACAGGGACATTCGTGTGGCCACAGGGACATGTGCGTGGCCATAGGAACATCCGTGCGGCCACAGGGACATCCGTGTGGCCACAGGGACATCTGTGTGGCCACAGGGATATCCGTGTGGCCACAGGGACATCTCTGTGACCATAGAACATCTGTGTGGCCATAGAACATCTGTGTGGCCACAGGGACATCCCTGCAGTCACAGGTGGCCTGAGGCAGGTGTTGCAGGGAACGTGAGGTCACCACTGCCAGGAAGCAGAGGTGACACCAAACGGGGACCCCCAGAGCTGCTGAGAGCTCCGAATTCCACCGGAACTGCAGGATCTGGGTACCTGCCCTGAGCTCAGGGATGGCACGGGGGTCTCAGGACACCCCTCGTGTCTGCCTCAAAATCATCACTGCGGTGTTGTGGGGGAGAAGCAATAAGAGGATTTCCAGTGTTGGGAAATTGCTACAGAAGGAGGAGATTCAAGGATTAAGAAGCTCAGGGGATGTTGGCCAAGAGTTGTCTTGTCTAGGAATTATCATCAAGGAATGGCAGACTTAATCTGATTTGTAATTCCTGCTTCCCTTGGAGAGTGTCAAGCGAAAAAAGCAAAATAAAATACCAGTTCAGTAAAAATATCAGTTCCCAGCTTCCTCCTACCTAAAACATTGTTAGCATTGCTTTGTCACTGCAGAAAAAAACCAAACAAAACCAATCCAAACAAACCATTCACGGACTTCTGAGATGGAAGATTAGATTCAGGATTTGGGTGTAATCATCTTGCAGCATTTTCCACGTCTTCTCCCTACCGATCCTGAAAACTGCTCAAGATAAGGGGGGAAAATACAAATAAAACTTCCCAAATACACATTTGAGCTTCCAAAGCGTTCAGCTGAAAAGAAAGCAAGCAGGGGGGATAAAAAACCACAGAGGGAACAGATTTCAAAGGCACATGGTTGGGGTACCATACGTAGCAAAAAAACCTCCAAGCTGTGACAAAAAGATGAATAATGTCAGATAAGTCACTGATGAGCATTTAAGAAATTAATTTTTCCGCTCAGGTGCTGGGTACCACTCCGGGTTAGTGGAACAAGAGCGTGGAAGGCACAGGGCGGTGGCACAGGTGCTCAGATGAGCATCACCTCCTGATGACAAAGGAGATCTGGGAGTGATAACAGCGAGAACGAAAACCCCAAAAAGCAAACACCTACCTGGAGTGTGAGCAGAGCACTACTGAGCAAAGGTGGGCCCGCAGGAGTGAAATGATCTTGAAAACAAGAGAACTGATTTCCTGTAAAGTCATAACCGAATCGCCCCCAACTGCTTCGCTCCTTATCTTTTTTTATTAGCTGAAAGAAGTACGTATCAAAAAGAGGCGCAGAAATAAGATTTCTCGCAGGTTTCACTTTTCAAAAGGAAAATTTTCTGCCATGTAACCACCGTAACCTTTGATATAATACCTGCATCCTGTTATTGTTTTTATGAATCATAGCCTTCCACTTGATTCATAGCGATGACAGCCAGCGCAGCAGCCCTGAGCTCACATCCCTGCTGGAAAATGAGCATCACACCTCGAGATTTGCCTCTCCTGAGCCATCCACGAGCATCACCTCCCCTGCTGCTGCCCCACCACAGCCCCCAGCTGGCACTGGAGGTAGGAAAAGCAAACCAGAGCTCACTTACATTTTTGCCAGTGCATATTCTGTGCTGGGACGGAACCCTTTGTGCCCTCCTGGCTGAAGATGACTTGGCTTTGTGTGGCTCCGGGCTGGGGAGGTGACGAGTGAGGCTCAGGATGTTTCTTTGGGCTTTTTAAAAGCGCCGTGTTCCCGCTGCGCCCTGTGACATCACCACATCCTCCAACCACAGCCACTTCTACATTTTCCCTCTGCTCTTCTTCTTCTTCTTCTTCTTCTTCTTCTTCTTCTTCTTCTTCTCCTCGTCCCTCACGCTGCTCAGCAGCTCCTCCAAGGAGATATTCTGCATAAAAAATGTGGCACCAAGAGGGGTTTGGACAGCCAGAGGTGGAACCTGCCCCTCGT